>JAUPMG010000019.1:10666345-10709419 GCA_031762675.1 Pachysandra terminalis
TGAAACAAATCAAAACTTTTTTTTTTTTTGCCTTTGGACTTTAATTTGGCGCCCCCCAAAAAAAAAAAAAATAGTCCTAGCTCCACCCTTGCTTATTCTTGATGGTGACTCTAATCAATTGCCTGTAGTCAATATACAACCTCATAGATCCATCATTCTTCTTCACAAATATCACCAGCGCTCCCCATGGTGAAACACTCAATCTAATAAATCCCATCCTTATTAGTTCATCGAGTTGCTCTTTGAGATCTCTTAGTTTCACTGGAGCCATACAGTAGGTGGCCAGTGAAATAGGAGTAGTGCCTAGCACCAACTCAATAAAAAACTCTACCTCCCTTAAAGGCAGTAGTCACGGTATCTTCTGAACCACTTGACAAAGTCCTTCACTATTGGAATCCCCCCCCCATGGACTCTTCCTTATTTTCCTCCAATAAGCCTAAGAATTTGGGTCAATACTTATCCTTTAGGTTTCCCATAACTCTTATGTTTTCACCTCCGAGAACTTCAAAGATAACTTCCTTCCCAAAAAAATCTACCTTGGCATGGTAAGCAGCAAGCCAATCCATGCCTAGGATAATGTCAAAGTCTGACATATTTAACACTACCAAATCAGCTTCTAGATTAAGGTTTCTTACCCTTACTACACAATCCAAACAGATTCTGCTAAGTGTGATTGTTCCCCTAACTGGGTTTGCTATACATAGTGGTCCACTCATAGTAGAAGGTTTTAGACCTAAGGCATGCATGAACTGTCCCATCAGTCAAGGCATGAACTTGTCCTCAAGGTGGTGGTCAACGATCCATTCCCTATCTTTGGCCCTCGACTCGGATCCTCTCACGACAATCCTTTAAGATATGCCTGGTCTTACCGCAATAGAAGTAGGTCAAAGGAGGTCGTTGTTGCAAGTATGGGGCAACAATAGGAGCTCCAACAATTGCAACTGGTCTGGCCACCACTGCCCTTGGATAGTCATCCATCCCGGTTCTCTTCTCACCCCTCTGCTAATGGGACTGAAACCTCCCCTTGTCTCCACGGGATATGTCCCTCTACTGGACATTTTGATCATTGTCCCTATCCACTCTACGGGCACAATCAAGGACTTGGGCATAAGTTTTAAACCCTAGTACAACAACCTTACAGCTGATGCCCGATTTCAGTCCCTCTTCGAATTTCACAGCCTTTTCCTCCTCGTGGGCTATCATGTGAGGGGCGAAGCAAGAGAGCATCGCAAATTGGCCTTCATACCGATCCACAGTGTGAGAACCCTGCTCTAGTTTGAGAAACTCTACATCCTTTGCCCGCTTGTAGCTACTCGGGAAGTAGGTCTCATTGAACTGCCTCGTGAATTCTTCCCAATCATTCACCTCCCCCTGAGCCCTTTCAACCATCTCCCACCAATGGTAGGCTTCCCTTTTTAACATGAAGGCGGCCAGATGAACCTTCTGATCGGCCAGACAGTCCATTGTCGGGAACATCTTCTCACGTTCTTGTATCCACTCCTGAGCCCACATCGGCTCCCCCTACCATCAAAAGATAGTGGTGCCAATTTCTTAAACTTCTCAAGACAGGATAATCTCTCCTCCAGTCCTAGGAGCCACTTGGGATTTCCTCATCACTTGTTCTCTCTAAAGAGAAACTGCCATATCTCCTAGCACTTGATACATCTTAGACAATTGAGGATTTGCATCCCCCCGGATGAACTCTCTCAACCTGTATAGTCCCTTCTACGTCCAACCATCTACACATGTAACAAGTCTCTAAGTATGTTGCATAATATTTTTATGTTGATACATGTGTGTGTGTGTGTGTGTGTGTGTGTATACATTCATACATAGACACCTAACCATACCACACCAACCAACCACATGTCATATACTCATTTCATAAGAATACACTTCACACAATTCATAGATGTGGATCCTAGGTTAACACGTTTCTATGTTCTTGTCCTAAGATTCCATTAAACTCTAGAACCTCTAGTTATACGACTAAAACCTAATGCTCTAATACCAATCTGTTACGCCCCAAAATCGAGATGTATGATCTCGAGGAATTGCAAGGGAATGACCTTCGGATCCAATAATGGATGCGACTGTCAAACCAATCATATCAACCATACTTCATGGTTCTAAAGAGCACAACTAAATATTCACAGCAGAAGTCTGATAAAACTTAAACCTTAACAAGTTCCATCCACATAATCCAACATCAACTAAATTATTACAACAGTACTGCCCACTTGGGACCAAGTAAAATAAAACATGGTTCTTAAAATAGTCCATAACTCCGGTGTTCCCATCCTACTAAGGATGAACCTTTGTAGTCCACTTCATTCGAGAAGTTCACTTTTTTCAACAAAGGGTGAGCTTGGTGGCCCAGTAGGAAAATCCCAAAGTACGACAGTAGATACCTTCATAGATATATAATAAAACAAGTTCATTCACACAACTTTCACAGAACACGTAAGTAATTCACTCTCATTGTCCACTATATGCTTACAACCTAAATTATGCTCTTTACTTATACATATACCATATTTCACAAAGAGGAAACACATTCCACACCTTTAATATTCATACCATTTTCTCACTACATTCTCATAGAGTGCCATACATATGTCGTATATTTCCATATTATCATGATTGACATCATGCTTGAAAACATCTCAAAACCAATACCCATGATCATGTCATGCTAGAACCTTGTCCTTATACTCCATGTTTCCTTCCATTACACTCATTAAATTTACAACACAATCTGGCTATATTAGAAATTCATGATTAATAAAGTATATGCATTAAGAACCCACAAGTAATGAATGATAAAAGTGTATGCAATGTATTATGATGTATGACATCAGATGATGTTTATGTTGAATGAAATGATGCAAGTATGCAAGGATGTTAGGCCAAGCCCAACTGTCAGTTTCGATATCCATTTCTTTTAGGGGATACAACCCAAGGTAGAGATTGTCACCCTCTTTTCGTTCAGGGGATAATACCCAAGGTAGGAAATCCACCATCTTTCCTTTTAGGGGATAATACCCAAGGTAGGAAATCCACCCTCATACAAACAATCAGTACATACATATTGTATCACACACAACACAAGGATCACCAATAATTGCCTTTAGTGTCACTCTCAAACACATAACAATTCAAAAATCATACATAGGACCCATATACCGAACACTTAGCAATTTACCAAACTAAGATCATCATTCACCCTAACTTCATACCATATAGTTCATAACATGTTACAACCCATTAAAATCATTTTCACCTATAATATCACACTATGCATAGTTAGTTCATATTGAAAACTAGGCAGTTTACACACATTGTTGCACAAAACCTTATACAAGCATTTTGCACAAAAACCAACACCATATGCAATTCCAAAACATCCTAATAGAGCTCCCCATAAAATTTGGGAATAATTGGAGCTCAGTAGCAGCTTGGTAGCTGCCGAACTACCTACCGAGAGAGCTCGACAGCAAACCTCGGTAGCTGCCAACTCTCGGTAGCAAGGGCCGAGAGTTGGGCAAGCTCAGCAAGTGATCTCGGTAGCTATCGAGCTTCCTGTCAAGGCCCATTGAAACCAGTTTTTCATTTTTTTATAGGGCTTCGTGCCCAAACATCCACAAACATAATTTTAGTCTCTTTAACATCTAAAACCATGATTTACACTACCATAAAGTAAATCATCATGCCATATACAAAACCTAACTTCAAATCAAAGATTGACATGATCAAATCATCATACTTTTCATGATTCAAGTTCATAAACTAGAATTCTTCCATAATTTTCATAATTCAACATACATGGATAAATTCATCACACAACACGTAAGATTCAAAGATAATCATGTATCATTATGATCTATAGGCATTACACTACATAATTATTATATTCTACAAACATACCTACCGTAGAAACTAAGGAAATCCCTACCTCTTGACAAGCCTTGATTTTTCTGAATCTTCAGCACCAAGAATTCTCTTACTAGGATCTCCTTTTTTCTTTCTCTTTTCTTCTCCTTCTTCCTTCTCTTGAAATTTCTACAAATCCTCTTCCTCCTTTCTTTCTCGTTTGGTTCTAGCTTTTTCTCCCCATGGCAGCATTTTTCCATGACCTTATACGGAGGAATAGTGGAGTTAGTGGAGCTTTTCCTCCACACCCACTAAGACTTAAACTATGGTGTAAAGTCCAAAGTGGCCTCACCTTCATCCTATGGGCCAAATGACTAGCGCAAGTAATGGATCCAACGCACCTAAAGCTTTGGAGTCCAAGTTCAAATCTCCTGAAATATTAGAAATTCATAAATCATCCCATAATTCACTTAATTACTTTTAAGTCCAATTCAGTCAATCTTCTAACAATTAAATCCTAAAGTCTATTTAGATGATTAAATAGGATTTAATCAATTAATACAAGGGTAGGGTCAGGGTCACTACAGTGTTGGCAGTGGAGGCGGTGGTAGTGGCAGCGATGGTGGTGGTGGTGGTTCAACCACCATAGTTGGTGGTGGTAGTAGTGGTGCACTACTACTAGAAGTGGGTGGTAATGAAAATGTGGTGGTGGTGGTTGTGGCGGTTGTGACGAAAGTGGTGATGGTGGTTGTTGTGACAGCAACGGTGGTGGTGTTGGCGGCAGTGGTAGTGGTGGTGGTGGTGGGGATGATAGTAGTGGCGATTGTGGTGATGATGACGGCAGTGATGGCGGTGGCAGTGGCAGTGGTGGTGGTGACGGTGGCAGTGGTGGTGGCGGTGGTGGTAGTGGTGGTGGTGGTGCTCGTGGGGGTAGCGGTGGTGGTCGTGGTGGTGCAACCACCAAAGGAAGGTGGTGGAGGTGGCTACACATGTTAGTGATGGATTTGATAAAAATAAAATGAAAAGAAATAACTTCAATAGTGTTGACTCGATTCAATCTTGATTTTCTGAAAAATGACATACGAAATTTTTAACGGTCTTTCATTTTCCAGAAAATTGTCTATATTTGGAAAATGAAATACATATGGATATAGTTTTACATTGAAACAAACACTCGAAAAATACATTTTCCGCTGAAAATGCTTTCTGTATCCTATTTTACATCGAAAAAAATGGAACATTAGTGAAAGAGTTTGATAATTGAAGTGTCCTCCTTAACAATTGAGAGACACAAATGTATGTATTTTAATAGCGTTTACAGAGATCCAACGTATAAGTTGGTTACAACTCAAAATTTTAAATTTTGAAAATTATACACGTCACGTAACTCTTATCCCTAAACAGTAGCTTGATCCACATGGATAGAGTCCATGTGCTCGTGGACTCTAATCTATAACACCCCTCCCCTCTCTTAAGTGTAGTAGGTTCAATTGAACAACAAGTTTGGATCTTAACAGCATGAACTGAGGGTCAGATGGCAGTTTTGCATGAAAATCAGTTGTACGATCTTTGAAGGAGATGAATTGAACTCGAAGATTTTTCTTAACAACATTATCACGAACAAAGTGGAAGTCAATCTTCACGTGCTTTGTATGAGAATGAAATATTAAGTTAGCTGTGAGATAAGTTGCTGCTATGCTGCCACACCACAAGACAAGAGAAGATGGTAGATATACACCAAGCTCATATAGAAAAGATTGCAACCATGTAATTTATGCAATAGCATTTACAAGGCCACAATATTCTGAGTACTTGAACATGCTAGTGTGCTGCTTCTTACAGTTCCATGAGATGAGTTTGGAACCAAGATAAATATAAAATCCACTTGTTGAACACCTATCATCAGAACATCCTGCCCAATCGGCATCAGAATATCATTGAAGGGAGCCATTGGATTAGGATGAATAAAAACACCAAACGTGACAATGTTCAAATAACTAATGATCCGCTTTACAACAATCCAATGAACATCTGTTAGCCTTTGCATGAATTAACATATCTTATTTACAAAGAAGGCAATGTCAAGTCTTGTAAATGAGAGGTATTGTAAAACTCCGATAACACTTTGGTATTATGTCAGATCGATTAAGGGAGTACCATCGAACTTTAATATAGGACGACCAGTAATCATTGGTGTAGCACACATTTTCACACCAATCATATCGGTGCTTGCCAATAGATCAAGAATATATTTGGATTGTGAGAGGAAGAGACCTGATGAAGATCTATGAACTTCAACACCAAGAAAATAGGATAATGAACCAAGATCTTTAAGAGAAAACTCTCATCCAAGTGATGTAATAAGGCCACTGATAAATTTTGGATTGTTGTTTGTGACTAGGGCTCAATGAGAAACATACTGAGCCCTTAAAACCTGGCTCGTGGAGCCTTTTTGAGCCCATACATGGCCTTATGTAGCTTGCAGACATATGAGGATGACTTCGATTAATAAAGGTAGGCGGTTGACACATGTAAACATCATCGTCCAAACGATCGCATAAGAATGCTTAGACACATTGAGTTGACAAATATCCCAATCGTTTGAGATTGCAACGGACACTAAAGTATGAATAGTAACAGGCTTCATCGCAGGACTGAATGTCTTACCATAATCCAACCTTGGTTGTTGATTAAAACCCTTTGCAACTAACGGACCTTATTTTGATCCATCGGGCCTTCTTTTGAGTTTAAAATTCCATTTACACCCAACTAAATTCATATGATAAGAGTGTGGAACATGTGTCCATATACCGTTGGATAAAAGAGCATTATACCCTGATCCATAGCTTTTTTTCAATGGGAATCCTTAATAGCTTGACTGAAACATGTAGGTTCGAAAAAAGTAGGGGATAGGATTGAGACCAAGGCTTGGGGTAAAGGGCAACAAGTGGTATACATGAATTTTAGCTTATGTGTACCATCTTGATTCCTTATAACCATAAAATGAGTAGAAGTAGGAGTATGAGAGGAGTTTAAGTTATTTGGGTTTTTGAGATAAACAACCAAACTAATTTCTTTTGATTCACACGACCTAGGTGAGATTGAAGAGGATTCCATCGTTGCTAAATTGGTGGGAGAAGAAGATCTCAACGGTTTGCTAATTTGTCCATGTGGCAGAGAGATAGGATTAGTGTGCTGTCCACCAAGAGAAATATTAGGTGAGATGCCTTCATAAGTTGCTGAATTTGAGGGAATAGGTGATCTCAATGAGTTTCCTTCTTGGCCATGTGGCAAAGTGATAGCTCCTAGTGGATTCTCATCAAAGAAAGTTGTAGATATAGTGAACAACTCATTGCTAGGAGTTTTGTTCCTTCGAAAGTACGTATTTAGTGGAGAAGAAGTATGAGAAGATGGGGCTTCAGTTGGCAACGAATTGTGAGATTTCCCTCTTTCATTGCTTTGAATATGTAGATCTCGTGGAAGGAAAATAGAAGGCAAAGATGGGCCACATGGCATGCAATTCGTTGGAGCAGAAGAAGGCAATCGAATAGCCCTTACTAAACCAAAATAAGGAGATAATTGTTGCCCACTTGAAGAAGATAATGTGGTCCCACGTGATCTTGATTGATGATGTGGATAAGTTGCAACTAAATTGGTACAACTAGAGTGCACACATGGAAAAATTCGAATCTGACTTTTGTAAGGATGGAGCTTCCACACGTTCCAATATTAAGGAATGATTCGTCCAACTATGAAGAAAGCCATTAGAGAATTAAATCAGCACCCGAATAGACACCATTATCTTGAGACTTTTGTAAAGAAAAGTAAGGGATTTCAAGCTAATTGAAGACTAGAAGGCGAGATACGAAGATACAATTTGATGAAGAATCCAAGCATCTATAGCCATGATGAAAGTTGTTGTAGCCAATAAAAACACCTTTAGTAGATCTGAATTGGGACTTATGTGAATTGTATAGCCGTAGAAACGGGAAGCAGGCACAACCGAAAACCTTCAAAAATTTATAGTTCGGTTTATTTCTAAATAATTTCTCCCAAGGACTTATATTTCAAATCTTTGGTGACGGAAGATGATTGAAAAGATATGTGGCCGTGTTAAAGACATCAACCCATAATTTAAGAGGCATTGAAGCATCTGCAAGGAGAATAAGACCCATCTTAACAATATGATGGTGTTTTTATTCTTCCGAACGGTTCTGCTCATGTGTATGAGGGCAAGAGACACGATGATGGATGCCTTGTGTAGAGAAATATTTATTTAAGGACTAGAATTCTCCACTCCAATCAGTCTGCATAGCTTTAATAGATCAACCAAAATATTTTCCATATGAGTTTTGAAGTTAATAAAAACATTCAAAATGTCAAATTTGCAAGAAATAGGAAAAAGCCAAGTGAATTTACTATAATCCTCAAGGAAATGGACATAGTATCGACTTCCATTATTGACCAAAACAAGAACAGGACCCCAAACATTTGAGTATAATAAATCAAAAGGACTAGACGATTGAGATATAGAAGTAGGAAAAGGCAATTTGTGACTTTTGCCTAATTGACAAGCTAAACAAATATTAGGAAAAATCTAATTTTTGACATTTGACAATTCATTTGCTAGCAAGATATGATCCACTGTGTGGGATGCAAGATGGCCAAGCCGTTGATGCCAGATATAGGATGAAACCTTCTCACCAATGAGTGCAACCTTGAATCAGTCGTTGAAAAGCAATGAGAAGTGAGTCGATAGAGACCACCTTTAACTTGACCTTGAAGTAGAACCCTCCCTGTTTTGTGGTCCTCTATCAAGCCACAAGAATCATTAAATTCAATAATAACATCATTATCAGTTGTGAGTTGTCCAACTGTCACGCCCCTAATCCGAAATATAGAATCTTGAGGTTTTCCAAGGGAATGACCTTCAGATCCAACCGATGGATGTAACTAAACCATCTAAACCATACATCATGATTCAACAAAGCCTTACTAATTACCAGCAGAAGTCCAATAAATTTTGAACCAAACTCCTTGAGTACAAATTCAAATAAAATTTCTCAAACCAACATAAATTTAATTACAATTGGGTGCCCAAAAAGGGTCAAAATAGTATATCTAAATTCATACAGTCAAGACTAAATATAAGTATCAATGTCTCATAAAACCAATAGTAGCACCTATCATAACAACCATCTATCTCTCCAGGTTCAACAATCATCGATGATGAAAACCTGTTTCAAGTAGAAATGAGCTTTGGAGTCTCAATAGGATAATCCAAGGAAACAACTCTAATCATTTCGCAATCGTATAATAACACTCACATCATGCAACTTCACATAAAAATATCTATCTTACAATCATTCTCATAATACATACTTTACATTCATTCTCATAGTAACACATCATTAATCACATTCTTATTATAATAACCATAATTACTTACATATCACCAATATGACAATCATAGACATGGTAATCCGTAACTTTCTCACACACACTTCATGATCACACTCATGCTAAAATACAACTTTCTCACATCCTATCTCCACATGATCACAATCATGCTAAAATACAACTTTTTCATATACTATCACCTACTATACCCCTTCTCAAAGGATCATATTACTAAATCATAATTAATTTATTTTAATTATGACTTAGGAACAAGGGTCACTACACTAACCAATAGTAGATTTTTGCTAATATCAGGAACATGAAGAATATCATTCAGAATAAATCTATCAGAGGAACTTGATAAGAAGGAAGATCCAATGTTGCATATTTTCAAACCTAATCTATTGCCAATGCACACTTGATTCGGGCTTGTATATTCGGACTGTAGGGATAAATTTTTTGAGGTCAGAGGGGATATGATTAATGGCACCTGAGTTAGGGTACCAGGTAAAATATTTAGATGGATTTTCTAGCATAGCAACAAGCGTAGATGGTTTATCTTCCTATAGAGCATAATCAGAACGATTTTAACAATTTATTGCTAAATGACATGGATGATTGCATATCTGACAGACTACTCATGGAGTAATAGAGACGAACTGTTGCTGACCAGTGTTATGTGATTGATGATCATTGACTTGATAGGTTGATCTTCCATAATCATGTGTCCTTCCTCTTTGATTGAAGTTTGGTTAGTGACAGGATTTTCGTCTACCACCACAAGAAGAGTGATGTCCTCGTACGGTCATGTGTATAGTGATTCCACTTTGATCAATGGAAATGGAATGTTATTGAGCAAGTCTTATTTCTTGATTGAACAACAAATCATGCAAAACATCTATAGAGACAAGGTCAGAATGAGTGGTTACTGAAGTAACAAAAGACTAATATTTTGTACCCAAACCAACAAGTACATAGAGGATTAGATCTTCATCAGACACATGCTGAGCTTTTGTAGAGAGTCTATCAACTATTCCTTTGGCCTTTTGCTAGTAGTATGATGTACTCATTGATCCCTTTCAAAGTTTTTGAAATAGCAACCTTAGTTGCATGACACAAGAGCTTGAGTGGGAGGACAACATATTCTCAAGAGTTAACCAAACGTTTTTCCATTTGATAGGCCAACGACATGAGCAAGAACAACATTGCTCAAAGAGGATATAATCCAACTAAGTAACAGTTGATCCTTCTTGTTCCAAAATGTATAAGTTGGGTTTAGATAGTATTATGTCCCATTTTTACTAGCCAGAATTTTTGGTGGACATACTTCTTCTCCACTTAGCATGCCCAACCAAGTGATACTATTTTCCTGAATAGTTTAAGGCTAGTTATCCTATAATGTTACCTAAGGACATTTTTGTTTATATCATAAGAAAATTAATAATACCCATAAAAAATAATATGAATAAATTTTATTAATATTAAAGAATAATTATCAAATATATAAATAAAAAGAAGGAATTGGATTTAGTAGACACATAATATCAATATTTCAATTTTGCAGCATGAGGATGGCGGTTGGGGATTCCATCTAGAGGGCCATAGTACCATGTTTGGGACAGTTCTTAACTACATTTGTTTGCGTTTACTTGGAGAAGGTCCAGATGCTGGTGAAGACAATGCTGTTGCCAAAGGGAGAAAATGGATCCTTGACCATGGTAGCGTTATAATGATACCATCTTGGGGAAAGTTTTGGCTTTCGGTATGACCATTTGTGATAAATATAAATTGGTTTCATGAATATGAATATGTTTTATGCTAACCACTGCAAGAAATATAAGTTGGTTAATTTTGTGTAGAAATGTTAACAATATATAATTGTTATGTATTTTGACTCTTTACTGTAGGTACTTGGGGTGATTGATTGGAAAGGAAGCAATCCAATGCCCCCAGAGTTTTGGCTATTTCCATCATATCTTCCTATAAATCCATGTATGAGAAACAAAAAATATTTGATTTATGTTGAAAATTGAAATTTGAATTTCATGCGTTTAAGTCTCCTTCTCATGTCATCTTTGTCCTTACTCAATGTAGCAAAAATGTGGGTCTATTGCCGAGATGTATACTTGCCTATGTCATATTTATATGGGAAAAGATTTGTTGGGCCAATCACGGATCTCGTTCTACAGTTAAGGGAAGAGCTTCAGACTCAACCTTACCATGAAATTAATTGGAGGAAAATACGCCATTTGTGTGCCGAGGTTGGTTATATCTATATATGCTACCATGGGCTCCTATCTGGTATATATACATTTGTGGTATACACTCATATAAGATTTTCATTTAGATTATTTTTATTTGTTTAAATATTGTCATGCAAATATGAAGAGTTTCTGCAAAATTATCATTGTAGGAGGATCCCTATTATCCACATCCCCTAATACAAGAATTGATATATATATATGGGATATATATGTGATAACCTCTATATATATTTTTAGCTGTAATTTCATTTCTATTATGTTAAGTTCTAATTATACAATATTTATTCATACTTTTGGGGTTTGGGGTTTCTCATTATAACACATTATTTTGATCTTTGGAGAATAGTAGAACATGGTTTGTATCTGTGGACGTAGGTGCTATTTTCCGAATCACATAAATCTATATCTTTGTGTGCTTAATTTTTTCTTCATCATTTTCTCCTTTTTTAACAAAACTATCACTGAAGGAGGATCTCTATTATCCACATCCCCTAATACAAGACTTGCTATGGGATAGCCTCTATTTATTTATTTAGCCCTAATATTACTTCTATTATGTTTAGCCCTAATTACAGGATATTTATTCATACTTTTGGGGTTTTGAGTTTGGGGTTTCTCATTATATTCTGAGCTTTGGAGAATAGTAGAACAAGGTGTGCATCTGAGGACGTAGGCACTACTATTTATAGAATCATGTAAATCCGTATCTTTGTATGCTTGATTTTTTCTTCTTTTCTCTTTCTTTCTCAACAAAACTATCATTCCAGGAGGATCTCTATTATATATCCACATCCCCTAATACAAGACTTGCTATGGGATGGCCTTTATATATTCGTTTAGCCCTAATTTTACTTCTATTATGTTTAGGCCTAATTACAGGACATTTATTCTTACTTTTGGGATTTGTGGTTTCTCATCATAACACAATATTCTGATCTTTGGAGAATACTAGAACATGGTTTGCATTTGTGGACGTAGGTACTATTTGCCGAACCACGTAAATCTATATCCTTGTGTGTTTTATTTCTTCTTCATCATTTTCTCTTTCTTTTTTAACAAATCTATCATTGTAGGAGGATCTCTATTATCCACATCCTCTAATACAAGACTTGCTATGGGATAGCCTCTATAGATTCATTTAGCCCTAATTTCACTTCTACTATGTTTAGCTCTAATTACAGGACATTTATTCGTACTTTTGGGCTTTGTGGCTTCTCATTGTAACACATTATTCTGAGCTTTGGAGATAGTAGAATAGGGTGTGCATCCATGGACGTAGGCACTATTTGTTTAACAACGTAAATCTGTATCTTTGTGTACTTGATTTCTTTTTTATCATTTGCTCTTGCTTTTTTAACAAAAACTATCATTGCAGGAGGATCTCTTTTATCCACATCCCCTAACACAAGATTTGCTATGGGATAGCTACTATATATTTGCTGAGCCTTTTCTAACGCGGTGGCCCTTTAACAAACTAAGAGAGAGAGCCCTACAAAAAGCAATGAAGCTCATTCATTATGAAGATGATATTAGTAGATACATTACCGTAGGAGCTGTAGAAAAGGTAATAACAAAGTAAAAAAAGAAAATGAAAAACTGCAAACTATATATATATGTCAATCACTTCTTGTAGAATTATCTCATGTTCTTTAATTTTCTTTACTTTCTCAGTCATTATGTATGCTTGCTTGTTGGGTGGAAGATCCAAATGGGGATTCTTTTAAGTACCATCTTGCAAGGATCCCAGATTACATGTGTCTTGCTGAAGATGGACTGAAAATGACGGTTTGAATTCTATTAAAATTTAAAGATCAGATGCCATGTACCTCAAAATATATTGTATTTGTATTTGTATAATGAATGCTAATTAACAAGTTCCTTTTGATTCTATCGTAGAGCTTTGGCAGTCAATTGTGGGACGCTACCCTTGCCGTTCAAGGTCTGTTAGCTACTGATCTTCCCGATGAGACTGGACCTGCTTTGGAAAAAGGACATGACTTCATAAAAAAGTCACAGGTTTGATTTCAACTTTGAAAGTCCTTTCCTTTCCTGACTAAAATTATTGGGTAACTAATTTTTAGTTATATTTTTTGTAAATATCTTAAAGCCAGTAATCCTTTTTGAACTTTCATAAAAATAGTTATACTTTTTAAAAGAATTTAAAACAAGACCTAGTGGACAAGGATGCACCACCCAGTGGATCTGTCCTTGTACACTTGGTGGTGCAAGGGTGCATCACTCATTGAGCATCCTTTGCACACTTGGAGGTGCAAGGATGTATCACTCAGTGGGTAGAGATGCACCACCTAGTGACAAAGATGCACTAACCAATGGAAAAACCAAAAATAGGGAGAAAAGAGTATTTTGGGGTGCGCTACATTACACATCACTCGTTTTAAATTCTTTTGAAAAAGTACAATCAATTTTATAAAATTTAAAAAAAAATTATTGACTTTAAGATATTTACAAAAAAATATAACTAAAAATGAGTTAACCCAAAGTTATTTCCTAATTCCAATATATTTTGTTGAATTTGGAAGGTTCGAGACAACCCTCCTGGTGACTTTAAAAGCATGTATCGTCATATTTCTAAAGGATCTTGGACTTTCTCAAATCAAGATCATGGATTGCAACTCTCAGATTGCACTGCAGAAGGACTAGAGGTAAACTAATGAAGCACATCAATCAAATACAAACTTGGAACAAAAATATACTTATGAGATTTCTTATATATGTCTATTGTTTCTCTTTTCTCAGTGTTGCCTCTTGTTGTCAATGATGCCACTGGAAGTCGTTGGCAAAAAGTTAGAACCCGAG
Source organism: Pachysandra terminalis (assembly GCA_031762675.1). Lineage (NCBI taxonomy): Eukaryota > Viridiplantae > Streptophyta > Magnoliopsida > Buxales > Buxaceae > Pachysandra > Pachysandra terminalis. The sequence continues at coordinate 10,680,700 of JAUPMG010000019.1, forward strand.
CATTTATATGATGCTGTTAACATCATTCTTTCCCTACAAGTAAGCGACGGATTACATCTACTCTTTGATTTTCAACTTCTAACATAAAATTATTATCAGCTAGAATTTTTTGCACCTCTATTAAGGTCTCTATGCAAAACATTATTGAACCCTTTGATAAATATTATTGTGCTATTCTTTAATAGCTTGAGCTTTTAGAATAATTGGTGTTTAACATGGTATTAGAGCTGGAGGTCGAGTGTTCGAATCTCGAGGGTGGTATGTTTCTGTGTTTATTCTTCCATGGATGTGGTATTCCCATGCGTATGTGTGGTGTGTTTGCCTCGGTGCACCCTATATTATCCATGATGTGTTGTTCCCGTGCAGAGTCTGCAAGAGGGTATTATTGAACCATTTGACATACATTGTTGTGCCATTCTCTAATAGCTTGAGCTTTTTGAGTAATTAGTGTTTAACAACAATATTATAAGACTAATATTTACGACTATCTTGTGGAAAAAAAAAGTCTTTTTTATAGCTTCTTTGATTTTAATGTCATATTTCTTTTTAGTGACAAATTCCTTTTGTATCATTGTAGAGTAAAAATGGTGGTTTAGCAGCATGGGAGCCAGCACATACAGATACATGGTTAGAGGTAAAATATCTTTCATATATTAACGACTATTGTAGACAAGTACATAAGAATATATACTTCTATGATGAGATCTACATTTGTTTTTGAATTATGATATTCTAATGGAAGTTCTTGATTTTAGGTTCTTAATCCTACAGAGTTTCTCGAGAACATTGTCATTGAATATGAGTAAGAAGTCCTCACCCTTCTAGTTTGCAATTTTGTAATGATTCATTTTGCAAACTTGAAAACACTGAACGTCGAAGAAAAACTGAATTTATTGATAATTTTTTGGTGATTACAAAGAGATTCCTTGGTAGGCCTGTCAAAATCATGATCCGGATCCAATCCGATAATGCCTCGAATTCGGTATAGGATTTTAGTGATCCGATCCGGATAAAAATGATCGGATCGAACTCAGGTGGTTTTGAGAGGAGAGGGGGACTTGAACCTTGCACCTTCAGTTAAAAATCTTAGTGTCTTACCACCCCACTAATTCTCGATTGCATATTTAGATTAGAGATATATATAAATATATAATTTACAGGTGATCGAATCACCTATTTCATAATCCGTCAGATTTCGAGTCGGATTCGGATTTTCGAATTTCACTATAGGATCAAACTCGGATCAGTTGCAATTCGGTCCGAATCCAACCCGTTGACAGGCCTATCCCTTGCGGATTTAAATAGAAGATTACATAGGATAACCACAATAACTTATAGTTCCTAATTAATCTAGAAACAAACTCAGAACACTTGCTAAATCTTCTGTTGATTTGCTTTCGTCTTCTACTTAAATTCCTCAATCAAATCTCTTGTAGAATCTCTTGACCTTAGTTACCTAATCAGTGGCTACAGACTAACGAATCCGCTCTAAATCGCGGCTTCTCGATTTATGGTTTAATTCGGTATAAATCCTCGAATTTAAACTTCGAAATACGCAAACTGACACTCGTTCTTGCTAAAAGAGAAAAGGCCATCGGATCGGATCTTAACAATTCTCTTATTCTCTTCTTAAAAAGTATTGTCTCTCTCCCATTAAATGCATTTCTTCTCTCTTCCAATTAAGCAAAAAGGCACCGACGTCATTATTTTCTTTTGTTTTTTTTCTCACTTTAAAAATAACTCTTTTTCAGTTCTTTAAAGACATAAATAAAATATTTTCATCAACTTATATTTTCAATTTAAAATATATTATTAATAATAAATAATATGATATATAAAATAAAGATAATAAATAATAAAAGATAATAACTATAATTATATGTTATATGACATATAAATTAGTACATACTTTCAATAACTATAAATATATTTGAAAATATATATTATTAATAATAAATAACATAATATATAAAATAAAGATAATAAATAATAATACATAATAATTATAATTATATATTATATGCATATAAATTAGTACATATTTTCAATAACTATAATATTATATATATTTATTTATTTATACACGCTCTTAAATCGCTCTCATTTTAAAGATATTTTAACACTTACGCTTTCACGCTCTTGCTCCCGTTCTCGTTTTTGCTCTACGCTTTGGTAACTAAGCTCTTCACTTTCTTATTGCATTATTTTCTTTTCCTTGAATCACTCCCGGAGTTGATACAATCCATACTCACATATATTTTCTCTACTAAACGTGTGTGTCTGATGATGTAGGTATGTTGAATGCACTGCATCATCAATCCAAGCTTTAGCACGTTTCAAGAAATTATACCCAGAACATCGAAAGAAAGAAATAGAAAATTTCATTACAAATGCCATACCTTATATTGAAGGCATACAAATGCCGGATGGTTCATGGTATGTTCTTAATCCAAATAGAATTTTAAAGTTGCATGAATTTAGTTCATCGTAGAAGCATGGATTAATCACTTAAATGAAAACAATATTTTTGTAGGTATGGGAATTGGGGAATTTGTTTCATTTACGGCACGTGGTTCGCATTACGAGGACTAGCAACTGTTGGACAAAATTATAACAATAGTCGCACTGTTCGTAAAGCTGTTGAATTTCTTTTGAATTCACAAGAAAGCAATGGAGGTTGGGGAGAGAGTTATCTTTCATGCCCAAAGAAGGTAATTTTTTTATTGCTTTATAAATATTTTTCATGAAACCTCAGCATAGTGTAAGGGATCGTCCGATCCCGAGTTGGATTGGACGATCTCCGAGTTGAATCCGAAACAAATAAAAAACAAAAATGAATGACTCGGTCCTATCCTGAGACGGATCGGGCGATCAGTCTTGGGATCGGACCGAATTGGGTTTTTAATTTTTTTTTTTAAACTTAATTTAAGATCGTCCGTCTCGGTCCGATCCCGAGTTGGATCGCAGGATAGGCCGAAAACGATCCCGATCTGATCCCCAAGTTCAAACACTACGAACCTCACTATGCACCTTTGTTGACAATATTTTAGGTTTGCTAATAAGGACTTTGCTATGTTTCAATCTGATTTGGTAGCTTTTAATGCTAGAAATTGAAATTTAAGACAACATTTGTAGAAATTATCTTCATTTCTTAATAGTAATTTTACTTTCAAGAAAAATATAAATCAAGAAAAAAATTCATTTTCTCCTTTAACTATACTATAACTATAAATCTCCCATCTAATTTGACTATCCATTGATCTACCCAAGATATTAAAGTTTAATTATAAGATGTCCCTTCATAGTATTTTATGACAACTTTTCCCTTTTAGTCCTCTAGGTCAAAGATTATTTTCATCAAAATGAAAGTTTTTTTGTAGTATTTTTAATTCTATATATAGCATTTTTCTTACACATTTTTTGATGAAATAAATACTTAAATTTTAAGTAAAATATATGAAACATTTTTATGTTCATCATGAAATAAATACTTAAATTTATAAAGTTTATAAATTTAATTAGTTTTTATTGTCAAGTTTTGTATCTAATCTGTAGTTTACATGTCAAGTTGAATCCACTTCTACTACTAACTTAATCATTTATAATATTTATTTTGGAGAAAATTACTATCATTTCATAATTAAGAATAATATAAGGGGAGACTATAATATAAGTTTAGTATCTTGGATATGTAGATTTAATAAGCATTCTAGAGATAAAATCTTGTAGTTATTATTAATATAGTTTGAGGAATGATGTAAAATTCTCTCCCCCCAACAAAAAAATAATAATAATAATAAATAAATATAGATTTTACCAAAAAAAAAAACCATTATTTCAATTTTCTATCTTTTATTTATGATTTAATATCTTGGATTTATGTTTGCAAAAACAGGTATACGTACCTCTAGGAGGTGGCCGAACCACTGTAGTACATACTGCATGGGCTATGATGGGTCTAATTCTTGCTGGGCAGGTTGGTTGGAACAACTTTGTATTAACTTGGGCTCATATCATTTGATTGGCTAAAAGAAGATTATCTTGATATTCCATTATATATGGAATATATCATTTTCCTTGATACTTTAAACCATAATTTTGTTTCATCTAACTAGGTTGAAAGAGACCCTACACCTGTGCATCGTGCAGCAAAATTGTTGATAAATTCACAAATGGAAAATGGGGACTTTCCTCAAGAGGTAATTGACTTTAGCTTAGATCTTATTCAAGTATTTTATTTTATTTCAAAGAATTTTTTTTCTTCAAATGTGATATTATATATTTATTTCAAAGAATTTATGATTTATCCTTACAAAATGATGGAAAGAGTGCCTATTACAAGTTATATATGACTTATTTGTTATTGATCATTTTTAAGCTGTATTTAGCACTGCTTAATTAAGTGATCTTATTTACACTTTCAACTTATTAAAGAACTTTTTAAGCCATAAATGTATTTAGCAAATGTTGAACGGATAAGTTTTATCCATAAACGATAAAAGAAGATAGCCCATATAAAGAGAAGTTGATGAGAACAACTTCTTTTTTATCACTTATGTTGGAAGTTGTTTCCTAGACATTGGTAGAGCTCTAAAAATGACACTTTTAGCCTCAATGGCATTAATAAAACTTAAAAAAAAGGAGTTTTTACTCTAAATTTTAAGATAATTCCTGTCGTACTCTTTTGATAAGGTGCTTAACTACATATATTTCCAAATTTCTATTTTTCACAATAATGGGTTCAGCCCCTAAACCCTTTCATTAGTCATTTCCATTTAAGTATATGTTGATCATATATATTTTACATAAAAAAATGTTTTTATAAATAAATATATCAAGTTAAAATATTTTTCCAAATTTTTATTTTCTTTTTCTTTTTACCAATTTTATGATCTCTATCGCTAACTAAACATTGTTACTCTTGACAGGATACTACAGGATCGTTCAAGAACAATTGCCTGCTGCATTATCCAAATTATAGGAATATATTCCCACTGTGGGCTTTGGGGGAATACTATAGGAAGGTTCCATTGCCTTCTGGAAAAGTCTAGAGCCATCATATGAAATTTTCAGTTCCAAACTTTCAAATAAAACTGATACTTGATACCTCTATATCATTTTGTCTATTCTCTTTCTAAGAGAGCTAATGCATATGATGATGATAGTTGTTTATTAAAGTCATGCAAATGTTTTATTTTTTTCCAAAAAACTGTTGTGGACAAACTAAAGCATCAAGCTCATGTATAGGCCTATCAAAGGACCAGAGCCGATCCGAATTCAATCCAATAATCCCGGATTCGATATAGGATTTACAATCCAATAACCGAATAAAAATGATCCAATCCGAAATTATTTAAGGACGAACTCGAATGTATATTGATCCTATATATATATATATATATATATATATATATATATATATATATATATCAAAACAAACTCTATAACCTAAATATAACAAATACATGGTTTGCATTTTTCCTATATAAGTTAAGATTCCAAGCCTCAAGATTCAAAAAGTATTGTGAAAAGATGGCCATTAAAGCTCTAAGAACCTCATTCGTTGGGCTTTCATGGCTGCAGCTTCTTCTTCCTCTAGTAACCTTATCCACAGGCGTGTCTGCGTCACTGTTGCAGATACCTAGACTCGAGTGCTTCGAGGGTCCAACGCAAGGGACACCAACAAGAAGTCTTCGTCCAAGTACAAGGACTTTAATAAGATGTTCTTTTACACACAGACGCTCTATCACTTCAACTACAGGCCAGAGAGCTATGGCGCCATTCAACAAAGATATGCAATCTCTAAGTATTGGGTGGTGCAAACATTAGTGCTCCGATCTTTGTTTATCTTAGCGAAGAATCTAAGTTGGATTACACTATACATGGAATTTGCTTCTTCCCGATAATGCCACTCGATTCAAAGCTCTTCTAGCTGTTATGATAATGTATAAAGAAATTGTTTGTTAAGAGATAAGTTTTATAGGAGTTCTAATTAAAATCAAATACAATCTCAACTAAAATTAATTTTTTTTGGGTAAAATTTAAAAAAAATAAAATAAAAGAATGTACTCAAAAAATCTTAAAGTGCTATTTGCTTTTAATAGTAGTATAGATTAGCAATAATGCACTTGCATTGCAAGTGAAGGTTGACCTTATGATAATAATAATATATATTTTTCATTATAATAAGATTTATGTCTGCTTAAATAGAATGATCATTTATTTACATATAAAACAGAAGCATCTCACTTAAATACCAGTTAAGTATCCACATGAATTAGAATTTACCAACATTATATGAATATCATCATAAAAGAAACGAATATCATAAGAAACCAACCATTGAAAGCAATATAAAAAGTTAATCAATAAAATCAATTAGAATAAATAACTTTTAATATGCACTATTTTTGTTCTATTAAAAAAAATTATATTTGATCTATTTCTTATATCTAAACTAATTATACTAAATTGGTCATTTTTATTTTTTTTTATCCCCGATCTTCTTTTTCTTAGGTTCTTCAATCTTCTGAAGATATATTTGACATTTTGTACTCCACGTGCTATTACTGTTCCTTTTGCAAAATCACTATCATTTCTTTTTTACAACTTGATGAGGAAACAATATTTTATTTTGCCTTGACTTTGCATCTATTTATTATAGTCTGTCCTTTCTTGTAGTACGGTGAATTTTAATTGGTTGTCTGTAAACCTAATGTTTATACAATGAAATTGAATGTTATAACCTTGTCTTCTTCTTCTTCTTCTTTTCTTTTTTGATAAATTGTGATATTGAGTACCCAATTAGATCTTTTGCTTCATCAAACAATATCACAGCTGCCTTTTGGCTTCCTTTTGGCTTGCATCTGTGACGTTTAATCTTAACATATATCTATTATAAAATAAGATTAACATAAATCAAGATTAAGATAGAATTAAAGAAAATTGATATATAGTCAACAAGTATTATTGGGTGAGTAATTGGTATCACCTTGGATTGTATTCTACATTTTCATTGTTGCATTTTATACATGTCGGTCCACTATCTGTCATTATAACTTTTTCGTTGCATGATCTGCATGCATTATACCAAGGCTCTTCATTGTTATCGATATCCAAGATAATTACCTTCAAGGAACAATGTGTTACCTACAGAAATAAAATATTTAGATATAGATTATATTTATAAATTTAATATCTTTCTTAATATATATATATATATATATATATTGGATTTATGTGTTGGATCGAGCCGGTTGACCTGATCCGTTTGGGCTGACCCGGGTCTCCACTTAAAGTTTGGGACGTCCATGCTTGGTGTGAGACCAAGTGTGACTTGGACTCCATCTCCTAATGAGATTAGGAGAGAGTTCAAGATATAGTTGAGTTGAGTCTCCTATTTAGGAGACTCCTCCTCCCTTCCATTGCACTCCACTGGTGATTTCCAATCCTAGAGAATTTCCCTCTCTCATCATCTCTTCTTCCCTTTTGAGATCTGGTTTTGTTACCTAGATTCCTATACAGAGATCTGGTCGTTTTGAGTGTGGGAACATTGTGTGTGGTTCTAGTAATCGCATATTCCGACGTGAGAAATTTTCCGGTTGGATTAAGATCTTCCGCTGCAGATCCAGTCTTGTGTGCATCAAGGTACGTGATCCGGTTCATCTACAAGCTTCATTGGTAGTAGAGCCGTTGCGATTCATTTTCGTTGGATTGAGGTATGTCGAGAAACCTCATCTAAGATTTGCCTTCTCGGTCGGCCGAAGAGACTTTTCGATCAACCCAACATACCCTTCTCGGTTAACCTATGTCAAGTGTGTTTTTGATCTTTTAAATAGAAGATTAATATTCTTGCTTAGTCCTACATAATGCGGCAAAATCAGCAATGTGTGTGTATATAAAATGTTAATTAAATGTGTGACTTTAATTGTAGTGATATTGCAGCTAAGAGTATAGTCATGGTGTTTAAACTCAGTATCGGATCAGGGATTGCCTCGGTCCCCCGGTCCGATACCGAGTTGGATTGGCCGATCCGGATCAGGATCAGCCGATGCTTTACACTATGAGTATAGTAGTTGACATGAACAAATGTGAGAAATTGGATGGTACGAACTATGACATTTAGCATAGGAAGATCCAATATCTCCTCAATGACTCTGAGGCCCTAGAGACTTTATCACATAGCCTAGTTTATCCTAAGGAGGGGACCATTTCCCGGCATCATAGAGACATGGAAGCTCATCGGGATTGGGCCATAAAAGATCGTTGTGCACGCTTTACTATGTTCAGTAGTATGCACAATGACCTTAGTGGTGAATTCAAGGCCTATAAGACTGCACTTGAGATGTGGAATGCACTGAAACTTGCGTTCGCTGGTAGTTCGACTACCAGATTATGTGCACTGACGGTGAAGTTTGAGACCTACAAGATGGCTCCCGGTGTGAGCATGATCGAGCATCTTAGGAAAATGTCATCTATAATACGATATCTGAAAGCCGTGAGGAACAGCTTGACAGATGAGCAACAGATTCTTGTTGTTATGAGATCCCTACCTGACTCGTGGGAGAACATGAAGCTCACAATGACGCACAACGAGAACATTAAAACGTTGAACGATGGTGCGTCATCTTAAGCTCGAAGCAGAGCGTCAAACCGCAAGGTCATATAGCACTACTCTTAGCCAAACCAACGGCGCACAAGGCATCCAGTTCTAGGGGCAAGCGCAAGGGTAAGCCGCCCCAACAGGGGGAAACAGCAGAGAAAGCGCCAAAGGCAAGCACAAGTACTGGTGATGCACAAACCGGTAAATGATTGAAAATGTCAATTAACCCAAATTGGTTTGCACAATGAAGGATTTGAATACTCGCTTACATTGACCTAAATCAAAAGATGACCGTTCCGGTGCAAGGTTTCCTTTTAGAAGTTGAAAGCAAAGTGCGAAAGGACAAGATCATTCAGGATTAACAAAGAAATTCACCACAGAACTTATTGTCACGCCCCAAATCCCATGGCTCGAATTCTAAGGTGGGTGGCACGGATCACGAGGTGTGACCTTCGAGTTCCCAACCGTGGAACGCGGAACACACAACAATTCAATAATGATAAAAGTCTAAAATAGTATCATTAAACCAATCAGAGTGCGGAAGTTAACTATTAAAATCCAATTACATTAAAAACAAGTTAATGGCTTCATAAGAGCCTACAAACCAAAATATCTCTACTGCCCTATTTCATCAAATTGAACTACTAATCAAAATTGAGAATAAACTGAACAACATCAATCCACGCAAATCATCCAATCTCATTAACCTGCAACATAAATAGGTTGCGTGAGCTTTGAATGCCAGTAAGAAGAATTTCTGTCATCCGTCCTCAAGGGATAACGTCAGTCTAAACAACATTCAATATCATGGAATAAAGACAATAACAGTGAACATAACATATTGTCGAACTGTCTCTGTGTTTTTCTCAGGTGTTCGGTGGAGTAGCCAGTGGATCGAAGCCTACCGAACTCCCATTTAAGCCTATATTTCACGTTCTGTCGGTAGGGAAGCCGGTGAACTGGCACCTACCGACCATAGCGAATCCTGGGAATTTTCTGGGTTTGTTAACCCACTTTTTGGTATCCGAGTTCCATCCCTATTATATCAAAGGTAATTAATCATCATATTAACAACAATATATTAAAAAAATCATTCCCAAGTCACAATTTAACATAGTACACAAATCAACTTGAAGACACCAACATGTATTAAACAAATCTAGAAATTAGTCATAACGCAACTAACATATGCTCATTAAATCTGAAAATCAACCCATCATCATATTTCATTCACCCAAGAAGATCAACACACACACACACAGATATATATATATTAGCACATAACATACATTAATGCAAATCAAATTAATCGTAAAATCACATACTAATGACTTCTGAAATCCCAAGAAAATTATACAGAAATGCAACTTACCAGTTATGCTCTTTTACTTATGATCCTAGTGTGTTCTTCCTCTCTACTTCTTCCTATTCAATCTCAAACCTAGCCACCAACGTCTCTTTCTATCTTTTTCTCTCTTTTCTTTCAACCGCAACCTTAATCTCTTCTACTTCTGATGTACACGACTCCTCCTAAACCCTTCTCTATATAGCCTCCAATTCCTTTCCTTCTTTCTAATTCCCCCAATAGAAACTTCCTAATCCTAATCCAACTTTATTAGAAACTCTCCCTTATTCAAATCTTTCCTATTCTCCCTCCAATACTAATCTCCTCTCTAATTAGTAACTAAAACTTAACCTTTCCTACTAATTAAAAATCTTAATGGAATTCCTAAATTGTCATTACTTACTAATTACCAACTTAATCCTTCTAGCAGAATCTACTTATTTTAGTTAAGCTTTAGTTTATCCTAAAGATTCACACGTGAACTTCTAATTCCAACTAATTTTAGTTTTGTTAATTACACCATACTTCCCCATAATTTCTATTAATTACAATCTGACCCCAAATTCTACAGTTTAGTTACAATACATTACTGAACTTATGAATTAATTATTAATTTCCGGGTTAGGGTCACTAGACTTATACCTATTTCAGAAAAGAGAATTCCTAAGACAAGGGCTCTGCAATTGTAAGAGCTTGAATAAACACCTAGAGTAATTGGCCTAAAACTCAGAATGGTTTAGTAACTTAATAAGTAAATTAATCAATAGGTAGAAATTTAGACTCACTTGATGTATAACCTTACAAAACAACTTAGGAAATCCCCTGAAGCCTCTAGAATCAATATTGTAAGCTTAAAGGACTTACGGAGCAGGATTAGCCTAATAGCAGGCACTTTAGCAGTTAAAATGAAATTAAAATGTATTGACAAGATAATTAATCTACCTGACAACTCAGGAGATACAACTCAAACCCACAACGATAAGCCCTCTATCAGAAGTCGATTAGATGTCCAGTCGAAAATAATTGGACTGGAAGCCCCGAATTACCCCTGCAGCAGTACCTATTCACACCTTTGCCATTAGGGTCTATAAATAGGCATTTAAGCTCATAACCACATTTCTTTCTCTCCTCTCACCCTCTTGGAGATGAAGGGAGAACACCGGAATCCCCGAAGACGCAATGGAGCAACCTCGGTGCACCACGGCTACACCCCAAGTTGAGTATTTCTTCCTTGTTAGTGTATTGGTTCTTGGTTTGGCATTGTGACCTTGGGGGAGGACTTGTTTGATTTGTGTCTACTTCCCCCTTGGATTATTTAGATGTTATTCATGCATGAAAAGGGATCTAGATCCCTGGGCATCCCCATACGAACCAATTCCATGGGATTCCAAATCCCAAGGGTTAAGAAAGAAGGAGACCCCTCAATACTAAGATTGGACCTATGATTGGACCTAGAAAGCACAACCGAAGCTTCCTGGGTTGATGAAAGACCTTTGGGTGAAATTTCATCCAGAATAGCCTTTCCCGTGCTTCAGCGACCTGCTCGACGCGCCAAAGACCCCGCCGAATCTCAGAGCATTCTCCAAGTTCACTGGAATTGTTGTTGAGACAGCTTTCGGCGAGCCGAAGGCCTCGCCGAACCCAAAACTAGGAATGACCTGGGTTGATTTTTAGTCTAATAAGATACATTTGGACCAGTTCCTGAGGTGCCAACTCATTTGGCACATTTTTGCCATTTTCAGCTAGCCGAGACCTAGCTGAGGACCCCACCGAGAGCTTCCTCAGGTCAATAGTTGGATGTGATGCATTGGGCACCTGTATAATGCCTATCAGCACATGTCTAGCAAGTTTTTGGTGTTAGTGGACTTAACATGCAAAATATTACCTCCCCCCCCCCCCCCCAATCCGAATGTTTTCCTTTTTAGAATTAGCCGAGCAATAGAAGATTTTTGGGAAACTTGTATAAGTGACGCCAAAACACTTCCTTGAGCTCACTATTATCATTTTAGACATGTTGGGCCTAGGAGGTAGTGTTGGTAATGTGTTATCCTTCATTTTTGGATATAATTGTGATTTATTGCCTTATAACCTTGCCTAACTTGTATATGAACTGACATGAAGTGAATCCGTATAGTTTACATGCATCAATCTGGTATATAATATATGGTTAGGTTTTCAAACATGCCTAGAGTGTAATACGTTGCTTGTATGTACTCCATTTGGGTTGATTCATGCTTAAAATTGGCTTATGCTCACCTTGCCTTTCATATGAATTTGATAACTGAGGATTTCTTGGATGTAGTGTTAGGTAGTATAGTTCCTTATGGAGTAGGATCATGAGATTGTGCCCATTTGATTGCTTGTTTGAATATATGCCTGTGAATCATTGTATGATGCATTAATTTCAATGTTGAATAATATGAGTTGAATATGGACTATCCCTGCCATGATGGCTTGCCTAATGCCCATATAAAACCTTTGGGCATAGACTTACCTTTGAGGTGATTGATTATTTACCTTGTTGTCCTATGAGAGGACCATGATATTATGCCAAGCCTAAAGAGAGTCATGTGTTGGCATTCCTCTAAGGACTTATGATGAGATGATTACCAAGGATCTGCACTCTAGTGCAGCTTGGAGGAAGGTGAACCACAGATACATTTACTGATGGGATGCGAATACGTATGATTCCTTGAGGGACCTACTCACGCTGGTGAAAACCCTCGGATGTTGATCCATGATAAAAAAAAAATAAGTGGGGAGATTGTGCCTCCTTGGTTGAAAACCCATAAAACTATGTTGTACACAGAATAATCCTCTCTCAGCTGTGAATACGGGGACGAAGTCATACTGGTGGGACATCCTGGATAGCTGTATTGGGATCATGAGGGAACTTACTGTATTTCGTATGACTACACAGTACCCTTCATTTCATTGCATGTTCTTGTTGATATTAGTTTGAGAGCCTTGTGTATGATATACTTAGCTTATTCATCATGTAGATTTAGGCATGTGACTATGAATGGACTCTGGACTGAAGACCAGGAGTGGTTGGAAGAGAACAATGCTTAAACTGATTATGTTGATTTCACTCCATATTTACACTGTGCACACAATACAGTAACCACACACACACACACACACACATATATTGCACTTTTCTTATAATGTTGGAACATGAGCTAATACCTCTCATTGAAGGAATTACTCATCCGGGCTTTCCAGCTTATGTGTGTTGAATTATATCTTTCAGGTCTTGGAGTTTGGTCATGAAGAGAGAACCTGGGAATGGATACTGCATATCGATAGAATTTTAGAATTTGAGTTAGAACTAGACTTTTCCCTTTTTAGCCTTTCCTAGATAAGATTTAAATTACAGTTAATTATATCTTACTAGAACTGCTTTATTTGTTCCGCTTATGTTTTGATTATTGTTTTTTTTTTCCACTCCCATAGTGACATGAGGTGAGAGTTACGAATTTGACCTGAAAATCTCAAAATTGGGAATTTCTGGTTTAGTTCGTGATAGCAATTCTCAGAGAATGTCAAATGCTCAAAAATTCAATCCATCTTTTTGATGCATCATTGTCTTTTTATAGCCTCAGACTCATTACTTAACCGTTTGCAACGTTTCATTCAATACCTTCAAAACGTTTCATCAATGTATACAAGCGTTTTGATTTGAATGTTCAAAACGCTTCATCAAAGATCATAACGTTTCAATGAATGTATTCAAAACGTTTAGATTAGTAATGAATATAACGCTATAAAGTTAATGATACATTATTGTTCTATGTTGATTCAAGTCCTTAAATGCTACAAGATCTTCGAGGATCTTGATAGGACTTATCTCTCTGGCCCCCCATTCCTGAAAGTCTAATGTTTATTTCCCCTTATGCTTTAAGTAAATGACTTCGAAGTTGGAATCTTCGAGGGATGGTTAGATGTTTAAGGCATGTTTCCCTAAATGCATATAATTCATAACATTATGATTTCGAAATATCATGTTGATTATTTTGAGTGACTATCTCGAAGGATGACTTTGACATAGGAATACAATGATTTCGAAAGATAATTCAAAATTACTAATTATCTAAAGAAATGATTTCGAGATAATGAATAGTCATCTCGGATGACTATCTCAACGAGTAATTTCGAGTCACTAGTATTGTTATCTAAAAAGGTGATTCTTTATATCTATGACTTCGAGATATTAAATCAGTCATTTCGAGAAATTATCTTGAAATGCCTAAAATAATTATCTCATTCGAAATAGCATTTATGCTGATTACCTCATTATATGAGATATTATAATACTTATGATGACGAATTGACCCTCTTGTGGTGGCTAACCTTAAGTTACTTCTTATAAAGTAATTATTATTGAATGTTTCAAAGGTTTTCCTTCAAAAGTATGCTTTGAGGTCTATCTCATTAGAGCCTCAAAATGTACTATTGATTTCGAAATGATTTTCCCATATTTAAACAGGCTTTCGAAATATACTACTCCAAAAATATTCTCCCAACAAGAATGGGCTTTTGAAGAGACATTCAAAATTTCAAATATACATTCTTTATTCATGATTTTGAATAATGAAATGTACAATTACATAATTGACCTTACCAGATGTCACACTATCATTGGTAATAACCAATTTTCAAATTGGCTCATCATCAGTACCAAGCACCCTAGAGGGAAGTGAGGTGAAAAGAACGACACTTCCAAGGTGATCTGCAACAACTGTGATAAGTTTGTTTAACATAGCCCTTACCAGTGATCTGTGACCTACTTCCATCCCCATATGTCATAGATCCTCCTTTGATATCTTCAAAGGTACTGAAGAAGGATCTATCTCCAGTCATGGCCTGGAGGCCCCACTATCTAGATACCATCTAGGTGGGTCCGATATATTATTCTCAGTGTGGGTGACTAAGCAGATGTTCCTATTTTTGGGAACCCACACAAGAAATTAGGAGGAAGTCCACCATGCGTGTCTCAAGAAGTCAGGTGATCTGTCAGTTTGCCCTAACCTTCTTGAAGACATACTTTCAGTGGAACAACTAGGAGACCTATTTCTCTTAGTCCTCCTCTTCTTAGAAGAACCATTTCTAATAAATATGCCTATTTTATTTAAGGAAGGGGTCTTTAAGCTAGAGGGCATCACACCTTTTCCTTTGTTCAGAAGGGTAGTGATCATCCTGGTAGAAGTAAGACTACACTCAAGTTATAAGTGCCCAGAGTCATCGCAAGTGTGGCAAACAGTCTTAGGAGTACCAATGGTACGACTATGGGATGCATATTCACCTTTCTCAAATGTAGAGAAGGCGTTGGGCTTGCTATGGGACTTACTATGGAAGCTCTTTCCCATCCTATTTTCGAACATTTTAAGTTGTCTAACTTTGGTTAAAAATTTAGAGTATTCTGATTTACCTTTTTCTAACTCTAAACTATCTTGTTGACATTTAATTAATGAACCTCTTAACTTTCTAATTCAGATTTTAGAATTTCAACATGTGTGGTTAAGGTCTCATTATTATGCATTATGGATTCCATTTCAACTGACAACTTCTTATTTTCTCATATAAGCTCACTTACCTTACCTATCAACTTTTGGTACTCCAGGTAAAGAGCATCATAAACATCCTGAAGGTCCTTATCATCGGACTCTTCAGAATCAGAGGTTTCCTCCTAAGGATTCTCTTGAATGGATCTGATGATAGGAATAGGATCCTCAAGAAGAGACCAGGGAGTCCTAACCATCAGAATGGTTAGGTTATCATCATTATCTGCGTTAGCCCACTTTTCAGACTCGGATTCAGATGACTCCTCCCATCTTTTAGTAGCCATTGCCCTCTTATTTGATTTGCTTTTAGTATGGCAATTGGGTGCTATGTGTCCATAACCTTTATAGTTATAACACAGAGTTTCCTTTGACTTCTCCCTCTGATTTGTCTTGGAGAAGGGCTTGTCAAAGGTTTTCCCTTTTCTAGTTGCATTCTCTCTGTCTAGTGAATTGCCTCTAAAAGTTTGAGCCAATAAGGCCAATCCGTGTTCTGAGCACGAAAACGTCCCTAATCTATGGATTTAACTTTTCAAATCCGCATATTTGACTTTTCTAATTGCGGATTGAAGTAAAATTGTTAAAGTAGATGGGTTTTTGTTGTAATTTTGAGAGAGTATTTTATAAAAATATAAAAATAAATAAGTTTTATTTTGAAAGTAAGATTAAATTATGTTGATATAAGGTTAAATTGAGATATTTTCTGTATTATATCCTTCTTCTTGTATATCTTGTTAATCATAAAAATAAAATTGAAATAATTTTATACATAAATTATAATTTGTATATATATTCACTATGCAGGCATGTTGGACCACAAGTTATTTTCATATGCAGGCATGTTGGACAGGCATGTTGGACCACAAGTTATTTTCATATGCAGGCATGTTGGACCACAAGTTATTTTCATGTGTAACTCTCTCTCGCTCCCGCACCTACACCGCTTGACATTTTGATGATTTAGATCTTACCAAATACTTGAAAAGAAATACTTGCCATTTCTTTTCTTCTTTTTTTTTTTTCTATTTTTCTTTATTTTTTATTTTTTATAAAAATTACAAACACAGCCTAAAAGCCCTAAACGTAAAATAAACAAAATAGGTGACACGAGGCTTTAAAAAATATGACGTGTAAGCTTCTACCCAAAAAGGCAACAACGTGTCTACAAATCCTTCACCTCGTTAGGCACTTAACAGAGAAGAGAGTTAGAGAGGCTCCAAATTGTCTGCATTCAGTTTCCAGCGTCCGCATTCAGTTTCCAGCGTCCATTGGTGAGAAAGAAGGGGAGAAGATGGCAAAGAGTAAGGACGACATAAGGTACGGAACCGCTCAGGCAAAGCTGTCGGAGGACGAAGCTCTAAGAGTGAGGTATAAGTCAGGAACTCCAATTGAAGGTGGAAAGATTGCGGACTCTGAACCAGTTGACCTCTTCTCCAGTGCTACTAGCCGCATCTCCGAGTCGGGACAACACGGTGAGTCCAGTCGGAACTCCGCAGGTCATGATCAAATTCATAGCACCACCACCACGCACGCAGGTTGAGATGTAAAGGAAGACCCACTTTTGTTTTGTTCTCTCCTTGGTGATTTTGTTTTTGTTGGTTCTCCGCTTTTTTTTTCGAATGAAGTAGTTGTAGTTGATCTCTTGGATTCCTATTTACAGATGTTTAGTACGTAAAGCATGTAAAGTGGAGAGCACAAACTGTAACAAGGGCTGCATTTCGGTTCGATTTGGTTCAGTTGATATCAACTCAAAATAAACCGACGGTCAACCCAATCTCGAATAGAACCAAATTGGTAATCGAAATAACCAAACCGAATTGAAATGAAATACCTTGAAGTCAGTTCTAAGAGCGTGTTTCGTGGTGGGAAAGCTTGGGAAAAGAGAGTATTTAGCTATTTTTCTGTGTTTATTTGGGTGTATTTGAATGATGGGAAAACGTGGATCTACCGGAAAATAATTTTTCAAACCGTCTTAAATAGACAGGGAAAAAATCATCAGAAAGAAAATTTAATTTTTATTTAGTTTTAATTAATATTATATTTTATCATCAAAAATTTAATTAATAAATTATTTAAATATAAATTAATTATTTATAAATCAGGTTTGGTTCTATGGGGTATATCTGCATAGAACCAAATATTAACGGGTCTATTTTTTTATAGAACCAAAATTGCATCAATTATGATCCGGGTTTATGAATAAAGAATCAAATCTTCTCAACGGGTTTGGTTCTATTAGGTTTGTCAGCATCGGGTACCTCTCGTTTTAATTTGTTTTTTTAATTACAAATCTCTCGTTTTAATTTGTTTTTTTAATTACAAATCGTAGGATTTTTTTTTAACAATGAGTCGTTAGAAATAAATATTATATATATATATATGAGAAATGGTATGGGCAAATAGCCCAATGATAGGTTGACACGTGTCAGGTTTATGACCGATACGTAACAAGGTCCAATTGATACTCTCGGGTGAGATCTTCAGGAACTTTATGAATGAGAGCCTCAGCTAGTCAGGGGAACATAGAGTTGAGACATGGATATGGAGAAAATGTGGTACGCTACCACACCGACTCTTTACATTGCATAAGTCACGAGGCGACCAACACGTTTATGATGATTACGTAACAAAGCTAATATCAATCGGAATCCCACGGCGAGATTCCGGACTCCACGACAGGATGCCGACACTCCACGGCGGGATGCCGATACTCCACAGCGGGATGTCAAAACCCCACGGTGGGATGTCGATACTCCACGACGGGATGTCGGATCCCCACTGCGGGATGCCGGAACCCCACAGCAGGATGCCAATACTTCACGGTGGGATGCCGACAAAGATATGCGTCTTTATACTCCACGGTGGGATGCCAATACTCCACGGCGGGATGCCGACATAGAGATGTGTCTCTATACTCCATAGTAGGATGCCAATACTTCACAGTGGGATGCCGACAAAGAAATGTGTCTCTGTACTCCCCGGTGGGATGCCAATACTCAACAAGGGATGCTGACGAAGAGATGCACCTCTATACTCCACAATGGGATGCCGATAAAGAGATGCGTCTCTATACTCCACAACGGAATGCTGATACATGCATCCATTTAGAGAATCATGAATAACGTAGAAGGTCATACATACCTCCGTTCAGATAGAATCTCGAATAACGTAGAAGGTCATACATAACTAAACAACTTTCATTATTACTTATACATATCGATCGCCAACGTCCAGGATCTGGCGTCATAAGCGCGACGTGTAACTTACCGAGGTAATTAACGCAAGTTACCTTAGGTTAATGTTTTAACACCGTTTGAAACGGTTTAACAGAACTTAACTTCCGTTATCTTTCTCCAAAATTTTATAAATAGTGGCTCACTTTCCTTGAAAGAGAGGATGATAAAGGGGTAGAGAGAGGGATCACGAAATCCTAAACCTTGAACTACGTCTGACTTAATCCCTGTTTGAGTACGTAGACAGCTTGCAAAAGATTCAGTCTAATTCTCAATTAAAAGAGAGAATGGAGGATTTTAATGAGTTAGACTCATTATTTCGTCTAACCTCGTCTAACCTGTGCTAACAGCCACTTAGTCTCACCTCTTTTGATTCTTCTAGAGACGGGATACAGTCACTTGTTGATTTAGGTTCTCGTCGATCAATAATCCTACAGTTGGTGACTTTCACAAAACCACCCACTACATTTTGGCGACTCCACTGGGGACTATGTGTCCCACATACTGATCACCATTAGAAGAATGTCAAGACTGAAGAGTAAGATGAAGCCGAAGCATCGTCTCTTCATGCTATTGAAGAGAGACGTGAAGAGGATTTATCAAGTGATTTCCATAAGCTGGAAAGTATTCCAGGCGCGTTACCTAAGTCAGAGCGACGAAAACCGACAGTACTACTTGCAAGAGATCGAGGGTAAGGGAATGGCGATTCAAATAAGGTGAGTCACTCTAACCCTTCCCCTCCCTATCCTTTATATAAGAGCTAGGTGGTTACTTCATAAGACGTGTCAATTAATTACCGTGACTATTCGTTTATGATGAAACAAATACGTATTAATTACAAGGGTATGCTAGCATTAATAAAGAGTATACCAATAAGGGATGATAGAGGACGCCAACAAAGGGTAGTGTTCATTAATGTTTTAAAAGAAAAGATAGTTACAACAGAATTAAGAGAAAATGATAATGTCACGGTGCCTCTAAGAGATCTGCCAATAGAGAGCCGCGCCTGAAGTTGCTGTTCTTAAGCCAAGTACACACAACAAAAAGCCTGCTGTCATTACCTGCCAATTTAGCTCTGATGAAAGACAGTTGCTTTTCTTCTTCTAGGAGTTGGGCTCTTAATGCCTCTATCTTTGATTCGTGGATAATTATACGGGATTCCAAGTCTTGACGAGAAGTAGAGGAAATCTTCAGTTCCCGATAACATGTGAAGTGCTCTAGAGCTTCCTCCATGTCTCACAAGTGCGCTATCAACAAGTCTAGCTTCATCCCTGCTGTTATGGGATCTTCCAATTATTTCCGCATATTATGAAGATCCTCTAAAGTAAGAGTCGAGAGTTGTGTCGCCTGAAGGCGCCCAACTAGCGAACATACTACTGAGTAGAAAAAGGTTCGAAGGCGATTTTCGAAAAAAGTTATCTCAGTGCCAGGATCGCCATAACAATCAATAATCATCTGAAGAATAGAGCAATAGGCAGTGAGGATGTAGATCTTTCTTACGAACATGAAGTGAGTGTCCGCTTCAATGGGAGGTAGTAGTGGATCGGCATAAGCATCCACACTCATCGGATCCAAGAACCCCGTTATCAATAGAGTCATGAGAGTGACCACTCTCACTAGAGGCATCAATGACAGGAACGTCCTCCTCATCAGGAGGTAAGGACCTCAGAGGTACTTGCACAGTTGGATGAGGCGCCCTCACTTGTCCAGCAGCAGGTAGCGTTAGAGAAACACTAGGATCACTCTCCCTCTTTTTCCGTTTGGATGAGGTCTTGTTCAAAGGGACTGTGGAAGTAATAGGAAGCTTTGACACCTTGGGAAGACACGTCGCTGACTTAGCAGAGGCAGATTCTACCCTTGTTGTAAAGTCTGGAGTCTTTTCTCTTATGAAGAAGCTATCTGTAGTAGCGTCCCCAACGCCGAGGGCAGCAGGACATTGGCGTTTATCTGATTCGCCTAGAAAAGATGAATGATGATTTAAATGAGTAAGAGACGCATACGAGGTGAAATATATGTGAGACACGTATAAGAAATTAGATTCTCACCTCCACCAGTCAAAAGTGAGATAATGGAAGTACTAGGAGAGACTTGGTACTGACGCCATCCTATATGAAGCTCAGTCACGATGATGTGTGCAGACTTCGAGGCCAATTCGGCCGGAGTCATGAGCTTGCTCCTCACCAACGCCGCTTCCTTCATTTTCATTGTCTTCTGCCTCTCTTTCAATTACTTTTTCCACCTTAGCCTCATATTTGGAGACTGGTGCTTCCCCCTCCAGAACAAGGACTAGGGGATTACCCATGGGGCGCTGGCTGCATTTGGAGGACAAACTAATATGTCTTGTGAGTTGCACCTATGAGAGAGGAACACCCTTCCTATCTTAACAACCACGGTGAACCTGCAAACAGGTTGTCATAACAAAAGCAAGTCGATAACGAAGGTGGATAAGAAAAGGAAAACTGACGATTTTCTTAATATTCAAACACGCCCACCTTATCGATTCATCAAACCTTGCAGTATATGATCATCCTCCCTGCCATTGAACCTTTATTATACAAGCAAAATAGTTATGTTATGAAATTTTTAGGGTTGATTCCCATAGACAGGGGCGGAGCTACATAGTGGCAAGAAGGGGCAACTGCCCCCTCAAATTTTCAAAATAATTAATGAGGCTTATTTTTTGTAATATGTACAATTTGCCTCTTGTTAGATTTTGTTTTTGCCCCCTTTAATATAAATAAAAAATTATAAAATATAAAAATTACGAGTAGGCCCTTCTGTTCTAACGATTCTAAAACTAGAAGAGTTAACTCGATTAGTTAGTTTTTTGAGTTAATTCAGTTAAAAACTCGGTCTTGAAGTAACTCAGTCAAGTTCGGGATAAACTCAACGAGCATGGGCGAAGCTACAGAAGGGCGAGAGGGGGTAACTGCCTCCTCTCAATTTTTTTTAAAATTTAAAGTTGTGTTTTTGTAACATGTTACAAATAGCCCATTGTTAAATTTTGTATCCCCCCTCCCCCAAGTTTTTTGTTGACCCCTTTTAATAGTTTTTTTTTTTTTTTTTCACTTTTGTATCCTCTACGGGTATCAATTGGTTCGGTCTAAACCAAAAATCGAACAAACCAAACCTTTATTTTATTTTCATTTTGGTTGGTTATGGTTTAGAAAATAAAAAACAAAATTAATTTGGTTCAGTTTACAGTTAAGACTTCGACTAAACCAAATTGAACCGAAAAAACTGAAATAGATTATATATATTATTTGTATGAGTGTGCATGTATAATATAGAAACAACATTATTTTTGACTTGTTTTTATCAAAAATAACATTAATTTTTTCAAACAAAAAACCGAGTTTTCGTCAAATCTTGCTTCACTACAGTAGAATCTTGGCTCCGCCCCTGCCCACATACGGACATTCTCCTTTTACACCAGCCTTTGTCTTTACTTTCATGTATCAATGAATTTAGATGATCCAAAAAACAAAAACAAAAACAGAACGGAGGAAAAATAGATAACCAAAGAGGGTTCAAAGAAGGTAACAATAACTAAGGTTTTCAAATTGTTGAACAATAACGAATTTAGAATTTTGTTTCTTGATTTTTCAAATTTTTTTTGAAGAGGGATGCGCTTCTTTTGAAGATTGTATATTTTAAATTATCGATTTATCTCGATCTCTCAATGGATTGAAGACAATAATAATGGCTTTGTTTTTCAGAAAAATAAATAAAAAAAATAGAAACTTTTTTTCTCTGCAACAATTTAGTACATAAGTGAGAAATCTAATTTATTAACCATTGAGAACTATTAGAATATTTCTTAAATCCTACAAAGGCTTTGAAGTTTTTTATGTTTTATTAGGATATTTCTTAAATCCAAAGAAAAGGATAAATCTTCTGAAAAAAAAGAAGTTTTAAATTGCAGGGAAGAAAAAGAAGAAGAAGATAATATAATTAGGATAATGTAGGTATTTGAAAAGTTTTAATTGTACGGGATGATGCATTTTTGTGTTTTCAATGTCTTTTGATATATATATATATATATATTTGTAAAAAGCCTAATAATTTATATAAGTTTTAAATAAGTTTATATAAGTTGTAAATATTGTTATTCACTTATATAAGTTTTATAAGTTTTTTTTTTAAATTATAAATAATTTATAAAATAAATTTTTCATAAGTTGTAAATTAACTTGTAAATCTATATAAATCAACTTGTAAATAGTTTATAAGTTGTAAATATCAGTTTCGTAAGTTTTTTTTTACAATTGTTTTCACTGTGCAACACGTCCCATCTGGTGCCAAGTACCCCATAGGGCTGTAAACGAGTCGAGCTTTGCCCAGCTTAGCTCACACCCATAAACCTTGAGCAAGGCTCAGGTTCGTTAAAGCTCGGCTCGACTCGCAAACAATTGGGTTTATAAAAGGCTCAACTCGTAAAAAAGCTTCTATTAGTACAAATACATTGATATTATAGTTGATGATTATTATTATATATTATATAATATATTAATATGTGTATTTGATATTAATATATAATAAAAGATATAGAAATATAGATGTATAATATCATATAAAAACCGAGTCGAGCTTTAACCAAGCTGAGCCTACCCAAGGTCGGCTCAAGCTCGTTAAGATAATGAACTCTTTTTCGGACTCAAGCTCGGCTCGCGAGCCTAATTATAGATCTCAAGTTCGGCTCATACGAGCCGGGCTCGAGTCCGGGCCGAGCTAGCTCGGCTCGTTGCAGCCCTTGTACCATACCATGCTGGGCTTAAAATGGGGCCGGTCTTGGATGGCCCGTCTCAGAGCTAACCACGGGCCGTGGGCAACCCATTTACATCCTGTCATGAAAATTTGGTGACACGTACGGTCCTCGGTAATCGTCCTTCGTATTTCCCAACGCGACACACGAACTAGGGTTCGCCTTCAAACTCATTCTAGGGTTTCAAGCAACAGGTAGGCATGCAAGATCTTGATTTCTGCTCTACTTCTCAAAACCTTGCTGATAATGCAATTGTTCTGATTGTAGTCTAAGGAATAAAGCGAGGTGTCTATTTGGGTTGAAATGGTATCTGAACATTCGGTTGAAATCTGGAGGAAAAACGGCACTACAATTATTAATCACTGATCTAAATCGATAGTTGCCTTAAACTTTGGAAAGTAAAAAATCCCATCAACTTGAACTCGAACTGGTGAAGATTTGCAGACTTAGTTCATCTATTTTTTAGTTTTAATGGCTTACTGTCACTCACAAGTTCAAATTTATTGAGTTTCTTTTTCAATTTAAGGTGGGCAGTTCAAATTTTAAATGGTTTACTGTCACTTATGGTTCAAATTTATTTAGGTGGATTTTCAATTTATAGTAGGTTCATGCAGATTTTTGAATTTCTCTCTTCACCTGGACAATATGATGGAAAATGGTTTCTTTGTGTATACTCAACTTCATGGTTTTAAACTTTGATTTCAAGAAATATTTCGGTGCCCTTCAAAAAGGGGAATTTGGGGGGACTTTTTAACTTTTGATGAAATTCCAAACCACGCTTTGCTTTAAATTTATGGATTACTGTGACCAATATTTCAGGTTCTTCAATAAATGGGTGGATTAGACAGTGGTTTCATACTTCTTGTTTAGATGGAGGCAACCTCAACCTCTACTTTGCCCTTGCCTGATGCGTTTCTTGATTTTCTCAAGGAGAATGGGATAGATCCTGTAATTTATACTATGAGTGATTCGACCCCTCGGTATATAAGGTATTAAATTTTGATATAATGCTATTGTTTTCATGAAAGTTTTTTTATTGTTATTTCTTTTACATATTTATCAATTAATTTTCTTCTGAGGTGAGTGTGATGGGTCTTATTTATTGGTCTTGATAAGGGTGATTTCTTAAGTATGATTTCAGGGTTTCTGTAGAATTTAGCATGCAAAGCAGTAGCAAATCTTTGACTTTATTATCCTTCTCAATCTCTTTGTCATCCTGTTTGGTAGGACTCTTGTAGATTGTGATTAAGATAGTGGCAATATGCAAGAATCTATTTGATTATGAACATTTTATACTGAGTTTTATTTCTTTTCCTATTCGTTTTGAAATTATGACAGTAGCTTTTCGTTCTCCTTCTTTTTGAAGGCTGAAACCTGGTAATGAAGCTAAAGTTCCAGAGTTTGAAGCTGAGATGAAGTGCAGGTTTGAGAAAGTCAATTGGTTACCACGGTTCTTTTCCATCCCACCTCATATTCAGATTGCTAGCTCAAAGGCATATCGTGAAGGAAAGGTGAGGGATAGGAATGGCAATGAGATGTGTATTGGCAGATTTTAACCAGACCTCTAGTATTCCACCATGGACAAGGCGGGTTAGGTTAGATCGGTTTTAACATATATTGAAATACAATTTTTCAAGTAAAACATATAATTTTTTGACATATTTACTTATAAAATATATTCTTATATAAATATATATGAGTAAAAAATATTTCAATGGGTGGGGAATCAAAACCAGATTGAGTTAAACCTGAATCCTTTTCATGGCTTGTCAACTTGCCCCCATATGGGCAGGTTGACAAGATCCCACCCCCATTGCCATGGTATAAGATCCCATTATGGCATTGTAAAAAAGGTTTGGTTGTTTTCTTCACATATCTTGAAAAACTTTTTTTTTTGGCATGTCAATCAAAGTCAAGTTCTGCCTTTTGTGATGGTCTTTTTGTTTATTTAATGATCATTTCTCTAATATGACTTCTAGTTTGTATTTTTGTTATTTCTTAACTTCTTCAAATCCCTTAATATGAACTTGATCATGATTATTTTAGTCTCCTCTCTCATCCTGTATGTGTAGATTTTGAATCCAAAATGTTCCTGGTAATTTAGGATTTGCACATCTTGTTACATTCTTTTCAATTGCAGCCTATCCTGATTATCTTGGTTCGGTTATTCAGATTTATGGAATTGATGCAGCATCTGGAGCTGCTGTTTTAGCCTTGAATGTCTCATTAGGAGATCATGTCCTTGATCTCTGTGCTGCTCCAGGTAATTGGATCTCTGAGAATCATGGTCACATTCTTGGTGTAGATTTAACAATATACTTTGTTCGTTCCTAACAATTTCTTAAGAACTCTTCCACATATAGAAAACTGCAAAGTGTGTGATGGGACATATTTCCTCTTTCGATTGCCATCAACACAATCTACATGTTTATATTCTAAGATAGTTTTGTCGAAGTATCTTGTATCTGAATAGTTTGTTGGCCATAACATATTGATGATTGTTCCTTGCCTAAGAGATTTCCAATGCTAAAGATCAGCATGCTAGAAAGTTTTTTTTGGTTGATATAGCTTTAGAATTTTTTTGAAGCATTAAATGAAATATCTTGTCCATCCAAAGAAAGTCGGTAAAACATAATGGTTGCGATCATCCAATCATATTGAGTTTTGGCACTCTAGATCACTTAGTTGGAATCAGTGCATACTGAAGAGTCCATTGACCATCTCTTTCTCTCTTGTGCTTATGCTGCTAAGGTGTGGGATTTCTTTGTCAAGAATGCTGGTTTGGTTTGGTCCCCCCCGAGACATGTGAGAAATCTTTTTGATCAGTGGAACTTCTCTGCATTGGGGAAGAAGGGATGGAGTTTATTCAAGGTGCTGTTTTTCTGCATTTTATGACATTTATGGGGTGAGCGAAACAAAAGGATTTTTGAGAAATCTTGGAGGAGTCCGAACCTTATCATTGACTTGATTGTGGGTACTATGGCTGTTTGGTGTAAGGCTCTTCCAGAATTTCATAACTTGACTTCTTTAGACTTGGTCAGATGATGGGAGACTATCATTGTGATGTAGTATTTTTTGTACTGTTTCTTTTGGGACTCATCTGACACTCTTTTTCTTATTTTTCTGCTTAGTTGGTTATCTGTCTTGTGGAACCGACTACTTTGTCTTTTGTACATTCTTCTTCTCTTTTTATATAATCTTCGTTATCGATCAAAAAAAAATCAGTGAATGTTGTTGTCTGTTTGTCGGCCATATCAAGATATTATGGAACCAATATTAAACATTGGTTTAGTGTTGTGATTCTGTGATAAAAACAGATTTTATTCATTAGGGACCTGCTAGCTCTCTGGCTAACCTAGGGAGAATGAATGGGGAAGATGATAGAGATACGTATCACATAGCTCATCCACATTGGTTGGGCCCAATTCTGGAGTAGAGTGAGCTGATTTGGTAACGTGGACCAGTTCAACAAGCCCAGTTCAATTATTTTTATGCTTATGCTTATACTTGTGTTTTTTTTTGGAAAGGTATGCCTATACTTGTTAGTTGGGTCATACCCATGGATTCTCTAGCAAACCCATTATTTGGGTCCTTTTTAGGTTAGGATTTTATTATTACTAGTAATAATGCACTTACGTTGCACATGAATTCAAGAATTGCGATTAAGAATTTTTTCTTAATGAATAATTAGTTCAATAGATAAAATAAAGAAGGATATTTAAATTAAATAGTGTGGTTAAACAAACAAGTATATTTTAGTATTTAAAGAAAAACTAATCAATTCAAACACATGTAATAATGTATATTATACTATATTTTATTATTTTTGTTATATTGATATAACTTTCGTTAATCACTTATTATGTAAAAATATATTACCTTTGAGAAAGATGCTTGGAATAATATGTATTTTGTTGGTTGTTTCTGAATCAATAATTTACATTCCATGTATTTTTCAAACATATATAATTAAAATAAATTAAATAGTTTAGTTGACTTCTCTTCTCTTGATATCAAGGTGTGCAATGTCGATGTCACAAGACATGTTGCAAACTGGTAAGACCTGCGACATGTCGCCACATCGGGGGAAAAAATAACTATTTATTTATGTTTTCATAATTTTTTAGGGTCTTTTTTAAAAAAAAAAAATATAGTTTTTCCCTCATGTCGCAGGGAAAAGGGAAATCTGGCAATTTCCCATGGATTTTGTGTCGACAGTTCCAAAATCGTCGACATGTCACGACACGTCGACGACATTGAAAACACTGGCTGATAACATAGTTCAACAATTGCCAAAACATTAGTCCAAATTATAAGATAAAAAGACACTTCTTGGATAGGTGATGTTATTAAGACTAATGCCATTGGACTTGTCGGAAAAATTGCAACTTTTTGTCTTCAAAATTCAGACTGACTTCCATTTAAAAGTTTAAGTGCAAAAATGTGGGTATAGAGCTACTAATATTGATATTATGATTAGATTGTTCATAGGCTAAGCGGCCTGGTCTAATGTTAGATAGGCTTGGACATACTTCATTTAACAATAGGGTCAGGTTGGGGTATGATTTTTAAGGGAAGTGCCATATGGTTGTGCTCCGGAGTTGGTTTGGAGCCACAAGACGGTGTCAGACTCTGGCAAAAAGATTGAGGAGACCGGCAAGTTGTGCTTGATCACTATGCCGGAGGACAAGGGGTTGGAAGGGGTAAAGGAAGGGGCTTCATTGAAAATGTGGCCAGAAGAGGAGCTGGACCAGATGCCATTAGCCAGTTCAGTGAAGCTGAGTGAGGAATTAGAGTTGGCGGGCCTCTTAACTGATTTTGTAGAAGGGAGAACAGGGTTGGGGCTGGGGCTGGAAGGTAGGTCTGAGTGGGTGTTGAGCAAAATCTCATTGTTTGGCAGGTTCCTAGGGATAACTTGGGAAGGTTTTGAGAAGGAAACAGGTGTGCTGTTCGCAGCAATAGAGGGAGAACACTTAAAGAAGATGTACAGCAGTAAGAAGGTTAATAAAGAGTTGAAGAGACTGTGCTGGAATATGAAGGAAACTGTCAATCAAGGAAAGAGAGGAGGGGAAATCTTTGTAATGGGATCAGCGAACAGGGGGAAAGAGTGGTGTAGATGAAGACAAAAATATTGAGCTGGAATGTAAGGGGGGCGGGCAGTGTAGATAAGAGGGTGGTAATTAAGAGAGCTTTGAAGGAGTGGAAGGCGGACGT
>JAUPMG010000019.1:10732004-10747527 GCA_031762675.1 Pachysandra terminalis
TTAATATCTGCTTGTGAGCGATTAACAACACCAATCCAAGGAAACTGTAGCCTGTATGATTTTCCTTCCAATATCTATGCAATTCAAAAAGATATGAGTCAGGGAAAGTCCTTAAAGCAAAATAAAATAAACCCAAAATTTTGGAATATAAGTCCCAACAAGGAAAATACAAGCACTCTTGAGACGCACAAACATTTCTCTTATTTTCATTATGTGATATGCAGTAGAAAATATATGTCTACTTATGGATGATATATCAAAAGGTAAGACTGTAAGAGCTGCAACTAATTGCAGACGTACATGAGCAAGGAAGAAACTCAACCTTTATCTCCATAGCTTCTACTATATCAAAAGGAAACAGTTTTGTGAATCGAGGGGAACATGATGGCTCCTAAGCTGGAAAAATAATATGAGACTCGTCTACATTAAACTTAAAGTATTCAAAATACATACAAACCTTCATGAGAAGAGATGGAAATTTCATTATAAAAATGTAACAAGAAAAACACAGAATAAAAAGTCCTGACTTTTTTAATAATCAGTAACAGAGATATCTATTTTAAGAAAGCAAGAAAATATTGCAGATTGCCTATCAACAATTTCTTCCGAAAGTGTTAGACTCCTTATTGGCATCAACATTATATCTTGGTATCAATATCAATTCTGGCCCTGCTCAAAATGAAAAAGGAATTTGACAAAAAAAATGTCAAGATTTTGGTAAAAGGTTGAAAATTTTGTATAGGGTCTAGTTAAAATTGGTCAGAATTTTGATATGGTTCAAAATTGAAATAAAATTTCAAATTTTTTGAAATTAAAAACAGTTTTTCGCATATTTAGGAAGAAGCTATGCATGTTACAGAAAGACTTCCACTAATATTTCTAAAATGATTAGTAAGATCCGTAGATAATGACAAACCATCTAATGCACCAAATGCCTCACATGACAAACGATCTGATGAACCGAATGCCACATTATCGAGTTTATTGAGTTGCCTCCCTTGAAATTGGTCAGAATTTTGATACAGCTCAAAATTGAATTATTGAAATAAAATCTCAAATTTTTTGAAATTTAAAACTGCTGTTTGCATATTTAGGAAGCTATGCATATTACGGGAGATGATTGGTAAGATCCGTAGATAATGACAAACCATATCATGCACCAAATGCTTCACATGACAAACCATCCGATGAACCGAAAGCCACATTATCAAATTTATTGAGTTACCTCCCACAAGTAGTTGGCAATTAGAACAACCACTCAAAAAAAAATGTCATCTAAAAGAGTTCTTTCCTCACCATACTTGATTCTCTTATGCAACCGATGTCTTATTAAGCTTCTACACTCACTTTTAGAGTATCTAATAATAGCCACCAACTTCTTATTATGGGTTACCATGAAAGCTTCTGTCAAAATTAAGTTCATACATATGACAACAAAAATATCCATTGGTTTAGACAATGCCAAGAGAAATGCATGTTTTTAAACTAAGCATTTTTACATCTGAATTCTATAGGAAAGGGAAGTTCTAAAAACAAGCAAAGCACTATC
This sequence comes from Pachysandra terminalis, assembly GCA_031762675.1. Lineage (NCBI taxonomy): Eukaryota > Viridiplantae > Streptophyta > Magnoliopsida > Buxales > Buxaceae > Pachysandra > Pachysandra terminalis. The sequence goes on from JAUPMG010000019.1 coordinate 10,733,554, forward strand.
GTCAGAAAGTGCTATACAATTTCCACAGACAGTAAGTTAACTTACATCAACTGCATCAGTACCCTTATCCATAAGATCAATCTTGGTCAAGACTCCAAATGTCCTCTCTCCTGAAAAAGTAAAAGACGATGAAAGTGAAAACTGGAAGTGCTAAGAGGCCAAATTTACTTATATAAATGTCTATTAAACCAGAAAGAACTAAAAGTTCCACATTTCCAATGACAAGTGTGTTTAAAGAATTTAATAATATACTCATTGAGCTTGAGATCAAACTTCAAAGTAACAAGATAAAGGGTCTACCCTATCAGAATCATAAAGTTCAAAAGCTTACCTTTTGGGTCAAATTCGCGGGAGATCTTAATTGCATCCGACGTAGCGAGATCTTGATTGGCAGGTGAAATTGCTAGTATTATACAGTTGGGCTGCAAAGTAAGTCGGAATTAAGCAGGGAACGTCCCACAATAATCTCAATATCAATTAAAACCCATGCACACATGAATGATGATTGCCAAAAAGTGAACATATAAGTAAATGTTATATCGTTTACCCAGAATTGCACCTGCAATGATTTATTCACTACGCTTTAAGAAGAAAAATCATGAGGATGACTCAAAAGAAAGATCATGAATGTAACATGAGAGAAGAGCCCCAGAAACATGAAAACAATTGATTAATTGGATAGAACCACATGATAAAGAATATAAGTTACATTTAGTTGACATTTCATATGCTGATTATAAAGAATCTTTAGGATCCAATGGTGAATTGTGAGCCACCTCTCATCTATACGCTATACAAAAGAATTCAATCACCATGTATTACATCCATTTTCTGACATCATCAGATTTTTTCCAGGTCTGTCTCAAGTTCAGATGACATATTATTAAATTGTGAGCCACCTCTCATATATAGGCTGAGAGAACATATAAAAAAGAATTCAATCACCCATGCATTATAACCATTTTCCGACATCATCAGATTTTTTTCAGGTCTCCCAAGTTCAGATGACTTCCATTAAACTTAATGAGAGTAATTACATGCCATAGGCAAAGGCAGTGGAAGTTTTTCTAAGAGACAAAGGCAAGTCAGAGTATCTAAGAATGGAAAAACCAAGTTCCGATGCAAAAACTTTTACAGAATGGCTTCAGGAAGATGCTCAAATCATGACATATTATTGAATAGCATGGAATCAAAAATCAGTTGTAAATTATGTATTTGGATTCAGCTAAGGCAATATGGGAACATGCCAGGATGCTATTTTCTGGATCAAATAATATGACTCAAGTGTGTGATACTTTACACAATATTTGAATCGGTAGCAAAGTGCCAAGAATCTAACAGACTATTATTCAGCCCATATGACTTTATGTGAGAAACTGAATTTGCATCACCCTTTTTTACCAGATCCACATGTTCTTAAGAAACAACAGGAGGATTTGAGACTTGAGAGTGGTCAAATTCCTAGGCGGTCTTCATCCTGAATTTACTCCTATTCATCAGCAGACGACTGGTTATAGTACTCTTCCCCTGTCAGAAGTGTTTTCTTTGATTCAGAGATCTATATCATCTGAAAGTACTGGTGCTTCTATTGCCTTAACTACTCAAGGCAGAACTGATCGTGGACGTGGTTATGGTGGTTGTAACTTTGGTTGTGGTGGAGGTCAGGAGACAGGAGGAGGTAGAGGTGCTGGTTGTGGACTGAGAGTGTGCACTCATTGTGGCTGTGATGGTCACACTATTGATTACTGTTAGGAATTGCATTGCAGACCTTTTCATCTGGATATGGTGATGATAATCAGTCTTCTAACTCGGGATATGATGAAATTTCAGACACTGTTATATTGTTGAAGTAAGAGTATTTCAAGTCGATTCATGCCCAAGGTAGTATCCCACAACAAAGTCCACCGCTACTCTTGTCCATAAAGGTAGTGTTTCTGTTTGTCTTTTGTCTACACCGAGGCCCTGGGTAATTGAATTAGGCGCCTCCGATCATATGACTGGAAATTCCACTATTTTGTAGTCTTTTAAATCTGAGACCTCGACTCACAATGTTGTTCTTTCTGATGGTAACACAACTATTTTCGGGATGGGTATGGTTCAACCTAATGACAATTTGACCTTGTCTTCCATTTTATCTGTTCCTAAATTTCCATTTAATTTATTTTCAGTTAGTTAACTCATTAAAGCTCTTAATTGTTCTGCACCTTCTTTCATTCTCATTGTCTCTTCCTGGATTTAGAGACAAGGAAGAATATTGTGAAGGGCATGAGTCAAATGGATTCTACTACTTAGATGGAGGAACTAATAGAGCTACTCTTCAGAGTTTGTTGTCTCCGTACCAGTGGCATTGTTGTCTCAAACATCCTTCCATGGAAAAGCGGAAGAATTTAGCCCCAGAAATGAGTTATTTCTCATCTATCGAGTGTGAGTCATGTCAGTTAGGTAAGCTTGTAGGGTGTCTTTTCCTTCTCTAGTTGATGGTCGTGAGACTAGTCCTTTATTCTTGATTCAATCTGATGTTTGGGGACTTTGTCAAATTCCCTCTTATATGGTATTCAAAGTATTTTATAACTTTTGTGGTTGACTTCTCTAAGATGACCTGGCTCTTTTTAATGAAAGAACACTCAAAATTGCTCTCTAGTTTTCAATGTTTTTATGATGAAATTAAAACCCAATTTAATTCATCTATTTGTATCTTAAGATTAGACAATGCCAAAAAATAGTTACACTTATCTGCTGGTCTTGAATTTTTTTTTTTTTTGAATCAACATGACATCATTTATCAAATCTCATGCGCATATACACCACAACAGAATGGTGTGGCTAAATGCAAAAAATAGACCTCTTCTTGATACAGTACAGCTAGAGCATTGATGATTCATATAAATGTCCCTAAAACCAATTTCAATTATGCTATCCACAGCTCATGCTACTTGATTAACCATGTGAATTCATTTGTCCTTGGAGAAAAGTCACAGCATTCAATGTTATTTCCTACAGTTCCTATATTTCAACTAACTCCACGTAGGGTGTGTGCGTTTCATTCATCAGTTATCCAAATTTTTGGACTGTCTATGTGGATGATGTAGTCCTTACAGCTGATGACATTACTGGGATTCTACAGTTATAAGGAGTTTGTCCAACAAGAATTCCATACTAAGGACCTCAGTAAGTTGAGATATTTCTTGGGGATTGAGGTTGCATGTTCTCATTGTGGCATTCTCTCTCGCAGCCTAACTGTATTCTAGATTTGTTTAACGAGACAAAATTATTGGGGTTATCTCAGTAGATTCTTGTATGGATTCTAATGTGAAGTTATGTTTAGATCAATGGGTTTCCTAGAAGATCCCGGCAGATAAAGGAGGCTACTTAGTAAGCTGAACTATTTGACAGATATCTCATTTGCTGTTAGTGTTATTAGTCAGTTTACAAATTCTCCTTGTTATCCTCATAGGGAGGCAGCTATTCGTATTGTGAAATATTTGAAAGGTGCTATTGGGCGTGCTCTGTGGTTTAGTAAACATGATCACTTAGATTGTTGGACAGTGAAGGCTTTAGAAACGTTGATTGGGAAAGCTTTTCTTCTGATAGAAGATCTATCGCTGGGTGGTCTTATTGTACATATTGTGGAGGTAATTTCCTGGTGAAGCAAGAAGCAAAGTAAGGTGGCTAGGTCCAATTCAGAAGTAGAATACAGAGTAACGGCTCATACCACATGTGAGCTTTTATGGTTAAAATTCCTATCATCTGAGCTTGGACAACCTACGTGATTTTGTGACAACCAGGCTGCAGTTCACATTGCTTCTAATCATGTCTTCCATGAAAGGACCAAGCACATCAAAGTGGACTGTCATATCATCAGAGAGATTCAGTGTGGACATATTTGTACTCCCTATGTGTGTTCAGAAGATCAGTCGACTGATGTACTTACCAAGTCTTTGGAAAGGTTTGGAATGGATTATATTTATGACAAACTGAGTATATACAATGTATATTCCCCAACTTGAGCATATAATTGTGGGTTTCTGTCATAAGGGTATTTGTGAAATTCCACCCTTAGTATTAACTTTATAAAGATGTATTTTAGGAGAGGACAATCAGAATTCAAAACTTTATATCGCCGGTCACTTCTCCCTCTCTCTCTCTCTTTCTTCTCCTTATTCCTTTCTCTCTACTTATTCTCTACTTTATCACCAGTCAACATTTTATATTTTCAATCCAAAAAAAATTATTTATTCATAGTCATAAAAGACCAGAAGATTATTCTGATAATTATGCTTCCACGTCAATGGATTTTACTTTACTATAGATAATTCAAAGAAAAGTACACATCTGAGACTAATATTAGCATGATCTAGAAACTTCACTTTTTTGGAAAAAGGTTTGTCTAATAAGGAATTCAATGGATGTTGGAATTAAATTCTTCAACCAGAGTTCTAACTCACTAAGTTACGAGACAAATTTCAAGATTTGTAATAGAAATTACCTTTTCAATATAGGAGCGAACCATATTCTCAATGTCTTGCACAACGCTCTCGTGTTGACCCTCTATTATGTCCCATTAGTCAATTTTATGTATATGTAAATAAGTAAATATTGCAAAGGAGTAATGTAAAAGATGAATGGATGCTAAATTTAAGATATAGAGAACTTACCAACAGCTACTTTTGTGAGTCCAGGAAGATCAATGAGTGTCAAGTTTACAACTGCCAAGGACAAACAGCATAAGACAATTAAGAGACAATCAGAGAAGATTATACACATTGATAATAACTGACTAATGTAGACTGCATATTGGTGCATAAAGCCTTTGAGAACTATAATCATGAGAAAGGAGTGATTTGTCATCATAATTCCAAATGCTAAGGCAATAGCTTCAAACTTGACAAGTCAAACACATCAGAAAAACTATTAGCAGTAAGACGTCATGCCTTGTGTAAGGATACGAAAATGTGAGAGTAACATCTTGACCTAATAAGTAGAAACATTTGCACTTTTACATGTGAATTTCATAAAATATTATTATAAGGTATGTGGTGAAAATATTGGGATACCAATCAAGAAAAATTCAAAATGAAATCAAAAGATTCATTCCTCATAGCGAGTAATACATCTTTCAAAATAGCATATCAAGTATAAAACATTGGCATGCATATAGAGAAAACAAAGGCACACATCAAAAAAATACAATTATATAAACAATCATATGACAAAAATTCAGGAGGTGAATGAGAACAGTAGCCAAACAAAACCAACATTCCTATCTCACCATTTGGAGAATAGATACTGAGATGAATCGGAACACTGGAGATTTGTTTGCTGCGACCCGTCTCTCGATCAGTCTCATCCGCTATTTCCCTCCTCACAGCAGCTACACAAATATATAATAAAGATCAGTGTATGAGATGCAATATAAATCTACTAATGATGGAAAAAGATATACATACTCGGATAAATAAATATTCAATGATGTAATACAGACTATCATGAGAGACAATGATAAATCGTCACACTGAATCACAAAATTTATGCAGGCTACAGTCATGGAATTAAAATTGAAAAACTTTTACCAAATGTCAGCAAATAGGAAGAAAATAGCGAAAGGAATATGATATACACATATAATAGTGTTCTAGTAGGATACATACCAAAATCGGTGAACCTCTTTCTTGGGAGGTGCATGAACTCTGCATATTCTCTTCCTTCATCAATCCTATGAAGTTGCAAAACAAGAGGACGCCGAGTTACAATCCCTGCATATGAATAACTCTCTCATTGTTTTAATGGAAATACATTACAAAGAACAACTTATCAAACAAAAATTAAATAACTAATGGATGTCAAAAATAAATAGCTGCAACTATTTTTTTTTTAGAAAAATATTAATTGCAGCTATTCTATTTTTGATATTTCATTAGTTAGGTATTTGTTGCATTTAATGGTGCCAGGAATTACCGGATCCACGAGGTAAGAAATCCTTTCCGACAATGCTCTCCAAAACAGACGACTTCCCAGAACTCTACGAAGCACATTAAAATGATATCAGGAAAACAAATAAAATTCCGAACAATGTGCAAATGAAGATTAAACTGTTGAAAGAAATTAAACTTGACAGATTTTTTTCTTTTCATTTCAGTATCCAGTTTAAATCTTTTATGCATTAATGTGCCCATCCAGACAAACAATCCAAACAAAGAAAGGTCATTATTGAAACCACCAAACATCATCTCAAGCTTTTCCATGATATCAAAGCTCAAATTTTAGTGCAATGATTGCGTACCACGCTCATAAATTGAACTTTTAGAAAACTTGCCACATAAGCCAGTAATGTTATCAACTTTTAAATTTGAATATATACTAGGTGTTACAGATAAATCAAAATCCATTTTCCAAATTCCTATCATTGAATTTGGTCTCGATATCCATGTTCAGATCCAAACAAAGGATCACTAAAATCAATCATAAATATTCCAGATTCAATAAATTAAACAGCTGCGCTAAAATAGTAAGATTTGTGCAGCTGCGAGAACATGGACAAAAAAAAAAAAAAATCGATCAAGACATATCATGAAATTCTTCAGAATTTTGACAAATCAGGAGTGATCCAAACGCACATCAAAAGGATGTTTCAGCTCAGATCCATGGACATGAACAAAGATAACCAAAATCTTACATCCGAAACAGAAAATTCGAAAACTTACAATCATAGATCAGAAAAAAGCTAAGATCTACGAAACTACAGGTGAACAAAACAAATCAAAAGATCTTTCCGTACAAACTTTGACACAAGATAAGAAGCTCACCTGTCCTCCAACGACGGCGATGGCCGGCAACGAATCCCACAGAGTCGGCAATGCACTCTCTTCTCCATGGTCTCCTAGGGCAGTACAAGCCCTCTGCAATTTGTTAACCAAGGAGATCAAGCTCTCCATCTGGAATTGGAAAAAACAAAATGGATCTGAAAATTCACTCCGTAATTATCCGGCGAGAATGAAGAAGGTCACTGTATCGGAAACCCGGTAGATCCCGGTGAATTGGACGGTGACGTAAACCAGACGAGATATCTGGCCGACCTTTGAATTCGGAAGTGAAAGAAAAAGAATCGAATGAAAAAATAAAAAAAGATATTGGCGAACAAACCGCGACTTTGCCTTTATATTTTTAAATCGTTGCTTTGTTTGTGTTAACAGACGACGGACGGAATCTGACCATAAAAAACCAAGATCAGTTAATTGACCAAATGGCCCCTACACGGGCCGACAAAAAAGAAATTAAAAGTAGGAACTTCATGAATCTAATGACGGGTGTTTTGGTCATTTAGGAAGGTATATGACACCGCTCCGTTCGTTCGTATTTATGGGTTTATAACACTGAATAGTCTTTGAAGTCCGAGTCATCATATACGGAAGACTTGTACCGGATACTACGGACACTTGTCAGAAAGACAGGGGCAGTGACTGCCACTTGTCAATCAAATGGTCCTTATTGGTAGTCTTTTGTGTATTGGACGGCCAGGATTCTTAGAAAATTTGGAATTCAGAGTACACGTGATCAGTGCGTGATGATCGTACCCCTGGACTTCCTCTCCGCTCTTGACGATTTCAACTCCAACGCCCCGTTTGCAACGAAGAATTTGTGAGAAAATACTGGAGAGCAAACTTTTCTTATGTTTGGATGAAGCGATTTTTGTGGAATCTCACTTGAATTTACCAAAAGCTTATTTATTTATTTGAACACGCTTTTAGTCTTAGAAACCACTTCCTAGGACCCAAAGAAGCATGCCAAACACAGCCCCAGCCAAGTCTCCCTTATTGGTGTTCCGTCTAAAACGACAAAGGTAAAGCTCGTTTTAAGTTACGAACTGAGCCGGCAATCAGGACTCAAAATACTCACAAGAATGGAAATCTACTACCATAAAAACAAAACCGTCAACCTCACTGGTTGTAGAACAACAACGCCAACCTAAAATTAAGCCTCAATGACAGGGATTGCACAGCTCTTGAAGTTGCTGTAGAAAGAAGGAAAGTCGTTGCAACCGAGCTTTAAGTTGTATTTTACTACAAAGCTTCATAATATATGGACTCTGGGTCCCATCAACCTCAAATGGACAATACGTACCTGATCCACCACGGAAGCCAGATTAAATAATGCAAATCACACCTGGATGCAATTATGCATTGAGCGACTAGATTCCTGCCGATGAGTAGAAATAATTTACCTTTTTTTAGTAATAGAATAAACAATACACAGCAAACACCACTAAAGAGAGGAATCACGGCATGGATTTGGGGTTTAGGTTGCACAGTTGGTGTTAAAAAGACTTTAATCGCTTCTAATAACAACGTAAGTTTACCATTTCAGCATTCGGATTCAGATATTACTGTTACAAGTTAACTGACTATTTTAATTTTACCAATAAGAAGTGTCAATAAAAAGTAGGTATATCTGTAGCTCATTTCTTCCGCACCATATTTTCATTAAATAGACATTTATAAAACACCCAGAAAACATGATTTTAAGATTATTAAGAACACCGTCTTCAGATTCTTATTACTTAGGAGTATCAGGAGATCCGTAGCCACAAGGGTTTTTGCTCGCCCAGTTCCATTGATCCCGGCACATCTCATCGATGCCATACTTGGCTCTGCAATACCATCAATTATATAAGTTTTAAAAACAATAATGAAGGCTACATCAATTATGCGTGCGTGGGTGTATGTGTGTGTATGTTTGTTTGCGTGTGCATACGTGTGTTGTGTGTCAGAAATCAGTGTAGCCTCTGCACCTAGCAAAGCTCAAACATCAGACTGATTGTACAGTTTCATTGATCAATTGCTGAGCTTCTTTCTTGACCATGAGCCTTGTCTCTTCTTGGGAGTCAAAACTTTTCCCCATCAGGAAGGTTAAGGCTGCGTTTGTCGCAGCTTGAGCTTTTGGATAAGCACTCATTGGATAAGTGAGTCAATGGGAGCACTTATCAGCAGCAACAATAAGTTGCTTACTTGAAGAAAATAGCGTTTGGTAAATACATTTATTCAGGTGCTTATGAAAGTTTAGGGGTAAAATAGGTATTATAAAAATATTACTCAAGTTTAGAAATTACTTCCCGCATAAGGGTAGCCTTCCTCTACTGCTTATAGGTAAGCACTCACCCATTAGGTGTTATCAAGCATACTTTTAATTTTAAAAAGTGTTTTAATAAGCTATAAGCTGAAATAAGCACTTGTATAAGCCGGGTCATACACAATCTACCATCATCTATTCAGCCTGACTTTGGGCTACAAGCACTGGCCCCAAACCAGTGGCCCGATTGAGGTCAGACTGAATTGATGAAACGTGTGTGGTTAGCTAAGATTATGACTCACGAGCTATCCGCCAATCCGCAAGTAACTATCTTAAGTTCTACATCAATAATCATTCCAATTTATCTGCATATTCATGCATTCGTACTTACTTCCAGTTCAACTCACGCTCTGCTTTTTCTGTTGATCCATAAACAATCTCAGCATCACCAGGTCGCCGACCAGCCATAACCAAAGGGATTTTCTGGGGCAAAGAAAGCACTTCAGGTCAGAAATCAAAGAAGAGAAATTGAAGGGAGCAGCAGAACAGAGACAACATAACAAGACCTTAAAAATACAAAAAGAATAAAAGAATAATGATAATTATTTATTATTATTAAAAATAATAATAACACTTTGCAAGGACGAAAAAGACAATGTTAAGTAAATTATTTGGTAGGATAACAAGTATAAAACATTGACAATTGTTCTTCCCACTGCTTGGATCTGGTGAACCAATTCACCATCTTTCAAGACCTAGGAATGTATTATTCTTTAGAAAGTATGTACCTTTCCCGAGGCCTTCTCAAATGCGGCAACCATATCCAAGACCGATGTTCCTTTTCCAGTTCCTAAGTTGTATACCTCACAACCTGTGAAAGCAAACTGCTTCATCAGAAACAGCATCTCAAATTCCCCGAACTTCACAAGAAACACATGGAAGAAAATAATCATCATATTTGACAAAAGTATAAGGTTTCTGGGTCCTTTGACAGTTCCATCTGAGAAATTTATGAAATGAAAATTCGGACTTTTTTTAAGCAACAAGTGCTCTATGAATGCCACACAGAATTTCACATCCGCACATGTAAACGGGATTACCTACTTTTTTTGTGCTTGTACATGTAAATGGGTATGTAAGAGAGATATTTTCATTAAAGCGCTATCCCAACTAATTTGTGATTAACTACATAACTTTAAAATTGCCTATTTGAGACAAATAGACACACATGGAAATCTGTCAGCTATATATCTTGCCAATAATATATATTGACATATGGATAAAAATTGCATCATTGATAGCAATTAACCAACATTTTCCAATGATTATAACAAGCTAACCAGTAAAGCATACCACTACTCATATGCCAAGAATATCATACAATGATATGCTTCCATTTGAAGTTCCCATTCCAACACATGTATCCTCTGATGAATTCCGTTTTCATTTTCAATCAGCATGTTCTGGTGTTAATTTTATACCTTTGATTTAAAAAGACTCAAATTTCCCTATGTTTAACTCTCACATCAGTTACTCGCTTCCCCATGTTCCAACAGATAATTCTAACATTTTTCTACATATTACTACTTGCATTTTTTTGCTAACTATTGATTAGCATGAAAAAAAAAATGATATTTCTACGACATTTTTTAGCAATCACTTATTCTCTGAAACAAACAAGATATCAAGTCTATCCATATAAATCAATATGAGATAACTTCTCTCTTGGAAGCGTAAGAAACAAAATAGAAGGGTACTATTTTCAGAATATTCACCTATATTAGAGTCAAATAGCTTGTGCAATGCAGCAATGTGCCCATCCGACAAGTCAACAACATGAATGTAGTCACGTACCTAAAAGGAGAGAAGGATAATCAAGACAACATACATCTTTTAACAAAGTAGAAAACTCAAAAAGAAAAAACTGTATCCATATGCGCATGAAGAGCTATAGCTAAAGCGAACAAGTGAATACTACAAAGTATTTCGCATTAAAAGAAAGTTATTGTAAAATGTAACTAATGAAAACCCAAATGTCATTTAACATAATATTGGAACATGATCATACCCTAGGCTATAAATAAGAGAGTAGGAAACAATGATAGATTGCAGTACTTAAAGTTCTTTGACAAATTAAAACGTCAAATATCAAACAAGGTAAATGATAAGAAATGTATTTTAAACAATAACGTAAATGGTAAGAATTAAAAGTCACTAAAATCAATATGACCATAGAAAAAATAAAACCATGGCTGGAGAATAGAGAACATGAGTACAAAAGGAAAGAAGCACTCCAGTTTTGTATAAACGCAAAAGCAGCCATACTTTAGGTCAAGCTACATGGCAATGTCCCAGATTACACACTTTTCAGAAGTAGGTTCAGTTCAATTCTCGACCCTATATACCCTAAATTTAGTTCTGGGTAGACATTAACCCAACCGAACCAAGTTACACACTTGATCTGACAGTAGGACTGTGTGAGTGACCATGAAACCATTTTTTCCCTTGAGTACTCTGTTATATTGAGACTACGTACGGGCATAACACACACAGACACACACATCTGACATTAGGACTGTGTAAATGACCATGAAACCATTTTTTCCCATTGAGTACTCTGTTTTATTGAGACTACATACGAACATAACACACACACACACATCAACCAACCCAAACCGAACCAAGTTGCACACTTGATCTGACATTAGGACTATGTGAATGACCATGAAATCATTTTTTACACACACGCGCATGCAAGCACGCACGCATACGCGTGCGCCCACACACACACACACAAGCTAACTGAGGATATGTAATAAGTGAGTCAGAAGGTGGAAAAGAATTTTTGTCATGGACCCAAAATAGTTGGGATAAGACATCATTTTTAATTGTTATTTGTTAGTGGCACATGAGAAAATTATACCCTCAATAAAAACAGTTTGAAAGTTAATAGAAACAGAATGCTGATGATGACAAACATACCCCAGTACCATCCTTTGTCGAGTAGTCATTTCCAAACACTGTCAACGCAGGTCTCCTTCCAACAGCTACCTGCTGCACAAAGGGCATAAGATTGTTCGGAATTCCATGTGGATCCTCACCAATATAGCCACTGGGATGTGCACCAACTGGATTGAAATATCTAAGCAATATGATTTTCCATTCAGAGTCTGAACGATATGTATCACGGCACATCTCTTCAATGAAAAGCTGAAAAAATCATCACCATCAAATACTATAAGCAGATTTAGGAACTGAGAATAATGGAGACATTTCATTTTTTCATGATTAAGCAGCAGAAAAATGAAATTAAAAAGAAACAAATGCTAGACATTCTTCATCATGCTGGTGTTCAAACAAAATCTGTCTTCAGTGTTCAAGGCCATGAAAAGTCCTACATCTGTTCACTGCAACATACCTTTGTCCGTCCATATGGATTTGCTGCAGAAAGGGGAAACTCCTCTGTACAAGGAACCTCCTTTGGCCAACCATAAACGGTAGCTGATGATGAAAATACAAGCTGAAATATTTTCAGAACTTAAAAGATCAGTCAATTATTTAGACAATAACAAAAAACAAGATTGTAAATCTGGCTATAATTATTGCTATAGCATAAAATCAAATTTTGTAAAGGAACAATGTTATGGAAAGCCTAAGAACTCGAACGTGAGACTCTGGTGTGGTTTGCAACCAGGCACTTATCTCGTATTGGAAATCCATGAGCCACAGACTCTTCTCAGACTACTTATCTTTCATTGTTGCACCAAAATTCACAGTCACGAGATAAAAAATTTCGGATTTTCTAAGAATCTGGAAATCTTAAATAAGAACTCAGGGATTTAGCTTGGAAGACCACTAATGAATCTTGGAATGTGAAACCATCTTGATTCTTGAAGGTTATACAGGAGGGCATCTTTTTTTGATAGATAATCATCAGAATATATATATATATATATATACATATATATATATAAAACGAAAAGTAAAGAAACATGTACAAGAACATAAGTAGCCTTGTGCGGCAAGCATCTAGAAAAGGGAAAGGCAAAACCAAAGCATAACATAAGATAAACCACACAGTAAGCACAGCTGGGGGACCTGAAAGAGGCAAACAACTACGAGGAACCCTCAATCAACCTCCATCATCGAAGATCAAGGCCAAAGATAGACCCACAACCATGGCATCCCTTCTAGAACCTCCTCTGGCAAGACGGTTTTCCACCCCGTTCCCCAATCTAGGGGTGTGAGCGAACAAAGCCTCAATCAATCCTCCAAGCTTGTAAAAAAGGGCATCAACCACAGTTTTTTTTTTTTTTTTTTTTGAAGAATCAAAAACTTTATTAAGAGAGATGGTGAAGAAAATACAAGGAGCAAGATCCATCAAGCTCAGTTGGCAAAGAAACCACCACAAGGAAATAGAACAAGGGTCATGCTCTCTAGTACACCATCCCTTCCACACCTAAACCTAGACTGTCTCGACACTATGCTCTTGGCTAGCCAATCGGTTAGATTATTAGCAGATCTAGGAACATTAGGAAAGGATATACTCAGCCCACAATTTATGGGGCGGGCCAGCTTAATCATATGAGCCAACCTCCAAGAGCACTCAAGAAGTTTGGTTAACCAAGAAACAGACAAAGTAGAGTCCCTCAACCAAAATGCAAAGATCTTGCCTCCTTCAGCCCCCATCACCAAAGCACACATCTATGCTCAGATAGTAAAACTATCCCTAATGGGGTTTCAGAAGGCATGAAGAATACACCCCTCGGGGTCTCCGAACACTCCTATCTCTGAGGGTGTCAACATGGGACGCGGGGGGTAGGCAGAGACCGACCACCTGGGATGGAAACCAGGCCCCATATGGGAGTCTAGCCTCTACCAAACCAACCCTAATCCTGTCAGGTCGTGTGA
>JAUPMG010000019.1:10750266-10762127 GCA_031762675.1 Pachysandra terminalis
ATCCCGAATTCCTCTCCTCTCTCTCAAACTTCTCACAATTCTCTCAAATTCAAGGTGTGAGGAATGAGAGAATGAGCTCCTCTATTTATAGGTGAACTCACCCCTCTCCCTCATCAAATTCCTCACCCCCACTAACAACACATTCACTCCACACTCTCTTCTTTCTCATAACGTCCTTCTCCACCACTCTCTGTCTTTAATTCCATTTTCTCTCTTTCTCCACTATTTTCTCTCTTTAATTCCATTTTCTCTCTCTTCCCCCACTCTCTTCTCTCTTAAACGCATGGTGCGTTTGGGAGAGAAACAGACTTTTCTGAAATTACAATTTGCCCCCATATTTTAATTTAATTACAAATTAACCCCTATATTTTTGCATAATTATAATTTTGACCCTATATACCAAAACTCATAATTTAAAGTCCTATGTCATCCTCAAGTCTCACAAAATCACAAATAAGTCCCCAAATTCAGAAATACGTAACTTCAAATCCCCAAAACCTTTAACTGTTCATAATATCAGATTGACCCCTAATTTGAAAATTGTATTACAAAAACACCCTCATGATACAAATAATGCACGACTATATACAAATAACATAAATACATAATAATTCGAGGATTAAATTATTTTAAAAAGGTTCATGTCATTACAATTTAATACCAAGTGAGGTTGGGAGAGAACAATTGATTGTATAATTTCTATTATTTACTATTTCACCACCGTATGCACAGATGCTATCCTTATCACGTTTTATAAATTATTTGCACTTTTCTCATAATTTTAGGATATGAGTAAGTACCTTGCATTGAAGGATTACTCATCCGGACTTTCTAGCTTATGTTTGTTGATTGATACTTTTCAAGTCTTGGAGCTTGGTCACGAAGAGAGAGCCTGGGAATGGATATAGAAACCTAGATTTTGTAGAGTTGTACTAGAATTAGACCTTCATTTTATTAATCTGTAATAGATTGGCTTTTATATTTATGTTACTTATATCATACTAGAACTGTTAATTACTTCCACTTATGTTTTGATTACAGCTATCCACTCTTATAGTCATATGGGGTGAGAGTTACAAATTAAGCTTGAAATCTCAGAATTGGGATTTTCTGGTTTGGTTCGTGATAACTTTGCACCCACTATGGATGAGTGAGAGATATTGGATTTATGTGTTGGGTCGATCTGGTTGATTTACTTGGTTGGGTTGACCTGAGTCTCCACTTAATGTGTAGTGACCATTATCCTAAATCATAATTAATATAATTTAATTATAATTTAATAATATTAATCCTTGAGAGGAATTACAATGAACGATAGGTCTTAATTTGCAGAATAGGACTTAATTGTAAAAGATTTAGCAGTTTAAGATGTATTTATAGTTAAAGGAAAATAATGAGAGACTAATGTAATTTATGAATTTCATGAGATTGGGCTTGGGCCTAGGGTGAAGAGCATGGGTTTGAGTTGGTCGTTTAGCCCAAGATGAATGGAGGGTAAGTTTGTGATTTCAATTAGAATTTGAATTAGTAGTTAATGGGAGAGGGAAACCTTCCTTATGCGTACGTGGGTGAGGGAGAAGGTTTCCATTCTCTCCATCTTGCTTGATTTGAGGAGGCACGATCAAGGCATAACAAGATCTGAAGTTCGAGCTTTGACTGTAAAGAAAAGAAAAGAGATGACGAAGAAACAGAAAAGAAGGAAGAAAAGCCAAGGAAGAAGAAGACTAAAGGAAGGCATAGTGATCTTCTAGTGCTGGAAATCTACAGAGAAACAGAGCGTGGAAAAGAGAGGTAGGTTTTCCTTGGAACTTCTCTAATGATTTTCATGGAAATATAGTAAAGGGTTGTAATAAGAATGATGATCTAAGAAGGTTATGCATGAAAGATGAAGAGTGTGATAATGAGATTTGATTGGTATGCTTAGAGTATGTGTGTTTATTAAGATAAATGTTTATAATATGATTACATGATAATATTGTGACCTAATGTATGATTCAATGCATATAGGTGAATTTGATATGTAGTATGCTAGAGATAATGAGATTATTGTGAAAACTGTGTTTTTGGGTGTTTAAATTGCATTTTGTATGTTGGAATATGAATGATACGAATATGTATGATTTTTGGGGATTTTTCTAGGATTTTATGTATTTCGGTCGAGTCCAGGGTCGACCCTGGAGTCGACCGAAAATCACAAAAAGGGGTCCAAATTCTCTAGAATGTAGACCAAAGTTGGAGGGGACCGAAGTTTTCGATCGACCTCAGGGTTGACCTTTCCCAGGGACCGAAGCTCAATAAAACCCAAATCAAGTGGGTAGCTAGGTCTTGGCCTGAGGAAGTTGTGTGTGATGTTGGTTTGTCTTATGGAAGTGTGTGTAAAGATTTGTGCAACAATAGGCTTAATTGCCTCAATTTGTGGTGTACTGTGACATGATATAGCATATTTTGGTTTATGAGAGTGTTTGAAGTAGGATGTATAAGATATAGGATTGTTTATGAGATGCTTGTGTTGTGAATATGGAATACATGAGATATGCATGTATGTTGTGTGTGGTCCCTATGTGACTAAAACTTTTGTATGAACGAGTTTTAGAGTGATTCCAGAATGATCACTGTGTGTCTGAGTTTTAGAGTGATCCTAAGGTGATTACTGTGTGTTTTACAAAAGCTCTAGGAGGGTCTGTTGAGGATGTTTAAGCACGAGTCATGTTATGGCTATTCTTGCCTTTGGGTATCCAATCCCTGAAATAAAGAAGGTGGTTTTTACCATGGGTTAATCTCCCCTAAAAGGAAATGTTTTATGATGTTTTCCTATATTCGGGCATCCAATCTCTAAAATTAAATGGTCAAGTATGTTTTACCACATTCCTTAGGTATAATTCCCTGAAGGAGATGTGAGAGTTGATTTCATGGTTAGGCTAGACATAAAACCGCACATTTGCATACATTTCATCATCTTCACTCCATCATGAACATTATGCATCATACACATTCATTTCATATCATTCTTGTGTGTGTTTGTCATTCCTTCATCTGTTTGTTACATGTCCATGTTCATTGTCATTGATGATGTGTTTGTTATGTGGAATTCTATTTGCTGATTGAAAGTTAGATTTTGTTGAGAATGATGTTCATGAGTTGGTGGTATATGAGACAGTTATGTTTAATCATGACTATGATCATGAAGTTGGAGGTGTGTGAGAAAGTTATGAATTACCATGTCTATGAATGTGAAATTGGTGGTATGTGTGAAGTTATGGTCATTATGATAAGAGTGTTTAATGGAGTTGTATTACTATGAGAATGATGGTAAAGTATGTTATTATGTGAATGGTTGCAAAATGTATTATTATGAGAAATTGCATGATATGAATGTTATTACATGACTGTGAAAATGATTAGCGTTAATTTCCTTGGATTATCCTATTGAGCCTTCAAAGCTCACCCATACTTGAAACAAATTTTCATCAAGGATGAGTGTTGGGCCTGGAGGAATGCATGCTGTTGCTGTTTTATGGGATGTTGTTCTCATGTGTTTCATCACTTTATATTTCATTATGAACTAATGTAGACCCCAAGTAGGCAAGAGATGTATACGATGTTTTTTTTATATTTTGGTTTAGAGATTTGTGTATAGATATAATTGTAAATGATGATAGTTTAAATTTTATGAGACTCCCGTTGTAATTATTTTTCGACTCTGATGAACCACAAGGTATGATTTTTATGGTTTGGCTGCATCCAATGTTTGGATCTGAAGGTCATCACCTTGGATATCCTTGAGATTCCATATCTCAAATTCGGGGCATGACATAATGGGACGTTCATACTTTATTAGAAGCGTGGAGACTCTCTCCTATTAGTTAGGAGAGAGAGCCTCATTAGGAGTTGAGTTGAGCCTCCTATATCTAGAAGACTTCTCCTCATCACATTAAGCAATACACGTTGAATACTTCCTACTTTAGAGAATCTCTGTCTCTCATCATCCCTTCTTCCTACTTTGAGATTTGGATTGTTGCTAGATTTCCGTACAGAGATCTGGTCATTTTGAGTCTGGAATATTATGTCCAATTCTAATAATGACATTCTGAAGTATGACATTTTTTGATTCGATAGAGATCTTCCGCTACACATCCGAATTTGTGTGCATCGAAATATGTGATCCGATTCGTCTATAACCTTCAGATTTATAATGCAAGCGGTAGCAAATATTTTAACATAACTATAAATGAATCAAAGTCTTTTTGTCTCAAACCCCCAACCCACCCCATTCCAGCTGACTTGATATGATCATAATCTATACTATATATAGCATGAACTCGCAAGTTGTGCCATTTATCTTTTAAAGTAAAACATAAATTTTTATGACTTTTCAAAAACTCAAACTCTTTAATTCTTATCTTCTCAAATTTGAAACATATTATTAAATTTCATAACTACTCAAAAGTAATTACAACTTTAAAATAACTAAAACAACCTCACAATTCATGTCATTTCTCTTTTAAAGTGAAACATAAATTTTCAAGAGTTTTCATAAAAAGAAAATCTCTCTAATAGTTATCTTCTCATATGTGAAACGTTTTATGAAACATCATAACTACTCAAAAGTTGTAACAACTTATAGAATTTGTGTATTTCTTAACTTTTAGAAAACAAGATAATGAAAACCCAACTATTATCCTCTCCATTATCAAACGTTGTAACTACTCAAAAATATTTATAAAAAAAATACACCAAAATTTCATATTCTTTACTTCCATGCGGGTTACATCATCAGAGGATTTCCATCTAAAGAGTGTCTCATAGGAACTCTTATTATAGGTACGCTATTAATTCTATTTTACAATTGTTACTAATAATTTTTTCAACATTTTCAACTCCTTGATTTATTAAATTTCTACAATATTCTACATCTCTTTCCCTTTATTGCAATTATGTAGATTTTCAAAAATAAAAAAACATACTACAAAAAATTCATAGATAAAGATCAAAGATTGTGTGGATTTGTTAAAAAAATAAAAAAAATAAAAAGGCAGTACTGATGATAAGAGTCCTAGATTTCTATAAGGACTCTTATCTCAAATTCTCCTACACTTTTAACTATTAACAATTCAAAAATATTTTTAAGATAATGTCAATTTATTTAAAACAATCTGTAGATACATACCAAAAAAAAATTTACATGAGATAATCGAAAACTAAATCAAGGATTAAGATCAAAAAAATTTAAAAATATTTGAAAACTAATACGATAAAGTTGTTTAAAACTTAGTTACTAAACATTAAATTTTTTTTTTTGAAGATAATAGGTTTGTGAGTTTGATTTTATAGGTTAACTAAAATACTAAAAATATGATAGTTGTGTGTACATAATTATAATTTTTTTAAAAATAAAAAATATATAATCTTATTTAATATATAGAAACATTAGAGAATTTAAGATATCTAAATCTCTTTAACATAGGAGAATTTGAGATAAGTGTCCTTATAGAGATTATAAGATTAATTGTTGAGATTTTAAAGTTCAATCATTTTTATTTATTAAAAATTAATTTTATGTCCCAACATGATATTCACCTATATCCAACTATTTAACAAGATAAATTAATTAACATTCGATTATGAAAATCGTTTGAAACTAAATACTTAGTTTATGTTATTTATTGTAATAAAATATATTATACTATGATTATATATGTTTTTTTTATTATTAAAAAATAAATATTAATTATACAGACCTTTTGAAAATAAAGAATTTAATTACAGTTCAGCACTCATCTCACGCGTAAATTAATTAACATTCGATTATGAAAATTGTTTGAAACTAAATACTTGGTTTATGTTATTTATTTTAATAAAATATATTATATTATGATTATATATGTTTTTTTTATTATTAAAAATAAATATTAATTATACAGACCTTTTGAAAATAAAAAATTTAATTACAGTTCAGCACTCATCTCACGCTTATTTCGCGTGCTCCTTTCCATTGGTTGATCACAAAGTCATTAATTTTTATTTTTATATTTTTAAAGAACAAAAATGACAATGTTATCAACGGCATTGGTTAGTTGTGGCTCGGACAGATGTCATTACTCCGAAGCTAAGGCTTAGTAAATGAGGCTAGTCTCGTCATTGTCCTCTTTTAACTCTTCAAACTTCAAAATAATTATAAATACGCGAATATTGGTTCTTCACTTCGAACAAAACTCCAATCAAATCGCCGCCGGAGATTCAAAATTTCAGGTTTCCATCATTTTCGCAAGCAAAAAGAGAAAGAAAAGTTTGATTAGATCTGTATCTGCATCTTCTCTCTCTCTCTCTATTAAGATCGCGACAGAAACGAGAAGAATCTGTGCTTGAACTTGAATCCAGTATAAATGAAAATCCCCGTGTTTTTGCATGATTTGTGGACGTAAATCTGATAAAGTTCGATCAATTCGATCTTTCTAGGGTTATTATTTACCGATTCGTCAGCTTTAATGGAATTTATTTCGTCTCTGATAGTTTCTTCTCTACGATCTTTTTTCATCAACAAGAAGGCTTCGATTTCTCGTAATTTTCTCCTTCTCAGATCTTCGAATGTGTTTTACGTCGATCTCTTTAAATTGTGATTTTGCGATTTCTATGTGCGTGTGCTCTCCGAATCAAGGAAAGATGAGGATGACGAAGTCTCAGGTTTGGCAGCCATGTAAGAAGAAGAGATTTTGAGGTCTGAGGAGGGAAGGAGAGAGAGGGAGAGAGAAAGAAGAAGAAAGAAAAGGGAGGTTTTAGAGCCTTGTGCTAGTGTTTTGGAGGTATGGCTTCTCGAGCCAGCAGCAGCCGGACACGTGTCGGAAGGTACGAGCTAGGTCGGACACTTGGTGAGGGTACTTTTGCGAAGGTGAAATTCGCCCGGAATGTCGAGACGAGTGAGAATGTTGCGATTAAGATCCTCGATAAGGAAAAAGTTCTAAAGCATAAGATGATCGGTCAGGTATTATTAGTTAAATATCCCAAATAATATGCCTTGACTTGATTTTCTTTTTTCTTCTCATGCTCTATTTGAATTTTGTATCTGTGGAGACGTTGATTATTAGATGATTGTTTTTCCTTTTTGTGATTAAGTTCTGTGATTTCCCTATTGTAGAATATTTAGTATATGATTTTGATGTAAAACCTCTTATTTTATCAACTTCTTTGGATGATTATAAGATTCTGGACAACTGACTGAATGGTTGAATTCCTGAAGCATAAATCATCTTACCTGTTTCTGTTATCGGATTTAGATTATGTACAGTTATGTACTCAAAACGATCCTCGCATTTTAGACACTACTTGGTCATTAAATTGGAAAAAAAAAAAGGGTAAAAATTTAGTTTATATGCTTTGATTGACAAAAGGGATTTCTCTTGTTTGATTTGTTAGTTATTATTTTTGTTTTATTTCCTCGATAAACTCATCAGAATCCAGGCCTAGATGTTTGACAGGATTTTTTTTTCAAAATGTATATTAGATTGGTTCCAGTTCTACTATGTGTAACATTGATTTCTGAAGGAACTGACGCATCTGACTCCTGTTGCAGTAATGGTGATGTAATGTTTGCATTTTACAGATTAAACGTGAAATCTCAACTATGAAGTTGATTAGACACCCAAATGTCATACGCATGTACGAGGTAAGATGGAAGTTACAATTTCCACCTATTTAAGAAAAACTAGTGGCATACATTATGGTTGATCACTTGATCGTCCTGGTTGTACTTCATCTACTGTGTCTTCAACGTTTAATTAGTGATTTATCTCTTCACAGCTGGAAGATGTACCTGGTTTTGAATAAGATAATTGATCCTCTGACTATTCACTAGAGCTTCCACATAGTAGACCTTTTGATTCGTATTTCCATCTGAGTTGTATTTTGAATGTTCTAGTTCATAAGGTGTTCTTGTAAATATTTTATGTTAAAGAGTTTTCCACATATTGCTGTTTATGTGCATCTTTTGGTCCATATGTTTTGAATCTAAATGATACAAGTCAAATTTAGTGACATAAAGTGGAATTGGATTGTAGGTGATGGCTAGCAAGACAAAGATATACATTGTTTTGGAATTTGTGTCTGGTGGAGAACTCTTTGACAAAATTGTAAGGCATTAGTCTCCTTCAGTTTCATTCCTGATTCTAAAGGCATACTGTTGTAATTAGTAGGAATTAACATTGTACCTCTATGTAGTTATCTGTGATTCCTATATATTCCAGGCTAGTAACGGGAGGCTGAAGGAAGATGATGCAAGAAAATACTTTCAGCAGCTCATCAATGCTGTGGATTACTGTCATAGCAGAGGTGTGTTCCATCGGGACTTGAAGGTGAGAGTATTATAGGTATTTCTCCATTTGTTTTGTGATTCATGAAAGTCCATTAACCAGACCTTTACCAACATTTTTGTATGATTCGTCTATCACAGCCTGAGAATCTGCTGCTGGATTCTAATGGAGTTCTTAAAGTCTCAGATTTTGGATTAAGTGCATTACCTCAGCAAGTTCAGGTGAGTGTAATGATGTCATTTCTCATTACAAAGTGTTCAAGATTAACATGAATCAGATTTTATAAGTGATAGCAGATCTGTGAAGGCCCATACTTGTCCTTGATATTCTGTCTCATATACCAAATATTTAATAATTAATATTAATCAGGTTTTACCGGAACTGTGAAAACTCAGCTCCCCCTACTCCTTGGTATTGAAGATGTTGTGTTCATGTTGCTAAGTATGACTACGTTCCTAAAACTTAAAACTAAGTTTCTCAAAACTTTTTCATTCAGGAAGATGGGCTACTTCACACAACATGTGGAACACCAAATTATGTTGCACCAGAGGTACGTTAGCTTTGGATTCTTCATGTTCTCCATTGAACCTCACTATTTTTCTTATCAGTTTAGCCTCTTCTCTTTGCCAGGTGATTAACAACAAAGGTTATGATGGAGCGAAAGCAGATCTATGGTCATGTGGTGTAATCCTTTTTGTCCTAATGGCAGGATATTTGCCTTTTGAAGAATCCAATCTTATGGCTTTATATAAAAAGGTGTGGATTTTACTCTATGAATGTTTTATAACATGCACGATATATTGGTTGCTTACCTATGAAGGACGATGAGGGTACCCTGATGTTTCTGGAATCATGATTCATTGGCAATTGTTCCTAGAAGAAGAAAAGGGAACATGTCAAATGCTGAAATTTTTGTTACCATAATCATTATGGGGTAACTTGGTTTCTAAGGTTATGATTTCCTAGAGTAATTAGAATCTATTGGTACAATAGTTGTGCTTAGATGATCTCACAAATATGCCTGCTATTCATGAGCGAACTGAGCTCCAAATCACTGGAGTTTTCTTTTCCAACGAGTTCAACTACCGATGACTATCACGAATTTTCTTTTGGTTAAGAAATCTTTATGGAGTATATATATAGTTATTTCCATCTATTGCACAAAGGCTGCCTTACTACATGCAATACTTTTTTTTTTCTTTTTTCTTTTTGGTGAATCTTAGTACTTATAGTAATTGGAATTTTGAAAGGAGGTGAAAGGGCTGTTTCTGTCTATGCCTTCTAAAAGTAGGATTCACTTTGACATGTCTGAATTTGGATGACCTTGTACATGTGTTCAATTTTTGGTCTATATGAACAGAACTGAAATCTGGCTTTAAGTTGGTCACCATGATTACAGATATTTAAAGCGGATTTTACTTGTCCTCCTTGGTTCTCCACAAGTGCGAAAAAGTTGATCAAAAAAATCCTGGACCCCAATCCTGTGACGGTATGCTTGTTCTTGTCTTTCTCTTCTGACACAACCATGGTATATGAGCTCTTTACATCGTGGCCTGTTGATCTTGTCTTTCTCTTCTGACACAACCATGTATTCGGCTTGGTGTATGAGTTGTTTACATCATAGCCTGAACTTTCCATTTTATATATCTCTTCTATAATAATTATCACTTGCTAACTCTATGCAACTAATATTCTGATGACCTGAAACAGAGAATTACGATCGCTAATGTGATAGAGAATGAATGGTTTAAGAAAGGGTATAAGCCACCTGTCTTTGAGCAAGAAGATGTTAGTCTTGATGATGTGGATGCTATTTTTGATGAATCTGGGGTAATCTTTCTCTCCATCTGTATCTCTCAGAATAAAAAATATATGCCAAATATCGGTGTGGTGTCTGTGGAAGGGACGGCCGAAGTTGCAACTTTATACTCTTTTCTCTTGGTTTACAGGAGTCTCCAAATCTTGTTGTGGAGAGACGTGAAGAAAAACCCGTCACCATGAATGCTTTTGAGCTTATCTCTAAATCTCAGTGGCTCAACCTTGGTTCTCTCTTTGAAAAACAGATGGTATGCTCTAATTTCTATCGTGGATCATGGTATATGAGGTGTAGACATGGAGTACATTTTGACCAGCATTTTAAATTGCTAAGACATGGTGTAAACCTCAAGGCTTAGGCATAAGCTTCACGTGCACACTTTTTTCAATAAATAAATGAAAAAAAGATAGAAGATACGAGGATAAAAACACAAATAAATATAAAAATTAAAAGAAAAAAAGGTATATAATTTGAAACACGAGACTACATTATATATAATAATTGACTTTAAATTCAAATACTATGAGAAATGGATGAAAGACATTGCAAGATGAAAAGAAATGGTGATATTCTTGCTTTCTCCTCACCTTCTATATCCCTAGAAGGGTTTCACTTTTCTGTCAGAACTCAGGATCTTCAAGCCTTTTTTCGTGTGTTTATTTAACCATATCAAGACTTGCCAAAATGGATCAGTGATTTTTTTCCCCATTTTCCCTTTTAAATATTTTCTTAAACATCAGGACTCTAAAGCCAGATGAGTGAATCACCTAAGGCACAAAAAAAAAAATAATAATAATAATATTAAAAAGGAAAAGTAAAAAATAAAAAATGAGGCACCAAAAAACAAACATGTGGGCTATGCCTAGGGGTGTCAATGGGTACCCGTTACCCGACAAACCTGAAGGAACCGAACCCGTTTATATGATTCGGTTCCTGGTTTATATACCCGTTTGATAATAGGGTTCAGTTCCGGTTCCATATAAATAAATCCCAATAAGAATCGGTTCCATCAGGTACGGTTGGTCGCAGTGTTATTAAAGGCAGCCACCTAGGCGACTAGGCGTTATCTCAGAAGTCCAGGCGATACCCGCCTAGATTGATTACGCCTGGGCGCTCGCCTAGGCTACTAGGCGACCGCCTAGTCGCCTAATTTGGCCGGGCGGTCGCCCGGATGTTAAATCAACTTAATATGATTTTTTTAGTCTAATTAATTTATAAATTTAAATTTAATTATATTTGATTTTTAACAATCATTAAAAAGATTAAAAAGCTTCTAAACAAATTAAAAGAGACAAAAGAAAGAAACCCCTATTCCCTTTGGTTGGGTTGGAGCACGACCAAAGCAGAAAACCCTCCTCTTGCGTTCAGCAGTCTCGAGCACGATCAGACCAGGACCACCAGGTATGTTTCTCTTTTTCTCGATCAATCAATCGCTCGATTTTTTTGGTTTTTTTTTCATTTTTTATGCAGAGTTCGGCCCCTCTCTCTCTCTATCAATCGAAGCCTTTACTGTTTTTTTTTTTTTTTTCTGTTTTTCTGCTGTGTTCGGCCCCGTTTTTTTTGTTCTTCTGTTCACACAAGATAAACCCCTCCCTCTTCTCTCTCGATCAATCGAAGCCTTTACTGTTTTTCTGCAGTGTTCGGCCCCCTGTTTTTTTTATTCTGTCACACAAGAGAAACCCCTCTCTCTCTCTCTCTCTCTCTCTCTCTCTCTCGATCAATGATTTACTATTTTTTTTTGG
>JAUPMG010000019.1:10762227-10790115 GCA_031762675.1 Pachysandra terminalis
TATTTAATTTTTAAAAGCTTCCCAAATCCTAATTTTCCCTTCTATTTTTTTGGAAGCAAAGAAGTAAATTTTTAAAAAGCAATGCAATGTTGCTTCTTAAGTGAAGCAAAAAACTTATTTTTTTGCTTTTTTGAAATTGCTTTAAAATATGTTACCAAATACTTACTTTGCTTTCAAAAGCAAAAAAGTGTTTTTAAAAAACAATACCTAACGCAGCCTTTATTTATTCTTACAAAATAAATATTTATTATGCAAACCTTTTCAAAGTAAGAATTTAATTACAATTCAGCACTATCCAGCAATCCGCGTGCCTTTCCCTGAGTAACCAGAACGCCGAGCGGGTATGAGAGCGAAAGCAGGAGCGAGAGCACCAAACTTGAAAATAACTTGTGGTCCAGAGCGTTTAAATATACACATACAATTTTTATATATACATATAAACTGTAATTCATGTACCAAGATACAGCCGTATTTATCAACCTAATTTAACCTTTTTTAAAAATAAAACTTACTTGTTTTTGTATTTTTTGTAAAAAAAAACCTCTAAAACAACAAATCTGTTGACTCTTTTTCACACTTTAACCCCTAAATGTTTTTAAAATATCCTAAACAACCCCATTTTGTCATTTACCCTTCTCTTTTAAAATTAAACTCCTAAATTTTTAAAAATATATTAAATTATCTTTTTTTAAATTTTACAAATACCATAAATTATCCCGTTTTTAAGTATTTAGCCTAATTTGCGGACTGGTATGGGTAGGGGTTGTGGTTGTAGTGGAGTGGTGGTGGGCGGTGGGGGATGTAGTGAGGTGGTGGTAGTGTGTGTGTGCGGGGAGGTTGGGTAGTTTGGGGATTAGACACTTTGCTATAGTGTAAAGTGCATTTAGTTCAATTATTTTTGTAGAACTTCTCCAAATCTCAAACAAGACTTTTCAAAAGATTTTTTTATATTTATTTTTTAAAAGCATCCCAAATCCTAATTTTCCCTTCTATTTTTTTGGAAACGAAGAAGTAAATTTTTAAAAGCAATGCAATGTTGCTTCTTAAGTGAAGCAAAAAAACTATTTTTTTGCTTTTTTAAAATTGCTTTAAAAGATGTTACCAAATCCTTATTTTGCTTTCAAAGCATACTTTTATTTTCAAAACCAAAAAAGTGTTTTTAAAAAACAATACCAAACGCAGCCTTTATTTATTATTATAAAATAAATATTTATTATGCAAACCTTTTGAAACTAAGAATTTAATTACAATCCAGCACTATCCAGCAATCCGCGTGCCTTTCCCCAAGTCACCAGAACACCGAGCGGGTATGAGAGCGAAAGCGGGAGCGAGAGCACGAGAGCACCAAACATGAAAATAACTTGTGGTCCAGAGCGTCCATATATACACAAACAATTTTTATATATAAATATAAATTATACTTCACGTACCAAGATGCAGCCGTATTTATCAAACTAGTTTAACCCTTTTTCAAAATGAAACTTACTTGTTTTTAAATTTTTCTAAAAAAAACCTCTAAAATAAAAAAAAACTGTTGATTCTTTTTTCAAACTTTAACCCCTAAATGTTTGTAAAATATCCTCAATTACCCCGTTTTATTATTTACCCTTCTTTTTTCAAATTTAAACTCCTAAATTTTTAAAAATATCTTAAATTATCTATTTTTAAATTTTAAAAATATCATAAATTATCCCGTTTTTATGTATTTACCCTATTTTGCAGAATGGTAGGGGTACGGGTTGTGGTTGTAGTGGGGTGGTGGTGGGGGTTGGGGGATGTATTAAGGTGGTGGTATTGTGTGTGTGTGTGTGTGTAGGGGGGTTGGTAGTTTGGGGATTAGACACTTAACTAAAGTGTAAAGTGCCTTTAGTTCAATTATTTTTGTAGAACTTCTCCGAATCTTAAACAAGGCTTTTCGAAAGATTTTTTTATATTTAATTTTTAAAAGCTTCTCAAATCCTAATTTTCCCTTCTATTTTTTTTGGAAGCGAAGAGGTAAATTTTTAAAAGCAACGCAATGTTGCTTCTTAAGTGAAGCAAAAAAAAAAAGAATTTTTTTGCTTTTTAAAAATTGCTTTAAAATATGTTACCAAATACTTATTTTGCTTTCAAAAGCAAATTTTTATTTTTAATAGCAAAATATTGTTTTTAAAAAACAATACCTAACGCAGCCTTTTTTATTATTATAAAATAAATATTTATTATGCAAACCTTTTGAAAGTAAGAATTTAATTACAATCCAGCACTATCCAGCAATCTGCGTGCCTTTACCTAAGTCACCAGAACGCCAAGCTGGTATGAGAGCGAAAGCAGGAGCGAGAGCACGAGAGCACCAATCTTGAAAATAACTTGTGGTCCAGAGCATCTATATATACACATACAATTTTTATATATACATATAAACTGTACTTAACAACCTAATTTAACATTTTTTTCAAAATAAAACTTACTTGTTTTTTTATTTTTCTAAAAAAAACCTCTAAAATAACAAAACTATTGATTCTTTTTTAAAACTTTATTCCCTAAATGTTTTTAAAATTTCCTAAACTACCCCATTTTTTCATTTACCCTTCTTTTTCAAATATAAACTCCTAAAATTTTAAAAATATCTTAAATTATTTATTTTTAAATTTTAGAAATATTATAAATTATTTCGTTTTTATGTATTTATCCTAATTTGCATACTTGTGACGCTTCTGCGCTCAAAACGCGGATTCGGATGCGCTCCTCGTTCAACGCGAAAACGTCACCTTAAAATCGCGGTTGTGTGACGTGGGCCTTTCCACTAGTTCATCACACAAAGTCATTAATTTTTATTTTTATCTTTTTAGGGAACGAAAATGACAATGTCATCAGGCGGCATTAATTAGTTGTGGATTTATATGCCCCTTAGGCTCGGACCCACATGCTAAGTTGTTGAGGCTAGTCTCGTCATTGTCTTGTTTTAACTTTTGAAACTTCAAAATAATTATAAATACGCGAATATTCGTTCTTCCCTTCGAACAAAACTCCGTTCAAATCGCCGCCGGAGATTCAGAATTTCAGGTTTCCATCATTTTCGCAAACAAAAAGAGAAAGAAAAGTTTGATTAGATCTGTATCTGCATCTTCTCTCTTTCTCTATTATGATCGCGACAGAAACGAGAAGAATCTGTGCTAGAATCCAGTATAAATGAAAATCCCCGTGTTTTTGCCTGTTTTGTGGACGTAAATCTGATAAAGTTCAATCAATTCGATCTTTCTAGGGTTATTATTTGCCGATTCGTCAGCTTTAATGGAATTTATTTCGTCTTTGATAGTTTCCTCTCTGCAATCTTTTTTCATCAACAAGAAGGCTTCGGTTTCTCCGTAACTTTCTCCTTCTCAGCTCTTCGAGTGTGTTTTACGTCGATCTCTTTAACTTGTCAGATTGCGATTTCTATGTGCGTGTGCGCTCCTAATCAAGGAAAGATGAGGGTGACGAAGTCTCAGGTTTGGCAGCCATGTAAGAAGAAGAGATTTTGAGGTCTGAGGAGAGAGTAAGAGAGAGAAAAAGAAGAAAGAAAAGGGAGGCTTTGGAGATATGGCTTCTCGCGCCAGCAGCAGCCGGACACGTGTCGGGAGGTACGAGCTAGGTCGGACACTCGGTGAGGGTACGTTTGCGAAGGTGAAGTTCGCCCGGAATGTCGAGACGGGAGAGAATGTTGCGATTAAGATCCTCGATAAGGAAAAAGTTCTCAAGCATAAGATGATCGGTCAGGTATTATTGGTTAAATATCCCAAATAATATGCCTCGACTTGATTTTCATTTTTCTTGTCATGCTCTATTTATATCTGTGGAGACGTTGATTATTAGATTATTTTTTCTTTTTGTGATTAAGTTCTGTGATTTTTCTATTGTAGGATATTTAGCATATGATTTTGATGTAAAACCTCTTCTTCTTTTTTAACTTCTTTGGATGACTATAAGATTTTGGACAACTGAGATATTGTTTTATTTGAATGATTGAATTCCTGAAGCATAAGTCACCTTACCTGTTTCTGCTATCGGATTTAGATTATGTACTGTTATGTACTCAAAACGATCCTCACATTTTAGACACTATTTGGTCATTAAATTGGAAAAAAATAAAGGGATAAAAATTTAGTTTATATACTTTGATTGACAAAAGGGATTTCTCTTGTTCGATTTGTCAGTTATTATTTTTGTTTTATTTCCTCAATAAACTCATCGGAATCCAGGCCTAGATGTTTGACATGATATATTTTTTTTTCAAAATTTATATTAGTTTGGTTCCAGTTCTATTATTTGTAACATTGATTTCTGAAGGAACTGCCGCATCTGATTCCTGTTGCAGTAATGGTGATCTAATGTTTGCATTTTACAGATTAAACGTGAAATCTCAACCATGAAGCTGATTAGACACCCAAATGTCATACGCATGTACGAGGTAAGATGGCAGTCACAATTTCCACATATTGAAGAAAAACTAGTGACATATATTATGGTTGATCACTTGATCTTCCTGGTTGTACTTCATCTACTAGTGTCTTCAACGTTTAATTAGTGATCTATCTCTAACAGCTGGAAGATATACCTGGTTTTGAATAAGATAATTGATCCTCTGACTATTCACTAGAGCTTCCACATAGTAAACTTTTTGATTCGTATTTCCATCTGGATTATATTTTGCATGTTCTTGTAAATCTTTTATGTTAAGAGTTTTTCACATACTGCTGTTTATGTGCATCTTTTGGTTCATATGTTTTGAATCTAAATAATCCAATTCAAATTTAGTGACATAAAGTGGAATTGGGTTGTAGGTGATGGCTAGCAAGACAAAGATATACATTGTTTTGGAATTTGTGACTGGTGGAGAACTCTTCGACAAAATTGTAAGAGATCAGTCTCCTTCAGTTTCATTCATGCTTCTAAAGGCATACGGTTGTAATCAGTAGAATTACATTGTACCTTTATGTAGTTATCTGTGATTCCTATATATTCCAGGCTAGTAACGGGAGGCTGAAGGAAGATGACGCAAGAAAATACTTTCAACAGCTCATCAATGCTGTGGATTAC
Organism: Pachysandra terminalis; assembly: GCA_031762675.1. NCBI lineage: Eukaryota > Viridiplantae > Streptophyta > Magnoliopsida > Buxales > Buxaceae > Pachysandra > Pachysandra terminalis. Next base: position 10,767,286 of record JAUPMG010000019.1, read on the forward strand.
TGTCATAGCAGAGGTGTGTTCCATCGGGACTTGAAGGTGAGAGTATTATAGGTATTTCTCCGTTTGTTTTATCATTCATGAAAGCCCATTAACCAGACCTTAACCAACATTTTTGTATGATCATCTATCACAGCCTGAGAATCTGCTGCTGGATTCTAATGGAGTTCTTAAAGTCTCGGATTTTGGATTAAGTGCATTACCTCAGCAAGTTCGGGTGAGTGTAATGATGTCATGTCTCATTTGCAAAGTGTTCAAGATTAACATGAATCAGATTTTACAAGTTATAGCAGATCTGTGAAGGCCCATATTTGTCCTTGATGTTCTGTCTCATATATCAAATATTTAATAATTAATATTATCAGGTTTTACGAGAACTGTAAAAACTCAGCTCCCCCCACCCCTTGGTATTGAAGATGTTGTGTTCATGTTGCTAAGTCTGACTACGTTCCTAAAATGTAAAACTAAGTTTCTCAAAATTTTTCATTCAGGAAGATGGGCTACTTCACACAACATGTGGAACACCAAACTATGTTGCACCAGAGGTACGTTTGCTTTGTATTCTTCCTGCTCTCCATTGAACCTCACTATTTTTCTTATCAGTTTAGCCTCTTCTCTTTGCCAGGTGATTAACAACAAAGGTTATGATGGAGCGAAAGCAGATCTATGGTCATGTGGTGTAATCCTTTTTGTCCTAATGGCAGGATATTTACCTTTTGAAGAATCCAACCTTATGGCTTTATATAAAAAGGTGTGGTTTTTACTCTTATGAATGCTTTATTACATGCACGATATATTGTTTGCTTACCTATGAAAGACGATGAGGGTGCCCTGATGTTTCTGGAATCATGATTCATTGGCAACTGTTCCTAGAAGACGAAATGGGAACATGTCAAATGCCGAAAAAAAATTTACCATAACCATTATGGGTTAACTTAGTTTCAGAGGTTATGATTTCCTGGAGGAATTAGAATCTATTGGTACAATAGTTGTGCTCAAATGATCTCACAAATATGCTTGCTGTTCATGAGCAAACTGAGCTCCAAATCACTGGAGTTTTCTTTTCCAATGAGTTCAACTACTGATGGCTATCATGACTTTTCTTTTGATTAAGAAATCTTTATGGAGTATATATACAGTTATTCCCATCTATTGCACAAAGGCTGCCCTACTGCATGCAATATTTTCTTTTTCTTTTTTTTTTTAAGTGAATCTTAGTACTTAATAGTAATTGGAATTCTGAAAGGAGGTGAAGGGGGAGTTTCTGTCCATGCCTTCTAAAAGAAGGATTCACTTTGACATGTCTGAATTTGGATGAACTTGTACATGTGTTCAATTTGTGGTCTATATGAACAGATCTGAAACCTGGCTTTAAGTTGGTCACCATGATTGCAGATATTTAAAGCTGATTTTACTTGTCCTCCATGGTTCTCCACAAGTGCAAAAAAGTTGATCAAAAAAATCCTGGACCCCAATCCTGTGACGGTATGCTTGTTCTTGTCTTTCTCTTCCGGCACAACCATGTATTCAGCTTGGTATATGAGCTGTTTACATCATAGCCTGAACTTTCCATTTTACATATCTCTTCTATAAAATTATCACTTACTAACTCTATGCAACTAATATTCTGATGGCCTGAAACAGAGAATTAAGATCGCTGATGTGATAGAGAATGAATGGTTTAAGAAAGGGTATAAGCCACCTAGCTTTGAACAAGAAGATGTTAGTCTTGATGACGTGGATGCAATTTTTGATGAATCTGGGGTAACTTTTCTCTCTATCTGTATCTCTCAGAATAAGAAATATATGCCAAATATCAGTGTGGTGTCTGTGGAAGGGACGGCTGAATTTGCAACTTTATACTCTTTTCTCTTGGTGTACAGGAGTCTCTAAATCTTGTTGTGGAAAGACGTGAAGAAAAACCTGTCACCATGAATGCTTTTGAGCTTATCTCTAAATCTCAGGGGCTCAACCTTGGTTCTCTTTTTGAAAAACAGATGGTATGCTCTAATTTCTATAGTGGATCATGGTATATGAGGTGTAGACATGGTGTACATTTTGACCAGCATTTTAAAATGTTAAGACATGGTGTAAACCTCAAGGCTTAGGCATAAGCTTCATGTGCACACTTTTTCGAATAAATAAATGAAAAAGATAGAAGATATGAGGATAAAAACACAAATAAATATGAAAATTAAAAGAAAAAAAAAGGTATATAATTTGAAACACGAGACTACATTATATATAATAACTGACTTTAAATTAAAATACTACAAGAAATGGTTGAAAGACACATTGCAAGATGAAAAGAAATGGTGATATCCTTGCTTTCTCCTCACCTTCAATATCCCTAGAAGGGTTTCACTTTTCTGTCAGAGCTCAGGATCTTCAAGCCTTTTTTCATGTGTTTATTTAACCATATCAAGACTTGCCAAAATGGATCAGTGATTTTTTCCCTTTTCAATATTTTCTTAGACATCAAGACTTTGAAGCCAAATGAGTGAATCACCTAAGGCACAAAGAAGAAACAAAAATAATAATAATAAAAATAAAAATAAAAAAATAAAAAATGAGGCGCCAAAAAAAAAAACATGTGGGCTATACCCGTTTGTACTCCTCACAACCATAGAACGCCCAACCGTGGCGCCTTTAGGCATATATACTAAATCCCACTATTTGAAATTCCTGAAATGACATGCCAACACATCATGGATGTAAATAAAATCTCTACACAATCAAAGCGGTTGGATTACCTTAACCATCCTGAATCTGTGAAGGAATTGTCTTTGTGTTTACTGCCATAAACACAGTAGTTATTGTTATTTTTCAAAAGTATCCAGGAGGACACAGCCTCATTGATTTCTCTAGGAAACTGAAGCTTGCAGCTGAAAAACAAAAATAAGAAAATTTCACAACTAGTTTCATGAACATTTGCCACACTTGGCTCTTTGATTTGATCTGATTTTAAACTCCTGTCAAGTTTAAGACAGCTCAAATTTTTTTATTTTTTGATTTTTGGATGAACAGGGGCTTGTCAATCGGGAAACAAGATTTACATCCAAGTGCCCTGCCAATGAGATTATCTCAAAAATTGAGGAAGCTGCCACACCTTTGGGGTTCGAAGTGAAAAAGAATAAGTACAAGGTGCAGCAAAAGTCTCTCATATTAACTGTTACTCTTTTGAGTCTTTTCTTGCCTTCTTTCTATAATGTTTTGAGCAACTTGACAACAAATTCTATTATATACAAATTTATAGTAAAATTCAAAGAAAGTCTGTCAAGACTTGGTTGTACTGGACCATGTTTTTCCTGCTTTGCATCTGTATATTCTGTTTTCATTTGCTACCACTCTGACAGCACTCAGATATTCTGGAAATGCAATAGCCGACTAACCTCGGTTTTAATCTTTATTGGGTCCTTGTTACCAAAACATAGCTGAATTATTTAGGATTCAGTGGATATTAACCTCTTTTTTTAAGCTTGTTTGGCTGAGTTGTGTATTTGCATATGCTTTGGATTTGATTGTTGTGCTAAAGCTGATACTAGTTTAACAAGAGTTCAACATCATTGGCTAAATTATGGAATTTTCTTATTACTTTTCTGCCATTTCTAATGAAATCTGATTTTGACATCAATCTCAGATGAAGCTTCAAGGAGCGAAAACTGGGCGAAAGGGTCACTTAAACATTGCAACGGAGGTACATCTTTTCATTTATTAATCGAACCACTGTTTCTGCACTAGGGCATAAAATTAAACAGAAAAACTGTTAAAATGAGAAATGCATCTGGTGAAATCTCTCCTATGGATGTAAAAATTTTATGTTCCTGTTATTTTCTCTTTTACAGATTTTTGAGGTGGCCCCTTCACTGCACATAGTCGAGCTTCGTAAGTCAGGAGGAGATACCCTGGAATTCCACAAGGTATGATTTCAATCTCATTGTGCTTGGAAACGTTTGTGAAATTAAAGATCATGCTTTTTGACTACTGGATTAGTAATCTATGCAACTTACCCTTTATAGCCATTGCTTAAAACTGTGGATGCCTTGTATTTCATTGAAAGTCGCCCTAGCTCCCAAATCCCAAGACAGGAAGCATATCTCAAGCTATTTGTTTCTACAATTAACAGATACAATGAGGAATAGCATTATTTCCCTTTTTATGAAAACATTTCTTCCTAAACGGCTAACCCAAGTTTATAATTCTTTGTTCCTTTATGTATTCAGTTTTACAAGAATCTCTCGACTGGGTTGAAAGATATTGTCTGGAAATCAGGAGAGGAAGCACAGGAAGTGAATAATGGTTAGTATCTAATTAAATTACTAAGTTCTGATTTTGCAAGAAAGATGAACTGCTATGAATTGTATATCAGTTTTGAATCACTACTTGTCCTATAATGGAGAAGTGAATACATGCATTGGTAAGTTCAGAACCCATTGCTTGTAGCATCCCCTGCTAGAAATTTCCTATGAAAAAATGATCAAAACTTTTTTATTATTGACCATCTTTGGGGGATGTTTAACCCATGTCTTCTTCCTGACACTCAAGGAATGGGAATAATCATATGGTTACCATGATCTTGTTCAATCAGTGTATCCTTGCTTGGAAACTGTCTCTGACAATGCGTTATGCATGCATTTTTGTCACATTACTGTCGATAATTGTTGGAAGGTTTGTTCTTCTTTTTTTTTTTTTCCATTGAGCACAAACATCTCTTTTAAATACGATTACTCTCTATCCATTTTATTAATATGATTGCTTCTAAAACTTTCCAATTAAAAGAAATCACGTAGCTAAATATCAATGAGTCTTGAATATGTGGAGTGACTGGACTCCAAATAAATGAGGAGGAAAAATGGATCAAAAAAACGCTGGAGGTAGAACATAACTTATCCATCCTTTTGCAGAACTAAGTAGCAAACTGCAGTCTACTAGGTTGATTGAGCTCAGAATTTTAAAGTTTACCCAATCTGCTTTCAAGATCTCAACTTCTGAAATTCTTTGCTTGTGTCTTTCTCTGCAGGTGCTGCTGTGCCATCTTGACTATCTGCTTCATTTCGAGGTTTTCCTGCTTATTTTCAGCTTATTTCGAGGTTTTCTTGGTTTTTGTTAGTATTGGTTGTTGGGCTTTAAAAAATGACTTAAAGACTGTTTTGAATTTGGTTGGCTACTTAAGATCACTTAAATACTGATGTGGAATCTCCACATCTAACTTATACTGTATTCATACAATAGGTATTATGATCAATAATACATCAGTGTGATTTGATTGAGTATAACAGTCTGATTCATTGAATTGCCTATTTAACAAAATCTCACACTGGTATATGAGTTAACATAGCCATGGGTGGTGGTTGTTAGGTTTCTTATGTCAAGTTTGTGGGTTACTTGTGTTTTTTTTTTTTTTTGATTATATACTGTTGCATCAGCAATGCTTCTTTGATGTAGTCTATGGATTGCTGTCGTAGCTTATGCTGTGAGCTGCCTGATTACCCCATAATATATGTGACATGTGATCTCTTACTGCTAGTTGTATTACAAATAGATCTCTGGGAATGGTCTTCTGTTCAATCACAGTAAGTTTAGTTTCCTGTTGGGGACACTGAAAGGTACTTTTTGAAGAGATCATGTGTGCATTTTGGACAATCCCATCCATCCACCTTGTAAAGCTAAGCTCTTTTGCTACATGGAATATGTCAATATTTTAATGCTTTTGCCAAGTTGGTACTTGCTTGTTCTTTGGTTACAAAGGAAAAAGCACTACTTGGCTTCTACTTTTTGGCCAGAATGAGTCTTTCACCACTCAACTACCATTCTTAGGAACGGTCACAACAGAAAGAACACGTCTTTTTATAAAGGTCAGACTCACCATGATGGATGATTTTTTAACTCTCTGTTAAGAGCATGGATAATCAAAAAGTCTTGTAAAGTAGGGGTTTAAACAATTTTCCCTTTTTTTCATTTTTAAATTGAGGTAGATTGCACAAACCTCTTGAGGTTTCGTAAAATGCCAGATACCTTCCTTTATGTTATCAAAATAACACTGACCTCTTCAGATTTTGTTACTTGGAAGTTGGATCTCCTTCCCCAAGTGATAATTAGGCTGCTAAGCATGGTTTCAAGGATCGGCCGGTCCGTGCCGGTCTGATCCCAAGGCACGATACAATATTAAGTGGCTTTGGATTGGGCCAGTCCAACCGATACCGATTCGGACCGATTCAAAGTTTTTTGTTTATTTTTTAATTTATAAAACGAACGATCCAACAGGACCGGTTAACTTCTTCTCTGGCGAGATCATCGCAGCACAATTCTAACTACTATTTTTGTTCTGGCGATTCTAGTTGCTTCAATTCTCTCTATCGCAGCACAATTCTAACTACTTTTTTTGTTCTGGCGATTCTAGTTGCTTCAATACTCTCTTACGAGCACGATTTCTTTTGTTGTTTCTTCTCCGACGAAATAGAGATCATATCTATTTTCTCTCTCTTCCGTGATCTCTCTCTCCTCCGATCTCTTCCAAATTGTACTCTGCAAGTCGAGATTATCCTTGGATCTGCAAAAGCAATCTTTTTTATCTTATGATCCAATCCTCAAAGCTCTCATCTCCGATCTAATCTGCAAAACTGATCCAATTTTTTTTTTAAAAGACGATCTAAGAAAGTTGGATCGGCCGAGACCGATCCGATCCAAGATCCCGAGACTTAAAACCCTACTGCTGAGTGTATAAGTTGAACTTTATTAATTTGAACCATTTGTTAGGTTGATGACATTTTACCCCCATTAAACACTTTTAATTAATATTCTACTTTACCCTTATATTATTCTTCTCTTTTTACACTTATTTCCTTCATAAAGTTAGATATCTAAAAATATTTGATGAGGTGAACGATGTCATTTATTTATGAAGGTAAAACAGTTTCAAAATTAATGAAAATTCAACAAATCTGGTTAAGAACCTTTTGGTTCAGGGCAGGTTTTGATAAACCCTAACCCGGCCCTAAAGGAATTCCATTAATACCAAACTCGCTCTTCACCCTATAGAGGTGGCGCGTGGGTTTGACTCGAATGTAAGATATGTATTCAAAATAAATAATTTATTAAAGTTAAATCTATACTTATTTAGAGATATTTATTTATAAAATATATATTTTTTATATATAATTAATTTATAGGTGAATGGCAACAGAGTGGGATAGAGTCGGGTTAAGTAAAACTCGAATCCGATCTATATTTGAGAAAGATGGTAGTGGGATAGAGTCGGGTTAAGTCAAACTCAAATCCGATCTATATTTGAGAAAGATGGTAGTGGTATCGTATTGCTACTAGAAATGATGGAGACAACGATAATATAATGTGATACATTATAAAGGTGATGAACATGTTTTAAGTGGTGGTATGCCACCATCAAAGGTGGTAGTGATAGTAGTGGTAACGTCACTAAAAGTGGTGGGAGTGGTTACAATACATATTGGTTTTGGTTTTGATAAAACAAAATGAAAATAACTTAATTGGTATTGCTCCACTTAATCTTGATTTTCGTAAAATAAAATGTGGAATTTTTAAAGGTATTTCATTTTTCAAAAAATCGTCACTTTATTTAAAATTGAAATATATGTGAATACAATTTTATATTGAAACAAATACTCAGAAAATACATTTCGACTGAAAATGTTTTTCATATCCTATTTTACATTGATACAAACAGAGCCAGCCTATCGTACCAGTCCCAATCGTACGAATGTTATGGACCTGTGCTGTTGAAACATGAATTTTCATAATATAAGAGCCGTACGATTCACCATAATAAATCTCAATCATTCGATCAGTCTAGGTGACCAGAAAATCACATCAAATCGTAAGATCAACCAGCGATGGCTTCAAATGACTTGATGGCAATTAACAAGCCAATCATGTCTTAGCAATTCATGATCCTTGTGTGTAGCATACACACACAATGACGTGAGAGGGAAAAAAAAAACTCATCAAAGGTCTTTGGATAACTTACAACATGAAAGATCACCTTAGAATTAGAAGAATCTGAAGAATTACTTGTCCCAAAAGGGAGGAGATGTGAGCAAGAAAACCATAGTAAGAGCTTATAGGCCATGTATGTAGTAAGAGAGTTTTGGCAGGTCAAGCAAAAGCAGCTTGCTCTCTTGTGAGAAGACCAAGAAATTGGGCTCTCCTAATTAAGTAGTATTACTAGGAAGGGGCCAAGTATAATCGGAAAAAAACTCTTGCCCGAGTGAGGTAATTTTGGAGGCCAAGTTATATAGTGAAATGCACCATAATTAGAAATCTGAAGATACACAAGATATCTTATGTGCCAGCCCCCAGTACTTGGTTAAAGGCATCATCTTCCTACACTAAAATCCTTCTTTTACAAAATTTAAAAATATATTAAAAATTAGACAACTAGTATTATACATACAACCCGTTTTTATTAGTATTAATGGGATTTATTTGGATTAAAATACTATCGTCAGAAGATCCCCTATCAGGTGAATAGTCTACATTGCCTAGATTAATCCTCCACATGACCCAAAAAAAAAAAAAAGTCTCACCAAGCAGTTAAACATGGTGAACCAAATGACTCACCTTTATTTTTTATGATTGTATGAATTTTATTTTAAAACATTATATGACTTAAAACATTAATTTAGTTGGAGTTTGGTTGACACCTTTTAATTGGGTTGGGTTGGGTTGGGTTTGATTTGACCCTTCCCAGTCTGGTTAATAACAAGGCAGATTCGGATTAGTCAAAAACTCATTAACTTTCAGTCCAAGGTTTCAAGGATCCGAACGATCAGGTCCAGCCAATCCAAAAATAATTATTACAAAAAAAAAACTGGGTGACCCATTTTTGTACCAGATCCGGACCGGTCGGGACAGTTCCAGTCCCCCGATCCCGAGAATTTAAACCTTGAGGCCGACTCGAACCCGACCCAAACCCAACCATTGCCAGCTCTACATTGACATAGAATTCTAAATCTTCAGGAGCCCATACCTTCAAAAATCCCTTAGGCTGTTTCTACTGTTAGTTCAGTTAGCCTGAAGGAGAGTTTTGATCCCAGGTTAGGACTTAAAAGAGTCAACTCCATGTCTCTAAGTATGACATCTCAGACACTTCATTAATCAAGCTGGCTGCCAACCTATTCCATTGTTGAGCCATTCACATTTTGCCACTATTTAAGAATTTTCAGGCATACTAAACTCACAAATACAAACTCAATCATATATATATATATATCTATATATAGGAGTAAATTAACCAGATTCCTAAATATTTCAAAAAACAATTGAGGAAACATATGATGATATTAAAAGACATTACTTACTAACCATGGAAGTGGTTCTTGAAAATATTAGAGATATTGCTTTTGTAAGATGATGATTGGTAAGAGCCATTGTACCTCAGACTCAGAGACGCACAAAATTGGTGTTAATCTATCACATTGATTCCAATGGTTACAATGTTTTTTGGTGCTGAACAAAACTGAAAATTAACAACAAAGAAGCAGATCTAACTGTACATACCAGTGGTTATGTAGTGTGGAATCAAATGCTGCTCTTGACCTTTTATCAAGGTTTAAAAAAATGAAAATGAGTAAACAAAACTTCTAAAAGCCATTTCAAGCAAAAAGGGAAACCCAATAAGGACATTTCTATCAGTATTCACCCTTGACATTTTAAAATTTCAAGCTCGTTTGACTGTTAGGAAGTTGGATATTCATCAAATCCACAGGATTGTAGATTTAAGGATGCCTATGAAATTAGACAGCCAAACAAAGCCTCTCTTTTCCCATCCTAGAGTTAATTTTGCACAACTGTATACATGGAACAGTCTGAGCCATCTTCTTGAAGGGTTTGGTTTGCTTTTTTTTTCCAGATAAGCTAATAAGAATTTGGACATGCAATGCTATGTGACCTCATTCTTTCTCTGATAAGAACCATATAACTCCAATACTAACAAATTTAAGAGTAATGAATGAAATTTAGTTTCTGGGATTTCTTAATCTGAAGTATTAATTACCCATTGATAACTGTTAAATAACAGTATTAATAGTACAATAGTTGCTATATATAGACAGATGATGCATCTAGTTGAACTATCAAAATGAATCTGGAGAATTGCTCCACTAATGATGCTTCTAGCTGTTACAAGTGTTTTTTAACATGAACTTTCAGGTAACCACATAAATATTCCTTCTTTACAAAGAGATGCTGACATCTGAGATATGTTACTATATACAGCATAGCATACAACAATGGACCAAATCAGCGATGGTCAGATTCTCAGAAATTAGCAAGCAAAAAGCAACACATACCTGCTACGCATTTTTGGAACCCTGGCAACGTGATACCAAATTTGAGGGGTAAAGCATCCATCAACAAAAATATAAGCCAACTAGGCTCTTCAATCAGCTTACACTTTTACAGTTACTACTCCTGCCTTTTCCAGTGCGGCTGCCATTGAAGCAGATGCCTCTTCAAGAGACCTCCGCTTCTGCACTGAGTTGAAAGCTTCAACGGTATCCCCAACCTCCCAGTCAATAAACTCATCCATTCCAATCCCACACTCCAGTCCTGTGCTAACCTGTCCAAAGAAAAAGAATCCTCTCATTGGAAAACCCACCTCAATAACAAAAGAAATTTAAAATAAGCATCACCATTACTACAAGAACATGAAGTACAATCCCTATCACAGTGCCAAAAGCATTACCATGGGACAATTAGAGAGAAAACATTTCATGACAGTAACCTCAGCAAGTTAGATCCTCCAATTACTGAAGCCACCCGTGTTAGATTGATCGCTCCCACAAACATGGAAGAAGCTCTTGTGAGGGTATACATATATCCAAACTAATTGTATACTTTTAATCAGTTTCTACTCAATTGCAACCACTGTTCTATGCATTCCTCTTTTCACAAACAACTGACTTTTGACCAAAATAAAAGAACAAAAAAAAAACATATAATTTGCAGGACATTAAAAGAACAAACTAATATTTGATACAGAATACTTCAAAAAATATTTGCAACTCAACAATATAGGGTAGAATGCTATGCAGTTTTCTACTGCATGACGTCACGGAGGATTTTATACTGTTTCTTTTTTTACTTATTAAACTCGTAGATTTACATCCGGGTATGGACTACGCAGCTCTTTTCACCAAATAGCATTCTCAAATTCCTCATCTATATTAGACATGGACACTTGGATTACGTAGCATAGGATGAAAGGCATACACCTAAATTTCTAATTTTCTGGTGCATCTTTTCACCAAATAACAATCTCAAATTCCTCATCTATATTAGATATTGACACCTACAAAACACAGCCACAATCCCACCTTTATCTCAAACTTCTTGTAAAGATTAACACTGCATTATAGCCCCATAGGCCCTCAAATCTACAACCAAGGTTGTCAAACCGTGAATGGACTCAAAAATTGTTAAGGGGACACCACTTAGAATCAAATGGGAGTTTTGAATTGTAGATTGTAAAATTCATAGTAATTTTAGTAGTACGGTCTAGGTTTTGGCATTTGTAGGGTTTTTGGTTATTAAAATAAGTAAATTATATTTCTTTATGCAAGTAATTTAGTCATTTTAAAGTAATATATTCTATATAAAGGGTTTTAAAAAAGGGGAGCTTTTATTAGAAAAGGAAATTGGCATTTTATTAGTGCAGTCAAATTGTTTAAATTGTACATAAATCGGAAGATTCAATGTATAAATCGTACGATTCAAAAATAAATCAATTTTTTTACTGATTTCAATCGAGCTACGGAGCTAGGGTCAAACCAAATCAAATTGTTTTTACATTTTTTGGGTTCTCTATGACTATGACTACAAGAAAGATGTCAAATTTAGGAGATCTTTTTTCTCTGTGAAATGTGTTTCGGCTGAAAGTTAGTACACAAAGTGGGGTAATGTGGATGTAAATGTTTTTTTTTTTTTTTTTTCCTAATGTGGATGTAAATGTTGATAAATGGGATTCAATAAAGTGCAATTTGGATATGAGATAAAAGTGGGATGATGTGGATCTTGCTACAATGGTTAAAGAAAACGATCTAATACAACATGTCAAATCAAAAGTTATAATACGAAAAGGAAAATACATGCATTACAGAGAAAAGAAAGACCTTACTGCCACTTCCCAAGTTATTTCTCAAAGTCAAGACAGAATCACAAGGCCACTCCGCTTTGTAAAGAGTATCACCTCCATAACATGTCAAACAAATTACATACACTCTCCATCATATTAGTGTCAACATTTTCATTGAAGTATACAAATGCATCCATATATTGAGTCTGCAACTGTCACATTAGGAACTGCAGGTCATGTTATAAAAGTCATATTCAAGGTTTTAAATAGAGATATATCCCTCAATATACCGAGCAATATATCCCCTTTCCCTATGGGCAAAATAAATCCAAGGTGTAATTTTATTTTACAAATTAAAATGCACTAGCCATTGTAAGAGGTCAAATAGGGGAAATTTTGAAAGTTTTCCCCTGTTTTATGAGCCAAAAAACGAGATTCAATGTGTTCATCAAAAATTGCTATTTAATGTAAAATCACGATTATATTAATAAACATTAATTTTGGTGAAAGAACCAAAAAAATCTTAAAAATTTTGAGCTTCTGATGAACTCCATGTGGTATTGAATTACATGGTTTGGATGTATATTATCATGTATTTGTTTTGAAAACCTTCTTTTTTTTTTTTTTTTTTTGATGAATAACTGAGAGGTGGATAATATATATATCAGTGGAAGATAAGCAGTACATATGGGAGCAAAAGGACCGTGGTGCCCAAGATGGGCACCAACGGCACAAAAGGAAAAAAAGTGCAGAAAAAATAAAGAAGAAAAACAGAAAGCAACTAGATCCAGAAAGTGTAAACAAAACCCCGCTAAGGTATAAGAGGTCCGTCGCCCAACGAGATTTAACGTTTTGAAAACCTTCTATTAAATATTACTTTGCTGTTTGGTTACTATAGAACTTTCTATATAGGTTCCATTGAGTGTTTTAGTGACAGATTATGTAAGACAGTGCGTCCCTTACTTCCCTATACATGTATTACTTAGTTAATATCATTGTTTTTTTAATGTTTTGAGTTATGTAAGTGTAAAACTTTTCCCTCACTGGCAAAATATCTAGTGATAGCGATATTTAAATCCATGGTCATATTCATTCCAGTTCCACTCAATGTAATAATCAGCAACATTGACCCATCAACTAGTAGTTACCTTCATTTTATTTACAAATTAATGGCTTGGAAGATGGTATTCTCAAACAGAATGGAATGCTGGCTTTATCCATCACAGAAAAACTAGTAGGAAGGCAGTTTTTCATTTTTGCAAGAAGCCTAAAGAGAAAGGTTTTCTTTTTCTTATCATCGAGAAAATATTTCAGTGTTTACAGCAAGGTTTAAAGTATCGGTTTCGCATCGGGTATCGGCCTTTCCAAAACCGATACGTATCTGTATCGGACGAAACCGTTAAAAAATAGAGGCACTTTGACATATATCGGCCGATACCTTTACTATTTTGTTCGCATCGGCCACCCTCAAAACTGATACGACTCGGCCTATGCGTAACGGTATAGGACGATACTTAAAACCTTGGTTTACAGATATGTAGATGGAAAAAATACAAACAAGCACAAATATATAAAATTATTCTCATCACCTTGCCCAGACATAACCAACTGGAGAGCAAAGAAAGCCATTACTCATGCATAACTCAACACATAATAAGAAATTTATTTTTAATTGCATGTAATGGACTAGTATATCAGTGATACCTGTAAAATTAATACAAGGATAGTTTGATATATTTCTTTCTTAATATATATATATATGTGTGTGTGTGTGTGTGTGTGTGTGTGTGTGTGCACGTTTGTGACTTTGCCTGCAGATTTCAAGATATTCAACATTGTATTTTCATGACAATTATATAATAAATAGAAATAGCCGCAATACAAACAACCAAAAAAACCTCAATCACACTAAAAGGCCTTGCTGTAAAGGCTTCAGACAACTGATCTGTATAACAGGGGATGTCGACCATTACCACTCAGCTGATACATATTGGTGTATTGGCCAATATGCCAATAAATATCGATAGAACAGTTAAACTTCTTTACCTATCAGCAGATACGACCGATATGAGACCAATATGGGCCAAGTAGTATTGGCACATTGATCGAAACATAAGCACCGCTAATATTTTCTAGTATTGGGTGGCCAGTATTGTATCGGCCATCTGAAATTCCAATACGACTCAGCCGATATCTAGGTATCGGCCAATACTTAAAACCTTGCCCGTAAGCCTGTCTGACACCAAATGATTAAGTGCATCCGTAAGTGTTCAAAATTACAAAATGTCCAATTAAAAAGTAAACGGTTAGTGTGATAAGAAATTCCAGGAGGCCTGCGTATGAAGAGACAATTCTTGTGTTAAGTTTCAGGTACACAATATATAAAAGCCAAACCCAGAAGTAATATCCAGACCAATTAGATCTATGATGAATCACTTAGCTAAAAGTCTTGAATTACCCTTATCCATTACTTTGTCATGATACCACAACAGAACTTCTGCAAGAGTAGTTTAGATACATACCTCTTTCACCATTTCCTTCACTCTTCTTAAAGAAATAAGAACACCAACATAGACTGTTTTTCCATTTCGCACAACCCGAATGCCACAATCTTTCACTACTTTTCCCTCTATCACCATGCATCCAGCAACACGACCACTGCCACTGCTAAATATGGCCCGGACTTCTGCTACCCCAATTGGTACTTGTTCCTGTGAAGACACAAGTGAAAGATCTCAGCTGTGAACCTTCAGAAAATAGATTTCATCAACTGGTAGTGCAAAGGGAGCCATGGTCCCACAATTCAAAGGTTCACGCCAGAAGATTTCCTGCTAAATTTTAATCTGATGATCATAAGCATCTGCTTAGTGCATTCTTTTAAGGGGGTTTGTTGGGGTTCAAAGATAATGGTCATGATCACCTAATGTTATCAAACATAAGCATAGGGGATTTCTTGGTTAGGAATTTAAGATTCATGGGACGATGGGTCATACCCTCCAGCATATGCACCACATGAATTGTATCTACCTGGCAAATACAAAAAAGATTTAAGGAAAATAAAAATCATTCGTGACAGAAAATTGGAAGTCAGTTCACCTCAACTGACTCTAGAAGTCCTTCCATTGCATTCCGCACATCATCAATCAGCTCATAGATGACTCTGTACAGCCTGATCTCGATGCCTTTGTTATCTGCATAGCTCTTAACAGAACCCGGTACTTTAACATTGAAACCCACTACAATGGCCTTACTAGCAGCAGCAAGATCAACATCACTTGTGCTTACATCCCCAGTAGCTTGCAGCAGGAACTTCAGGGTGACGTTTTCTTGTGGAAGAACCATAAGGGCTTGCCTGATGGCTTCAATGGATCCCTGATATTGATTAAGAGGTTTGAAGTAAGATGCCGTGCAAAAACGCAATCCTTATTGATGAAAAGATGTAATCTAGGTAGCAGTTGAGTTAAACCAAACACTGAACTAATCAGATGATTCATCCTGTCAAGTTTGATCAAGGTGAAAGAGATTCGGACTTATCAAGTTCGGTCAAGGATTGCAACCATCACAGGTAAGTTATTTATATGTCATATAGTAGCTATTGCAATAGTATGTGTAAGGTCTGTTTAGGGTGAGTAATGGTGTAGACTGTAGAGTTGTCATGTCATCGTTTAGGCAACAATCATGCTTTGTAGCTGCTTTCTGCTATGCAGGTGTTGTGTAGATAGTCATGTTTGGCTGTCTTGTCTTCAGTTTTTAAAATGAGATATGTCCTACCACTACTTTACAGACAGGTTGAAGTATTCAGATATTCTATTTTGTCAATTTTGATCTGGAACCTGTCAAATGGTTGCAACATACATTAGCCTTAAGTGGCTAAAATGCTATTGATAAAGGTCAAGATATGGGACTGTGACCAATTGAAAGTGCGCACAACTATTGAATACACCACACACTTCTTACCGATCAAAAAAAAAAGTTTGAGTTTGCCAAATTCTCATGTAGCTCAAGTATATGATAAGCAGGTTTCCAATACACTAAACATATAAGTGGAAACTGGTTGGACCTAATTGGCTGCTGACTCAGAGAGAAAATGCTCAACCCAAACTAGTCCATCTATTAATCAGGTTACATTGTGTCAATTCTCAAGTAGAATGAACCAAACAGGATGTCCATGTGACTTATTTACTGAACAGCATGGCTCAGATTTAGATTGGGCCGTGAATTGCTGTCACCATGAACCTTACAAATTTTAGAATCGGGTCAACTTTGCTAACTAGTAGGTTAAGATGGTATGGGAATGTCAACAAAGACCTAAGGAGGTGCCTATGAGAAGATGAGAGAGGATGCGTGTTGAAGGATCTAAAAGGCCTAGAGAATGACCAAAAAGGACTTGGATGGAGTAGGTCAGAAATAATTTGAACACAAAGATATGGTTTATTACAAATTAGGATCGCGGAACAAGACACTTGCCAACTAGTTGGGACAAGGCATTTTGTTGATATTGATGTTGATGTTGATGTTGAACCCAAAGTCCTAGGTGGATTCAAACGTTAGAAGGTTGAGTCGAGAATTGCTAACCTAAAGGTGAGTGTTACAAACATGTCATGCAGTGGATGATACCATAGGATCCATAGCCATATTGGATGCATGTGGAGTACAGCTGTTTTTTCTGTTTTATGGATGTTGTGTAGATACATGTCATGAGAAGTCTGAATATGTATTGTGATTAGTACAGTGAGACATGTCCATTATCTATAAAACAGTAGATGAAATAAGTATAAGCAAACTCTATAAGTTAGCTGGTGCAAGTTTTTCTTTTTTTCAAATGTACGACTCCTCCAATGGTAGTGCGACTCCATCAATCTAGCAACCTCAGTCAGACTCTTCACTATTATCTGCTACAAAGAAGTATAGTCTCGATCATCTCTATTATCTGTTCTGATTAACCATTAAAGTACTTTCTTTTTCTTCCTATTAATCAAGAAAGAAAAACCCAGCTGTAGTCCACCTCAATTTATGCACTCTCTTTTCCCAAACCAACTAAACATGTGCAAACAGATTGAACATTTACAACTATCTGAACAGATGACTTGCTCAGTGTAGATTACCTCAATGACAACATGAGTTTTGGTTTACCTGATCTAAATGTACTTCGTGAAATTGATGAACAATCTATCTGGTCAATGGATCATTTTCTCAATACTAAACTGGTTCCCAAGATGGTTATAGAATATTCTCAATCAGGTATTTTCTTCCCTTTATATTTGTGTGGATATGCATACCTGAACATCAACTTTCATGACAATATTCAGCTGGTGTAGATCTATGCCAGACTGCTTTCCCGATGAAACAGCAGAGGCTAAGGAAGAAAGTGTAACCTTCCCATCTCCAGCCTTTGCAGATATACGTTCGTCCCGTATTGACTCAGCACGCACCTCTGCCTTTTCACGGGCAACATCAAGGGAGTCAACAACCTCGAATTCATCACCAGCAATTGGAACATTGTTCAACCCAATGACCTGTACCATTACATGGACAGACATTAAGCAGGAAAAAGCTGAAGCAACATCTCATAGAACAAATAAAGAGGAGAACAAAGCAACAAGAATTGTTAAAATGTCATGTTTCAAATCTTAAGAATCAGTGTGTCAACTTATTAAAGTATCATCACCATCACCTTTCAAAGGAATAAAGCAAACATAAAATGCATCAGACCAACTGCCAAACTTCTTTGCTGATTTTAAAAATAAAAAATAAAAATCAAATTTAACAAGTATATATATATACATACACACACATGTGTGTGTGTGTGTGTATATGTATATACATAGTTGATTATAAGAACTATATGGTAGGTTTAACCATCTAATTACAATGAAATTTTCGATAGCAAAATATTCTGAACTTTATATCAAATTTGAATTCCATCTCAAGCAAAAACCTAATTAACCCTCTGATTAAGCTGAAACAAACATCCCAGACAAATATCTATTTCTTGTAACTTACACATAAACCTAAATGTTTTAACGTCAAAGTTTATAAACATTAATTATGTGTTTGGTTAGATAGAATCTGTAGGAAAGGAAAGGAAAATGAATTTTCCAATGCAATGTCTGTGTTTGGTTCATTGGAAAAATGTGGGCCCATTGGAAAGTAATTTTTCAAATGAGCCCCATTTTCAGTCAAAAATCCCTCAAACTTTTCCCTTTAAAATGAAGGGGAAACTATGGAAAGAAAAGGAAAGTGCTTTTTACTTACCTTTCCATTGTTTTCTGACTAACCAAACACAGAGGAAGGGTTCTTTTTAAATTAATTTTTTTTATCAGAGAAATAAGAGCATTAGACCATAAAAGCCGGTACAAACCGTATTTGAATGTGGGAGTTTTTAAAAAACACATGCTTCTTGGCATCCCATAAGACCGAAAAACATGGGCAATGATCTTAGACATGATTCTAGGCATGAGTTTTTCATTTTAGAAGAAACTTCTAAGTTGTATGTTCTCCGCTTAGAAATAAACAAGGTTCTCACTGAAGACTACAAAACTTTCTTCTTATTTAATTAAGGAGCTATTCGCCTATCGCTGGACAATGTACAAAAAGGGTAATGACTTCTTTTTGGAGTACTGGATATGGGATCCAACTTGTGTTAAGTATATCTGGGATTGCCAAAACCTCAGGGGAGTTCTCCAATTTTAATTTCATGGCATACCTGGAGTTTCTTGAATATGTAGACTAAGGATACCTGCTGTTTGATGGTAGTTTTATCTTTCTCATGACTCTTTGCCAGAATCAACTCTTGTGTACTGCTTGTACACATCCTTTTATTAAATATGAAATACACCCATTTACTGATCAGGAAAAGGTATATCTGGGGTTTCCTCCAAGAAACGTCTCTCGATTGCCCTTTCTGAGGGTAGAAAGGGGATAGTATACCTTAAACCCATAAGAGATTCAATTTTTCCACATCTACACCCACAGATTTCATTCCCTACTGTTGGTCCTAAATGTTCTTGTCATATTCTGATCTTGATCTTTTTTTCTTTTTTCTTTTTTTATTTTATTTTTAATATTTTTTATAGGACAATAAATTTCATTAAGAATGAAAATATTTACTAAGGCCCAGGGATGAGAAATCCCCCAAAGAGCATGCAAGAAAAGACCAGCCCATTAGTAGGAATCATAAACTAACTTGTCCTATTTATAAAAAAACTCTCTTACATCCCAAAATTTTGAAAGTATACCACTCCAACTTAACAACTTCAGAGTTCAGACCTACATATTTACAACGGGTATACAAGGATTTCTCTTTATCCTCAAAAATTCTTCTATTCCTCTCTTTACAGATTTCATTTTGGTTCACCCATTATTGATAAGAAAGGAAAGAAACATAAAGTGCTGAAGATATTTTCTACAGATCAATTAGCTATAGGTTGCAGGTATGTAATATGATTCAACTGGTTTTCAATTTTATATTTCAGAAATGTCAAGTTTTCTTCGAACAATGGGGATATATAAAGATGTCAGAACGTTTGGAATCAAGCTGCATAGTTTCTTTTTTTTGGTTAACTCAACCTGTTGCACTTAAATCCTTATCATTTAACCAAAAGGAGGGCTGGAGAACTCAAAAATCCACAGTCAAAAAATCACCCACATAGTATTCTGGAAAGGATTATCAATTGGCAACCTATATACAACGCGGATCAAAAAGATATTAGGAAAAAAAAAGTAACACGCTACAGACCTGCACAGCCATCGATGGTCCAGCTTCATCAACACGATTTCCACCATCATCAAATAAAGCCCGAACCTGAACATGGCCACAATAAAACTAAAGCTCTGAAAAGTTGGAAACTAATCAAACTAAAGCTATGTGTCATTTCAAGTTTTTAAAAGAACCATTAACATTTACCAATGAATCTGACTAAACAAGAAGGGTTCAAAGTTACAATACTTCCACCAACCAACCTTTCCAAAGGCTTCGCCACAAATTACTATATCCCCCCTTTTGAGAGTGCCATTCTGCACAATGAATGTAGCTACTGGTCCTTTTGATTTGTGGAGGCCGGCCTCAATTACTGTGCCCTTTGCATTTCGATGAGGATTTGCCTTCAACTCTTGCAACTTTAAAGTATACAACAACGTGGAAGGTTAAAATGCATTGGAGCTGCACACATACACATTGACATACATCCTATATGCGTATATCTTTTATATATTGATAGATAGATAGAGATAGATATATATGATGTAGACGTACATGTATACAGACATGTATGCTTTTGCAAGTGCAAAGGTGCTGGGGAATGTGCTTTACTTTACTAAAGCATTAAGCATATGACTCAAGGCATTAGGTGTGAGGCGAGGCATTTACTTTACTAAAGAAAGAAATCTTAAGCATGATGGGCCTCATGAGCATACATTCTTAATTGAATAATAAATTCTTACAAGTTAAAATATAAGAAAATAGATAAGAAAGTTAAAAAAGTGTGAAATTTTAGAAATCAAATTTCATCATACAAAATTTTAGAAGAGCATATTCTTGAACTCCATAAGTTACATTACTTCAACTATCAAATGAAGTTTCCTAACTCGTATGAGTGCATATAGGAGCCTTCAATCATATGGAAATAAAATTTAATTAAGCCAAGAAACTAATGCAGTTAAGCTTTTAACTTTTGAGCACATACCTATTGAAAATATAAGTTCAAAAGTAGTTCACATAAATTTGATATCCCTAAATTTACTTGATGTATGAAACACAAGCCTTAGACACATGCGAGGCTCGAGAAAAGTACCTTGAGGCTTAATAAATGGAGGCTCAAATCCATATATAATATAGAATAATGTTTTTTTTTTATGAATATATAGAATAATGTAATATAATCATAATTATCAAAAAAAAAAAGTAATGTAAAAAATTATGATCTCATCCTTGAGAATCATTCAGCAAACAGAATGTTTGGAAGATTCAGATACTTTGCGTTTCTGGGGTTTTACAATAATCCATAAAGAGAAATACATATATAAACTATCTATCTATCAATCTATTTATACATACATACACGTGCACATGCATATACATATTGTTCACTGACCTATACACATTAAAAATTTGATATATTGATTACATAAGTTAAAAATATGGGATGAGTTTGTAACTAAAGAAAGAATTTACTCCACTACAGAGCTAGCCTAAGGTAGGAAATTTGATTGTCGGGAAAAGGATATTAAAACCAATGGCATTTAGTTTACCTCTGCAACAAGCATGACAGTTTCCAACAAATCATCCACATTCTCTCCCTTAAGAGCACTGACCTGACAAACCAGATGACTGCATATAAGCACTCCATAGAAGTTTAAAGCAACATTTAATGATCAACATAAAATTTGTATGTCCAATAGAGTAAACACCTGAACCATTGGAACATCACCACCCCAATCTTCTGGCATTAGACCAATCAAAGAAAGTTCTTGCATGACCCGTTCTGGATTCGCTCCATCTTTATCTATCTGCAAGAATGAAAGGTATATACATGAGAATCAGCAAGTATTAAAGCCATCACTATATAAAGTTTATAACACTGCCCACATTGATCACACCTTATTTATGGCTATTATCATTGGCACTCCAGCCGCTTTGGCATGAGCTATGGCCTCATTTGTTTGAGGTCGGACCCCATCATCAGCAGCCACGACAATTATGGCAATGTCTGTCACCCGTGCTCCACGAGCTCTCATCGCACCAAATGCCTGTGGGAATGGATATAATACTTCTCAATATGTAAAAGCTAGCAAAATGAAAAAGTGAAGCAAGTTAAATTTTAAAATTGAGGGGTAATGTTCTTTCAAAGAAAACTACTAACATTAGAAGCTTAAAGTGAAGCCCATTAAAGTTTTATAACATTCTTTCTACAAAAGCTACTAAAATTAGAATCCCAAACAGAACATACCAAAATCTGAAATGGGCCAGAAGCAGGTGAAAAAAGCAGTAAGTCCTTGGAAAAGCCTGCAAGAGAATAAAGATTACCTCATGTCCAGGCGTATCAAGGAAGACACAAGGTTGAAGCTTGCCATCAACAGGTACAAGTACTTTATATGCACCAATTCCTTGTGTAATACCACCTGCTTCAGACGTAACTACCTGTGAAAAGCCTATTAGTCAAGACTTGTCATAATACTGCCAGTAACACATGATTCTGGAAATTTAGAAATCTATGGTAATATTATGCAGTTACACTAAGGATTAAACAGACACCTTTTTTTTTTGATAAGTTAGGATCAAAAACTGTGATCAATTGTACTCACAATACAGACTTGTGTTTTCAGAAAATTAACTTAATCAAAATAAACACACCATGAAATACAACCTCCACTGCATCTATTTCAAAAATTAAAAGGGTAGAAGAAGGTGATTAAGCTTTAACAAATACCTTGCTCTTTCGTATATAATCCAAAAGGGTTGTCTGCCAAGTGGAAGACATCAAACATTAGCAAATCCTTAATATTTAAGAACTTCTTATTTTTAATATTTAAGTGAAAGGAGTCAACATGAAAGGGCATCTGACCAAAAAGGAAGAATTATACTATCTTGCCACATACCTTTCCATGATCCACATGACCCATTATTGTAAGCACAGGAGGCCTATCTTCTAGCTTGTCCAGATCTTCTTCATCAAAAATTTCCTTCTTTCTTGCCATTGCTTCCACTTTAACAGGGGCAGCATCAA
>JAUPMG010000019.1:10795223-10811459 GCA_031762675.1 Pachysandra terminalis
TGTTAAACCCGTTTGTATATAATCTTATTAGTCGAATACATATAAACAAAATATATATATATATATATATATATATATATATATATTTTTTTTTTTTTTGATGATTCGGCTCGAATATAGATCTAACCAGATTCGAACCGTATTCAACCCGTTGACAGTCCTAGTTGGAAGTGTGTCAGGTGGGGGAGGGAGACTGGCATGTTGCATGTGAAGGAAAAGCTCCTTGTTTTGACTTTTTTGCACTCTGGTGTAGCTTGGTTGGGGGTATTGAAGGAAGAACCTCCGAAAATCCCAATGGTTGAGGCTTGGGAGAAGAAGTCTTGAGGAATTTGGTTCGGTGTGGTGGTTAGGAGGCTATGTTGCAGCAAATTCTTGTTTTGTTTCCTAGTGTGAAAGCTGCGGAGAGGGAGTTAGTAGGGGGACCTTGGAAGCTCTAAGCATTTCATCTTTGTTTGGAGTGGTGGTCCTCGGAGTTGGGCTGTCTGAGCAACAAGGGATTGTCTGAAGAAGATGATAGGATCTGGGTTAAGGTGATTGGGGTTCCTTTTATAATTTATGGTGCTAAGATTTGTTCTAAGTGCTTGGTGATTAATATGGTGGTTACATGAGGATTGATTTGGCTACGGATTTTGGAGAGGAGTTGTAGTGGATCTGGATTTAGGCGAGGAAGCTGCAGAATGATGGTTGGGAGATGTGTTTGGATCACATCGGAAGCAACAAGAGTGGCATGTCCCTTGTGGCCGACCAGGCCTTTGATGGAGGTTGTTTGGTTCGAAGGAAAAATGTGCGTTTTGATGCTGGTGTGTGTCAGCAGTTGATATATGTGACAACTTCGGCAATGGGTGCTTTTACACCGGGAGAGATGCAACATTTAGAAGATAGGCTTGAGCAAGGTAGTAGATTAACTCTTTACCATACAAGTAGAACTGATCTGAGAGGGATTCCCAAGTTTGCTTTTCTGATCGGGTTGGCACCTTAAAATGGGTAATATGGCAGCTAGAGAGGCATGTGGTCTAATTGTCTCGCAGTGTGCGGGTTGTCTCGTCCACATATTAGGGTGTCAATGGGAGGAGGTGTGCCTAACAAGGAAGGCGTGTTGGTCTTTGACGGTATGGGTGTGGGCAAGGAATGGATGGGCTTGGGTGAAGGTGAGTGTGAGCCTATTTGGGTTTTTAAATGTTGGGGATGGGGGAGGGGTCGTGGTCTCTCGTTGGACCTGTTAGAGTTGGGAGCCTTGAAGCATTCTTTGGAGGACCAGCTTGTTACTGCTAATTTTGTGGAGTCCAGCCCATCGTAGTTGGGCGTATCTAGGTGGCCTGGTCCTTTCGGAAGCTGGTCCAGAGCCTCAGGTGTAATTCCGAACTTAACCTCACCTTCTTTGCCTTTTGCGATTCCCTACAAGTGTGAGGGTAGCTCTTGGATATGGAGGTGTTCCTGAAAATCCAATTGTGCAAGAGTTTCGTGAGGGCAGAAGTTGTGGCATGGTCGTTGGTAGGGATTATGATTGATTGTGAGGGTATACTAACGGTTTGCAGTGATGCTTCCCAACTGTTGCAGGTATGAGATTGTCCTTTTAATGATGCATCTAATTCTCTTTATACTATCTTTGTGTCACACATTGATTCTTGTGCCGTGAGGGACTTGGTAGTGGTCTTAACAGTACGATTTTAGGATTCTATTGTGCTAGCAATGAAATGGGCTTGTTGGATGACAAGCAGGATAACGAGATAGAGGGTTGTGCCTAGGAGGAGGCTTTGGGTTGCTATAGCATAGGGATTGAGATGACCAGTCAAGTGGAGGAATGAGGATCGGAGTTTGGTTAGCTTAGAGGAAGGGGTGATATGGCTAGTGTTGCACTTTGGACACGGTGGTTCATGGGGATTTTGGGAGGAATGAGTCTGTTGAGCTGCATTTTTTGGAAGGTTGGGACATTGGGCACAATGCGGGAGGGGGGCACAATGCGGGAGGGGAAGGAATTTCTGAACAAATTTTAAATAGGATTATGGGTTTCAGTAAGTACATAGGGTTGCCTAATCAAGGGTTTACCACAAAGTCGTGGCATTATTTATGGCTATTGAAAGCCATCATTTTCAAGTGATTGGGGTATGTAAAAATTGAAACCATGAACTCTTTAAAGAATCTTGGAATACGATTGATTGTGCTTTGTTGTTGGGAGGGAGAAGTAACTGTAGGAGGAAGGTTCAAGAGACTGCGGTGAGTTCACCATGCTATTCAAAATATCTCATGGAATGTGAAGGGCTAGAATCTAGAATCAGAAATGTTAGGATCAGTGGAAGTAAGCTTTAGAGACTCGAAAAGACATCCTAACTCGTCCAACCCCACAGACCTTGGATCTGTCCTAAAAACGAAGTTCCAAACCAACCCAGATGGGGACCAAGGCAGCACATCAGAGATCATGGACTCTCTGTCTCTGACGATAAGGTAAAGACGAGGGAATCTGGAGGCAAAGAACGATTCCCCACCAAATATCTGACCAGAAAAGGATACGAGACCTGTTGCCCACACAAAGCCAGAAATGCTGTAAGGAAACATGGATGAGTGAAAGGATTGCCTTCCAAGGACTAGTAGTGGGGATTCTTGGTCGGGGGTTAGGATCCCATCCATTTTCATGTATACCGTACTTGTTGCGAATCACTTTAAGCCACAAGGATTCTGTGTTTGTGCTGAATTTCTAGTCATTTTTCCAACAGAGCCAAATTCCAAGCGCGAATATTTCCAAGATTGGGGCCTCCCTCTTGGTTACTCTTGCACACCTCTTTCTATTTAAACCAAGGAATGAAATGTCGGCGACATGTCGGGGGACATGTCGCCATTTCCGAAGGTGGCGACACGACATATGGGTCTTATGTCGTTTTGGGGCGACTTAAGCGACATCGGCGGCATGAGGGAAATTTTCAGTTTTTTGAATTTTTTTTTTTAAATTAAAAAAACGTTAGACATTTGTTTTTGCATTTTTTGATGTATTATGATGTATTTAGACATTACTTAGGGTTGTTTAAAACTTGGGGGGAAAATCCATCAAAAATCTCACATTTTCCATAATTTTTCCCATATTTCCCTTTCACCCCTCATAGATATGACACTTGATTTCTAGTTTTATATATCTTTTAATGGACTTACATTCACTTTTAGTGTAGCTTAATTAGATGTGACATCTTTTTTTTACAACTTACAGACCCGACAGCGTGTAAGTTGACCCCCTCAAGTAATGAATTTTAATGTGTAAGCATTTTTTGATGTATTTGGATGCATTTAGGTCTTAATTAGATATGTTTAAAGTTTGGGTCCAAAAATCCATCAAAAACCCAGGGTTTCCCCACATTTCTTAGACATTTCCCTCTGTTTTCACCATGTCGCCGAAGTCACCTGGCTACATCGACATCGTAAACCTTGATTTAAAGAAGTGGGTCTTTTTCTTCTCCTTTCCCCCACCCTCCCACACAAATCCCTCTGAAGTTTCTCAATTGCATGTGCAACGTTTACTGGGATTCTGAAAAGCGAAAGGAAATTGGTTGGTAGATGGGCAAGTGAAGCTTGAATCAAAGTGATTCTGCCACTTAAGTATAAGTAAGATTTTTCCATGATGCTAGCCTCTCCATTTTTTCAATTACAGGTGCCCAAAAGTTTTCTCTATGATGACCGTCACCTAGCAGTACTCCCTAGGTATCGGATAGGCCATGTGTCAACATGACACCTTAGAACCTGAGCGAAGGTTTGAACCCGATCTGGATTCGCCGAGATTCCTACATGACTACTATTCTCCAAATTAATCTCAAGTCCTAACACCATTTCAAAACATAAGATAATGAATTTGATCGAAAAAGTCTCGGTTTCATCTGCTTCTAGGAATATTATTGTGTCATTTGCATATTGGAGATGAGAAACCGCTACTAGATCCCTCCCTACCTTAAAACCAGAGATCAGTTTCATCTACGCCCTGGATAAAAACTTTCTAAGAACATCCCTCACTAAAGAAAACAATAGGGGGCAATGGATCTCCCTGCCTAATCCCTCTAGAAGCTTGCAAAATTCCCCTGGACCCTACCGTTGAAGACAAAAGAGAAGGATGAATTCTGTATACATTTTCCCATCCATTGCCTCCATCTCGGCCTGAATCCTTTCATTCAAGAACAACATCTAGGAAATGCCATTCTATCATATCATACGCCTTTTCAAAGTCCAGTTTGAGTACCATCCCTTCCATACCACTTCTCATCCTTTGCTCAACAATCTCATTTGCCACCAAAGCACTCTTCAGAATCCGACGAACCGCGATGAATGCACTCTGATTGATCGAGACCCGATTTCGTATAACCTCTGAGTCTCATAGTTAGAACCGGGACCACAATCTTGTATAGGCTTGTAATGAGACTGATTGGTCTAAATCTAAAATCCTTGATCTATTGGGCCCCCTTCTTCTTAGGAATCAACACAAAAAATGTGGCGTTAAAATCCGATTGATGATTCCATTGTCATTAAACTCATTAAAAACCTCGAGAATGTCATCTTTAATGATCTCTCATTGATCCTAAAAAAAGCCATTGTAAAACCCTCAGGCCCCTGTGCCTTATCTCTGTCAAGTGTCCAAATGACATTCTGAATCTCTTCCATCTCAAATTCTCTTTCCAACCATTCATTTTGTGCCAAAGACAAGCGATCCCCTTCAAGACTGCTGATTCGAGTGAGCCATTTGCCATATACAAAATCTCCTTCCAAACTAAATCTCTTTGGTTTGCGTGTGAAAATCCTCGTTCGGGCTTGATACCTTGCAGAACGAACAATACTAGTCTCCAGAGGAAAATGATTACAACCGACAGGTGGTACAACCACAATCTCTGCCCATGACCTCCGACCTCCATTAGCTAAAAGATGTTTATTCTAAGAAAATTAGTCATTGCAGATTTGTTGTTGTTGTTGTAGTATTAGTTGTATGATCCAGATAAGCTGATTTCCAGTTCACCTGTGCCTTCCATAATAGTTTTCTTTTTTTTTTTTTTTCTAATATGTGGACAGCCTCTTTATATAAGTTTTTAATTATAGATCATTTGGTTAGTAGGCAATGGACTATCCTGGTGTGTGATGCAAGCTTGAAGTGGAATTTGTAGCCCACTTTTAGCTGCATTGCAAGGTGACGCTGCAAGAGTTTTTTTTTTTCCCTTTTTGAAATTAGTGCCATGGGAAGTTGGTAGAGATTTTAGTGTGTTGGGACTAGTGTTAAGGGCGAGGTCGGCATTCTTTGGAAGGAATATTTGGCCTTCATCTAGTCTTTGGAAGGAGTGGAATGCTAAGATCTTTGATGGGGAGGAGCATAGTGAGGACTCTATCTTCATAAGGGTAATCTCTTTAGTTTCCATTTGTGCAGATGCCCTTACAAGTTCAAAAATATTCCTTTCTGTGCTTCTGTAAATGATTGGGATTATATGTAGGAATACAAATGTTTGGGCAAGTATAGATTGGTTTCTCTTTTGTTTTTCTTTGCTAGTGTCCGTTATGGGGCTTGAAATATGTATATTATTTACTTATTCATATGAAATCATCTTTACTGATCAAATAAAAGAAAAGAATTCATGAAACCTTTCGTATTTTAACCCATTTTAATGATTTGAAATGTTAACAATGTTAACCCTCTTGTACCATTATTGTTCCTATCAGTTCTGCAGGGGCATCATCACCTGCTGTTCCAACAAATTTTGGCAGTACAGATTGGTTTGGTCATGGGCAGGGCTCCAAAGCAGCTTCTCTATCTTGTGTTGGCTCACAGCCTCCATGGACTTCGTTGAGCACAAGTGTTGGTGGTTCTGCTCTTGGATCATCACAACCTTCTTGTAGACCATGGGAAAGGGGGGATCTACTGAAACGTCTGGCTACATTTAAGCCCTCAAATTGGTTTGGAAAACCAAAGGTTCAGATTCTGATTTGGTCTTCTTTAATGGGCATAGGCTGGGTTTGGATTGATGTTGCATAGTAACTCTTCTACTTTTTTCCTTTCATGCGATACTGCAGGAGATCTTGAATATCTGATATCTTCGTTGATATATTATTGTATCAAATGCATCTTAAATTTGAAAATCATTATTGCACCAATGATTTGAGTGGGCCTCATGTACTTTATTTCCTATTTTTACTTTTATCATATGGTATGGTACATCTGGATAATCTGCATATGCTTGTGTTACTATTGATCATGACTCCATACTTTAGGAAGATAAGCTGCGATAATTTGGGTTCTTCTTCCTCGGTTCCTCTCTGTGTTACACTGATTCGGGTATCAGTCTAACGAATTCCATGTCCATACGTGTCGACACGGATTCGGACACCGACACTACATGGATTCGCTAAGACATGGCTGGTAGCCGTGTCGCACAGAAGAAGAAGAAGAAGAAGAAGAAGAAGAAGAAGAGAAGCAAAGAAGAAAAAGAAGACTAACCTTTCTTCTCGTTCTTGTTGGAGCTGAAGCCCTCTTTTTATTTTATGATCTGAACGAAGTCTTCCCTTTGTTGTTCTCTTTGATGCAAGAAAATGACCTTTAAACCCTAAGTCCATTAAACCCTAAGCCCTGTTTGCTTGTTTTTATTCTTCTCTTACTTTTATTTCTGTAATTACAAGTTTGCCGCCAATAGCTTGTAATTGTAAGTTTATCTTTTATTTTTGTAGTTACAAGTTTGCCTTCAATAGCTTGTAATTACAAGTTTTCGACCAAGATGTTGTGATTTACATTTAACTAAAAGTCGGCCACAAAGAAACTAATTTTTAAAAATATAAAAATAAAAATAGCCGTGTTCTTGAATCCTATTTTTTACGATTTGCCGAATCCGACACTTCGTATCTGTGTCGGATTCCGACATCCGTACCCGTACCTGTACCTATGCAACATAGGTTCCTCTAGATGTTTGACATTTTGCCCCCTGTTCCAAATAACATGTGTAAAACATGAGTTTGAGCAGATATAAGTATATCTGTATTTATTTGACTCTGAATTGTGCAGAAAATTGTTCTAACACGTGCTTTGTATTGTGTGACCGTTATAGAGATGCAACTTTATCTTATTATTTGATAAATGGTAAGAAGCATAATGAAGGGTGCATTCGGCGTTGCTTCTTTGGGATGCAGAAGTGATTCTTGGGCCTAGAACTGCTTTATTGACACATATTAAGGGTTTGGTAAACACTTATGAGCAGCAATTCCAAATGAAGTGCTTCATTGGAATACTGATCCCATTGAAGTAATCCTGCTTCCCCAAATTGCTTTTGCTGGAATCAGTTTGGTCATTTAAGTGGCATTTTTGTTGAGACCACTTTATCCTCTTGCTATTTTATAATACCTGGTGCTTCTTAATCTTCTTGATCTAAAAGCACTTCTTAAATTGACATTCACCAAATGCTTTCTTTTTATCTGAAGCAATTTCTACGAAGGACTTCATAAGAATCAATTGCGAAGGATTTGCTTCTCCTTTTTAGGTAACAATGCCAAACAGGGTCAAAACTCAAAACATGTTCTACAATTTATATTGTGGTCTTGGTTTGTATCAAGATTTTGGGTGGTTGTGATCAAGGTTGTCAAACTGTGAAAAGAATCAAAAATTGTTTGGGGTCACTTGGAACGGAATCTTAAGTTTCAATTCTAAATCGTAAGATCCATAATAGTTTTAGTAGTAGGTTTGGGGTTAAGTATTTTGGGAATTGTCTTGGGAAATAAAATAAGTAAACTACATTTCTTTATGTATGTATATTTTGTCATTTTAGGGCACTTTATTCTATATAAACGATTAAACTATATTCTATATCCGTCGCGGATATTTTGTCTTGGTCCCCCACGAGCCTTTCTTGGAACCTCCATTTCAGGCGGGACCTTAGATCAAGTGAACTTGAGGCCTTGGGGAATCTTTTTGAGTGACTTACAACACTTTTTTATTGATCCCCTTGTTTCGGATGTTAGAGTGTGGCCTTTGGAGGCCAGTGGTCTTTTTTCTTCAAAATCCTTCTTTCATATCCTCTGTAGAGATAGGAACCTTGATCCAATCAAATCCTCTTCTTCCCGTCTTTGGAAGCCTAAGGGCCCCCCTAGAATTCGTTTGTTTGTGTGCACTGCCATCCTCCACAAAATCAACACTTGTGATATGCTCCAAAAGAGGAGGGGTTAGTTGGTCATCTCCCCTCGTATTTGTTTCATGTTCAGGAGTCAGGGGGAGTCAGTGGGTCATTTGTTCCTTCATTGTGACTTTGCTAGGAGGATTTGGATGTATTTCTTACAGAGTATTGATACGGGTTGGGTGATGCCAGAGAAGTTAGTAAGTTTGTTGAATCAATGGAGATTCAGAGGGGTGGGAAAGAGGGGGAAAACATTCCTTGAGTTAATCTTTTTGCCACACTGTGGGATGTTTGGGGTGAACAGAATAGAAGGATTCCTGAGGATTTAGAGAGGAGTTTATCATTTGTGATTCTATTTTGGGGTCTGGTTTCTTGGATGGCAGTCATAAAAGAGTTCAGTGATTTCTCACTTGATTTGTTACTCTGGGGATGGAGGTACGTTATCTTTTCGTCTCCTGTTGTTACTAGGCAGTTTCAGGTTTGGACCCCTCCGGTTTGTGTGGGTGATTCTACCAGAGCTGAGCTTTGGGCTCTCATTGCAGGTCTTAAGGAGGCTTTGAAGTTAAGCATCGAGGTTTTTGAGGTGAAGGGGGACTCATTTTCTGTGATATCTTGGATGTCGGAGGCTGCTCGTTTTCCTTGGCAATATATGCTCACTTGGTTCGTCTTGCTAGACATCTTAGTAGGGGAAGGAGGTTGTCTATTGGTCATGTCCCTAGGTCGGTTAATTCGGTTGCTGATTCTTGGGCCAGAAGAGGTGTACTCAGGGAGTCCTTTGTGGTGGGTGTGCCAATTGAGGACAGCTTGGAGATGATAGCTTAGTACAGCTCCGGGTGGGGATGTCATGGACTGTTGTTTTCCATGGTTCTATGTTTGATATGTAGATTGTATTTGCTGCTTTTTGTTTTGTTTTTTGCTGTTTGTGTATGTTTAGTTCCTTTCTCATGGTTACAGTTCGTGATCATTGTATGTTCTTGCTTCACTTTGACTTATAGTATTGCTGTTATATATAAAAATAGGAGAGTTTTTTGCTAAAAAAGGAAACTGGTATATTTTTTAATGTTGCAGAATCGAGTCATTTGAATCATACAAATCTTACAATTAAATCACAAATCGAAAGATTCAATATATGAATTGTAAGATTCACACATAAATCAATTTTTTCACTGATTTGGATCGACCTAGGGTCAAGTCAAATCGAATCGTAAGATTCATACAATGTGTCGTAAGATTTTAATGACAAAGGTTGTGATGTTTGACACCATATAAAAATGTCAAAATGTTACGCTACTTTGTTGTGTCCGTGGATCATAAAAAAAGAAGTCCATTCAAGTCTGTATCTTGAGGAGCTTTCTGTTTTGTTGGACCCAAGCATTTCTTTATCTATTTGTGAGATAAGAAGCACCTATGAGCCTACATATTGTACACAATGTAGACACGATGGACCTGTATAAGTTTACACTTTACACCCTTTTCCCCTGGATGCTATAAATTGAATTTTCTGAGATTCTGTTCTGTACCTGTATGTGCCATGAACCTGATCAAATGATTGTGGTATGGCTTAAATGCAAGTTGATATTTCAGATTTGGAATTGAACTGAATATGCCCTGCCATAGATGCCCGTTTTGGCTGTTGTTTTGTTACTTTTTTCTCTTATTTGTGCTTGTCTCTCTTCCTTGTATTTGTATATGCTTAACATTTTTGTGGTGCTTGCCTTTTCTGCTCTTCTTGTAATTCCTTGTACTAAGTATTATTTTCCTTGCTCTTTTTAAATCCTTGCAGGTTGCCAGTTCATTGGCTTGTGCCCGAAGAGGTTGGGTGAATGTTGATATCGATAAAATTGTATGCGAGTCTTGTGGTGCAAGCCTGAGTTTTGTTCTGTTAACGTCCTGGATGCCTAGCGAAGGTCATTTACTTTCTTTTTTCCCCCAAATTTGTTACTCAATAATTATCATTGGCCTTCTCTGTATCCTCTTACTTCTAGAAGTCATTGTTTAATTTTTAGGGATAATGGTTAAGATTAATCTGTAGAATAAGTTGGATTCTTTTTCAGGGGTGTTCTGTTTGTTCATGAGATCCCTAGACGTTATATAACATTTTCTAGTTCATTAGATTATACTCAAAAAACTTTCAAAATGCCACTAGGGGAAGCTCTATGGATATTAAAGCTTCTACTAGGTGTTTTGTCTTGTATTGGTTATGGATGACATGGTAGCTCGTATTGGCGAGGAAGTGTTGTGGTTATGCTAGGTGCAATTGTTATCATATTATTGGGAGAATAATAACACAAGAAACAAATAGAAAAGTGGAAACAAATAGAGTGTGGTGCCTTGAGCCTCGTGGGAGTTTTCCTACTAAGTCTTTCAGGTCAATTCTTGGTGGTGAGCAGCATCTTGCACCTCCCTAGTTCTCCACGTCCTTGTTATGGAATGCTAAAAGTCCCTCCTAGATTCGAAGCTTTCATTTGGACAACCTTGCTTTATCGAATCAATACTACTGACATGATACAAAACAGAAGACCGTTTATGGCTTTGTCTCCTCAGGTGTGCCCAATGTGTGTGAGTATGAGAGAAACGGTGGATCACCTATTTATCGGGTGCTGGTGGGCGAGACAGATTTGGCAATTTTTTTATCAGATTAGTGGGTGCTGATTGGGTGGAAACATACTCGGTTTTGGACATGCTTGATTAGTGGGCCTTTCCCTCACTTGGGAAAAGAGGACAGATTATGTACAAGACTGTGTATTTCACCATCTTGTGGAGTATCTGGGGGGAGAGGAACATGGCAATTTTTTATTAGATTAGTGGGTGCTGATTGCGTGGAAACATACTCGGTTTGGGACATGCTTGATCAGTGGGCCTTTCCCTCACTTGGGAAAAGAGGGCAGATTATGTATAGGACTATGTATTTCATCATTTTGTGGAGTATCTTGGAGGAGAGGAACATGAAAATCTTTGAAGATAAGAGAAGAAGCTTGGGGGCGATCATTGAAGCTATCTCGAGTTTAGTAGCTTCCTGGGTTATTATTCTGCCAGAGTTCAAAGAAACCAGTTGGAGTGATCTTATTAGATACTGGGAAACTGTGATCCATATGTAAACCAGATTTTTGGGTTTCAGCCATGGGGAGAGTGACACCTATAGATTGTTGTCTTTTTTTCCTTTATTTGCTATTGTACCTTTTTCTGTTTTTTTTTTCTATGGTTTTCCCTCCTTGGGGAACCATGGGAACCATTTCTTCTTTCCCTTTCTAATAAAATTCATCGTTATTGATAAAAAAAAAAAGTTAAATTATGATAGAAAAAAAAAAGTTAAATTATGAGGTTGCCTTCTTCCCGAGAAGATGCTTTGTAGGTGTGAATTTTTTTATTTATTTTTGGATTTAAGGTTCTAAGTTCGATGCTATTAACAAAATGGTGCCAAAGGAGAATGCTTTGATATTTGTTCCCAATTCTTAAGATGTTCGTGGTGTTGAGAACAACTTAAGTATTCCTCCTGAAAGGTTGAATGTGTATAAGAAAAAATCTAAGGCTTCGGTACCCACGGTCACCACTAGATCTCAGGTGAGATCGTCAGTTTCCTCTCATAATGTATTTTATGTTTAATTCCATGATATGGAATATTACTGGCATTGGTAACCCCGAATCTCATTAGGCTCAAGAAGTTTGTCAAAGAACATAAAATATCCTTCCTTGCTATTCTGGGATCCATGATTGACCCGTCTAAGGTTGCTCAAACGGCATGACATTTGCATTTTTCTTCTTTTTTGGCGGTTGATCAGGTTAACTGTAAAATTTGGATCTTTTGAGATTGAAATCTGGTGGTATCCTTCAGAGATGCTTGCTCCCAAACTCTTTCTGTGTTAGTATCTGATTCTTCTTGTGATTTTGAAGGTTTATTTACTGTTGTCTATGTCAAGTGCAATAGACAAGAGAGGAGAGGCTTGTGGAATTTTTTAGAAAATCTTTCTACTTGGGTCAATGGTCCTTGGCTGGTTGGGGGTAATTTTAAAATTATGTTTTCTGCTGGTGAAAAGTTGGGTGTCACCCCATTGATATGGGTGCTATGTTTGAGTTTCAAAATTTAATTATGCACTGCGGTCTGGTAGATGGTGGATTCTCTGGTAGTAGATGTACGTGGTGCAACAATCAGCAAGGTAACAGAAGAATTTGGCTAGACTTGATAGAATTCTTCTTAATTCGAATGGCCGGTCTGGTGGTTTCTATGTAAAGGCAGCTCATCTCCCTAGAACTAATTCTGACCATTGTCCTTTGCTTTTATGAAAATGTGGTTGGAACATGATGGTTTCCTTAATCTTGTTGAAGATGAATGGTCTAAAGAAGTGCATGTTAGCCCTCTTATTAAATTATTCTTAAAGCTACAAAATATAAGAAAATGGCTCAATTGTTGGAATTGGAATGTATTTGGTGATAGTTTCCAGCTCCTTCAGCAATCTGAAGATGAGATCATGGCATGTGAACATCAGCTTGAAGTTTCTTGGAATCAATGGGTTTGGGATAGGCTGCAGGGTAAAAAAAAGAAGTCGTACCAATTTGCTTCTACAAGAAGAAATGTTTTTTAAAGAAAAATCTAGAATTAAATGGTAATCTGAAGGTGATCGTAACTCTGCTTTTTTCCACGTTTGTATCAAGAATTGCAGGAGGATAAATGCTCTATTTGATACTAAGCTTCTTTATTGTGAGTCAACTGAAGATATTGGTCTTAGTGCTAGAGATGCTGAAATCTTCTTTTCTAATATGACCAGCTCTCATCCACATAATGTAAATGATGATATTCTTGGCGTTATTCCTAATATTATTTCGGAAGAGCAAACTCATATGCGTATGCATACTCCTAGTGTGAAGGAGATTCATGATGTTGTCTTCTCTATGGACCCGGACAGTGCTCATGGACCAGATGATTTTACTGGTCACTTCTTTATGAAATGTTGGAATATCGTCAAGTGTGATATGATCAATGTTGTTCAAAGCTTCTTCGTTGGGGAGGTTCTTCCTAGGAGTTATACTTCCACCTATATGGTCCTTATTGCCAAAATCAAAGTGTCGAGGGAGTTTTCTGATTTTGGGCCTACAAGTTTATGCAATTTTTCTTACAAGATCATATCTAAGGTCCTGAATGATAGATTAACTACTATTCTTCCTCTTGTTATATCGTAGGAACAAGGGTCTTTTACCAAAGGAAAGTCCATTCATGATAATATTATCATTGCTCAGGAATTGATGTCTGATATTGATAATAAAAGTTTTGGGGGCAATCTTGTTAACAAGGTTGATATGGCTAAAGCCTATGATAGGCTTGAATGGGATTTCCTAGAGGTAGTCTTATCGAAGTTTGGTTTTTCTCTCCATTGTATATCTTTGATTCAGAAGTGTATATCTAACTGCTGGTATTCGGTCCTTCTTCAAGGCTTGGTTCATGGGTTCTTTAATTCATTTCGTGGTTCGAGACAAGGTGATCCTTTATCTCCGTCTCTATTTATTATTGCAGAAGAGGTTCTTAGCAGAAATCTTACTAAGGCATTTCAGGAAGGAAGAATTAAGCATTTCAAGCAGAGAAAACTGCTAATCCTATTTCTCACATTCTTTTTGCAGATGATATATTAATATTCACTAATGGTCAATGAAATTCCTTAAAATATCTTCTGGAGCTCATTAAAAAAAGAAAAAAAATAAATATGGGATTTCTTCTGGGCAACTGGTGAACTAGGGTAAGAGTTGTTTTGTTGCATCTAAATATATATGTATCATGCACAAGGAGGAACATGATTGTTCAAACTACACTTTTTTCCCCAAAGGATCTTCCCTTTACATACCTTGGTGTTTCTTTATGCAAAGATAAATGTAAAAACAATTACCTTAATGATATTGTTGATAAGGTCAGAGGCAAAATTGATGGTTGGAGATCAAAGTTGTTATCTTGGGGGTGGTAAGCTAACACTTATTAAAAGTGTTCTATCATCAATTCCTATTCACCTTCTGTTTGTGCTTTTGGTTCTCAAATCTATCTTTAAAGAGCTGGAAAACCTTTTTGCCAATTTTCTTTGGGGGAACGACAACTCTCACACTAAGCGCACTAGATGAAGTGGGATAAATTAGCTAAAGCTTGAGATGACGGTGGTCTTGGTTTTCGGTCAATGAAGGATGTAATGTTTAGTCTCCACTCGAAAATCTCTTGGAATACTCCCTTGAATAAAAGCTAGTGTGCGTAGCTCCTTAACTTTTAAGTACCTTAAGGGTAAGAGTTTAGCTGGTGATCATAATTATACTATGTCTTCTGCTATTTGGAAATACATTTTGTCGGTTAAGGGTTTTGTCCTTGATAATTCGTTTTGGCATTTTGGCAAGGAGAAATCTCCCTTTGGCTTGATCATTGGTTACACTCTATTCCTCTGGTCTTCTATGCGGTAGATACTAATCTTATTAGTTCGGATGCCAAACTTATTGGTATGATGGACGAGGAAGGTGACTTGAATATTCTGTTGATCAAAACTCTTCTTATACTTGAAGTTGCGGATAGACTTCTTTTTACTAATGTAGTCATCACTCATACTAGACAGGTTGATTTGGAAACCTTCTAAGCCTGGGAATTTTACCTCTCATTTGGCATGGAAAGCTATTCAGAATTTTGATAAGGGTTTATCTTGGACAAGGTGGTACTGGCATAAGGTCACACCAACCAAAATTTCTTGTTTTTTATGGAGAGTAATTGTGGTTCTTGTGGATAGCCACATTCCAAGATTGGGTGTTAGCTTGGCTTCAAGATGTCAGTGTTGTGGCCGTTAGGTGGAAATGATGGATCATATTTTTTCTACAGGTTATTTAGCATCTACTATTTGGAATAACTTTACACCGTTATTTAATATGAATAATCTTCATGGTCAAAATATTAAGGACAACTCTTCATTGGTTTGCAAATAGCCATGATCAATCTCAAGTTGGTCAGCTCATGGGTATTGTGATTGCCTTTATTATTTGAGAGCTTTATATTAAACGGAATAATCGCCTTCATGGAAACCCTCATAGACCGGTAAGCTCTATTATTATGAAAGTTAAATTATGGTTACAAGAGACTTCTTGGTTGCTTTAGGTCAATTCCTCTCCTTTTGTGGACGATATTAGTCTTGAAGCTTTGGGTGTCAAAGCTATTAGACTTTCAGTCCGAAATTTGTCGCAGTTAAATGGTTAAAGCCGATATTTGGGACTGTGAAATTAAATACAGATGGGTCTGCTAAACCTAATAGTAGTGGTGGTGGAGGCATATTCAAGGATTTTAAGGGTAACATGATTGCTCAAACTAGAGCCTTATGGGATGGTATTAGGTATGCAAACATGATGCATATTGGTAATCTGGTGATTGAATCTGTATTGGTAATCTGGTGATTGAATCTGATTCACATGTTCTTGCTGAAACGGTTAAAGGGAACTTCAATTGCAATTGGCACATGCTTCACTGGATTT
This sequence comes from Pachysandra terminalis, assembly GCA_031762675.1. Classification (NCBI taxonomy): domain Eukaryota; kingdom Viridiplantae; phylum Streptophyta; class Magnoliopsida; order Buxales; family Buxaceae; genus Pachysandra; species Pachysandra terminalis. The sequence continues at coordinate 10,810,808 of JAUPMG010000019.1, forward strand.
ATTTGATCAAAGCAGACACTCAAAATTTTCAAATCACACATCTACATAGAAGGTAACGCTTGTGCAGATGCTCTCGCCAATAATGGTTGCTTTTTTCAGGTTAACTCAATTTATTATGATCGTGATCATATGCCTGTCAATGCTAAAGCGGCTCTTCAAATTGATGGATTGTGGTTGTCTTTTATTAGGAAGACGTAGTTGGTTTTATTTTATTGTATTTAAAGAAGCTTCAATAGAAGAAGTTCCTTTCATGCATTGCTTGATTATCATTATGTCCCCCCCATGTATTTATTAATCTTTTTGATATACCGGTCGGGGTCAATGCTTCAACTCACTCTCTCCGTTAGAGTGCCTCAAGGCCTAATTTGGCTTAGAGGGTATTAATTTAAAAAAAAAACAACTTTATACAATGCAAATTCATTAGGACGCATATGGTGATGAGATTGCAACTTGTAAGAGATCACGAACAATAGTACCTTAAATAATTCTTTTCTTGTATTTTGGCATGATTCTTAATAATGGAATGATGGAGAAGATGTTGCTCATAAAATCTGAGGTTGGTGGCAAAAGTAGGGTTTTACGCAGTGTATTAAATATTGCTTTTGCTGGAAATTTTACCACAGGACTTGGGGGAAATTTCGAGATATATTAT
>JAUPMG010000019.1:10811559-10831729 GCA_031762675.1 Pachysandra terminalis
AAATACCCCCATAACATAAATAATGCACATACAATCACATAGATAACTCCAATAATTTATTCATATATTATAACTGGAAAAATAAAAATACTTTCAAAGGTTCAGGTCATTACAATAATCTACTTGATCTAGTTTGAGTTGCTCTCATCAAGTACAGGCAAACACTGAGCAAGAATCTCCACGGCACGCTCCAGTTCTTCATCTGATATGACCAGTGGTGGCACGAGCCGTACAACATTACCTTTTCCAGCAGTTAATACTAGAAGACCAGAATTCCGACATGCATCCACAAGTGCCGAGGCAGGAACGTCTAGCTCAACCCCGACAATGAGTCCTAGCCCACGTATTTGTTTCACATGTGAGCTTCCTCCTAGCTTCTGCATTAACAGTTCTTTCAAGTACTGGCCTTTCCTAGAGACACTGGCCAAGAACTCAGGTTTTGAGATTTTATCTAAAACTGCAAGGGCGGCATTGCAGATGAGGGGACCACCTGCGAAAGTGCTTCCATGGTCACCATAGTTTATGGCAGCGGCAACTCTTTCGGTCACTAGAACAGCTCCAATGGGTAGACCTCCGGCAAGAGGCTTGGCAAGTGTCATTATGTCGGGGGCAATACCATAAGTCTCGTAGGCCCAAAGGTATCCGGTTCGGCCTAACCCACATTGAACCTGAATAATCAGAAACAAATTTTACTTGCCTGCCAAAAAATATGATAATATGCAACTATGAGAAAATTATTATAGAAGTTTAATGGTCTTCCACAGGAAAGATAGCAAAATGATTTTCATAATTTAGCAGGATCACAACCATAGCATTGTGGCACTCAAAAAGGTTTTCAAATCGTGAATTGAATCGAAAATCGTTAGGAACCACTTAGAATCGAAACGTAATTTTGAGTCGTAAATCGTAAGAATCATAGTAGTTTTAGTAGAAGTAGCGTTTTGAATTTAGGTTTTGGCATTTCTCTTGGGAAATGGGATTTTTTTATTGTTTAAAATTAGTAAACTATATTACTTTATGCATATTTAATCATTTTAGCTACTATGTTCTATACAAAAAAGGATCAAACCCCAAAAGGAAAAAGTTTCCAATTAAAAAGCAGACATTTGTTTTAGTGTTGTAGAGTTGAATCGTTTGAAACGTAAGATTGTAAATTGTAAGATTCAACGTGTGAATTGTAAGATTCAAACATGAACCATTTTTTCACTGATTTGAATCAATCTAGGGTCAAATCGAATCGAATGAGTAAGTTATGCTACGGGAAATTATAAGGATAAAATATGATAGTATGCAACTATGAGAAAAATATTATACGAGTTTAATGGTCATCCACAAGAAAGATAGCAAAACCGCTTACCTCATCAAAGACCAGAAGGGCACCAGTATCATCACAAACACTACGCAATGACTGCAAGAATTCTTTTGTGGCACTATATATGCCACCTTCACCCTGGATGGGCTCCACAAAAACTGCTGCTATGTTGCCATGTTGAATCATTCCTTTTGCAACTTGCATATTTCCATACTCTAGGAAAGTGACTCCGGGCATAACAGGTTCAAAAGGCAATCTATAATGTTCCTTACTTGTCAAGGCAAGAGCACCCATTGTCCTTCCATGGAAGCTATTTGTAAAAGAAATAAATTCTGTAGGTGGCTGTTTCTCGTTGGGATGCGAAGATCTCTGCAATTTTCTTGAAAACTTAATAGCTGCTTCATTTGCCTCTGTTCCAGAGTTTGTGAAGAAGACACGATCAGCAAAAGAACATTCCACAAGACGTTTTGCAAGCTCAACCTGCAGCAATATAGTAATAACGTATAAAGACTTAATTACCCATGCAGCAAAGGAGAATATTAAATGAGGACACAATATTGTGTTGCAGGGAGGAGAGATTCTTCTTGCTGTACACGATAATTGTATACTATACACGTACAACAACAATACCTTATACAACTATCATGTACAGCAAGAAGAATACAAAATCAACCAAGAGTTGTTCTTAAAAGTATGCACAATGATTAATGATTAACATTTATTTTTTTTCATTACCTGAAAAACATAGGGTTTTTTTGCATTTATACCCCTATGTTACGGTGTATTTGTATTTATACCCTTGTGTTTTTCATATTTGTATATATACCCCTCTACTGTTGTAATTTTTGCATTTGTACACCTGCCGTTAAAAGATGCAAACTTCCGTTACTTGTTTTAATTGAATGCCTATAATACCCTTTTACTTAATAAGTGTTATTTTGCTTTCATCCTCCTATGTTATTGCTTTTTTTGCATCCATACAATCTGGCCAAACTAGTAAAGAAAACTCATATACACACAGCGCAATCACATGAGAGGAGTAGATGATCTACTGATTTCCCTTCTCTCATACACAGAACAAACCTGTGGAGATAAGGCCATGAACTTTCTCCTTTTTTGAAGATTGTCTGCAGCGTTAATCTTGTTTAATAGAACAATCCATATGAAAGCTTTGAATTTGGGTGGGACCCTAGCCCTCCACAAAAGATAAGCAGAGAACAGGGAAGGGGGACTCACTATCTGGACGCAAAGACTGGAAGAATGATTTGGTAAAGAACGTAACACTCAGGTCCGGACACCAAACCCAAAAGTCAGAAGAGAACTCATCAATTACAAAGCATTTGAGAGTATCAAACAAGGAAGCCAACTCAATATCGACCCGCCTAGGATCTCGACGGAGAGGGAGGTTCCAAGAGAGACCCAAGGGAGACCAACTCAAAACATTGGAAACCAGGAAATCCTGGGAGACTGCGAGCCGAAACACTCTAGGAAAATGAGAGGCAAACTCACCCCACCACAAGTCAGACCAGAAATGAACAGAGACTCCAAACCGAACAAAGAATCTCCGCTCGACTAAAGAAATCAAGGAATAGGTCTGATATGGCCTTCCAAGGGCTGGCCGGAAGGATTTTTGCTCTAGGGTTGGCATCCCACCCATTAGCATGAGATCCATAGTTGCTTGCAATAATTGTACGCCATAAGGCCTCTCTCTCTGTGGTAAATCTCTAAAGCCACTTCCACAAAAGAGGTCGATTCTTAGTTTGAAGATTGCCCAAGTTGAGACCTCCTTTAAACTTGTCTTTACACACATCTTCCCATTTTACTAAGTGAACTTTTCTATTCCCTCCAACCTCCCATAAGAAATCTCTCTGTAATTTCTCAATCCTACTAATGATCATTTTTGGAGCTTTGAAAAGAAACAGAAAGTAAGTGGGGAGATTTCCTATGGATGCCTAGATTAAAGTAATATGACCCCAAAGAAGGATAATTCCGTTTCAAAGTATCCAGCCTCTTTTCCAACTTATTAACCACTGGATTCCAGAATTGTACACCCCTATGATTCCCAGTCTCCGAAAGACCCAAGTATTTCATTGGCCACTCACCGACTCCACACCCCATGACCCTAGCACAATCCTGAAGAAACTCATCCTCCACATTAATCTCGTTCAAGCTACTTTTCTCTAAGATAACTTGAAGACCCGATATCATCTCAAAGCATCTGAGGATACATTTGGTCCATAAGACATTATCCTTGGATGCTTCCAGAAAGATAATGGTATCATCAGCAAATTGCAAATGTGACACTGGTACCCTCTCATTGCCTACCCTCAAATTCCTTTTCCAACCAAACCACCTTACTCTCTTCTATCCTCGGCCCTTCCAAATTCCCCAACTCAAATCTGAATTTCTAATCAGAGGAATAAAGCATGGAATAGTACTTTGACAACTCCTTTATTTCTAAGTGCTCTTCGATTACCTCTCCATCCCTCTCCAACATAACAACTTCATTCTTTTTCTTTCTGAAATTAGCCATTTTATGAAAATACCTTGTGCTTCCATCTCCTTCCTTTTTTTTTGATGATTAACCATCAGGATGAATATATAAATATGCAAAAACGTGCCGAGAAAACAATACAGGAAAAGGAAAAACAAAAGAAAAACATAATAGGCAGGCGCACAAGTAAGACACCAACCAAGTACAAAACGGGGACTAGGATACTACACTAAGTCCTACACTAGATCCTCCAATCATACATCAGCACCAATCATCTCAGCCGTAGGTAGCCCCACAAACATCTCAGGCCTATCAATACCTCTTCTCACCAGCCGATCAGCCTCCCCATTCCATGTCCTTCCTTTAGCCACAATACTTTTGATTTTTGCCTCCAACTCACTTCCTCCTTTAAAATCTCTTCAAGTTCCTTTTTTATCCTCCTCCTCGATACCTTCTCTTCCCCATCAAGGTCTCTCATTTTTTCCAATCTGTCCAAATTCTGAATTTCTTTAAGAGCCTCCTTCATCCTATCTGAAATCAGACCAAACACTTCTTTGTTCCAGACTTTTATTTTTTTATTTTACCCCTTTCAAGAATCTCATAAACTTGAAGCATTCCCATCTTGTCACTAATTCCTTATTCTTCCACCATTCTTTGATCTACTCTTTAAACTTTGGATGAAGAAGCCATATATTTTCAAATCTTAATGTGGAAGGACCTCCATTCCCACTCTTCGTGGTTGAGATTAAGATTGGGGTAATGTCTGAAATGGATCTGGGTAAAACCTTTTGTGAAGTGTGAGGAAAATGAGCTTACCACTCGGGTGTACCTAGGACTCTATCCAATCTACTACACAAGGGGTGGTCATGGAAATTAGACCAAGCGAATCTCCCTCCAAGGAGCGGGTAGTCAATTAGCTCGAACTCATTGATAAATTCTGCAAATCCCCTCATACTTTTGCTCACTCTACCCCCCACCCCAATTTCTCACGAGCCAATTTGATTACATTAAAATCTCCTATCGGACACCAAGGGTCCTTCCACATTTCCTATGTCCCTCTTAATTCCTCCCAAAAAGGCCCCTCTCCTTGGGCTTGTTCGGCTCATATGCTCCTGACAATACCCATGTGAAATCATCAGTCAAACTCTGAAATTTTATGGATAGTGAGAATTTCCCTTTCCATACCTCCACATTTGACACAAGATCTATCCCAAATTACACAGATCCCACCTGATTTCCCGACCGACATTGTTTATTTTTAGCCTCACCTATTTGTCTAATCAGCCTCTTTGATACTCAATATGTATCCGTTTTTTAGCCGACCGGTACACTACCTCAATACGATATCTTGAACCATGGCTAAAATAGGGAAATAGTTGAAGCTGCAAGCTAATAATGTAGATATAATGTCTTTCTGGGACATTAACTGATTGAAAAATTAAATTTGTATTATGGTGATTGCAAACTTGACAGAGTTTGAAAGAATGAGAAGATGGTTGGAAAACATATAAGTTTGGATCCCATCACCACAGCGACAATCCATAAATGCCTTGCCCTTCGATCAGAAGAGATTTGAATGACAGGGAATGTTCTCAACCAGTATATTTCTATACTATCTTGGAGAAGACAAACATAACTTGAAGTGGGACCCTAGATAGAATTATCAGTTCAATCACTATTCCTTCATTGACGCTTCGTGTAGAATTTAATTACCCCACCATGTTTATTATAGACTTTGCATCCTAATTAAGTGTCTTATCTTCCTTTTTGACTGCCACTCCTCAACAAAATATAGACAGCAACCCATTTGATTAGAAGGAAAAAGATCGTTGCAGACACATGGTTTCTATGCAATTCATGAGAAGTTTTTTGACAAAACTTCGCAGCCGTGACAATGACAGAAAAAGGTAAATTGAACAAATATTTCGTCAAAATCTTGTGTTGGAGTTTATTCATTCGAGTACTCTAAAGAATCTTACAGCACACATCTACAGACTCACACAATATAAAACAAACATTAACATATGTATAAAATGAGCAAGTTTTCTAATTCTTTAAATCGCAAAATCAACACTGATATCTAGACATCCTATAAATCAATAAAATAAAACAGATACACAAAGTATATATTTTAAAAAAAAAAAAAAAAACAACAACAACAACAACAATCAAAGGATAAAATTTCTCACCTGGGATATCGAATAGCAATGACAGAAAAAAGGCAAATTGAACAAACATTTCATCCAAAATCTTGTGTTGGGGTTTATTCGCTCGAGTACTCATAAAGAATTTTACACCACACATCCACAAACTCACACAATATAAAACAAAAATTATCATATGTATAAAATGAGCAAGTTTTCTAAGTCATTAAATCGCAAAATCAAAACTGATGAATAGACATCCTATAAATCAATCCAATAAAACAGATACACAAAGTTTACATTAAAAAAAAAACAACAACAACAACAATCAAAGGATCAAATTTCTCACCTGGGATATCGAATAGCAATGACAGAAAAAAGGCAAATTGAACAAATATTTTGTCGAAATCTTGTGGTGGAGTTTATTCGTTTGAGTACTCTAAAGAATCTTACAGCACACATCCACACTCACACAATATAAAACAAACATTATCATATGTATAAAATGAGCAAGTTTTCTAATTCTTTAAATCGCAAAATCAACACTGATATATATAGATATCCTATAAATCAAAACAATAAAACAGATACACGAAATTTATATTAAAAATCAAAGGATAATATTTCTCACCTGAGGTATGGAATAGTACACATTGCTGACATGAGTGAGGGTGTTTGCCTGTTCAACAACTGCTTTCACCCAATCTGGGTCACCATGCCCAAGTGCATTCACAGCTATTCCAGAGGTCATATCCAAATACTCTCTTCCTTCCATATCATATAATTTACATCCTTTACCTCTAGAAAGAACAATTGGAGATCTAGCGTAAGAACCCACAAGAACCCTCCCTTCCATCTCCATAACCTCTTTACTACCTCCCAAAAACCCTAATTTCCCTGAATTCACAGAAACCGGTGCTTCAACATCAAGATTGAGACAAGCGGAAACTCTCCGAGTATCATCAATTCGTGAAAAAACTCTTCTTTTCTGTAACTTAAACAAGCGAGGAAGGTCAACTGATGACGAAATTGAATGATTGAGAAATACATGCATAGAACTCATCTTGTAATCTTGTTCACAGTTTCCAAACGCCGATACTGCCTATTTCTGCTCTAATTCTCGATTTCTACTCAAATTTATCGGGCCAGATCACGTTTCTTTTCAGATTTCAGAATAAATTCGACGGAAAAAATGGATTCCATTTGGAAGTTCTTGCATTACGAGAATTGGGGAGAAAAAGTCTCAATTATTACAAAAGGGACGAGATTCGATGCCCTATAAAAGTTGCAGAGAAATGGAAGATTACTTTGGGAACAAATGTGGAAGAAATCTGACAAAAGCAACGTGCTTTTTTGATATTTCAACAGAGAAAGTGGGAATCTATACGCAGCTTCCCCCGCCGGGGAGATTTTCAGAGTAGCCAATTCAAATATGGTAATGGTAGTGGTCAATGTTTTGTAAACCGGACCGCCAATTTTTTCCCAAAGTAATGGTAGTGGTCAATGTTTTGGGAACAAATGTGGAAGAAATCTGACAAAAGTAACGTGCTTTTTTGATATTTCAACAGAGAAAGTGGGAATCTATACGCAGCTTCCGCCGCCGGGGAGATTTTCAGAGTAGCCAATTCGAATATGGTAATGGTAGTGGTCAATGTTTTGTAAACCGGACCGCCAATTTTGAACAAGTGAAAGGCCGTTCCGGTTTTACTAGTATCGATGATGAGCGGATTTAAAAACTGATTCAATCCAATTTTGAATAAGTAAAAAGGCCGTTCCGGTTTACTAGTATTGATGGATGAGCGGATTTAAAAATTGATTCAATCTAATTATAACATTACATCCGCTGGGGACAGATATGTAATAATACATTATAGAGAATATTATAGAGAATGTATACTTAAAATTCTGAATATTTTCTTCAAAAGTCCACTATTTGTGGGAGAATATTTTTAAAATCTTTGCGAGAGAATATTTTTAAAAATAGTATATCTCGAAAATGTCTATTTTGTGAAAATCATTTCTCGATATCTATCAAACAAGTTAAACACCTCGAGAGGACCAATTCGTCATCACAAATTAAATTTCATATGAGGTTATTAACATAATACTCGTATTTCGAAATGGTTTTAGTTAGGCATTTCGAAATAACCAACTTATATTTAAGATATCTTTCAAGATAATCATATAAATAATTCGAAATCAATTTTCGAAGTAGTTACTCGAAATAATCAGTAAGAGAACATAATTATAAGAGAACATTCCTTGACATCTATTATTCCTCGAAACTAGTGAGTTCGAGGTTATTCATTTAAAGCATAGGGGGAAATAAATCTTAAACTTTCAGAAATGGAGGGTCAGAGAGATAAATCATGTCAAGATCCTCGAAGATCTTGAAGCATTTAAGAACTTGAATCAATACAGAACAGTAACGTATCACAAGCTATATAATTTCATAATCATTATTTGATCTAACGACTCGAAAATACATTAAATGTCTTCAATTATTGAGGTGTTTTGGGCATTTAGAGCAAAATGCGTGTATACATTAATGAGGCGTGTAAATGTGTTGATAAGACGTTATAAACAGTCAAGTGATGAATCTGAAAACTATATAAGATCAACGATACATCAAAAAAAGGGTTGATTATCAGATTCCTTATCATTGGGCATTCTTTGAGAATTTGCAGAGCTTTGTCTGAGGAATCCTCTTTTCTGAAGTTACATAAGTTCTGAGTTGTCTTTCTGAACATTCCTGAATGATCGTCTTTTCCTTCTTGCTATTACTCTTCTAAGAGGAAACCTTCTGTTGGAACGATCTTCTTTGATTTAGGCCAGTAGAAGCAAGTGTTCGAATCCTTTGCTGCACAGATCAACTTGGTTAATTGACGTTCCTTTTGTCATTTACCGGTTTGTGCATCACCATTTTTTGCCGACCACAGTGGGAGAACTTGTTTGTTTCCTATCATTTTCATTAATCAGTCTAATTGCTCAGATGACTCCAGAACTACCAATCAACACTACTGTAACTCAAGATCTTCCTGTAGATCCCATCACTAATACAGGTGATCTACCAACTGTAACTGCCTTTACTACATCAGCAGCACCTTCTACTTCAACTTTATCACTGTCGTCTGAAGACAGAATTGTTGCTATGCTGGAAAAAATGACAGCTATGCATCAAGAAATGATGGCCTTGTTGGCGCATCAGGCTGCAGTTGCTGCTCAGGCAGCACCCCAGACCCATTTTACACCACCACCATCATTGCCATCACCAATCATTCCATCATTTCCACTAATTACCACCATCAACATCTCGAGAGAGGAACCACTTAAGCCTGCTTTCGAGAGTGTTTTGTCTTCTCAGACGATTCCACCACCATCAGTTGTTCCACCAACTATCATCTCACCTCCCATTCCACCATCTTCTACCCCTCATTTCTCAACTCTTGAAGAGGTAGAATCACTTTTGAAGAAATTACAGACCCGAGATCCTGATTGGGTCAAGAGTGACTACTGCCCACTATACCCTCTCTCTCCTGAGCAAACCATATCCCAAGGATTATGTGAGTCCTAAACTCCCCAAGATTAATGGTCAAACGGGGAATGTGAAGGAGCACATATGTTGTTTTATCAAAGCTTTGGGAGTCCATGCTTCGAATAATGACCTCAGATTGAGGGAATTTTCGAAGTCCCTTTCGAAAAAGCTTACATATGGTATAACAACTTGAAGCCAAGTTCTGTGGAAAATTGGGAGAACATGGCAGCATTATTTCACAAGACGTTCTTCATTACTGAAGAAGCCTATACCATTGTAAACTTGAGCAGAGAACATTAGGACCAGTCTGAAGGCCTTGTTGAGTATGTTAAACGATTTCGAAATCTGATTATGTCTTGTATAGAGACAATGGATGAAGAGCAATTTGTTGACCACTGTATAAATGGGATTCTCCCTAAATACAGGATTCATTTGGAAAACTTGAGGATTTTGAGTTTTACCAAATTATATGAAGCAATTCGAAAGACGAGTGCTTCATTGCATAGTCCCGCTAAGAAAGTTGAAAGGCGGAGAAATGAGACTATTGTTGTTGAAGATAGTCCCTCGAAGAAGGTGAGGAAGAATGACAAGAATTCTCGAGATACTCGAGATCCTCCACCTGAGCCAGATTGCACACCAGCTCAATTCAATATCTTGTTTGATAATTGGGTGAATGATGACCGTATCAAACTTCCTGAGCCAAAAAAGTTGCCCTCAGCAAAAGATCGGAGTAATCCGAAATTTTGCAAATTTCATCAATACATAGGCCATAGCACCTATGATTGTTACACTTTGAGAAGATTTTACTATCTTCGAGTGAAGCTCGGAGAGGTCAAATTGTAGCCTGAAACAGTTCACACAAATCCTTTACCAAATCACAAAGATAAAGGACTTGTTGCGAATGTCATTGTTTCAGAGGTTTCGAGAGAAATTGACTATCCTCCAAGGATAGATTTACTAAAGTATCAGAGGCGCGAAGAGAGCATGAGAGAGATAGGCTTTTCGAAGTCTGATCGAATAGCTATTCGAACATATGCTCAGAACCTGTCACTGGGAGAAGCAGAGGAGGAATGTGCCGCTTCTGTCTCAGAGGAAGGTCTAATAACTTTTGGACCCGAGGATATAATGGTTTCGTATGAAAACCATGGAAGGGCCCAATACTTGAAATCTGTTTTACAGGGTGTTGATATTCGAAGATCATTAGTGGATGTGGGGTCTTCACTGAATATCATTCCATTTGGCATTCTGAAGGCAATTGGAGTATCATCCGAAAGGGTGATTCCTCAAGCAATGAGGATCTACGATTTCGATGCTCAAAGCCAATATGCTTTGGGTCATTTGACCCTCAAAGTACAGGTTGGACCTTACATATATCCAACCTTGTTTCATGTGTTGGACAGTGAGCCAACGTATCACATTGTTTTGGGACGGCCTTGGATTCACAGATGCAAGCTTGTTCCTTCAACTTATCATCAATGCTGTAAGGGCATTCGAAATGACAAGATGATAAGGCTTGTTGCTTATCGATGTCCATTTGATCAGCTCGAAGTTCATCTTACAGACGCTACTGAGTATGATGAACTTGCTCCTGCAGGTGAGTGTCAAGTTTCACTCCCTTGAGGGATCTCTCTTCCAGCATGGCCAGCACTTCAGACTAATCCTGATTTTCCTTTGTCTGAATCTTGACCTTCGAAAAGAAATATGAAAGAACAAAAAAAGAAAGAACAAAAAGAAAAAGAAAAGAAAGAAGAGAAGAAAAGGCCTGTTGTATCTGAGGTCATTGCTGAACAACCTACTTCGAAAGCTCGTTGCACTCGAGTAGTAACACCCGAGGGGCGCATTATCTACCTTCATTGGTCTGAATCAGATCAGAATGGACATGAAGGTGTTTCGAAAGGGATAGAGGAGCTAGAGCCTCAAGCTTATCATGTTGAGATTCCAAATGATGAGGATAGTGATGACATCCCATCTACGGCGAAAATTTTCGAAATATAACATGAAGTTCAAGAAGCACCAGAACAGCTTGAAGACAATGTAAAAAAACCTGTTCTCGAAACCCTAGATGAAGTTAACTTATCAGAACCAGGGGAGGAGAAGAATACAACCTTTATTAATGCTAGCCTATCCTCCGAAGAGAAGGATAATCTTGTAACATTGTTGAAAGCTAATAAAGACATCTTTGTTTAGTGCTACGATGATATGTGTGGATTGGATCTCCAATTAGTTACACACAGGTTGCATTTATCTTCTGATGTAAAACCTGTGAAGCAATCACCTGGAACCTTCAAGACCGAGATCGAATTACAAATCAACGTTGAAATCGAGAAATTCTTGAAGGCTGGTTTCATTAAACCAGTGCAACATCCAACTTGGCTTGCAAATGTTGTGCCAGTGAAGAAGAAGAATGGGAAGATAAGATGCTGTGTGGATTTTCGTGATCTCAATAAAGCCAGTCCTAAAGACGAATTTCTATTGCCAAACATGGATCTTCTCATCGACGCTACAACTGGGCACGAAATTTTATCTTTTATGGATGGTTATAGTGGATATAATCAGATCAAGATGCATCACATGGATGCTCAACATACGGCATTTTGAACTCCTCTAGGTAATTTTCACTATATAGTGATGCCTTTTGGATTAAAAAATGCCGGAACAACTTATCAAAGAGCAATGACCACTATCTTTCATGATATGATACATAAAGAAGTGGAAGATTATGTGGATGACATTGTTGTGAAGTCCAAAGTTCGTTCTCAGCATCTCGAAGTTCTGCAGAGGGTTTTCGAATATTGCAAAAGTTACAAGTATAGAATGAACCTTGCCAAGTGTACTTTTGGGGTTACTGTTGGAAAATTCCTTGGTTTGTTGTTCACAGACAAGGAATTGATCTAGGTCCCACAAAATCAAAGGCTATTATCGAAATGACTCCTCCTATGAATCAGAAGCAATTGAAGTCTTTTCTGGGAAGAGTTTCTTATATTCGAAGGTTCACTCCAGGTCTCTCAGCTTATATATCGCATTTCCTAGTGTTACTTCGAAAAGGAGCAGAATTTGCATGGACTACAGAATGTAAACAAGCATTTGAAAACTTCAAAAATATTTTGAAGAATCCTCACACTATGGTTGCACCAATTCCTGGAAAGCCCCTTCGAATGTATTTGGCTACCTTAGAGGATGCTATTGGTGGATTATTAGCTCAAGAGGATGATCGAGGAATTGAGAAGCCTGTGTATTATATCAGCAGACTTTTGCGAGGAGCAGAAGTGAAGTATTCTCAGGTGGATAAATTTTGTCTTGCTCTGTATCATGTAACTCGAAAGTTGAGACATTATCTCGTAGCATGTCCAACTACTCTTGTTACATGTTCGAATCCTATCAGATATTTGCTATCTCAGCCAGTATTTCTTGGATGGTATACGAAGTAGCTGTTGCAATTATTAGAATTCGATATTGTCTGTGAAACACCCAAAGGCATCAAAGGACAAGCAGTAGCTGATTTTCTTGCCGTTTTTTCTAAAGTGCAAGATGAAGAATTACCAGAATTTTAGGTTACATCTGTGGAAGATCAAGAATGACATATGAAGTTTGATGGATCATCAAATTTGAATGGAGGAGGAGCTGGAATTTAGTTTACTTCAAGTGATGGACAACATCTGCATTATTCCTTCAAGTTGGATTTCGTATGTTCCAACAACAGGGCAGAATATGAAGCTCTGCTTATTGGGCTAATTATGGCTAAGCAGATGGAAATGCAGAAACTGAGAATGTTTGGAGATTCGAAAGTTATCATTTTTCTCAATGAATAAGGATTTTGTTGTTAAGGAACATGAATTGGTTCAATACAGAACAACAATTCGGGCATTAATGAGTAAGTTCACTGAATGTGTATTTGCAATATTCCAAGAGCCAAGAACCACGAAGCAGATATTTTGGCTAATCTAGGAAGTAGGTTGAGTTTGAATGAAGATTCTCAGCAAACTGAAGTCATTTGAAAAATCCTACCAGCAACAATGGATCCTGAAATTGAGAAAGAAGATATTTCCTCAACTGATTTGAGGCAAGCTAAATTACATCAACTTCAACACTTAACTACAATTTTTGAAATCCCTATTCGAAAATTAGCAAATTTCATTGAAGTTGGCAATATTTTATATTTGAAATTTTTTAATGGAGTTCTATTACGATGTGTTGGAAATGAAGAAACACAGCAGATTCTCAATTACATGCATGAGAAGACTTGTGGGAATTTAGATTCCATTCCATTATATAGAAGACTGCAAAGATTCAGAGTGTATTGGCCAACTGTGTCTCTTGATTCTTCGAAATTGCAAATGAGCTGTTTTGGTTGCCAAAGCACCCCTGATATCATGGAAGTATGCCCCATCTTTGCAGAAGAAGAAGATTGGAGAAGACCTTTTATTCGGTTCTTAAGGGATGACTTTCTACCTAACAATGCATATGAAGTCCATAGAATTCGAAGGAGAACTATTCGTTTCCGTTTTCAAGAAGGTTATCCATATCGAGTAAGTGCAAATGAAAAGTTACATAGATGTCTTGATCCACAAGAAGCAGCCATTGTACTTTGAGAAGTACATTCAGGAGAATGTGGAGCCCATCAAGGAAAGAGAAAATTGTATGAACAACTCCTTGACATGGGATACTATTGGCCTTCTATAAAAGAGGATGCATTCGAATACGCTAAGAAGTGTTCGAGATGTCAGATACAAGGAAATATTTCCAGAAAGCATTCTCAAAATATGTCGTCCATCATTACTCCATATCCATTTCAAACTTGGGGGCTAGACTTGATTGGTCCAATCAATCCACGTAGTAGAAGATGACATACATGGATCTTGGTGGCCACAGAGTATTTTACCAAGTGGGTAGAAGCAATTTCTCTCAAGAAAGCAACAGGACCTGTTGTCTCCCAGTTCGTAAAGGAATATCTCATTACTCGAGGAGGCATGCCTCGAAGTATCATTACTGATAATGGTTCTTCATTCATAAATCGTCAAGTTCGAGAAATGCTTGCAAGGCATAATATCAGTCATAACAAGTCTACACGCTATTATCCTCAAGGCAATGCACTAGCAGAAGCTACAAACAAGACTTTGATCAGACTGTTAAGCAAATTAACTTATGATCATTCTACTAAATGGCATGAACATTTGTTTGACGTGCTGTGGGCATACAGAGTATCTAAGCATCGAGATACTAAGACAACCCCATTTTCATTGGTATATGGAATGGAAGCAATTTTTCCTGTCGAATTACAAATATCTTCAGCCATAATACTTCAAGATGCTAAGATGGATTGGGATACTCATGATCTAGTTGCAATTCGAATGCAGCAGATAGATGATTTGAGTGAGAAAAGGCAAACAACATTTAATATCAAGTTATTTCAAGAGCCTATCATCATCGCAAATTCCAAGTAGGTAAATTAGTATTTCGAGCTTCATTTTATGAAATGAGTAATACTATTAAGCCTAAGTTTGCGCAAAGGTGGGATGGACCTTTCAAAATTGTTACAATCTATCCTTCAGGTTATTACAAGCTTGTTTTACTTGAAAAGATTGCACAAGAAGAATTAGTCAATGGAAAATGGCTAAAGCATTATTATTTTTGAAATAATGTAATTATAACAAAATGAAGATGTCAAAAGAAATTATTGATATCAATTCTGAGGAAATAATTCCCTTGACAACATTTTAAATGAAGTAATTACATTCGAAACTTCAGAAGGTCTTTTCCTTCCTCTGCTTCAGATTTTAACGCTTTGATATATTGTTCAAGTCCTTCTATTTCCTTTTCTATTTCTTCAAGGGATTGTCTGAACATTGTAGCTTTTTCCTTCTTCTTCTCCAATTCTTGAGTGTTGTTGTCAAGTTGTCCAAGAATCTGGTTCTTCTTTACTTCGAGCTTTGATCTTTCTTGAAAACAAGAAAGAGAATTCTCAAGAGTGTTGAAGTGATTTTTCAGCCACTCAATATTCAAACCAAGACCTTCAATAGTCGCAAGAAGCGGTTTCCAATCCTCAAGATCTTTTGAAGAAAGAGATATGAAATTTTTCTCTGACATCTTTGCAAGAAAAGAGCATAACTCTTGATATCCGGCGCTCCTCGCATTTGCAGAAGGAAGTCGAATTTCATCTGATATATCGTCATATGCCTCAAAGATAGCATCCATTCACTTTGACATATGCGCGAAAATCATGTCTATTCCTTCATATACAACAGTTCGAGCAGAGAAAACATCAGGTTCCTTCCTTTTGCGAGAAACAACACCCGAAGGAGAGACAGGAGAAGTAGAAGCTCCAACACTTGACATCTTTTCAGAAGTAAGAATTGTAGCAGCAGTAGAAGTTGATAATCCAAAGCATGTGACGACTAGGGGAATTGCACTAAACAATAAATTAGAAAAAAAAATACTAAGTCCACAGGAAGAAATTTCTTCACAAAAGTAGAAGACTTACAGGGAGTATGAACATTCTTTAATGCTGATAGAAGTGGAATCTCCTCATTACTAGAGATTGCAACCCTCGTAGTAGATGAAGTTGGAATACTCAAAGTATCAATGCTCGAAATCTCAGCATTTGAAGTTTCAATATTCGAAACAGCAGTAGGCTCTTCAATAGCTAAGTTCTCAAAAACAGAAACGTCAACAACAACAGGAGCATCATTCGAAACTTCTACAGGAAAATCCTCAATAAGAGATCCTCCAATAACAGAATCACAAGCTTCAACTGTAGAAACCTCAACAACTGAAACTCCAGCTTCGAGAGAATCAAGGACGTTGATAATCATCTTTTCTGGAGAAGAAACAATTGGAGAAGAAAATAGGGCTATGGGAGAGCTTGTAGGAGATGAGAAATTAGGAAGGGAAGGAAAAATTGGAGATAACTCCTGAAAAAAAAAATTCTTCTTCCTGAGGATGAATGTCTTTAGGAACATATACTTCAACACTTCCCTCTCTGTCTCCTATTTCTTCTTCTCCACTTCTTTATTCCTCTTTGTTTTCATCTTCCTCTTCTCTAGAATAAGAAATTTCTTCTTCCTTTGTTTCTTCCTCTTCATTTGAACTTGAATTGGAGATTTCGAGGGTTCTATAGATTCTCGAATGGATGCTTGCTCTTCAATTCGAGTTTGATTTCAGTTTGGGCTTGCCCCTCAGATTGAGTTTTTTTGGCAGATGCTTTTTGAGCCCTATAAATAGTTAGCTCATTTAATAAAGAATCGTATGGCATATGCTTTATGTGAGGAAGACCAACATCAGCCAGTCCTTTTTCAGCTCGCAATCTGTCTATAGTCCTTTCAAGATTGATCTTGCGTGCTTCGAGAAAAGGAGTATGTTTATCTACAAATTCCTTAGGAATATCCTGATGAGTCCTAGAAAGTTCCTGCAGATTATTAATTTTCAAAGGTATTATTATTTCGAAAGAAAAGAGAAGAGAAGAAACATCAATCAAAAAATGATTGTTACCAGAGTTAAATCATTCCTTGCTGAGGAATGCTTAGCTATTTCAGCATTTGAGAGAAGTTTTGTCCTTGGAGCTACGAGCTCTGCTCTTTTCTGACGTTTCGCTGAAAGATCAAGAAAAACTATACGTTTCAAAACAAAGTATGAGAAGATGGGGAATAAATTCGAAGATTACCTGGAGAAGGTTCTTTCAAAGAAGGAACGCCATTGTCTATAGGCATTTTAGCAGAAGCTGCTTTTTCAACTTTCTTGCTCCTAGGAGAGCGAGCCTTCTTTGGAGGAGAAACCAAGGATTCTACCTCATCTACTCGTCCGTTTTTAAGAATAAAAGCACTGGAAGGATCTTGTATCTGAATGGAGGAGTCGGGATAATACTCATAGTGAACAGGTTTTGATATATCTCTTGAAGGAGCGCAATTCGAACTAAGAGTCTTCAATCTCGCATCCTTCTTATAGATATTCTGGTGAGTAGGCACAACTTTACCCTTGATAAATGCATCAAGGTCCAAGAGCAAATGTTGCCAGAACTCAAGCCAGTATTTCGAAATCCACCTCTTCTGGAAGGAGTAACCATGATAGCTTCCTCGAATATCCAACTGCAATCAGAGATTTCTTGAAGAGAATATCTTTGACCGACATCATGAGGATTAAGAATAATACTCGGAGTCACAATGGGAAGAGTTTGTTCTAGCCCAAATTGCCTCATAACTCGATGAGGATAATAATGAAGAGCACCGACTTCATCTCCTACCATTCTTAAAGCAAATCCAGGATGAATTGTGATCAGATATGCTTGAGATTCTTTTGGAAGAAGGGAAAATGCATAAATTCTAAGTGAGATATCTTTGGAGCCAAAGACAGGCTGATCTGCACCCACAATTTTTCGAGTATAAGGTTTATACTCGAATTCGTGCTCCTTGTCCAAAAAAATAATAAGGGCTACTTTCGAATTCAAAGAATGTGGTGCCCCAGAAAGAAGCTCGAGGAGACGGACCATCAGCGCTTTGAATTATCGAGTCTTCATTAATTTGAACTGGAGCATAATTAGGATAGCACTCTCATAAGAAGAGTTGTAAATAGACAACATCAACAACGGTCTCAACTACTCGATCGCCTCTTGATCTGGCTTGATCTTCTACTACAAGATCAAGACTTTCATACAAATTGCCCAAGAAATAAGAAGCAAGGGAAATTTTGACTCCTTGAGCCAATCGAATTGCAAGAGAAAAAAACTTTCTCTTGAACCTTATCATGTGGATATCCCATCAGAATGAAATGAGATAGCTAGGCAGCAAGGAAAGCTTCAAAATAGACATTGCTTGACCTTCCTTCGCCAAGAAGGGTGGTAAGAACATTTGACTTACTTTTTGAATATTCTTCCCTCTAGTAATATCGAACCAACCATTCAAAGTTAGCCTAGAGCCGCTACCTTCACCAGCGCCCTTTTTCAAAACTGCTTCCTCAAATACTCTAAACCTCTACCAAATCATTATAAATCACATTCTCCTTGTGAGTAAGTATGATGACAGGGTGACATTGACCGATGATTGGTAAATTAACGAGGATATTCACATCCTCCAAGCTTTGAGTTATTTTCCCAAATGCAGTAACGAAGGTGTGGGTTTGAGGATTCCATTTTCGAATAAGAGCTTTAATAGCTTCATTGTCCCGGAAAAATTCTAGAAGAGATGCTCGAATAGCATTAAAGATGCCAGCACTCTTCAGCTTGGCCACATAAGTAGGATTGGCGAAAATATTTCTACACCAAGAACCCCAACCAGCAGGAAGACCGAAATGGGATTGGAACGAAATAGAAGAAAAGGGGTAATCGCCTCTAGTATTCTAAAATAAGGAATCAGTAAAAAATGACCAATATTCTCAGAGATATTAGGATAATCTAGATAAGGAGACAACAGATTTCTCTCACTCACATTATTAAAAGGGACGAAACCATTTGAAGGATCCCAAAAAAGCTCATTAACTACCTCAACACAGTTCTGATCAGAAACTACGATGGTTTTCTTTGGCTTCGAGACAGTCTTACCTTTACCTTTAGTTTGACCTTAGGAGACATCTCAAGGAGCAGACAAGGAAGGTAAAGGAAACTCGAAAGCAAAGAACTCGCAAAAAAGGATAAGCGCAAGAAGAAGATAGGAATAAGGTAAAAGATTTCAAACGATTCTCTCTTACTTATACATTTTGAAATTTCAAAAGATTAAAACTATCAGGAACCCTAAACGGAAGTTCCTCGGGTTACCAAACGTTGCACGCGTTATGCAATGCCATTGGGACACGTGGTTTCACATTTAATGCAGTATGGAAAGCATACAAAAAGGCAAAATGACAGTGCTACAATCAGTCATAAAGCATTTAATGCGTATGACAATCTATTCCCTAACATAGTAATACGTCTAATCAGCACGTGATAAAACAGGGGGAATAATGATGATTTAGTTTTAAAACTAAAATTGAGTCAATCAAAATTTACCACCTGGTATCCATGCAACAGATTAAATATTTCGAAATAAGTTTCAAAAATTCGGTTAAAACATATTTTTGAAATATCATAAACATCCGAAGGATCTGCACAAGATGGACCTTATACATTCGAGCACTCACATGCGAGAGAAAATCAACTCGAAATTATATATATTCTAAGGATCTACACAAGATGGACCTTAGATCTTTGAAACACTCACATATGTGAGAGGATCAACTCGAAATTTTAAACATCCTGAGAATCTATGCATGACAAATCTCAGGTATTCAAGCAACCACATGAGTAGGTTGAAATATTCAAAATAAAATATTCTAAGGAAATCCTTAGAACAAAAGTTCATTGAAGAAAAATCTTCAAAGTAATTTAGAACAGAGTTTCTTTGAAGAAAAATCTTCAAAGTAATCCTGTAATATTCTAAGGAAAACCTTGGAATAGAATTTCTTTGAAGAAAAATCTTCGAAGTAATCTAGTAACATTCTAAGGCAAACCTTAGATCAAAATTCCTTTGTGAATGAGAACATTCAAAAGCACATTCCTAAGGATCTACTTGAGATAGACCTTATACAATATATTTGAAAAGTTTATATGAGATGAATTTCTCAGATCAATATTCTTTCGAAAGTATACTGTCACGCCCCGATCCCAGAGACTTACATCCCATGAGGGAAGGCATGGATCACGAGGTGAGACCTTCGGGATCTAT
>JAUPMG010000019.1:10841712-10858248 GCA_031762675.1 Pachysandra terminalis
AATATTAATCATTAAATACAATGTTAGTGGCGTGTTTAATAAGTCAACTACTTAATTAATTGTAAAGCTAGGATTTAGTAAATACTTAAGTTAAAACTTGAAAAACCCTAATTAATTGACTCTTGGCCTTTCACGAGCCGAACTTTCATGAGTCGAGCCGATCTTTTCCCAAGCCGAGCCTGAGCCTTGAAAATACTAGCAAACCTGAGCCCAGAAATTTTTATCAAGCCCGAGCCTTGTCCAAATTTTATGAGCGTGAGCCGAGCTGGGCAAAGCTCAGCTCGGCTCGTTTACAGCCCTAATCTTCACAAGTTCGCCTTCACTCCAAAAGTACCGAACCTAGCATGCGAAGGTGTGCTTCGAGCTCTCACCTTCTCCCTTGGCTTTCACCATCAATTTTCGCAAGGACTTCTTCATGCACATCTTCAAAAGATCCACTGCTCCCTTTTCATTCGGAGACAACTAAATCTGGCCATGGTTGATCTCTCCCAACACAGGAAGGTACTGAAAGACTCCCAACGTCCTCCAAAGTCGGTGTAATCTCCCCGAAGGTTGTCACAAAAACATGATCCACCGGATTCCACCAAAGGATCAGAGTCTTCAAGCCTGTATAATCGCTATGGAACTCCCCCATAGAGATTTGAATTGCTTCCAACACGCCAGCAACATCAAGGATGTCTGGTATTCAGAGTTCTTTAGAATAAGCTCATACTAACCTGACCACCCTGCAGGTAGAGTGAAGTGAGACCGGATGGCGATCTCAGAAAGAGGATAATCACCTTTATTGGCCCGAAAGTATGGGACCATTTGCATCTTTGGAAAACCTACATCAGTCCATTTTTCCTCTGGGTATGGACTGTAAGGAACTTCCCCTTCTTCATTGGATTCAACCAACGGCTGGCATCCAAAAGCCTTCCAAAAGTGCCCAGTAAGTCTAGAAGAACCTCTTGACTTCCATGGAGAAGAATATGTGGTCTTCTGCTAGCAAAAGAACCTTTTCCACTTGGAGAAACCATTGAAATGTTTGAAGTTTTGAAGAACGAAAGAAAGAGAAGAGAGTATGAGAGAGAAGTTCTAAAACTTAGAAATCTCAAAAAATTTCAAAAGTTGCAGAACCTCTATTTATAGATAATGACAAACTCTCCTTCTTGCAAGAGAAATTCAAATGTTATTCGGCGTTTACGTACGACCATGGGAGCAATCATGCCATATTTAATGCAACATCGAATCTGATGTTCTTTGCATTTAATGCACATCATCCCGAAGTGTATAGCATTTAATGCTCGCCATATTAAGGTACAATATCCTACTTTTGATCTTCGGCATAAAAAACAAAGACCAATGGGCTAATCATGATCGAACGGTCTAATTATTCCCATTGGACAGGCGACATGATCTTAATGAGTGATAGCACGTTTATAAGATATAAACGCAAGCCTTTTAACATATATAAAGCAGTTTACCTGCTCCCCCACTACTGCACGTGTTTTAACACCAAACGACGTCCGCATTCTGATTGAGCTACATTAGTTGTACTGATGATCTCTTGGCCTAATCAAGGGTCTCCAACGTCCTTATCCTATTATGGTTAGCCTCTTCAGTAAGTAAACCCTTCGAATGATGAAATAGACACTATAGACCTGACATGGGCTAACCACCCTGAGATGGTCAATTCGTCAAGGGCTTGTCATCCTCAAAAGACGAAGGATTAGTCACCCTCAAAGGTCTAAGGGTTTTGTCCCCTTCGAAGGACAAATATACAGGTCTGTCATCCTCAATAGACTTAAACCTTACTGACTTTGAAGGAATCCTTATAGGAGATGCCTTCGAAGGCATGTTTACTCTCTCATCCCCAGGGAACACCTTCAGATGACATTTGTAGAGCCTGTGGGATTCATTACTGTACTTTATTTAAAGGCATTTAGAAGGAAACATATTTATATCTGATTTCACTAAGTTTAATTCAAGGACACTCGAATTGGTTACTTAACCTAGAACCTTGAAGGATTCCATGATGATTTTTCTTTGCTAGGGATAGTTGATCATGAAAACGAATTACCTGCTGAAAAACTTAAATCTAAGGCCTTTATATGAGTAATTCGATAATATACTGTCACCCTTGTAAAGTATGTCGTTAGTCTTATTTCCTTCGAAGGAATATAGATTAAACTACCAAAAAGGGTTCCCTCGAAGATAAACGAAGGCCTGAAGAGTACTTCTGTGGAATTCGAATAACTCCTCTATTTAAAGATGATTGCAATAAATCCCCAAAACAGTCACGTGATAAAACCTCAACAACTTAAATATATTGTATATCTTATTTAAGGAGATATTGCCTTATCAGGAATGGTAGGGATAAAACTGTATACATTGTTTTGGATATATATATATATATATACATTTTACACATGTCTTATGATCTGTGACCTCTTGGATCCTAGGGCAACCCATTATAGAGAAAGTTCACTTAATCAAGTGACTTACCACAATTTCCTTCTAAAAATAACTTGTGCGCATTGATTACGCGTAGACTTTGATATACACTGTTGCATGGGGATATTTCCAACCTCCTCTCTGAGTATACGTTCAATTGACACATGACTTGGTAAAGAGATGATACATTGGATGTCTTTCCCTATAAATAGTAGAGCGTGCTCTCAAATTCTATTCATTCATGATCTAAATCACTAGTGGAATATTGAGAAGATTTGGTCCTCTTTACATATAACTCACATATACGTGGAAGACAAAAATAGTGATAACTTATCACACTCTTTGAGAAACTTATAAGAGTGACTTCGAGTCCCTCGAATTCTGAGGTTCCTTGCTCTAAAGTGTTCATTCTTTTTGGCATACCTGATATCTCGATTTCCTCTCTTTGCTCCTCCCTTTGTCTAATCCACAAATTATATTTGAAAAGAAGCACTTTTGACAAACGGACTGCACGACAGTTTAGGTAATCTTGAGACAGACTATAATGACTTTATATCTGTTGATGTATTTGTTTTAGTGAATTCTAACTTTATCAATCAAAGGTATTCTAATTCTGTTACAAATTCTGCATCACCAGTATGATACACAAGACAGCCTTGCATCACAAAAGCCCATTAGAAAGCTCTAGAAGAGCAAGGGGAGAAAATAACTCAATGTTTGTTTTGATAAAATGAACAATTTGATAACTCACGAACAATCACATTACAAGGTTTCTAATATCGTCTACTTGGGCACCAAACATTTGGTTAATGCTCAATAGCACTTGTGGAAAGCAAAGATAAATTTCACCATGACAAAGCACTCTTGGGTTCTATATAATACAAGCTGTAAATTTCATCTTGTTCTTTGAGTTGTGCAATAAAATTAAAAATATCACTGGAAGCTTCATAGCTAAGCAACCAAAACTTGGATACAACAAAAGGAAAAAATAAGGAACCCATTGAAGAGAACTACATAACTCACGACTCCATCTTTCTCCCAGGAACATCAAGGTTTAACAAATTACAGTTTTCATGTTTCACAGTTCAGTCTCAATTTTCAGCATTACAGGGGAATCTTCAACCACGTACACTATGATCCAAATCAATAGCAAGAAAACATGATAAATAATTCATTAAGCCGAATTACTTCACACATCAACACAGGAAGGGAAAACAAAGGTAAAAAGGAAACAATCACACCCATATCAGTCAGTTTTAAGGGTATCAAATCGAGCCCCATACAAATAAATTCACAGATCAGGGAAGTTTTGATGAATCAGAATCAAAAGATAGAAGTGGAATTAGATAGCAACTGACCGAGTACAAGAGTCTGAATTCGCTAACAGGATGAATGATTAGGCGGATGATGATGGCACAGGTGTGATTAAAACCCTTAGATTAAATTTTAAAAGATCAAGCTGAGCCCACCATGCCCAACATGGACCATGGAGATCTTCAACAGATAACTATCAAATTTTATCTTGGACGAAGTTCTCATCACCAACAATTAAAAGTTAATAGTCCAACCACTTCTTCCGACTTAATCGTGATAAATACCCTCAAGCATGCATAGTATATTCAATGAATAAACAGTGTGGTAAAGGAGGCATTACAAATGAGGAAAGCAAACAACAATATAACATAAATAGACGGTGGAAGACACAGGCAAATTCGGAAAGGAAGTTTGGGATGACAGTAGTAATTAAGAAGAAAATGTTGAAAGATAAAGAGAGAGGCACAAGCAGGATTGACAATCAAATGCGTAGTTGGTAACACGGGTAGAAAGGTTTTCAAAGGGACGAAGTTTTGCTCATTTTTATGCCCTTTCAAGGCGTTAATTACTTTAGAAATCTGCCTGACCCAGTGGATTATAATAATAGAAAGCAGGAAGGAGTTCAACCTTCTTTCCTTCCAAGATTTCTGTAGCAATGCCTCGTTGCATCAGTAGGGTTGGAGAACAACATGCTGAAAAACAAAATATCAAGAAGTTAGGCCTTATTACAGGAATGCTGGCACTGAATTTGTACTTGATGTACAAAAACAAATTTGTGAAGGATGAGAGGGAGGGGAGGGAAGAAACAAAATTTAAAAATCAGAGTCAAATCTATTATTTATGATTGAGCTTCAAAGTTGGTTACCTTAATCTGGGCCCTGTTATATGTGTAAGTTATGTGGACACGTCCATCACTGGACTGGATCACAGCAGGATAAGAAAATTCCTTCTCTAGATTCTCCTCCAATGTCACTACATCATGCCACGAGTCACCATCATCTGTGGAGAGGGCAACTTTGAGCACGCCCCTTGAGATTGTATTGTAAGCAAGTACGAGACGTCCATCACTCAATTTAACTCCATCAATCCCTGATTCATAAACCACATAGTGAGAGAAAGGGGGAACAAGTTTAAGGGTAAAAAAATAAAGTATCTACAAATTTAATACCAAAAATAAGGTTTCTACCATCAACCTGAGTTTGGGTTGGGGAGCTCTGTAAGCCTTGCATAATCCCAGGTCATACCGCCATCATGGGATTCTGACATACAAACTCTGCCTATCCCATCAAAGGATCGCAGCAGAACACGTAATGTTCCATTTCCAGTCTGGTAAGGGACAGGTTGAATCACGCTGAGAGATTCACCTTCAATGTATACTGGCCCATACTTTCTCCATGACCGTCCTGCATCTTCTGTGACCTATATCAGGTGAGTTACAAGACATGAGAAAGTTGATTTTCCAGAGTACTTGATATTTCCTTTTTTTCCCAATATCGCATGGAAAAGAAACAGCTTTAAATTCAAAAACATGAGTTGTCATTACTACCTCCATCCATGCTCCCCAAGAGTTCCAACTTTCAACTGAGGATCCACAGAGCAAGTGCCCATTGTCCATCAAAAGAGGCTGCGGACGAGTGAGCAATAAATATAAATTGATAAACATCTCACAAGTAGCTTTGAGTTCTACCGTTTATCAACAGTGGCAAGCATATAACAAAGCATATCTCAATATTACCTTATTCTTTGCCGGTCCTAATATTCCAGGAGGAAGTTGTTCTCTACCTGTCCAAGTGACACCTCCATCAAATGACCGCTTCATGCATCCACTCCATCTGAAGTTCATTGTGTCATTAGTAAACAGTGCCAAAGAATATGCAGATCACTAATTACAACTTGTTCTCATCATCTGAGGCTTAAGCAACACCCATCAGTTGGGAGCTGGACTAAGCAAACACTGTAGCCAAAAACTTTGAAAACCAATTATTCCAGGTTCCCAACAATGTTGCACATGGGCCTAACTCTTACATTCAGTCTGAGAATTGCAAAACCTAGAGCACCCAACGTGAATTATATGGGTTACACGAAATGACCATCTCACAATGTCATTTTCAGATCAATAAACCCAAGTGATGCACCTCCAGCCCACCCAACCAACCAGTTACGTGCCCCAAATATTTCATTTTAGATTACGATCTTTATTAACATTAGAGTATTTGTTTGGTCCCCACCGAGTCCATCAGAGTTTCTTCTGTTTAATATACTAAGTATTGAGCCTAATTAGTTAATAAAGTGTGACATCAAGCTCAGATTCCATAAAAGTTTCTACTTTCTGTTATGGTAAAGGAAAATCCTAATGCTGCCACCATGCCCTCTGTATGAACTCCTTGTATGGTTGTACCCTTTTCACTATCATTGAAATTGAAAAGAAAGCATTGAACATTTCCTTCCCCATTCATTTTCACATTTGGTGAATATGAATGCTGATTCCATTGCTCATTGAAGTGCCCTGATTTTCTATCTATGCTAAAAACTATTCCAATCCTTCCCAGATACACGCATCTAGCAACAATTACAACGTTTAATTAGATTCATCATTGACACATTTCAGTTTGTGAATAACACTGTTATTTTGTGATGCCACACTCCCAATTGGGAGTCTACAGATGCACTTTTAATACTTCAGAGCTGTAGTGGGCCTGAGAAATAACTCGTTGAAGTGTGTAAAATCCAATTTAGGAGAGGTGGTCAATCTAGATCAGTTGGTAGTCAATATGGGTTGCAAAGTGAGTAAGCTCCTGTCCTCGTACAAGTGTGCTTCCTTTAGGTGTGGCTTTTAGGTCATCACTTATTAGCAGTGTAGGATTCTATAGTTGTGTAAAGTGAAGATTGGCTACCTCGAAGAGAGCTATCCATCGGAAGATGGTAAGCTAACATTGATCAGGAGCACATTATCGATCTTCCTACTTATTTTATTCCTTGCTTTTGAATGCCTAGGGATGTAGTCACATCAACTGGAGAAATTCCGAGGGATTTCTCTGGAGGATTATAAGGATGAGCTTAAGTGCCATCTTGTAGAGTGGTAGATGGCATGCAAAACAAAGTGGTAAGGGGGTTTAGGTTTTTGACACTTCGCTTGGTTAATAAAGACTATCAAGGGAAAGTGATTCTGGAGATTTAGTGCATAAAGAGATGGTATATGGAGATCCATCATTTGTGCTAACGTCGCAACAATTGTGACTGGGATAGTAAAGCATTTCAAGGGTGTAATCTCTTATGGGGTATGGAGATCCATCATTTGTGCTAAGGTAGCAACAAGTGACTGGGATAGTAAAGCCCACAAAGATTTCCGTGGGTTTTTCTACTCATCTCTTTAAAGTGGGATTAAGTTACATAATTCGGTTTTCAGAGGACATTTAGCATAGGGAACTCAGAAGTATGTGGCTACCAACAGTGAGGCTCTGGCTAATTACGAAATGGTAGGAGTGGAGGCCAGCCTTCAGGCTCCTTTTAACTAGAGAGTTTCATTCTGTAACTGCTTTGCCACAGAAACTTACAGTCTGGGTCATCAAATTCAAAATCCAAATGCTCTAAAGTGATTTTACTCTGCCCTTGAACAGAGACTTCACATGGAAGCCTATGGAGATAAGATGAGTGTTATACATATCAAGAAAAAGAAAACTGCACTAATAGAACAAGCAGTTGCAATCTAGTAGTGTAGCTAAGAACAGAAACATCATACTTAGTCACTCTAGTTGTTTATTGGTTGTAATGCATCAAACCTATGATGTGGCAACTGTCATAAAGTTGCAGGGTTTATGCATCCAGTTATAGAATAACTTGTGGGGAGCAATTATTAGAAGTTTTTATGTCCATCATGGAAGTTACCAAGGAATACAAACAGGGGATGATTCTATTATGAATAATCAAATTAATCTAGAAAGTGCATAAGGGTAATCCAGTCCACTAAAAAAAAAATTTAATTCAGCACAAAAATTTGCAAATCCAAGCAAACATATAATAGGATATGGCAGGAACATTTATTTATTATACTAATAATAGGGAACCTCTGTGTTCACTTCACTGTTGTCTAAATTATAACATGAGTATATTGCATAAATAAATCTTTTGTTAGTGAATTTGGAAAAGATTCTTTACGAAGGCCAGATTTTGCAGGTTACTACGCCAACTCTATAAACATATGTATGTATGTATTCAGACTTTCCAGCTTACTATGCCAATTCATGGGAAGCGTAACTGATTCTTTTCCTTTCATCTTCTTTAAAAACCAGGTATTGATTAAATACACAATAAAGCCAACTGTCTCAAATACCACAGATTGACAGACAAAGATTTCCATATAAAGTTCTTATCTATATCCAAACACTTAATTTTGCCTGTATGCCAGGTGATCTGAAGCCTCAGTTGCAGTACACTGTAATATGTCAAGATCATTTACATGCATTAAGTAGAGCAATTTAATTTTTGTGAGATAGCAAAACTTCAAGCAATTACCGAGTTCAAATATATGTTGTGATAAGATGAAATGAATTATGAAAACTAAAGGAACAGTTCTAAGAACTCTCCTCTTAACTAAACACTAAAACAGGTTTGGAGATTTAGGTTGGATTTTACACAGGAATATAGTAAAGAGTAGTCAGAATGGTCAAGGTTGAAAAACTCACTTCTGGACTTCCTGGCCGATTTTATAAAACAGAAGCAACTCATTAGATGGAAGCTTAAATAGCACAGGATTCCACATTGGAACATTAGGTTGTTCATCAACTACCATAGGAGAGTGCCAGCAACCATCCTGCATAATACATTTCCACTTATACAAGTTAAAATACATTCTCAATATTTAGATTCAACAGTGGTTACCTGCCAACAAATCAAAAAAAAATGTAGAAATGCCATTACAGAATGATTGTACTGCTCAATTAAATGGAAACATAAAAGTTAAAGCCTCCCATTTCTGGTGCAACCAGAGGACATACTTCAAAATAGATCATGGAAAAAAAAAAGGACAAATAAAAAACGTTCATTCTTTCTGATGAACCCATAAAGAAAGAGAGCAAGATAAATAACCCAAAAAAAAAAAAAGGATACACCTTCCATTCTAAGTTCGGAGAAAAAGAAATGTGCAACTTAGTAGTTAATATGATGTGCTTGCTAGTAAACAGGAAAGTAATCAATGTCACAGTAATTTACTACAAAAAAGAAATTAAGGAGCACTTTGCACCAAATTACAGATAAGTAGCTGAAGTTGAGATGTGCTTCTGAAGGGATAGTCCTTATCAACAAGATCGTTGATGCTTAATGGAGTTGATTTACATCCACTGGATTGTCCTTGAAACATTATATCAAAAAGATTTACTTCATTACATCCACATCATATTCGCCAAGCTCAGTTCCTGGCTCGAGAAATGAAAATCTTGTTTGTCCATGCCTAAGGACAGCTAATGATTTGATACCCAAGTCATGGTTGAGGGAATAAATGCTATGTCATTGTGCTTAGGGTATTATGTTAAGGGGCTGAAATATTTTGAATCACTCATCATTTTTCAATTAGCCATGTTTAGAGGGAGAGTAACGGACCAGCAGATTCAATTGCCAATGAGCTTGCGATACATCCATGAATTCTTCTTATCATCACTTGTTCGAGCTACCGGAGAAGACAAGAAACTGTTTGTTTAGTGATAGACTAGGTATTCTTCAGATTAAAGGTTAAATTGATGTACTTGGAAGGCTCATATGTAATAGATTTTCTAGCATGCATTTAGGTAGGGTGCATTGTCTTTTATGTGTATAGAAATGTCCCCCCTGGCTAGGTGTAACTTGTAATCTATAAATAACATTCCCCCCCGAACAAGTGATCATAAGAAGAATTCATAGATGTATCGCAAGCTCTTTGGCAAGGTTCATATGTAATAGATTTTCTAGCATGCATTTAGGTAGGGTGCATTGTCTTTGGTGGAAAAGCTTGCCAGCAGCAGAGTGGGAATTGAGGCTTTCTTTCGAAATATCTCATCAGAGGATATGCTATTTGGAGATGGTTGACTATGTCTTGTGAAATAAAATCCTCTTCATTTTTGTTCTCATTTTTCTTTGCCCTCATGATGGTGGGAAATTCCCTCTTTCGTGCATATTTTTCCTTATCTTAGTAAAATATTTCGTTATTCATCAAAAAGAAGAAAAAAAATTACAACCACAATTGGAGTTTAACTAGAGAAATCTAAGCAAATGAGTAACAATACTAGGAGGGGAAAACTAAGAACTGGGTTTAAAGGGATAAATCACAAGTAGCACTTGCTGGTAATAGACATCAAGAAGGATGTAGATGGAAATTGAAGAAAAGATTCGAAGTTTCACAATGTAAAAGATGACATAGCTCTGGAAAGAAGGAAGTTGAAGCAGGATTTGTGCAGCCGGATCCAAGTAGATGGAACAAGACTATGATGCAAAATAAAGTTAAATTACCAAAAATTATGCTACGCATGCTTTTAGATTTTATTTATTTAATTAGAGAAATTTTCTTTTGAGGATTTGAAATTAAAATACTTGTACTGCCTTAAGCTACTAAAAATATAAATTGTTTGCACCTGGATATTCATATTTATTGATTTATCATACACAGAGATGCGTCATACACAGTAAACTCCAACCGTCGCCGAGGCAACGCCAAGGCAATACTTGTTTGGCCAAGACTTTAGTGCCTCGAGGCTTGACAAGTATTCACTATGAACAAGATGAGGTTGTCCTATGGCACCTAGGAGTCGTTTCCAAGACACTAAAGCTTCAGATGACAAGGGAAGTTAAAGTCACATTTCAGCATCTAGCTCTCTCCCTTGTAAAAAAAGGGGAAGCCAAATGAAATTTTGACTCATTCTCTCTTTTTTTTAGCAATAGACCACTAAACTACTTTACAATTTTAGCAATAGGGGACGCCTTGCTAGGGAACCATGAATCTTGACAATTGGAATCAACTGATTATATGATTAAGCTTGATAAATGGGATCAAAAGGAAGATTTTGGGCTATGTTACCTTGTATGTCTGCAACCAAATTTTCCCGTCGGGTGCTCCCTCTGAAGGTCCCCCAAAATAAACAACCAAAAAATGATCTTTATCAACCTACACACAATCTCAAGACCAACTTAAATCTCATTAACATTGTCCATAAGAAATCAAAAGAACAAAACCCCAGAAAGAAAATAATAAAAAATTCAAAATGCTTAAAGCATAAAAATGAATCACCCCACCAGCCAACCTCAACAATAGTAGAAGCACGACAACTTTTGAAAGGAACCAAATTTGCAGGAAAGAGAAACTCCTCTATCACCGGCCCTCGAATGCAAAGAATCCCACATTCATTTGAACCCTTTTCTACCATCCCACTAGAGTTCACATCTAAATAAGAAGGCTCTACTTCCCTTTGGCGAAGAAGCAGACGATGAGGTAAGTGATAATAGTAAGTAAGGGAGCCAGAATCAGAACAGTTTTTTGAACTAAAGCCAGAAAAACTGCAATCACACTGGCAGAATCTAAAGAGAATAGACAGAAAGAAGGAAGACAATAGTGAAATCAAAAGTATGGATGCAATTGATTTCGACATTCCGGTCGAGTAGTCTTTGCATGGAGAGAACATAAGAAGGGGAAGAACAGTACCTTATAAGGAAGTCGTCGTCGTCTGTGTCTTTCTCTCAATATTCTGCAACGACATTGAAAAATATTATATTTTAGTTTCGTAGTCGTTTCTATTCGCATTTGATCACATGATCTTAGATAAACAAATAACAAAAGCCGCAAAAAGCGCAGACAGAGGGAGAGATTATTTCTTTATATTTGCTCCTGCCTTTGTTTGAAGTTTCTGGTTATTTGGCTCTCAAGGTCAAGCCTCAGCCAAGCAGTAAGCACGCGCTGTATTGCTTGATTTACAATTAATAACAAGACGTGACATTTGAGAAATTACAACCTGTCCAAACCTAAGTCACCAGAAGGCAAACGCGTGCGAAAGCGAAGCGGGACCGAGAGTGAAAGCGCCAAATTTGAAAATAATTTGTGACCCAGAATGCCTAGAATAGGGCTGTAAACGAACCGCACCGAGCTTTGCCCAGTTCAGCTCAGGCTCGTTAAAAGTTTTTAGGCTCCGAGCCGAGCCGAGCTTTGCCCAGTTCGGCTCAGGCTCGTAAAAGCTCGGCTCGCAAAAATTTCGGCTTATAAAAAATCGACATCGTAAAAAGGCTTAGATTAGTACAAATGTATTAACATTATAGTTGATAACTATTATTATATGTAATATAATATGTTAACATGTGTGTAATATTAATACATAATATAAGATATAAAAATATAAACGTATAATCACGTATACAAACCGAACCGAGCTTTAATCGAACCAAGCCTACCAAAGCTCGACTCAAACCAGCCGAGCTAGCTCAGCTTGTTGACAACCCTAGCCTAGAGAGCGTCTATCTATACATATACAATTTGTATATATCCATACTAGTGGAAACCCCGTGTGATGTACGGATCTTAAAGAAAAAGCATGATAAATACAATAAAATTGCATCTTAATCTTACCTTTAAACTTTAATGGTTGGGTTTGAACTTCGGTCTGATTTGGTTACTAATTAGATTCTTGAGAACTCAATCAAATCGGTTTGAGTCAGTAAAAACTGGGTGCGAGCCTGTAAGAATCAGTTGAAAACCGGATTGAAATGGTTTTATTTCTTCTTTCAATAATTAATTATGTTTGTGATATCTCCGGGTTTTTCATTTGAACCGAAACATTAATACTTGATCCTTTAGTTCATGATTATAGATCATTACTAAGTTCCGTAACTACCATATCATATGTAAATATGGGAGGTAAGTCAACAAAATAGAGCAAGAGTTTGTCATGAAACATAGATTCTTTCTTAGACCATTGAAATTTTGACTAAAAAACTGATAGTATTGTTGAGAAAGAGATCTTTGCTAATCATCAAAGAAGAATAAAAACAACATAAAACCCTTCCCTAATAAATGGAAAAATAGTAGTAACTTACAGAAGAACTAACTCAACAATCAAAGTTCTAAGTGGAGACAAAAATGATTTTTTCTTCAAAAGAAAATGAATGGTTCAACAATGGCTCGAAACAGGAAACCTTCATAATAGATGGAAAGACATTTCGAGCTCGTATCTTTAATTAATAACAACACTTAGACATTTAAGAAAGTTTTTCTTATTTATTTTTAGATCATTGATACTTACGGAGGATAAAAAATGGAATACAATCTTATTAACTTTTCTTGTTGAATTGTGTACAACTTGATTCTTTTTTCTTCTTTTTTTGGTGGGTAATCATCGAACATTTAAGAAAAATCTTACTAACTACACAGTTAACTCCCGGTGGAGTAAAACAAGTAGACACCATTCTCACAAAGGAACGTCCATTTCGGTCATCAGTGAGCATCAGAGACGGATCATTTGGTGGTGAATTGATCCAACTGAAGGAACCATCGAAAATGGCAATATTATCCCGCTGGTCCGTCGCGGAGTTTGCTTCCATATAAATATGATTGAATAGCAATTTTTATCAAAATGTGAGAGGAGTGATGTTGCTTCCAGAATTAAGCCTTCAGTTTTCCAAGCGTAGCTTGTCTTCCCAGCAACCTCCATGATAAATTGTCTTGAATCGCCCTCTAAGATAATGTTCTTGTAACCCAAAATTAACAGCCAGCTTCAATCCTTCAACACATGCCAATCCTTCTGCAATCATGACTTCAGATATCCCAATGCTTAGTGAAGTGCCGCATAAGAAGATGCCAAATTCGTTATGGCAAAGTACACCAGCGCCCGCCACCCCAGGGTACTCCTTGACAGCCCCGTCAAAATTTATTTTAATGAAACCCAACTTTGGAGATAACCATCGGACGAATATTTCTTCATGCCCAACATGCCGAAGTTGTTGTTGGTCTTTGATATCTAGTAACATCTTTGTATTAGTTTGAAGATTCTGCAAGCATGACAAGGTTTTAGAAATAGAGGGGGGATCCCCATCAAATATCGCGTTGTTTCTAGTCACCCAAATAGCCCATACAAAATTTGTACACAAGGTAGGAAAGTTTGGGATGTGTTCAGTATCAAATCTACCAGAACATAGAAGGCCTGATGAAATCAAGATAACATGTTACCCTGGCTTGGGGCAGATAATCTACCACCATGAGCTACAAACCACACCGTCCTAGAAAACAAGCATTCCAGGAACAGGTGAAGTGGATTTTCCTGGTGCAAGTTATAGAGATAGCAGTCCTCACCAAGAGTGCCCAACCTTTGACTAAAGAGATCGCTGGTGGGTAAGGTTCGGTGGGCACACTTCCAAATAAAAATGCGAACCTTTGGGGGCCATGGAATATGCCAGAGTTTAAGCCAAAAATTTCACTTGGATTCAATTACGATGTTAACCCAATAGACCACTGGGGGCCAAGCGGGATCCAAATAATGACCTTCACTTCCTCGGAAGGAGAGTGTCAATCGATTCAAAGACAATAGCAAAATTGAATGAATTACATTCAAGGGAAAATATGAGAGTTATTTACATACTTACATCAGATAGTAGCGAAAAGATCAAAATACAAGTTCTAGGTTAAAAATCAGGTTTTAACTAAGAAGATACAACCTATGTATCCTCCAACAAAAGAAATCAACTAGTAGTGTATCAAATTAATTACAAAAAATGTTCAAACATTTACAATGAAGTCACTGGGGCGTGTAGAATTCGTCATCTTCCTCGTATACTTCTTCTTCTTCGATGTTTCCGTCAGCAACTGCAATTTCTAAGCTTCTTGAAATGTTTGCTTAAAAACATGAGCTAACTAGCCAGTAAGAAGTAGATTCAGGAATATATAAGGTAAACTCTAAAGTCTAAACAATCACAATAATTCAAGCACAAGCAAATAGGAGGGAATACAACAATGCAATGCATGGGGCAGATTAATTATTAAATGCGATGACATGCACCTAAATTATAAACATCACCAAGGTGACTTAACAAACAATCTACATGTTGTGCAAATGCAAACTCTGATAGAATGTCAATGTGAATTGTTTCCTCCTGATCCAACCTCTATTCGAGGTGTCCCAGCAACTTGAATTCACCCTAGGGTGTTCCAGCAACCTGAAATCATCTCCCCGTCGTAATGGTCCAAGGAATAGGGCTATTCTATGTGTACAACGTAGTTTTAAGGGTTTTCAACCTAAGAGGCACAATTCCCCCGCTTATTTTGATCAGTGGTCCTTAGACCGAGACTTGCAGCCATCATGCGATATCCCTCAGGAAAACATGAATACTTAACTAGACTACAGAGGCCCACCTCTGTTCCTTGGGTCTGATACCTGGCAAAGGAGAGTGTATTGGGTTAGCTACTCCCTCAACTCGATCCCGCTAGTCTCCTCATTAGATGTGGAATCACATTACTCTCATTTCCATCCTCGACACACAACCGTGAGGTCTTGGGTTACAGGGTCATACTCTTTGACCATTGGGGTCTAGAGTCTATGAAGTGTTATGAAATGTGCACACTAACTAAACAAACATCTTGTGATGTACAATGTGAATAATAACAATCTAAAGTATGTAGTCCACATTTCTATATGTATTTCATATGACATTTTATCCCTTTAGGTTCTCAAAGTATCGTCTCTACTAGCTTTCATACATGTGAGTATACACCATAACTCAATCCACCATGTATGACAATATGTATCAATTTACAACATCAAAACTTAATTATGAATGGTCTAATTCGGCGGAGTCTTCGGCGCACTCAAAATTCACCTCGTTTAACTCTTTGACGAACCTTTCGACACACCAAGGTCCATTTCGGTGAGCCGAACTGGTCCTTGGCAACCTGTTCATGTTGTTCATACTCAGCGACCTTTTTAGGTGCGCTGAGGGGTTCACCCTGCGTCTAGAAAGCGTTTGGCCCGCCGAATAGGCCGCCGAACGTCGCGAACGGGCCAAAATTTAGGGGTTTTCTATTTATTTCTAGTTTTCTCAACACACAAGAATCAGGAGAACGACATATATGAAATGTAAGCAAGAAAACACACAATAACCACATTCAAATCATTAGGTTAACTATCCATATTCAACCAACACAACAAGCATGAATCATGTGATATTGAAGAGGAAACTAGGATCTATCTATCTATGTTCATGAATCTATACTTACCTGTTAGAATCAAACAATAAACTCCAAATAAATCAACACTTGCAATGTCTCCTTCTCCAAGCTTTTCCACCAAGCCAAACCAAACAAAATTTCAAAATGGCTTGTCTCTCAAGCTTCCCATGCAAGACACCTCCCAATGCCATGTGGCACAATCCAGGCCATCAAATTTTAACTATTCAATCTCAATCATCAAACTTTAACTAATCACATCCAAACCATTAAAATCTAACTACTCGATCCAAGCCATGCACCTCATCACAACATAAGAATTACAATAATTCCATTAGCTCAAGACAATTTAAGTTACACTACTATACATCACACAAGGACCACAAAATCATCATAACAACCATTGCACGGTCGGATCTAATCCGATTGACAATCAATTCGGCAGATAGAGTCGTATCAAGGAATAGAATAAAATTTAATACTCAAGAGGTGGTTTAGGCCGTTACAACCTACCCCCTTAAAAGGATTTCGTCCCCGAAATCTACTTACCTTAGGTGAAAAGTTGTGGGTATCTGGCTCGCATCTCGTCTTCAAGCTCCCAAGTTGCTTCTGAAGTTCCGTGATTG
>JAUPMG010000019.1:10858348-10878924 GCA_031762675.1 Pachysandra terminalis
AAACACCCCCAAAAAAAAAAAAAAAAAAAAAAAAAAAAAAAAAAAGGAAAAAAGGGCAGCTAATGATTTGGTGGAAAAGCTTGCCAGTGGCAGAGTCGGAACTGAGGCTTTCTTTTGAAATATCTCATCAGAGGATATTTTATTTGGAGATGGTTGACTATGTGTTGTGAAATAAAATCTTCTTCATTCTTGTTCTCATTTTCTTTGCCCTCATGATGGTGGGAAATTCCCTCTTCCGTGCATATTTTTCCTTATCTTAGTAAAATATTTTGTTATTCATCAAAAAGAAGAAGAAAAAAATTACATCCACAATTGGAGTTTAACTAGAAAAATTTAAGCGAATGGGTAGCAAGACAAGGAGGGAAAAACTAAGAACTGGGTTTAAAGGGACAAATCACAAGTAGCACTTGCTGGTGATATATATCAAGAATGATGTAGATGGAAATTGAAGAAAAAATTCGAACATGCACAATGTAAAAGATGATATAGCTCTGGAAAGGAGGAAGTTGAGGCAGGGTTTGTGCAGCCGGATCCAAGTAGTTGGAAAAAGGCTATGATGATGCAAAATAAAGTTAAATTACCAAAAATTATGCCCCGCATGCTTTTAGATTTTATTTATGTAATTACAGAAATTTTCTTTTGAGGATTTGAAATTAAAATAATTGTACCGCCTTAAGCTACTAAAAATAAAAATTGTTTGCACCTGGATATTCATATTTATTGATTTATCATACAAAGAGATGCGTCATACACAGTATACTCCGACTTTCGCTGAGGCAACGCCAAGGCAAAACTTGTTTGGTCAAGACTTTTAGTGCCTCAAGGCTTGACATGTATTCACTATGAACAAGATGAGGTCGTCCTATGGCACCTAGGAGTCCTTTCCAAGACGCTAAAACTTCAGATGACAAAGGAAGTTAAAAGTCACATTTCAGCATCTAGCTCTCTCCTTTGTAAAAAAGGGGAAGCCAAATCAAATTTTGACTCATTTTTTTTTAGCAATAAACAACTAAACTACTTGACAATTTTATGCTTCTTTGGCATTCACTACTCAGAAGTGAAGTGAAGCATGTCCCTTTCTTTTGTATTATCAATGGTGTAACATTATAGACTTATTTGTATAAATTTAAACAAATAAAATAAATTTCGGCTGTCTAGGAACCCTTATCGCCTATGCAACACATAGGCGATGCCTTGCTAGGGAACCATGAATCTTGACAATTTGAATCAACTGATTATATGATTAAGCTTGATAAATGAGATCAAAAGGAATATTTTGGGCTATGTTACCTTGTATGTCTGCAACCAAATTTTCACGTCTGGTGCTCCCTCTGAAGTTCCCCCAAAATAAGCAACCAAAAAATGATCTTTATCCACCTACACACAATCTCAAGACCAAATTAAATCTTATTAACATTTTTCACAAGAAATCGAAAGAACATAAACCCAGAAAGAAAAAAAAAAAACTTAAAGCATAAAAATGGATCACCCCACCAACCAACCTCAACAATAGTAGAAGCATGACAACTTTTGAAAGGAACCAAATTTGCAGGAAAGAGAAACTCCTCTATCACCGGCCCTCGAATGCAAAGAACTCCACATTCATTTGAACCCTTCTCTGCCATCCCAGTGGTGTCCACACCTAAATAAGAAGGCTTTACTTCCCTGTGGCGAAGAAGCAGACGATGAGGTAAGTGATAATAGTAATTGTAGTTTATGAAGGTTTCCCAAGTGAGGGAACCAGAATCAGAACCGGAATTTGAACTAAAGCCAGAAAATCTGTAATCGAACTCGGAGAATCTAAAGAGAATAAACAGAAAGAACGAAGACAATAGTGAAATCAAAAGTATTGATGCAATTGATTTCGACATTCCGGTCGAGTAGTCTTCAATGGACAGAACATGAGATGGGGAAGAACAGTAACTTATAAGGAAGTCGTCGTCGTCGTCTGTGCCTTTCTTTCTCTCTTTCGATTCTGCAACGACATTGAAAAATATTATATTTTAGTTTCGTCGTCGTTTCTATTCGCATTTGATCACTTGATCTTAGATAAACAAATAAAAAAAGAGATATTTTTATTGACTTTTCTTTTCGAATTTGTACAACTTAATTTCTTTTTTTGTTTTTTATTATTATTATTATTATTTTTTTGTAATCATCGAACATTTAAGAAAAAACTAATTAAATACACAGTTGACTCCCTGGCAGTAGTACAAGTAGACACCATTCTCGCGAAGGAACATCCATTTCGGTCATCAGTGAGTAACAGATCATTTGGTGGCGAATTGATCCAAGTGCAGGAACTCTCGAAAATGGTAATATTAGCTAGATTGTCCATCGTGGAGTTTGCTTCCGTATAAATATGATCGAATAGCACTTTATCGAAATGTGAGAGGAGTGTTGTTGCTTTCAGAATTAAGCTTTCAGTTTTCCAAGCGCAGCAAGTTTTCCCAGCAACCTCTATAATAATTTGTCTTCAATCACCTTTTAAGATAATGTTCTTGTAACCCAAATTAACAGCCAGCTTCAATCCTTCAACACACGCCAATCCTTCCGCAATCACGACTTCAGAAATCCCAAAGCTCAGTGCAGTGCCGCACAAGAAGATGCCAACTTCGTTATGGCAAAGTACACCAGTGCCCGCCACCCCAGTGTACCTCTTGACAGCCCCGTCAAAATTTATTTTAATGAAACCCAACTGTGGAGTTAGCCATCGGACAAATATTTCTTCATGCCAAACATGCTAAAGTTGTTGTTAGTCTTTGATATCCAGTATCATCTTTGTGTTAGTTTGAAGATTCTGCAAGCATGACAAGGTCTTAGAAATAGAGGGGGGGATCCCCTTCAAAAATCGCTTTGTTTCTAGTTAACCAAATAGCCCATACAAAATTTTTACATAAGGTAGGAAAGTTTGGGATGTGTTCAATCCACCGGGGCATGGAAGGCCTAATCAAACCAAGATAACATGTTACCCTGGCTTGGAGCAGATAATCTACCACCATGAGCTAAAAACCACATCGTCCTAGAAAATGGACATTCCAAGAACAGGTGAAGTGGATTTTCTTGGTGCAAGTTACAGAGATAGCAGTCTTCACCAAAAGTGCCCAACCTTTGACTAAAGATATCGTTTGTCGGTAAGGTTTGGTGGGCACACTTCCAAATAAAAATGCGTGCCTTTTGGGGGCATGGAATATGCCAGAGCTTAAGCCAAAAAATTTCGATTTCACCTAGATCCAATTACGATGTATAAGGTTGTAGGCCAATGCTACTGCGAATTTACCAAAGCTTGTGCTTTTCCAGATGAGCTTACCACGGTTCATATTCTTAGCAATTGGGATAGCTCTAATAACTTCCGCAATCTCGCTAGGCAAAAGACTGTCAATCAAAGGGGAATTCCATATCTGCAAATCTTGAACAATTAAATCAGAGATATAAGTAATATGGGCAATGTGCTGACTGACAAGAAGCCAGGAGTGGGGTTGCATCCCAGTGACCTAATGATGATCAACAATCTTTATAGACTGCCCATTTGCAACAATCCATCTAAGCCCCCAATAAGGTCTTATCACAAAGTCTAACCAACTTTTTCCACGTGTATGAGTCGTGGGGCTTGGAGAGGGCACAATCAAACTCACAGTCCCTGAAGTATTTCGCCTTAACTAGCTGAGACCATAACGCATTAGATTCAGTAAAAAGTTACTAAGTCTTTTTCATGAGGAGAGCATCATTGAAGGCAATAGGGGGATTTTATATTAAGTCCCCCCAGCTTTCTTGGAAGTACAAATCTTCTCCCAGCTCAAGGTATGTAACGTTTTCTCTTTTCCCGAACGGTGCCAAAAGAAGTTCTAAGCCTCAGATTCAATTTTTTTCAAGACACTGACAGGCATTTGAGACAAGACATCGGGTGTTGTGGGAGCCTAGCAAGCACTAAGTTTATAAGGGTAGTTCTCCCCGCCTGGTTCAATAAGCTACACTTCCAAGTGATTGTTGACTAACCTTAGCCAACATATCCACAAAAAGTGTTTTCCTAGATTTTCCGGAGATTAACGGGGAACCCAGGTAAGAAGAAGGTTTTCTAACACATTTAAGATCAAAAGTCTCAGATAGCGACCTCTTCTGCTACCCTTAATATTTGGACTAATCAAAATACTGGACTTACTCTTGTGCATGGTATGTCCAGACACAATGCATAATTTTTTGATAATAAGGTTGAGAACCTAGCATTCATCATTCTTTGTGCAGCCTAAAATTAGTAGGTCATCCGCAAACATGAGATGAGTAATTGCAGGACCAGGCCTACTAATTTTAATGCCGTGAATAAGCTTTAGTTCCTGAGCAGTAATCAAGGCTGTAGTAAGGACTTGTTGGGTCAAAATGAACAAATACAGTGACAGAGGGTCACCTTGCTGAAGTCCACAAGACGGTTCAATGTGCCCTTGTGGTGAGCCATTAATAAGGACACTGTAAGACATAGATTTTATACAAAACATGACCAAGTCAATCCATCTACAGTGGAAACCAAAGGCCCTATGGGGTTGTTCAATGAAATTCCATCCAACTAAGTCATAGGCCCTTGAGAGGTCGATTTGGAGCCCAAATAGGCCCAGAGAGCCACTCTTCTTCTTGCTCATTTGATGGAAGATTTCTTGAGCAATAAGAATGTTATCATGGATGGATCGTCCCTAGAGAAAGGCCAATTGGTTAGGACCAATCAAACGATCCATCAAAGGTAGGAGACGATTAACCATGATCCTAGAAATGATCTTGTAGACAAAATTACACAATCTCATAGGACTAAAATCATTAAGTCTACGTGGGCAATCCACCTTGGCACTAAAGCAATGTGAGTGTGGTTTAAGGTTCTTGAGAAAGATCCTGTAATAAAGAAATCTTGAATGATACTAATCACCTCTGGGCCCACAATATCCCAATAATTACGATAAAAAAACCCCTTGGAACCCATTAGGTCTCGGGCATTTAAGGGGCCCTAGTTGATTCACAACCTCCCAAATCCCACAAGTTTCTGAGGTCTTAAGAAGAGGTTTTTTTCCTGAGCGGTGATTTGAGATTGAATGATCTCAGAGAAATCAACATCAGGGGTTGGGTCTGCACAATGGTAAATATTAGTAAAGTAATCCACAAAAGCTTTTTCCACAGCTTCAGGTTCAAAGTGAAGGTTATTCTGTAGGTCCTTAATACAATCAATACAATTGTGATTCCTACGCTAAAGGGTGGTGATATGGAAACATCTGGTGTTTAAATCACCATTCTTAAGCCATTGAACCCAGGATTTCTGGGCCCAAAAAGACTCCTAGAGTTTAAGAATGTAAAGATATTTACTAAGGAGATTTTTTTCCATATGGACCAGGCCAATGCCATCGAACGATTCCCTGGCTTTTGGACAGCTAAAATCCCATCTTGTAATTTTAAGGCTAAACCATTGATGTTACCCACATATTCCTTATTCCAAATCTTAAGTCACACGCTAAGGCCTTAAGTTTCTCATTGAAATTAAAAGTCCTAGATCCCAACAGGGATCTGCCCCATGCATTTTGGACCATGGTTTCGCAATTTTCAAATTTTGTTCAAAACGCAAAGAAGTGAAAAGGCCTCTCGCGCCTCGGTTTATGAGGACAAAGCTGGATTTTAAGGGGGCAATGATCCGAACCAATACGCAGTTTATAGAAAACCAAGGCATTTGGAAATCGAGTGATCCAGTATGAGTTAGAAAGACATCTATCAAGCTTCTCAAGGATCTGTCTCGTGTCGATTTGACCATAAGGCCAAGTATCTTGAAGGCCATTAGATTTTAATTCCATTAAGTCATAGTATTGAAGCATGTCAATAAAATTACGAGATTGTGATAAACATACCTCATTGCCACCCTGCTTTTCAGAAGATTTTGTGACAACGTTGAAGTCACCCGGAACCAACCAATCCAACCTTGTGTGGTCCGCAAGTTCTTTAAGGTA
Source organism: Pachysandra terminalis (assembly GCA_031762675.1). NCBI lineage: Eukaryota > Viridiplantae > Streptophyta > Magnoliopsida > Buxales > Buxaceae > Pachysandra > Pachysandra terminalis. The sequence continues at coordinate 10,864,321 of JAUPMG010000019.1, forward strand.
ATTCCAATGTTCGATTTGACGTGCCGGGATCGAACTCGTGTACACAAAATATAACATCCATGGTTCAAGTCCTAATTGTCTAATTAAAATATTTACAACCCATTTATCAGCAGATATATAGTATTTCTATATCTACATCTTTAGTCCACATGATCCAGCATATGCTCGCTCTGTTAGTGGCCTCTGCAAAAAAGAAGTTATCAAACCCCAAAAAACAAATATTACTTTGTGAAGCCTTGGCGCTAGCCAAGGTTTCATAATGCAACACTAGGTATGGCATGTCAAATCAAATGATATTCTTTAAGTGTCTCTTTGTCGTGGCTTGGCAAATGCCACGACAGTTCCAAAGCAGAATTTTCACTTTGGATGTTTGGCCCCACAAGGGACCAAGGTGTGACTAGTGGTTGTAGCACTTGAATCACTTAGCAAGGAGTCTTGTCTCTTTTTAATAGGAGTGGGTGGCCCATCTTCAACTATGGGACTCACATGTGATGCTGATCCCTGTTGTAAAAGGTTTATGTTGGCGGCCCATCTTCAACCATGGGTCTCACATGCTACATAATTAAATAGTACATCGATAATATCTTGATTTCTTCAATCAAGGCGTTTGGTTGGGATTCTAGAGTATGATTTTCATTTTAGATTTTTAAATTTAAATTTATTTATTGATTAAGATAATCTAAAATCTCATTTGCATGGATAGGATATAGTTGGCATTTTGCGACTAGCTCGATCCTAATCGGTTTAAGGGCATGTTTGACGTTGCTTCTTGGAAAAAGAAGCGATTCCTTTAAAATTGTTTCTTATGAAGCATTTCATAAGAACTGCTTCAGAGGAATAAAACGTGTTTGGTAAACACATATTGAAAAGCGCTTCCAAGTCAAGTAATTAGATAAAATCATTAGAAACAATCTATAATGGAAACGAAAAAAGATGACGGAAGTTGCAGAACTGCAAGGTAAACCAAAAAGAACTCTTCCCCTTCTTCTCCTCAACCCTAATTTTCTCCTCATGCTCATCCTTGTTTTTGTATTGGAGACTACTAGGACGTGGTGGACCTACGACAAGCTTCTTGAAGCAATGCACAGAACAGATCTTCTTCTAGTAAGGTCGCTGATTAGGTTCAATATTTGATCAATAGATCAGAGTAAGAAAGATAAAATATTTAACATACCAGAAATTGTAGATTTGTTTCTTGAAGAACCTTTGAGTTTGTCTTTCTTTGAATCTCTTTGTTTTGCTATTCTTTGCTTTTGGTGATTGTCTTGAAAAGATGAGGATTATATGTGAGAAGTTTGTATAGAGTAAGAAATCAATATTTAGTAGGAATTTTGTTCGTAAAGATAACATGGGTAAAATATGTATTTTAAAAGTTTTAAAGGGGCATATAAGACCATAAGACATATTTAATTAAAACCTCAAATTGATTCCCGTAAACATGATTTTAGAAGCATGGAATAATAGCTTCAAAAGAATCAATGTTTGGATGAAGTGACTTTTGTGGAATCACTTTTCACTTGGGTATACCAAACGCTTGCTTATTTATTTGAAGCGCTTTTGGGCCCAAGAATCACTTCAAAGGCCCGAAGAAGAATGGCCAAACATGCCCTAAATTTGCCTACACTTAACTGGATTTTGGGTTGGATAATATTCAGGTTTGATTGAATATGGTATTAGTGATGCATAATTTGTAACAAATGAAAATTCAAATACTTTATTTGGTAAAGTTAGAATTCACCAATACAAATGCACCAACAGAGATGTAGTCTGGAGAGCTCATCTCATGATAGCCTAAACTGTCGCGTAGCCATTCTATCTAGAGCGTTTCTTTCCCAAATATGATCTGTGAATAAAACAAAGAAATGATCAAGAGAGAGGAGGTTGAGATGTCAGGTGTGTCGATAAGAACGCACACCACAGAGCAAGGGAACCTCAGTGTTCGAACGACACAAGTCTTTCTTATATGTTTCTTTGATAAGTTATCACTCTTTTATCTTTCAAGTATCTGAGAGTTATACTTGGGGGTGATAGTTCGTTTCAATGTTCCAACATTTATTCAGATTGTGAATGAATCGATGGATAATCTGAATTGTGGGCATGCTCTGCTATTTATAGAGAAAGCATCCAAAATATCATCTCTTGACCAGGACATATACCAATTTGACATGTGTCCAAATAGGAGGTTGGATAATACCCCCATGCAACAATGCATATCCAAGTTTACGCGTTTTCAATGCGGCTAAGTTATTTCCAGAAGAAAATTGTGATGAGTCATTCGATCAAGTGAACTTGCTCTGTGATAGGTTGCCTTAGAGTCTAGAAGATCAAGGATCAGATGATATGCATAAGGATCTTAAAAGTAATATTTTCGTTCTTATCACCGCCATACCTGATAAGACAAAATCCCCCCAGATAAGATATACAATAGATATATAAGTAGCTGAGGTTTTAGCACGTGATTGTGTTGGGATTTTATTATAATCTTCTTTAAATAAATGACTCATTCGAATTTCACAGATTTTCCTCAGGCCTCTTGTTCATTTCTGAAGGAGTACTTTTTGGTAGTTCAATCAATAGTCCTTTGAAGGAATCTAGAGTAACTTTATACATCTTACAAGGTGATCAATATATTTAACGAATTTACCCATATAGAGACCTTTAGATATAAGTTTCTCAGTAGACGATTCGGTTTTCATGATCAATCATCCTCGTAAGGAAGAGTTATCATAGAATCTTTCAAGGTTCTGGGTCAAGTAACCAGTCATAGTGCCTTCAAATTAAACTTTAGTGAGAGAAATACACTTCTTCCTAAGTACCTTTAAGTAAAGTGTACAAATAAGTCCCGCGAAGCTTCCAAATGTCATCCAGAGGTGATATTTGGGGATAAGAGTGTAAACATGATTTCGAAGGATTCTTCTTGAAGGGTTCCTTCGAAATCAATAAAGGATATTATCCGAAGTTGTTTCTTGGGGATGAGTGAACGTGTCTTTGAAGGTTCCTCTAATAAGGATTCCTTTGAAGTCAATCAAATATGAAGTCTATTGAGGGTGACAAACCCTTATATTTTTCATTCGAAGGAGACAAAACCCTTTAGTCATATGAGGGCGACTAACCTGTCTTTTGAGAAAGGTGACTAACCCTTAGTCCTTTCCATCCGTTCCTTCAAGGTTTGCTTACTAAAGAAGCTAACCCTTGATCAGGATAGAGATGACTGGGGATCTTAGATCAGGCCAAGAGATCATTAGTAGAGTTGACATGGCCCAGCAGGGTGTAGGCGCCGCTTGGCATTCACACAAGTGAGTTAGCAGAGGGAGTAAGTAACTGCTTTATGAATGATGTGACACTTGTAGGTGTATCTTATAAGTGTACACATGCGCTTTAAGATCATGCCACGCGTCCAAACGGATTAACTAGACCGTCGGATCATCAATAGCCCCCAGTCTCTGTTTTTTATGCTGAAGATAAAAAAGCAGGAGATCGTCCCTTGAAATGGCAGGTATTAAATGTTGTAGCCTTCGGGATAATGCGCATTAAATGTAAGATAGCAGACGTGTCTTGTTACCTAAAATTGGCATGATTGCATCCCATGAACGTAAGTGAACTGCCAGGGCTTTTTATTGGAAATCGGAGAGAATACTGCTTTTGTATAAGTAGAAGTCTCTATAGAGAAAGCGACCTTCTGCAACCTTTGAGATTTTTGTAATCCCTTGTTCTTGCTATTTTTCTTTCTTCTTTCTTTTTATCTAATTTCATAAAAGTTTCAAATCAGTTTGTAATGGTTTCTTCTAGTGCCATGACTTCTACTTCAGTATCAATTAGCACTCATTTGACTCGAAGGGCTCCTAATTTAGGGAACTTGAAGGGATATTTCTGAAGAGATTTCGTGAATCAAGATATTAATCACGTTGGGGAGGACGAAGTCCTCAGTAGTCCTTTTAGTGATGGAACTGAAGTTACCAGTACTAGTTTTCTTGCAGTGGAGAGGGTTCCCTACTTTCAGATTGGCAGGGGTGACTATCCCTTTTCTGAGATTGGATTTCAATCTCATTTCAATAATCCGGTGGCCTGGGTGTCTGTCACGCCCACAATCTGAGATATGGAATCTCAAGGATAATTAAGGAGTGACCTTTGGATCCAACCAATGGATGCGGCCAAACGATCTAACCCTACCTTGTGCTCCAACAGAGCAATACTAAATACCAGCGGAAGTCTCATAAAATTTAAACCAAACTTCTTTAACACAATTTCAAAACAAAGTTCCCAAAACAATACAAATTTATTACAACCTGATTGCCCATATGGGTCAAAACAACATGTCTAAAATTCATAAAACAAACTAAATAAACTTCGAGTATCTCATAAAATAAACAGCAGCAACAAGCACAATCACCATCCACCATTCCAGGCCCAACACTCATCCTTGATGAAAACCTGTTTCAAGTAAGGGTGAGCTTTGGAGGCTCAATAGGATAATCTAAGGAACTAACTTCTAATTACTTCAATAATCATATAATAATAACTCACACCACATAAAATTCTTATGTCATCATACTTTACATGCCATTCCCATAATAATAAAAATTACAATCAATCATATTCATAATCTCGGTAAACCATAACTTCCCCATACATTATTAACCTCATGATCAGAATCATGCTAAAACATAACTTTCCCACACACCACCAACTTCAATTTCTCATGATATACATATTAACCAATCACCAAACAGGACTCCACATAGCCATCACATAATCAATAACCAATGAATATGAGTATGTAGCAAGCACATGATAAAATGACAAACACACACAAGAATGAGGATGAAATGAGTGAATATGATGCATAATGTTTATGATGAAGTGAATTCAAGTGTGGGGTGTTAGGCCTTGCCTAACCGTGAAACCAACTCTTGCATCTCCTTCAGGGAATTCTACCCAAGGAGTGTGATAAAACATGACTAATCATTTCCTTTAAGGGATTGGATACCCAAAGGTAGGAAAATACCATAAAATCCTTTCTTTTAAGGGGTATGAACCCAAGGTAGAATGACACCCTAAAATATTTCCTTCTGGGTGATGTGACCCCAAGGTAGAAACCACCATCTTCCTTTCAAGGATTGGTTACCCAAAGGTAAGAATTGCCATTTTTTTTCCTTTAAGGGATTGGATACCCAAAGGTAGGAATACACCATCTTTCTTTCAGGGATTTGATACCCAAAGGCAGGAATTGCCATCTTCCTATATAGGGATTGATACCCAAAGGTAGGAACACACTATGACACACACATGCATAACCTCCAGACCCTCTTCACTTGAGAGTTCTGAAACGCATAGTGAACCCTCTAGGATCACTCTTAAAAACTCATGCACATAAGGCCTGGTCACCTAGGGACCTCACACAAACATATGCATTTCACATGCCATTCATGTCCACAATATACACATCTCATAAACAACCTTATCTCACATATATTATACTCCACATAATCTCATAAACTAAAACATACCAGATTCGGTCACAACATACCACAAACAAAGGCAACTAGGCCTTTGATTGCATAAACTCCCAGACACACACCAATAACCAAAATCATCACCACACTCAACTTCTAAGGGTTGGGATATAACTCCCCACCAAAAATGGTCTTTATTGGGTTTCAGACCCTTTTTGGGGTCGGCCCCTAGGTGGTCCGAAATCCTTTGGACCCTCCCCCCCCCCTCTGCCCCCTTCGGACTCTTATTTTCTTCGAATTCATTTCTAGTGATGTTGGGTCACTTTTGAAATTTTGGATGATTTGGGGGTTAACCCCCAGCTCATCCAAACCTCGGGAAATTCCCAAAAAATCCCAGAAATTCATTGTTATTCATACAATACTCATTCCATCATCAAAATGTCATTTAAACATTCACAAACACAAATTTCATATCAATTTGTCATCACTAGTATATAACACATCATACTCACATATATGCATTTAATTCAATTTTGAAGTCACATAAACATCTTATATTCTCATATAAACATTCATATTCATAATAACACAGATCCTAATCCTTCAAACCTAATTTCATGTTTTCATTCATCATCTAGCATGCACCATATTCATAGATTGATTCTTTTACCTAACCTATTATCATATTCTTAAGAAAATATCAAAAGAAGTACCAAGGTATCCTACCTCAAGGTTGCAGAGATCTCAAAAATAGGGATCTTCTCAATGCTCTTCTTCTTGCAATATCTCTTCCGTAGTCTCTCTTCCTTTCTTCTCTTTTCTTCCTTTCCCCTCTTTCTTCTCATCTTTTCCTCTCCAACCAACTAGATCTAGCCCCTCCCCTTCCTCTTTACTCCTTTTTTGTCGTATACTACCAAGCATGGAAGGGCTATGGAAACTTCTCATTCTTACCCAGATCCTAAATGGAAGGAATTTGAAAGTATAAGGTAACTCTTCCCCTATCTTAAACAGGATTAAAATTCAAATTCAAAATGGAAAAGACTAACTCACCCTCACTCATTCTAATGGTCCCAAACGACCATCCCTATGTTTCATGCTCTACATTAAGGCCCTAGTCTTCTGTAATTTCACTAATAATATAAATGATCCCAAAACTCTATCTATTATTACTTATAAGCCCAATTTTTAATATTTTTAATAATTAAATCCTTATATAGAAATGTAAGCCCCCAAATCTCACATAATCTCTCACTATGGATTATAGCATTGATTAAATTTAATTTACATTCAATTTTAATTGAGGACCAGGGTCACTACAGTGTCGTGGTGTGAGAGCATTCTTGGAAACCCTGACTATCGCAATATTCTGGATGTTGCTAGTGTGTTGGAAGCTATCGAGATCTCTATGAGAGAATTCCATAGAGACTATACTAGCCTAAAGGGCTTGGTCCTTTGTTGGTCACCAGTGGACCAAGTCTTTGTGACAGCCTTTGGGTGATAACTCCGACCTAAGAGGATGTAGAAGTCCTCTTAAGTTTTCCAATGCTAGTAACTGTGAATCCTAGCTAGGTTCGACTGACTTCAAAGGGTAAAATAATAATTTGATAGATTAGTAATTTAATCTCAATAATAAATTAGAATTAAAAATCTTAAGATCCTTAATCTTAATAAAATATTTTAGAAACCCTTATGTCACCTAAAACTGATCAGGTTAACCAGATAGACTTAGGATGTAATACATGTCAGATAACTGGACTTAGCAGATAAATAAGAAATAAAATCAATTAGCAAGATAATAATTAGTTTTAACAACTTGGTAGACCCATTTTCTAACCCTAAACCTAATTTCACAATCCGAAGTTAATTAGGAGGTTAATCGAAAATGATAGAGTTAGAAACCCGGTTTTGCTCTTCGGCTAACTTAATTTACAAATTTGCCCTTAACCTATAAATAGATTCTTTAAACCCTTTTCTCTCATTTCTCTCCCTCTCAACTCTCTTTTCTCTCGGAGCTCTTCGAGAAGAAGAAAGAAGAAGACCCCAGATGCCCGGATGCTAACGGATCAATCTCAGATGCGACCAGGCTCGGTGGAGCAACTCTGGACGCGACTCGGCGCACCCCAAGTTGAATATTCCTTCAATTCTCGCGTGTTTACTTTTACTTTAGCATTGTGAGCATGGGCGAAGAATGCGTGTGATGGTGTTCGCCTTTCCCCCATGAATTTGGTTGTTGATTTGATGATTTTGGGGATCAAATCCCATGTTATTGAGAACCCGTCCCTTGTAGACGACCTTTGCAACCCGGATTTGTGGAATTGCATTTCTAGGGTTTGGATTCATGGAGACTTAGTGGATCTCCATGTAAACTATTTCCCCTTAGCCTAGGAGCCATTCCGAAGCCCCATTAGGTGGTTAGCAAGCTTTGGGTGAAATCCCACCCAGATGCGACTTCAGATTCGCCTGAACCCGACTTTCGGTGACCTCCTCGGTTCGCCGAACTACCCCACTGGGACCTTCGACGACCTCTTCGGCTCGCCGAATACCCCGCCGAGACTCTCTTGACACACTGGAGGACCTGACCTGAGCTTCGGCGACCTTCTCAGTTCGCCAAAGAGACCATCGAGACACTTAGGCGACCACCTCGGCTCGCCGAGACAGTTCGCCGAATGACAGAGGCAGTTCACTGGAAAGGTCGCCGAGACCATTTCGGCGCACCGAGCACCTCACCGAACCCCTTTCGGTTCGCCGAGACCCTATAACCACCCTTTGTCTTGGTTTTGACCTTGGACATCTGTGATAACCTTATCCTAGTGTTTCAACACACTTTTGGAGTTGGTAGACTTGCCCAACCGAGGTGACCTATCATACCTAGGTCTAGCTTACCTTGAGTTGGCCTAGCAGTATGAGTTTCTCTGGAAACTCATGTAAACAACCTCAAACCCATCCACTAGTTCTTTTCCCTGTTTGTGCAAGTTTAGGCAGAGACTGTGACCTCTTTGTGTCGCCATGTGATGGCTGACCCTTAGATGTGGATATTAGTACTTTAATTTTGTTTTCTTCTTCCTGATCTGTAAATGCATGTATTGTCTTATTTTGATTCTTTCGTTATGTTAATATTGATTATAATGTATTCTCTTATATTGGTTGATTATGTATATTTAGAGGGTGATGCCATGACTAAATGAGTGTACGTATTAGTATTATTTATTAATCTTTTCCTTTAGACTTGCTTCCTGAGTGTGCTACTCTAGGTTAGTTGTTCGTACTTTGCCTATTTGTTTTCATTATATAGTTTATGCTAGATAATCATATACTTATGATTAGTATGCACTTTGTGCACTGTCGTGCTTTGTAGAGTAGAATCATGGGACTGTGCCCATGTGTTTGATGATTTGAATATATGTCTATGATGCATTTTGTGTTGCATTAATTTAAAGGAATTGAATATGATGAGTTGCATATGGACTTTTCGGCTGTGATAGCCTAGTCTAATACCCCATGTGATACCATGGGTTTAGACTAACACACGAGATATTGACTTGTTAGCTATGATTGTCCTATGAGAGGACTCTGTTTGATACGCCCAAGCTAAAAGAGAAACCCACATAGGGTAGGCCTCTACAGACTTGAGGTGTGATGGCTACCCAAGGATCCGCACGTTAGTGTAAACTTGAAAGATGGTGAACTATCCCAAGGATCCGCACGTTGGTGTAAGCTTGGGAGACAGTGAGACAATGGTACCCTTCTGTTGGATTGTGAATATGTATGACTCCTTGAGGGATCTACACTTGGGTATAAGTCATGGCCGTTGGCTCGTGATAAAAAATAAGGTGGGGCATATTCAGGTTGCTGGGACACCCCGAATAGAGATTGAGATCACGTGGGAGCTTACTATATTTCACATTGCCATACAGCGTTGCATTTTCATATGCATTGCATGTCTTTGTTAATATTACTGTGAGAGCCTCGTGTATGCAACACTTGGCCTAATTTCCATATAGATTTAAGCATGCAGATATTATGATGTGGACCATGGATTGAATACCTTGTGAGGTTGGGAGAGAACAATACTTTGTGTGATCTCTGTTGAGTTACACTTTATCACCTTATGCACAGATGCATATTGATCATATCACATATTTTATCACATCAGTTATATGGTATTTGTTTTCTCATAATGTTGGGGTATGAGTAAATACCTTGCATTGAAGGATTACTCATTCTAGCTTCCAACTTATGTTTGTTGATTTACAATTTTCAGGTCTTGGAGCTTGGTCATGCAGAGAGAGAGCCTGGGTTTGGGTATAGTTAACCTGAGATTTAGTTGTATAATTGTATTAGAATTAGACTCCCTTTTAATAATCTTGTAATAGATTAGTTCTTTATTTCAGTTACTTATATCTTACTAGAACAGTTAATTCTTCCGTTTATGTTTTGATTACTGTTTGCCACTCCCATAGACATATGGGGTGAGAGTTATGATTTAAGCCTGAAAATCTTAGAATTGGGAATTTCTGGTTTGGGTTGTGACAAGTGGCTATTTTTAAGAAATGTCTGAAGAGATCTCTCTGCAAGTCAACGGTGAAGGCAAAGGGAGCGGGAGAGATATCCAAGCACACCTTCGTCGGTTGGCTCAGATACTGAAGGGAAGATGAGCCTGTGAAGTAGAACACCCAATCCATTAGAAGGTATTAGGGTGAGGGTCTGAACAACCCTGTTCATTTGGAAGCCTTTCTGAGTTATTAGCTTTCAAGGTTTGTTTTTTAAGGTTACCCTACTGACAGGGTAACTGAGCGGGTGTTCCCTCTGGCGGTCAAAATGGCCAGGGGAAATAGAGTGCCACTCGCTCCTCTGTTTTTGGGATGCTTTACGAGCATTTGAACCTGTTGTCAGAAGACCTGGCGAGATGCTGTAATGAGCGCATGGTGGAGACTTTGGTGGACGCCAACTTCCTGCAAATGTTCCTTTGAGAGCATTACAAGAGATATGCTCATATTTCTTTTGATCGCCTGGAGTAGAGGTTGGAGGAGCTTGACATTGTCATCACTCCACGAGCAATGATATAGTTTCGCATTGAGCTCAGGGAATCTGTTTCTTTGTCTCCTTTGATGGATATGGAGGTAGAGTTTGAATATCGTCCCTATCGTCGGGGGACGGTGCAAATTCATTAGTCCGTAGGGACATTACTAGAGGACGAGGCTCCAGTGAGGGTGAATGATTGGCCTAACTTGAAGCTGGAGGCAAAGTTATTCTTGGTGATAGTGCATCCCGGCTATCTTATAGGGATGGCTTACAGAGTAGGAAGAAAATATCGTCCTTACAACCCTCAGAAAGTACTCTAACAGTTCAGAATAGACCAAACAACGCCCAAGAAGAACTTGGTGCATTTTGAGGAGGAGGGTACTGGTGTTGGTGTTGTAGGCATCAGGTATTCCTCCATCCATGGCCATCAACTACTAACGAAGAATTGGGAAGTTTGTCCCGTCCCTCACAATAAAGATGGCTGGGCCTCCTTGTTCTGGGCTTCTTATTGGACAGTTGTGGTTCAGAGGTTGTGTAATTTCTACAAGAGCCCCTCACAACCGTTCGTGGCTTACTTCCAATCTTCTGGAGAGCAGCGGTTGAAGATTGGCAGAAATCACTCTCCTTCCGCTGGGTTTGCAACTCCTACCATCTACACCATGTTTGATAATATCATCATTGAGGATGTATATCCGAAGATTAGAGCTACTGATTCAGCAGAGAATTCTGAAGAGAGACCAGAAAGAGAGGAAGAAGATAAGGAGGAATCTGAACTTCCTTTGGTCCATATGAAGATTCCAAAGGGAAAAAGAAGTCAACCTTCAGGAAGCTCCTCTATTTCTTCGAAAGGCCATTCTTCGAAGGAGAAAACGGGCACCACTCCAAAGGACAAAACAGGTGGTGTTCTGAAGGACAAGACAGATGGCACTTCGAAGCTAATCATATTTATGATATCCCTTTCTTACCAACCTTTTTTGTCGTTTGTGTCTAACATCAAGGTGTTCTAACTCTTGCTTTTATGTCATTTTGTAGAAGAAGCCACCTATAACACCTTGTAAAAGCCATGGTGAAAGTGCTTCTGCTACTGTCAAGGCTGGCTCTGTACATATCAAAAAGCCTTCAATGCAGTCACAATCATCAAGGCCGGATTCTTCAAAGCAGAAGGATCCACCACAACCTTCCGTTGGTAGAACTTCTCTCAAAATTGCCGAGAAGTCTACAACAGGTGTGTAATCTTAACCTCTTAAGGAATTCTTTTTGATCTGTTCCTTCCTGAATTTGCACTTGTTTGTGTTCAGTTTGTGCATCCATTGAAGATGAGCAGGAAATGAGATTGATGCGTTCCTAGCCTGCTCATCCTTCCACTGCAGTGTTGTCTATTGACAGTAATGCTGCTGAGGGAGATGGGAGAAGAGCCGTAGGAGAGGAAGCCATAGATTGACCTGTGCTTCCTCCGATTCAATCATCCTTTACTTCCCTTCTCATGGTAATTGATCATACATGGTCTTTCGTTGAGAAAACTTGTTCATTCCTTCGAACTAACCTGATGTTGATTTTTGCAGAGGGGAGATGAGATTGCTTCTCCTGCCCCCTCAAGTATTAGAGAGGGGGTAGAGAGTATTCCAATAAGTACAGTTGGGGAAGCTATTGATGTTGTTCCATGTGTAGCTATTGCTATAAAGAAGGTGGAGATATTTCTACGCCTTCATGCAGGCCAGAGGAAACAACAACTGTACCGAATACTGTAGTTCCTTCATCTGAAGATTTTTTTACAATAATCCCTCCGAGAAAGATATTTGTTCGCCCCTTTATTATACATGGGAAAATGGAAGTGCGTTGTGGCTTTATTTCCTTACTGTGTTGGGAGTTCGATTCCAGCCTTTGTACATATTTATTGAGGCATCCATGTCTACTCTCACCATTACCAAAGCTACAGTTTTAGCCACTCCAGATCCAAGGTCTATTTCTTCAACTAAAAGAAAGAGAATTAACTTTCTTGTGCCCTCAATCAAAAGAAGACACGAATTGTCGCCAAGTGCTAGTAAATAATTATTTGTTGGCTGAAGATAGAGCCTATTGGATGGATATTATTAAAGAGACATTCGGTGAGGTTGCCAATGAGTCAGTTCTCCCTAACTTCACATTTCGAAGTGCATGGTATGGCGAATTGTGTAGACTCTTGGTGATCATGAGTTGTAAAAACAGTAATAATGTGACTACTGATGATCTCCGGAGTTGGAAAAAGACTTTGTAGTCTTTTCAAACTTTGGGTTTCCAAATTGACTGGTTTGAGAACCGTATTGAGAAATTGAAGGAGGGAGAACACAAGAGGAGTGGTACAACACAAGTGGAGCATGGTAGGTGGGATATGCAGGGTGGATCGGGACATCAACAAATAACAGGGTAGAGTTATGGTCAATCAGGGAAAGGTCTTCAACCGGTGTGGGAGCAAGGGTTCCATGGGGGTAGAAATACAAATCGACTCAACAACGAGTCTTCAAGTAGTCGGGAAAGACAACGGAGTACATCTGCCTACTGGAAGAAATAACAAGGTAGAATTATGGTCAATCAGGATAAGGTTTTCGATTGGTGTGGGAGCAAGGGTTCCGTAGGGTAGAAATACAAATCGACTCAACAACGAGTCTTCAAGTAGCGGAGAAAGACATAATACATCAGCCTACTTGAAGATATCATGTCTTTACTTAGGATGGAGTGAGAAATAGTCTCTCTCGTAACTTTAGAGAGGGAAACATACTGGCTGATGCCCTTGTTAATTATGGTTTAAGTTTTAGAGACTGTGTATACGTTTGCTCTAAACTTTATAGAAAAATTTATCATTGATGACATCAATGGCAAGTCCTTTCCAAGGATTTTTGTTTTGATAACTAAGTCCTTCCCAAGGATGGTTATGGTGAAGTACATGTTTCATTGAATGCGTTTTGAGCAAAAATAAATAAATAAATAAAAAAAGTAGAAGAAATCGTTTACTCCAAAAAAAACCTATGAAGTCTGGGCTCTTATCATGCCAACCATGCCAATCATATTAGGAATTTTTTTTTTATGATTATCTCATCCAATTATTTTTTATCGCGTAGATTAGTGGCAGAAAATGCTCCTATTAGGTGAAGGCTAATTTAGGATTAATATTTCTTTTAGGATTTTAGATTGATACGTACCAGAAAACAATTGGGTGGGTATTAATCCCATCCGGGCATAGAAATTTGAAATTTTTTTCATCTTACGATCGACGAGCATCGTTGAAATTTGCCACCTTTAAAGTGACCACCGACAGCGTCAAGTTTCGCGGGCGATCTACCTGTATAAGTAACAATATTCTTCCCACGTTCTTCCGACGCCGTTGCTCGATCTTTGTTCGTAGTTCCTCGGAGCTTTACTTTCCCTTTTTCTCTGCAAATTTAGCTTTCCTTTGTAGGGCACAGTACAGAGATGGAGATCGGTAATATTACAGAGAACGGAAGCAGTTTCTATGCTCAATCGAGAGAGGAGGAGCATCTATCTTCTCTGATCTTCTTGGGAACTGGTTGTTCGAGCTCTGTTCCGAATGTGATGTGCTTGATTCAACCTAGAGATCCTCCCTGCAAAGTTTGTATCCAGGCAATGTCCGTTCCTCCAGAGCAGAATCCAAACTATAGGTTCGTTTTACGAGAATTGAGAACTTAAAAAATTGTAACTTTTGAGGGTTTTTGTTGTGCATTGCTATGATTCCTGCTGGATTGAGTTTATTTTAGATCAACCTGAGATGCAAATCTGTGAATGTGGTGGTAGTTTTAGGTTTTCCTTTTGTACTTTTTGCTATGACTCTCGGCGAAGCGTGATTTCTATGGAAATTTAACTGTTGATTTGTTGAGTCTGTCGATCCATGTGTTGCTTTTGTGGGAATGAGATTACGATCCTCTTATAGAGACATATATGTATAGGTGATATACACATGTTAATGTGTATCTCATATGTACCAAACCTCTGCGCTTTTTTATGATAAAAGTATCATTTAACAAGAGAGAGAGAGGTATATATATATATATATATACCTCTCTCTCTCTCTTGATAAAAGATACTTTTGTTGGGTTTGTGGAGCTTGAGCTGGTTTGCGAGCGAGGCGAGCTGCGCT
>JAUPMG010000019.1:10901908-10916729 GCA_031762675.1 Pachysandra terminalis
TTTCAAACTATAGGGGAGGTGTTTGTGATGGCCAAAGTTTAAGGGGTACTTGTTGCCATTATGCCAAACTCAAGGGGTGTGAATGTACTTTATCCTGTTTTTTTTACTTTTAACTAGATTTTAGGATTTATTTTGACCGAAAATTTTGGAGATAAAGTGCACATTTCGGGCGAAATAAATCTGGGCAAAGTACAAAAATTTCGCCGAAATTTCGGCTGAAATTTTGGCCATTTCGATCATTTATTTCGCAAAATAATTCAATCCGAAAAAATGCCATTTCGGATTTCGCCAACAGCCGAAACCAAAATTTTGGCGAAATTTTAAACTATGGGTGGAAGAGCCAAAATGTTTTAGCTTATTTTTTCTACTAACTATAATTCTTGCATAAGGCACATATTAATAGTAAACAAGAGGAAGATTTATTTTTGTCTTCGCACATAACAAGATGGAGAGAAAGCATTGATAATTGTTTTTTGAACTTTCCTCTACTTTTTATAATTATTGTTTTTCTTTTATTTTTTTTTTCACTTTCTATCTTTTGTTCTCACTCCTTTTGGTTCTATGAGCAATTTTAATTAAAAAAAAAAACAAAAAATTATGTTTTGATTGAAAAGAAAACAACTTTTGATAATGAAAAATTCAATTATGTAACAAGAATGTATAGTCATCAATTATTATAATATAAGGGCATTGCAAGAAGGCAATAGACCAAAAAAGAATAGTTAAAAAATCTCTTCTTGAAAAAAAAGAATTAAATTACTTTGCTTCAATACCAAACAGATGCAATATAAATACTACAATGATCTCACAGAATTAAGAATGTAACAAAGGAAAAATAGAAGAGTAGATTCACATCTATGAATTAGGCAAACTATTACAAACACAAAGGAAAAAGTACACAAACTTCATATTCTATTAACCATTCTCAAAGATGATGATTAATTGTGTATTGATAGTTTACAAACTTAATCTCAAATGTGTTTTATATGACTATTAAGTTTTTTTTTTTGTCATGTGGACTATATAGAGGCTCACTAATGTAACTGCTATGACACTTCATTTATCAAATATGATTCTAAATTTCATAACACTATAATGCACGAATCAACTTTTTTTTGTCTGAATAAAAATTAATCATTAAAGTGTAACCATTATAATATCTCAAGAATGGAGAGTTAAGTTGACGGAATAAAAGAAATGTTATTCAATACAAATACCTCCACGTGCAACGCACTTCCATACAACTAGTAAGTAAAGGATAGATTAGGGTTTTTGTTTTCAATTTCATCTTCCCATTGTATTTCCCCTCTTCTTTTCTCTATTTCATTCTCTCATATACGACAGATTCTCTCATATACGACAGAAGAACAAGCATGAGATTGGGGTTTTACGTTTGTTTTATTTTCCATATTTACCTTACTACTTTTCGTCTTCCTTCCTCCCTCTCATTCTCATACGACATCATAGTAACACACGATTGCACAAGAGCTTTTTTGCAGCGGAGAACGCACAAATGCTGGAGCTCCAGCTTTGAGAGAATGAGAGAATGAATTGAAAATAGGGTAATTTTCAACAGTAGTGTTGACAAAATGTTGGACCTTTTAACCTCTCTTTTCATTAAACTAAATTTTTAGTTAAAAAATATAATATTATAATTTTATAAATCAACATATGAGATGTTAAAGGAGGAATTTTACACACGAAAAATTGACAAGTCAAACGGGTTGGGTGCAGGTTGTATAATCTCAACCCGTTTATTAAACAGGCAGGTTTGGATTTGGGGTCAAGCTCTTAATACCCTCTATAAACCCGACTTGAACCCGCCTGATTGCTAGATCTAATTGTTAGAATAAGGGTTTGTTAGTCATAAAAATGGATCAAACAATCATTAAATTTTTAATTAAAATTAAAAAATAAAGGTATGAAAAGACCATAATTTATATTAATAAAAAAAATAATTACTTATAGTGTTCAAAGGTTATTCATAAAATAAATATCTTTTATAAGGTTATTTAAAAGCATAAATCAAATATTTGTAATCTATAATAGAAAGAAACCCTTAAAAAGATCTCTCTCTTAGGTACATTTTTATATTGTATAATTAATTAAGATCATGATTTTCTTTAAGATCTGATTTTCTTTTGCAAATTATTGATTTTATTATTTTTTTATTAATTTGATTCTTAATTTTTCTAATTATCTAATCGAATAAGGAAAAAATAATAATACTATTAGTTAATTACTAAATATTAGTAGATAAGGATCTCTTAAAGTTGTTAGGATAATTGTCTCTTATCTACTTATCTATTAGTATCATACTAAGTACCCTTGCAATTAATTATCCTAACAAACTTAGTTTAATCTTATATAAATATACATGTTAATCTTACATATTTTAACCATATCTAATTAGAAGATAAACTCACTTAAACCTAATCTCATTATTTAATTAAACTTATCTTTAAGTGTGTATTTGTCAAAGAAAATGATTTTTAAGTTAGCAAAAAAATATATATTTACAAGTATAATTAATTTGTTTTAATAAAATTTATCTTTTTATTTTAAGGTTAAAAAATCCTTAAAAATATAATTTCCTTTTAATAGTAGTATAGATATAGATAAATCTAAAATCAATATAAAATATATATATAAACATATATTTTATATAAAATATATGCATATAATAAGTGGGTGAGGTGGATTTACACAAGTCAAGAAGAAGCCCAATCCGAAGTTTATGGGTTGACCCGTAACCAACCCATTTGTAAATCCTCAAAACAAACCATCTAAATGCAGTTAGGTTTGGATGGGTAAGCAGATTGTTAGTAGACATATGGACGTATCAGATCATGATCCGAATCTAATTCAGATCCGATAACTCCGGATTCGGTACATGATTTATGATTTGAGATCTGAATAAAAGTAATCTGATTCAATTCACAATCGGATCGAATTTGGATAGACCCCTATCTGATTTGAAAAGAATCCGATCCGATTTAATATATATTCAAAATCTAAATATTTTAAAATTATAATTTATTTAAGCATTTAAAGACCTAAACATATAAAAGCACGTGACATAAATTACGAAGTCTTGAATGCGCATGATTTTTTAATTATCTAAAAATTATTAAATAAATTAAATATAAATATTTAAAATTTAAGAGTATAAAAGACTAAAGTGCAAAAGTCAAAAACTTATCGGATTTTGAATATCCGAGCTCTCAACCGAACTCGAATTTGGATCATGTAATACATGCTTTGTCGAATATCATATTGGATGTTTAGATTTTGGATATATTAGAATTCGATCCGAAGACGACGTGTTGACAGGCCTAATTGTGAGAGGGGAATGTTCCGCATTGATGAGCCGCCAATCCCCCTACTGTAATCTAGATGAAGATTTTCTATGAACCTGGATTGTGTGAACCTCACACAAGGTTGACACCTGTCCCATTTGGGCCCACAAAAAAGGGTGGCCATCATCGGTTAAGGCCAAAGCTAGTTTAGGGTTTATAGGTCTCTTAGGGTGTTAGAAATGCTGGTTGACCTTTTTTGTGGGGTCTACTAGGGGACAGGTGTCAAGCTCGTGTGAGGTTCACACGAGGTTCATTGAGCCCAGGTTTACAGAAGATTCTCGCCCCTATAATCTTACCTCTATATAATGGGTCCTAACAATCTCCTACCAGGCTTAAGTTGGGCCCTTCTAACAATCTCCTATCATGCTTAAGTTGGGCCCAGTTGAGCTTGAACCAGGCTGAGGCTCAGCTAAATGATTCTTCTATTATATCTACAGTACTCTTTTATTATGATATGTACAGCTGAACTGAAGATATTCTTCATAAGTTGGTTTTAACCCCTAGATTGTAGTAATAAATGAGTCAATTTGAAAATTGAGTTCAATAATAATGTGTCATCTGGCAGGATCAATTATAAAAATTATATAATTCTTTCGAAGGATTTGTGAATAAAGAATACACCTTTGAAATTTCAATTATCCCTTCGAAGACCCACATGTGTTGGGAGTATCTCTTCGAAGAAGCATATTTCAAGCACCCACTTATGTTGGGAGTATCATCTCGAACTCATAAATTTTGAGGGCCCACTTGTTATGGAACAAACCCTCAGACCAATATTCATTCGAAGACACCTATGTTCGGAGTATCTCTTCGAAGCCATGTATTTCAAGAGCCTACCTATGTTAAGAGTATTATCTCAAGTTAGCACTCTTCAAAAGGGCCTACCTGTGTTGGGACCTCAAGGTGATATGTTGTAAACTCACTAAATGGGATTCTGTTAAGGTTATTATCAAGCGTTAGAATTGCACTTCAATCTTATGCATATAAGACATTAAAAGCTTAATAAAAAGCAAGGTTAGCCACCTTGAGAAGACCTATTCGTCATCACAAGTAATATAATGTCTCAAGTAAAGATTCAATTAGTATAATGCTATTTTGAAGTTGTCTTTCGAGATAGTTACTTTAGGCTTTTCGAAATGACCATGTTGCTATCTCGAAAGTCATTTCAACATTTTAAATTGTCTTTTGAAATAACCGAATTACCATCTTGAAATCGCCTTTTGAGATAACCGTTTTGACGTCTCGAAATCATAATATTACAGATCATATTCTTTTAAGGTAATATTCTCTAGCATTCAATCATTCCTCGAAGTTGCTAAATTTGAAGTTATTTATTATAAACATAGAGGGAAATAAAACACAGACTTTCAGGAAAGAGAGGCCACATAGAGTTTTATCTAGATCTCTGTGGATCTTACTACATTAAAGGACTTTATCACCATAGAAAGCATAACACATAATAAATGTCTTTCATGAGCTGTATGATCTCACTTTCATTCTTAATCAAACATTTTATATACATTTATTAGGCGTTCTATATACCTGATCAAACATTTTGAGCAATCAAGATCAAAAAGTTTGTATACATTAATAAGCCGTTTTAAAAATGTATTGATTAGACGTTATAGTGGTCAAGTAATGAGATATGAGGAAATATAGGCTATAAAAGATCAATTATGCACTGAAAGAGAGATTGGATTCCTGAAGCCTATAAAAGACCAATCATGCACTGAAAGAGGGATTGGATTCTTGAATATTGAACATTCTCTAAAGTCTTCTAAACATTCAGATTTTGTCTGATGAATCCTATTTCAAAAGCTGATTTGTAGCGTCTTTTGGAGCATTCTTAACTGATCTACTGTTATGCTCCCTTTATTTTCATCTATTTCAAAGAAAACCTTGTATTGGAACGGCCAATCTTTGATTTAGACTAGTAGAAGTCAAATATTCGAACCTTTAATTGTTCAAACCTCTTTGATTAATAAACATTTGATTGTCATATTAATCATTTATCGGTTTGGTTTGTGCATCACCAGTAGTAATTCTCAAGAACCGAAATCAATTTTTGGTTCAGCCAGTTCAATTTCTGGTTCTAATATTGATTCAACTTGCTAACTTTGCTACCACGAGGGCTAATGAACATGATTTAACATGAAACTCTAAACCAGATCACCATTCTACTAAACACATACATCCAATTAATAGACCTTTTTCCTCTCACCAACTCGGCTCGTTATATAAAATTTTTGAAAGAGTAGTAGTAGAACCAGACCCAAATCAGGACTCACCATCTTACCTAATGCTTTCGTGGGAGGGGCCGGTCTTCAGATACACAGGCCAGAAGAGCCAGAGGAAAAGCCTCCTACCCGTCAACATGTTCCGATTTCACCACAGAAGATGTCGGCAAAGGATAGACCTCCATTATGTGAAATCAGAAAATGGGGCCTAACCAATAATAACCAAGTGAACAATCAAAAAGTTGAAAATAGGGAAAGAAACCAAAAGAACCTCCTGGTAAGGGAATTAGCTTTGTTGGGACTTTCCAGACTTCATTTCAAACTTGTCTCTGTATTTTTCGGTAGTAATTATTGATTCTGCTAGCCAGCTCTGTCCCTTAACCTTTAACCTTTACAGCTTGGCTTGCTCTGGCCCCACTAAAAAGCAAAGCCCAATTCAGACCAAGTTGAATAAAATAAAGATTGGGTACATTTCCTCTCAGAGAACAAGTTACAATTACATTGAGAAAGGAGAAACATGTGAATCAAATGTATAGAGTGAATGGACCAGAGAAGGGCAGTTAACAAATGGACTTTTTTATACTCATTGTATTAGAGTGGCTGGTTGACTAATTTGCAATTCACAATGATCAACTTGGGACTACTCATAAGTCATACATAGGTTAGAAGTTTTGTTTTCAGATCTACAGGCTTTTTCTTTTTTGGCTCTCTCCCTTGAGAGATCTCTTCTGACCTTTTGGATTGTTCTCTTTCTTTTGCACATAAAACATGGACCAGAGAGGAGGAACCCTAAGCTACAAAAACCATCGAGGAATAAAAGCTTTTGGATCCTCTGATAGATTTTTATACTGAAGAACAGACTTAACTGGAAGAAATAGGGATGTATACAACAATAACACAAAAGGAGATAGAATAAGACACAGAAATTGACCATTCCTTAGTGCTGAGAAAATGATGGATTAGATGGAACAAGTGGGTGGAGGTCTCCATCCCCAGCTGGAAAACAAACTGGCAATAATACAAAGGCTGTTTTCGCATTAATTGACTTCAAAGTTACCATGTCTACCTATCAGAAAGTGACCACATCACATGGGATTAAGACATTATTTTCCTGAAATTCCAGCAGTTTTGTTCCAAAAGTTGGGTGTCTACACAGATTCAGGAAAAACCTGGTGTTCGGAGAGCCACGAAATCTGACGTCCCAAATCACACATAACTGTATCAAAGGGTTCAGAGGCCAAGATGTTTTTAAGTTCCCAAATATGCAAGGGAGGAAAAGGGACCACTAACAAGAAATTTTTACGGGCAAGTAATAACATGAGTAAAAAATTACAATGGGCCCAGCGGAACAAAACCCAAATCTCTTCTTCCATGGTCCTGAAAGCTTTTCAGCTCATAAAAGATTGAAAGATAATCAAACAGGCAACGGTTTCAGTACAAATAGTCTCATAATAAATACGTGTCGTATGTATTTTGTTTGATAATTTTTAAAGGGGGGTACCATATGATAATTACAGTAAATAACTTACATAAAACTTGAACAAAACTTACTAGGGCACTCTTCCGCAAGAGGATAGGAAAAGCACTGATGATAGTATTATAGGAGAGATATGCTACCATAACTGGTACAATTTCATCTGCAGACTTTACTTCTTTCTCTTTCCCATTTTTCAGATCAGCCTTCAGAAGTCGAGAGAACCCACGGATGTGATCCCAGTGCTCAGATTCCTCGCGTCCTGTCGGCTCACAAAATCTTCGCAGCTACTATTTGAAAGCCTCTGGATTGGGACTGAGTTCAGAAGCTCAAGGCCTTGTTTGCCCATATGCTGCACTTCCTGCAGTGAGAGTATTTTGATACACCACACATTGTTTACAAACTCCCTGTAACAAATGAAGCAATTTTCCCATCTCAAGTTAAACCAATTTATAAGGGAAAGGGAATATGAAATGTCAGACAATTTAAAACAAATATCTCATACCAATTAGCCTAATAAACTTCATACCTTCTAAAATAAAAATCATACATAGAACAATTCAAGAGCAGTGAATTTAACAACTCAAAACTAAGTCCAGAGGATAGGCATGAGTTTCCTTGTGCAGTTTATGAGAACAGATAAATATTCAATGACACCTATATGCCTTTGTCCCTGTAATTGATGCGGTTATCGATACGCTATCAAATATCAACCTGCCAAATGCTGGTCCATGATTGGCCACAGCTCATAAGTTAAGTCAATCTCACAACCTTGAAATGATCAAAACAGTACTTTTACTGCACTCGTCAATCATGCACACAATTGTTGCCTCCAACTGTTGATCAATTGATTAGAAGAACTTTTTTATCCAAGTGGGGGGGGGGGGGGTTAGTAGCTAGAAAATCAAATGTAGCCAACCATTTAGGAAGGTCCTGATAAACAAATATAAGCCTAGGCCTTCTCAGCCCCGAGTAAACCAAATGGAAACACTAGCTGCAACATTTACAGGGATTGCTCAATGGAACATTGATTTTAACAAGCCTCCCATCGGAGACCTCTATTCCCACCGTACCAAAGAAGAAAAGCAAAATCACCAAGGCACGCACATAAACCTCCAATCTTTTGGAAGATCAACTACATATGCATGCAATTAGCTTAGAAGATGATGCCTAATATAAACGACCATGGACATCAAGAAGTTCAATATGTGAGTAGCTTTAACATTTGCCAGTGTGACACCAAATGAAATGCACTAGTACTGGAAATAAATTTAGGACTTACTGCCAGGGGTCATCGCCGAGAAGAAGAACATCGTTCTCCCGGTCGACGAATACAAGCTGCCAGCCTGATCTCAGAGGGTCCTCCAATTGGCCTTCAAGGCCAAACATATGAGCGAGCTCACTGCGCAGCTCATTGTAGCTGCAGAACCTGGAGATATCCAGTGACCTCCCAAAGGACCCTGCCTTGTGAACCTGTTATCAAACACCAAAAAACCAACTCACCACTATTTATGTAATGTGGAGTCAACCAAGACGGGATATGATAGCCACATGTCAAGTCAGCAGTCAAACAGGCAAAGCAATATATGTAAGAGCCCATCAAAATCAATCAAAATCATATATTCCACATTAAAACCTAGACAAACGGATGTAGCCACAGATCATGCTCAACACAATATGGTCTTCAGAGTCACATTCTCCCTGCTATTCCATGTGCCTGACGCAGGGATATGGACTACCATTCAAAAGGTCGGGTTATATATCTATCTCAAAATACCTTCGAAACTAAAAACAATCAAACCCTGACTGGACAAAGAACATTCCATCATAAGGTTCTCCGAGGCATGATATAGAAATTTAAAACAAAAAATAATAATAGAAAAAGAGAGAAGACCTTGTCAAGTTAATTTTTGCCTTCAGGATACTTTAGGTGGACTGCAGAGAAGTAGATAATAGCTACTCTCAAGCAAACACAAGTAGTAAATTTGGAAACCAAGTGTAGTGCAATCAACATCTAATGAGAGAGATATTCACCTTCACAAAGGTTGTTCTCGTTGGTGGGTTTTCTTGGCCCACATTTTCCTGAGACTGTAGGAAACCAGATTCATGCATGCAACTGGAAGTTGTCATGGCCGGATTAAGAGGGAAATCTGTGTCTGTACGACTCATATAATTAGAAGAAGCAAATGGCATAGTTGTGGACTCACTCTCACTGCCAACACCTCTAAGGCTCGACATCCCATTCTGTAGTAGAAGTGATGAAGAATCTATGTTAACCCCAAACAAAAGATGGCTTTGGGAATCCATGCTACCTTCTTGGTCAATTGAGCACTCTCTACCCGGAAATGGAGGCAATGATATCGAGTTTTGAGATACATTTGGCTGTGGTGGTCCCAACTGCTCCACCTGGGGAAGAATACACTGAGCTGTTCCAGAAGAGTTCATAGGTTCCACAGCAGCTCGCTTGGGCAACCAGGCAGTAGAAGGGATTAAAGGACTGCTTCTAGGCAAGTTGAGTAGGTGGGAGGATTCATCCTGGGAGAATGAACCCAAAAGACTGTGTAGAGGAGAAACACCAGATGTAGCTACAGGATTCACAGTGGAGTCGGGAAAGCTTTGCTGCTGGCACAATGAAGACATGGTCTGCAGAGATGGGGTATGTGATTGAGATGCTGACACAAGTTGAGAGAAAGCAGAGGCAACATTTGGGATCTGTTGTTGGTCAGACAAATGTTGCTGTTGTTGTTGCTGCTGTTGCTGCTGTTGCTGGTGATGTTGCTGCAGCCGCTGCTGCTGTTGCAGCTGATCATTAAATGGGTGGCGATTCTGCAACAGTTGCTGAATAAGCTGAGCCTGGCTCTGGTTTTCTTGAACGCTTTGAAGAAATGCAGCTTGAGGTTGAGCTTGTTGCAGCATCTGCCGTTGTAATAGAGAGGCAGACCCATTGGGAACATTTTGGTGTTGCTGGAATTGCAGAAGGGATGGAGTTGCTTGTTTAGAAGGATCCATAGCCCTCATTTCCTGAAGCGCAGCAGCAGCCATTGCCTGGTACATATCAGGTTGTAAACCAAGCATGGAAGCATCAAGCCTGGGCTGCATCCAGGGTGTAACCCCAATACCCTGGAAATTCAAAGATTGAATCCCCCTGTCTCCACCATCTCCTCGGAGCCACATGATTGGAGAATTAATACCAAGATCATCATCCTTGATGCCTGAGCAAATCATGCAAGATTGATTAAGAAATAAAATGAATCGAGATTGGATTAGAGTCGAGAAGATTGTATATCTATTTGTCATGATTGATAGAAGAACTAAAAAGTCATACCATTGAGTGAGGGCAATCCGGGGGGCCATGGTCGCTTAAGTCTGAGTGGAAATGGGGATGGATACATGGGGAATGTTGTTAATGGTTCAATCTCCCACAGAGACACTCTTGGCTGCCTCTCCCCTGCGGTCGATTCATCCCAGCCTACCTGAATAGATGGAGACAAATTTACAAACACATGTATCATTCAATAAAGTAGCATCTTTTTTTATCGGTCACTTCATCAAATGTGTTAACACACCTTCACTGAACGCCAATGTGAGTTTGGCCAACGAACAGGATCCAAGTCACTTATGCCAGTTATTGTTCCCATGTACCTGGGGTACAAACAGAATTGCTTAATTATTCTTTTTCATAAAGAAATCAAATGAAAGTAAAGGAAGCCATCATTCATGAAGGCAATACAAGGGGTACAAATGGTACAAAACAGAGGGAAAAAGAAAGGAAAAAAAATTGAAGTGCATCAATAGAACAGCATCCAAGGAGATAAATCCCTCACTGCATTGTCACAAGGAGCAGATAATGCCAAAATTAGCATACAAGAGAAAGGAGCTCTCCCTGGAAAAGGTTAACAATTTATACTTTAGGCCATGAACTGTCAGAAACATTGTCACTTCGAGATTTCTAAATCTCGCTTCTGTTTCTCTTTATACTGAAATTCTCATTAGTGTATTAAATGACAAGTCCAAAGCAAAGATAAGAGCAACAAATTTTCCCGGTCATTAAGCAGCCAAAAAACTTGGATCAGATGATCAAATAGGCTTGGTTTAAAATCATCAACCATTAATCACCCTCCAGCCTATATAAAGGACCTCCAATTCCCTTGTACAAAGAAATACATCAAGACTAGGGATAAAAATGGACATGGAGATTTTTGAGACCTACCGACGGACACTCGACTCTTCTGTCTCAAACAGCATCCGAAATCGCATTCCAACAGAAACACGGGTATGATAAGCTGCTTTGAAGTACTTTGAAAGAGGTATGACAAATTCCGATGGACTAGCCCTGAAAGCAGGATGAGATAAATGAACAAACTAGCAATTATAGAATTACCAATTTCTCATAAACACACAGAACCCACCTTGGATTGTAGAATATAGTGAAGCGGCTATTTGTGGCAGCCGCATGAGCTGCTGCAGCAAGAAGCCCTATGTGCATGCTATCACTCGATAACACCGATGAAGGCATAACAGTTTGTGGCCGATTAGCACGACGAATTCCCAGAAGTAATTGATTCTTTTCATTCCTGATGGAAGAAAACAATATTGGGTTTGACAACCATCATATGAAAGGATCAATTGTTACCCAATATATAAATAACTCAAAGACACAAATAGGGAGATAGGAAGAAGTTTTCATCCCTGAATGCACCATGCACATGGATCATTTGCAGGGAAGGAATCACCACTTGTCACTTGTCAGGTCATGACAAGGAGATATCGACCTTGAATTTTGATCAAATACTCTCTTCACAATATAATCCTTAACTGTTAACTATTTGCTATATTCCCCCTCTCCCCCCAATAAAAACAAAACAAACAAACAAAAAAAAAGATTATATATATATATATTCTTGGGGTACTACACAAAACATGGAAGGTGCCACACCTGCCCATGACTAACATCTGGGTGCAAGTACTACGTCAGGACAAGAAACCAGAGATAGTTCAAAGATGGGGAATTACAGACAATGTGCATACCAGATAAAAAGGACTGAATCGCCAGCAACAAGTCTTTTTGCACTTACAAACACGCTCCAGCCTGTCGTAAGAAGATGCCTTTTGGGCTGACCTGCATAGAAATGGAATCAAATAATGAGAAGCAAGCCTTTTGCATATTTAGAAACTCACCAGCATTTTTGCAGTAAGGGGGCACAAATCTAACAATCAGTTATATACAATAGAATCAGAACAAGTATGGCTCTATACGTTGGTATTTCTAAAAAGACTGCGTGTAAGATATCAAGACACTTTTTCCAATACAATATTTGTGGATCTTGAAGAACTATTATCCATATCAATATTTTAACAAAAATAATATAGCATTTATTTCAGACTTAGTGCTATTCCGCTAGTTGGAAGCATTCATGGAAAAAAGTTTAGAATCCATCCTGTTAATCATAAACAACTTTAATTTGGAAAAATTGAAAAAACAAAAAGTGCGCAAGGATATTTGGATGAGAAAAGGGAAGAGGGAAGGTTGGTTGCTTGAAGAGCAACGAGATATATGAGTTGATAGGAAAAGAGATGTAAAGATTCTAAACTTCTAATAGGATATTAACCGCGCGCGCGCGCGTGTGTGTGTGTGTGTGTGTGTGTGTCTGTAGGTTGGGTTGGGGGGATTAAATAAATGAGTAGAGAGAACAAAGGAACTTATGTTTGAAAGGAACTTATGTTTGTGATGGAAAACCCTAATCAAAAAACAATAAATGTAGGCTAGACTTCCTTAATACAGTAGTTCCACACCTTTATCAAAATATAATTAAACTACAATCAATTTTTCTTTGAACCTGGTACACAGACCTTTCTGATGAAAAATTCATAATTTCTGAATACTATAAACATGGAATAAAACTTAACAGAGACCCAATTAATCAAATCTGTTTCACCACAAGTTGCATAGGGAGTCATGTGCAAGATTTTAAATATCCATTCCGCAACAAATATGCAATGGCAACGAAAATCCCATTCCGCCATTCTAATCAACCAATATCTCAAGTTAAATTATGTGATTGCTTTCACATCATCTCTAATCAACTCCATCCAGATCCCAACCTATTCTCCTCCACCAAACCAAGCCCTTCCCTGCACTGTCCTAAACTGAACAAATCAAGTAATAATCACATAAGCATTGTGGGAGCAATTTAGAAAACAGGCTTGCATTCATAAACAGAACTACCAGTAGTAAAATAACCTAGGGTAATTCCACTACCAACCACCTAGCTTTTCTTTTCTTCTTCTGACATAGCATATCACCCCGACATAAATGCAGTGCTTAGAAATGAAATGTCAAGTCTAGTCAGAAATTTTAGTAAAGAGCAATGTTATTAAAATGCCTACGAACCGGTAGGCAATGGAATAGCCCGTCAACTGGGTAATTAAATGCTCACTTCGGGGACAAGACCTACAACAAGCTTGTCCTACATCTACAAAAAGTTTGTTCATATCACACATTAACCTCCAAAATGAAATTAAATTACTACTAAATAAATTATGAGAAAAAGAAAATAACATACTAACTATCAATTAGTAGTTAAAATACAATACAGCAAATTAAAGAAATGCATATGTATATGTTTATACAAAAAGAGACCATCAGTTAACACACAGAAAAGTATAACTATAAAACAAACCTGACTAACATTATAAGCACTAGAGAACGTGGAAGAAAACATGAAAAACAAAACTAATCAAGTGAGATTTGACTGAAATTGAAGTGAGTGAAGGTGGTGGTCGGTGTGTTGAGGGGGGGTATAGGGATAGAAGAGAGAGAAGGAAAAGGAAATAAATCAATGGAGAGAAGCTACAAAAAAGGAAGGCAAGAGGCACTAGATTGATAGACAAACACATGCACACAAATGTGCACGCTCACATGCACACACACAGAGATCTGACTTGAAACATCGAGCAACCTTAAAGAAACAGAAGAATATGAACCGTTGAAGGTCAATTGGTTGCGGTCAATAGGGACATACTTACTAAATGTATTTATTCATTAGTCACCAAATATTAATTCATTGTAATTAGTTAATTGTCTACTTTGTAAACTAAATCATAATTGAAGTTGGCCTGGCCCAAAATAGCCGTTCGACACACCAAGCTTCAATTTGCCTACATGAGGGTCACATAGGTATTGGGGGGAAAAATTGCTCGAGGAACTTATTTAAGAAAAATCTGGAGGAATACTTGGTTGAAAAACAAGAAAACGATAGAATAGAACAAAGATAAATGAAACAAATGGCCTTATTGGTAGTGTGAAATCAGATAGGATGTTCACCTTGAAAAGAAATAGCAAAGTAAAACCATAAACCAGAAAGACTAACAAACCTTCCACACCCATGATATTTCATAGATATGTTAAGTGTGGCTGATGGAATGTACAAGCTCATTTCATAAAACTCACCGCGAAATATATGTCTGAATTTCCATTCGTTGTCATGGAGATCCCTTGCGATTAACTCTTGAGCTGGAGGCTGTTGAGTGAAATCCTGAAGCAACAACATAGAACAGAAACATGCACTAATAAGATTAATAGGGATGCATTTAGGAAGAAAACGGGTTGGTTGGTTGGTTGGTTGGGGAGGGGGTACTTAAAAACTAAAGAAACCCACCAATGGAGGAAAGACTTTCTCCGCTGCCCGGCGAGGAACAGAAAATCCTCCATGAGTACTAGTGTCACTTGCGGTCAATGTCTTGCAGAAATA
>JAUPMG010000019.1:10971865-10984252 GCA_031762675.1 Pachysandra terminalis
AAATAGTAAGTATTAGAAAAATACCGGTTATGTCCATTATAGGACCAAAAGGCAATTTTGTAGTGAGTCTTATACTTGAGAGGTAATTAATCTTGGTCAAAATACTATTTGGTGATTTGCAACCTAAAGTAGGATATATAGGTAATTTTCCCTATTTTAATATCATCATGGAAAGATCTGACACCCTTTGATTATAAATTTCTAAAAGAAAATAGATTAAAAGAGAAATGGGAGAGAGGCTCTTGGGATGAGGGGAAATTTAATACTGCTCGTTTGTCAGTGCTCTTCACTGTTTTCTATACATCTGCATGAACACCCATAGAAAAGAAAAGTCAAAACAAGTCCAAATTGCTAAGATTACCCTTTAGATTCTACTTTTTCTTCTTACACCTTATTTTAATCTCACCCCACTACAAAGAAACCCTAACATAGCAATAGAAACCCAACCTTATAATGTATTTCTATTAAGAGTTTTTAATTAATATATGATCTTAATTTTGTATCAGGTATGGTAAACTTTTTTAAAAGAAAGTCAACAGTTGAGTTGTATCCCCCTGCTAAGAGAAAAGATGACAGTGAATCAAGTGATAAGGTGCACCATTGCTCGCATGAAAGTTTAATAAAAACCTATTTTGACGATCTTCCAGCAGATCCTGGGTTACGAACTCAGATTTTGGATTACAATCCTAATGATCGGGACCAAATTCGACGAGCATATTTGCAAAAGGGTCCTTGTCAGCCTCGCAATCATAATTTTCCACAAAAGAATTTTGGGAGTCTATTACGAAGATTGAACCAGACTTGGTTTGATGAATATACTAATTGGTTAGAGTATAGCATAGCAAAAGATGCGGCATTTTTCCTATGTTGCTATCTATTTAAGCTAGATGTTGGAGATCAAGTGGGTGGAGATTCATTTGTTGGTGAGGGTTTTACAAATTGGAAGAAGAAAGAAATATTTCAAATTCATGTTGGAGGTTCGAACAGTGCCCACAACAAAGCTTGGAAGAAGTGTCAAGACTTAATGAACCAATAACAGCATATTCAAACAATTTTCTCCAAGCAGTCAACCCAAGCTCGAGGTGAATACCGAACTCGTTTGAAAGCATCGATTGATTGCATTCGATTTCTTCTCCGAAAAGGGTTGGCATTTCGTGGTCATAATGAATCAGAGGATTCCAACAATCAAGGAAATGTTTTAGAGCTTTACGGTTTCTTTCTGATCACAATGAAGATGCAAAAAATGTTGTTCTAAAAAATGCTCCTGAAATTCTCAAGTTGACAGCACCTGATATTCAGAAAGACATTGTAAATGCTTGTGCAATTGAAACCACAAATGTTGTCATCAATGATATTGGTAATGCGCTATTTGCCATTTTAATTGATGAGTCTCAAGACATATCAATAAAAG
Organism: Pachysandra terminalis; assembly: GCA_031762675.1. Lineage (NCBI taxonomy): Eukaryota > Viridiplantae > Streptophyta > Magnoliopsida > Buxales > Buxaceae > Pachysandra > Pachysandra terminalis. Next base: position 10,973,277 of record JAUPMG010000019.1, read on the forward strand.
AGCAGATGGCTGTTGTTTTGCGCTGTGGACAAAAAGGGGCATGTAATTGAGCGGTTTTTAGGTATTGTACATGTTACAGACACCACTGCTTTATCACTTAAAGCAGCAATCGATGCATTATTTTTCAAATATGGATTGAGCATTTCAAGACTGCGTGGGCAAGGCTATGATGGGGCTAGCAATATGCAGGGTGAGTTCAATGGTCTCAAAACGCTTATCATAAAGGAGAATGAATACGCTTTCTATGTTCATTGCTTTGCACATCAACTTCAGTTAGCTCTTGTAGCTGTTGCAAAGAATAATATCCAGATTGCTTTGCTTTTTAATGTGATTGGTAATCTATTAAATGTTGTTGGAACCTCTTGTAAACGTCGCGATATTCTTCGAGATAAGCAAACTACCAAAGTTATTGAAGCACTCAAGAATGGAGAGCTATCAAGTGGACAAGGCCTAAATCAAGAGACTGGTCTACAACGATCGAGCGATACACGTTGGGGATCTCATTATGGTATTTTGATTAGCCTACTTGTCATGTTTTCATCTGTGATAGAGGTACTTGAAATTGTTATAGAGGATGGTTCAAACTCAGAACAAAGAGCTGAAGCATGCGTTTTATTAGACTCGATGCAGTCGTTTGATTTTATCTTGAACTTGCATTTGATGAAAAGTATATTGGGAATAACACATGAACTGTCACAAGCATTACAAAGGAAAGATCAAGATATCGTTAATGCTATGGCTCTTGTTAAAGTTTCTAAGCAACGACTACAAACAATGAGGGAAAGTGGATAGGATTCTTTATATGGCGAAGTTGCTCCTTTTTTGTGAGAAACATAGCATTTTTATTCCCAATATAGATGATGTGTTTGTAGCACAAGGGAGACCACGACGTAGAGCTGAAGAATTTACAAACCTACACCATTATCGTGTTGAGTTATTTTATATTGTCATAGATATGCAACTTCAAGAGCTAAATAGTCGTTTTACTGAGACGAATACTGAGTTGTTACTTTGTGTGGCGTGTTTGAATCCAAATGAATCATTCTCTTCTTTTAACAAGCAAAAGTTGATTCGGCTTGCCCAATTTTATCCATTGGAATTTTCAGCAGTAGAGCTCGTGGCACTTGATAATCAACTTTATACTTATATTATTGATGTGCGTTGTAGCAGTGAGTTCTCAGGAGTGAAAGGGATTGGTGGTCTTGCTGAGAAAATGGTTGAGACAAGAAAAGATATATTGTATCCGTTGGTTTACTTGATTATAACATTGACACTAATTTTACCAATTGCAACTGCCACAGTAAAGAGGGCATTTTCTGCTATGAAGATTGCGAAGAATCGATTGCGTAATCGAATGGGAGATCAATGGATGAATGATAGCTTGGTTGTATATGTTGAGAAAGACATATTCAATGGCATCAATAATGATGTAATCGTGCAACGCTTTTAAAGCATGAAGACTCGAAGGGGACAATTGTAAAAGGCATATTCTCAATCTTATTTTTATCAATAAAGAAAAAAAGAACTTTGATTAAATTTGTACTTAATCATTTTGTTTAGCTGACTTGAGAAATCACACTAACAAGAAATCAAATCTTGCGCCCCCTCGAATAAATTCCTGGCTCCGCCCCTGTTCCTTATGGTTCTTTTTTTGCTCCATCTCGGTAGGTTTTCTTCTTCTCTTCTCCTTTTAGTTTCATTGTTTTCTTTTTCAAGTTCCCTGATTTGTAATTGATTCTTATTGTGCTCTCCTGTTCTTCCACCATCTTTGTGGTTAGAAAATCTACAACCCAATTTCTATAACCAAAGTGAATGTGTATTTGGATGGAAGCTAACGTGCGGGTGTCTGTATAAAGTGAGATTTTGGGTTCTTTCAAAGATTATTAATTTGTTTGTAATTAATTTCTAAAAACTCCATCCAATCATCATCATTACTATCTGCTGCGAAACACGAAAAAGGTTTGCTGCCTCAACTGTCTTTGCTACCTCTAACAAAGAAGGAACAATAACAATAGAGGAACAACAGCTATGAATCGAAATGCAAGACTCAAAGCTGAGGTTTGAAAAATACTTTCTATTTATTGCACAGGAAAACGCTTTTTCCAAGTAGTGTTTTCCTTATAAAATTTGTATTTGAAAGTGTAGATAGACAATCAGCAGGCAACTGTTGGACGATACCACTATGGGACAGCCTCGCCTAGCTCCTCATGCTCTACAGGGAACGACCAAGAGAAAAGAAGTTCCTTTAATTACTACACTGGTATTTTATGGGTAGAGAAATCTAGAATTCTGGAGATTGTAAACCATGCAATGAAAGAACTCAAGAATATGGCCACTGTGGTGAACCACTATGGGTTCGAAATGTTAGAGACTGGGCACTGAGATACTTAACTATGAAGGGTACATACACGAGTTCTCCATTGAAATTTCTAGCAATGGGCAAGTAAGGAGATCAGTTGAGGCCTAATCAAAGAGAGACGGGCATCGTCTTTGTGAACCTCCCCCGACTGGTGCAAAGTTTCATGGATGTAGTAAGATATTTTTCTCTTCTTTTAGTAGAACTAAAATTTCTTCTATATTATTAGAGAACATGTTCGGGCTTTTGAGTACCATATTATGTAGTATTATAGTTAGGTAGTTCATTACCAAAAAAAAAAAAAAAGCTAACCCATTTCAGTCATATGGTAAGCCAATTAAAAAAATTCTCATTGTTCATTTTAAGTGGGTGTTTGGTTTCAGGAATAGTTAAACATGAATTACAAGACTGTGTGACTCTCATTTCTTGCATGTTCTTCAAAATCAATGGAAAGATATGTTTCTTTGCATGATCTCCAATGCAGCAGCTACTGTTGATATTATCTACAATGGAGAAGGCATCAACAGAAATGGTGTTGTACAATTGGTGAGGAACTTATATAACTTGTCACAACTCTGCATCTGCAATTTAGTGGGTAAGATCATTGAGGTAGTTGGACTGTTTGGAGTCTGACTTTAATGTTGTAGAGAACAGTACTAGTAATATTTGGAAGGATAAGAGAACGAGGAAGATGGAGTTGTGGTCCTTGTTTGGAGTTGTTGTAAGAAACAAAGACTACTAGGAGCTTTGTAGCAATTTTTTTTTTTTTTTTTTTTGTGATAAATGTTGATAGAAAGGGAGATTAAAGAAGCAAGCTAGAGAGGGTGTTTTGAGTATTGAGTTGAAGTTTAAAATGGCAATCTGTATATTATTAGTACAGAAAAAATAATACCAAATTGTAACATGTTGTAATAATCTTGCACAATAGAAAACAGGATTTAATCTTTATAAGGTGAATTTTTAAGCTGAAAATGCTACTAATTCCTAAACTGGAAATCATCACAGAGAAATTAACAAACATTAGTTATGGTTAAATTCTTGACGTCCGTGTGTCTCGCACGGAATTTTTGCTAGTTTCTAATATACAAGTTGGGGTCTATGCCCAACCCTTCTTCCACCTGTGGAGCGCCTCTACGGCTATTCTTACTTAAAGGGTCTTTCCTTATTAACTAATAATAATAATAAATTAATAAAATTAAATAGTCCAAATAGATTAAAGCGAGCTGGATGCGAGATTGACTAATGAAGCCGCTATTAAACGAAAAGGTTTGGCTTCAGTGCCACGTCGTTAATATCCCAATCAAGTATCAACCCGACTCAAACCGGATCGATCCCACCCGATTGCCACCTGTGCTCAATCCGCCGACTGTACGGTAATTAAAACTTATCGCAACTTGGTTACATCCTAGTCTAGTCTTGTACTGAACCCACATGTTAGGAGCTTTACATAATAACAAAGAGTATGTAACGTGGCACCAACAAGAGTCATACACGTTTCACCCAACTAAAAAAGTTGACCCCTTTGTACATCATACGTTACTCGACACGTATCTCTCAACCGTTGGATGTGGAGATGAACACAGGGTCCCATACATACGAAGACAAGTTAGGTTAGTGTACAAAGTAGCCAACCCAGGTTGAAGCAATATTCTCGTCCATATCCTATAATCCATAATAATAATGCATGAGAGAGAGTTTTGCCAAAGGAAGAAAAGCAAAACCACATGTTTTTCTCTGACCCAGGAACCCAAAATCCAAAACACATATATACACACAAGTACAAATTAACATGTAATCATCAAGATCCATCACGCCATGCACGTGTGTCGCATTAAGTGGGAATCCATTAGAGATGAGGACGTTCACATGCCCAACTCAAAATAACTTCTTTCACAAGTCATGGCCATACCCTCTCTCTTAAATAATGACATATTTACCTCAATCTATATCTAGCTAGGCTGTTCAATTGGCCTCATTTAAGTACCATTACTTCAGAAAAAGACTTGAATTGTCCATAGACATGCACACGCATGCACTTAGAAAAAGGCAGTGATGAGAGTTTTTTTTTTGTTTTGGTAAGAGTTGTAAGTACATATAATAAGACCTGATGTTAAACACCAATTACTTTAAAAGCTCAAGATACTAGGAAAAGCCACAACAATTTATATCAAATGGTTCAATATCTTTTCGTACATTCGTGCAAACTTCGCACGGGAATAATACATCTGTGAGAGAACATAGGGCACCGAGACAAATGTACACAAATATAAACTCCTAAGATTTGATCACTTGATCTCTCTCTGTGATAATATGTTAAAAACCAATTGCCTAAAAGCTCAAGCTATTAGAGAAAGGTACAATAATATATATCAAATAGTTCAATAATAGAGAGTAAGAAAAGCTGATTTTAACAAAGTGAGATGTTTAAGGATCATTAAGTCAAGGTGTGGTTGGAAATAAATGTTGTTTGGTATTGATGTGTGGAGTGAAACCAACATAACTAGTATCGTACATTCGTGCAGACTTCGCACGGGAACAATACATATGTGGGAGAACATAGGGCACTGAGACAAATGTACACAAATATAAACTCCCAGAATTTGATCACTTGATCTCCCGCTGTGATAATATGTTAAAATCCAATTGCCTAAAAGCTCAAACTATTAGAGAAAGGTACAATAATATATATCACATAGTTCAATAATAGAGAGTAAGAAAAGCTGATTTTAACAAAGTGAGATGTTTAAGGATCATTAAGTCAAGGTGTGGTTGGAAATAAATGTTGTTCGGTATTGATGTAGTGTTGTAATGTTTTGTTTCTCCCAAAAGATGAACTACTCACCTGGCCTTTTAAGGATATGTAATAAAGGTTGGATGATGGGAAAGTAAGAGAGTTTGGTTTCACTCAGAATAGGCATCTGTGGTCTTTTAACACACTTTTAATTTCTTTCACTGGATGACTGATTGATTGGCTCCCTCTTTGCCAGAAGGGTAGTTGTTTTTAACCTTTTTATATATGGGAAAAAGTTGAAGGATAGTTGCCTATATGTACTCTCTCTCTCTCTCTCACACACACACACACATCTCCTACTCACTGCCTTAGAACTTATTATTTGTACTCTCTCTCTCTCTCACACACAAAATGAGATCAAGGAGTTCATCCAATGTGAGAAAAGGGTTGTATTTGAGAGGAAGGAATAGAAGGAAGGCCATCTTGGGATCATCTGTCCGGAGGAAGCTTAAGAAGCTCCAGAGGATTGTTCCTGGTTGCAAGCAGATGGATGTTGAGACCATGTTTAAGAAGACTGCAGATTACATCTTCTTACTACAATTTCAAGTGAATCGTCTCAAAAATCTATCTAATTTCTATGGAGTTTGAAAAGAACAAATTCTAATTAGCTCCCCATCTTCACAAATCCAAATGGGTTTCATCTAAAATGCAAGGTAATAATCTTCTTATGTTCCACTGTTAGTATAGCTGTATAGGTGAATCAACCTAAGAGAAAAGAAGAAAATATATGGAAGCTTCTCCAGCAAATAGAGAATCACTGTATGAACTTCCTATATCTTGTAAAATTTACTAGTGAAAATGGAAAGCAGTTTAATATCTTTTCTCATTTCTTTTCCTTTACTAATTATTAGTGATATTAGATATTACTGTTTCCCTTTGCAGTTGTCTTCAGTCTATTGATCTTCATTTCATCACAAATAGAAGTGTGAAAATAGACATCTCTCTCTCTCTCTCTCTCTCTCTCTCTCTCTCTCTCTCTATGGATGGATGGCAAAATAAATTTCCGATAAGCAAAAGAGCTCTAATTGAAGAAGTTCAGCCATGTTCTTATGACATGAAATAAAGCCATGAGAAACTTCAAATCAAGGTTAGATCGCCTATATTTTCTTGAAATTGGAAAAAGTTGTGGGTTTTTTCATAGTGGGTTAATTCTACTATATATGGAAGAACTTCTTAAGCTCCAAACTCTTGGAACTTAGATTTTTCCCCTATATGAGCAGGAAATATCCAACTCAACGAATGGAACATAAAATTGGGTTAGAAGAATAATTTCGAAAACACCCCCATCCCCCACACTGATTTTTAATATTTTACTAACACCTCCAACCCCTTCTGTGGCACTTTTTTTCTAATAAAAAGTTCCCAACATATTACAGTCACACTGTTTAATCCATTTTAATTACTTGTCTTATTTAGACAAAACTTATTCAAAAAAAGTTGAATATGAAAATCCAGCTTCATTTGGTAATGTTTATGTGGAGGACGGAGTAGTCAACATGTCAAAATATTTTTTTTCCCAAATTTCTCTACCTCGGACTTTTGTATATATCGAAAACTCTAATAACCACCATCACAAACTAAAAAATATTTAAAAATAAATAATTGTTATTACACTTGACAAATTCCTATAAAACATATATCGATGGGCTTATATGGGTGGGAAGATTGAGTAGCTATAGACTATCTAAAGTGCCCATCCTTTCATGGCCGCCTCGTTTATTTTGTGAAACGTCAAAAAGGGTTGGCAAATCCAAATGGTCAAAAATTACAAGTGTTAATAAATTTTCTCATTTTCCAATTACTAGTATATAATTGACCTGAAGTCCACTAAACTCAATGGATCCTCTTCAAGGAGCAACTATTGAATGAGTTATTTACCCATGACAATCTAAGAACTAATTTATAACATAATAACCTCTAGTAATTAATATTTTTTGAGAGACCAACTTGGTTCTGTAATGGATAACTGATAGCCTACTAAGTCATACGTTTTTATGAAATTTTCTATATATCTATATATATATATACTAAAATTTTTTATAAAAAGTATTATTAGTACTAATGCACATGCATTGCACGTGATAAACTTATTCTTTTTAGAACAATTTTATTATTAGCTATCCAATGAATGATGTGTGTTTACAAAATAAAGGAAAATGAGAGCATTGTTAAAATAATGAAGATCAAGGAAAGAAGATTGAGAGAATTTCTCTATATTCGTATGTGGAAGTTGTACAGAGTCGAGCTTTATACAAAGGTAATGATCTATACTAGGAAACAATCTCCAACATCTAGTTCTTAACGGCTAGTCTAATTACAATAGGTAGTCTAATTACAGATCATCTAACGGTTACATTAATTACAGTAAGTTCTCATCTTTAGATTTCTTTCTTCTAAAACTCCCCCTCAAGTTGGTATGTGAATATCAAGAACTCCCAACTTGCTAAGATGTGATTGAAAAACAACTTGCCCCAATGGTTTTGTGAAAATATCAGTTGTTTGTTGTCTAGTTTACACATGTGTTGTTTCAATTTCTCCATTTGATATTCGCTCACGCACTGTGTGGCAATCTAATTCGATGTGTTTAGTACGTTCGTGGTATACCGGATTTGCTGCAATGTATATGGTTGCTTGATTGTCACAAAATAATCTTGCTGGTTTAGGGTGTTCAACACCCATGTCTTGCAAAAGATATCTAAGCCAAGTGAGTTTGCAAGTCACAGCTGCCATAGCCCTGTATTCTGCTTCTGCAGAGGATCTGGACACCGTGGATTGTTTCTTGCTTTTCCACGACATAAGGGCTTTTCCAAGAAAAATGCAGTAGTCCGTGACTGACCTTCGTGTAGTGGAGCATCCAGCCTAATCAGCATCATAATAGCTAACCAATTTTATTTTTTCTTGTGATGGAAAGAACAGACCTTGGCCTGGGGCTCCTTTCAGAAATCGGAGAAGACGGTGGGCCGCATAAAGATGTGGCTTTCTCGGTTGTTGCATGAATTGACTGAGTGTTAACACAGAGTATGTGATCTTTGGCCTGGTAATTGTGAGATAAATCAACTTTCCTACTAGTCTGCAGTAGTGAGTTGGATCCTTGAGAAGGTCCCCATCAGTTGGAGTTAGCTTTAAGTTTTGTTCCATTGGAATTTTGCAGGTTTCACACCTCTTAAGCCAGCTTCTTCCAATATGTCCAGAGTATATTTTCGTTGACAAATAGAGATGCCTGCTTTAGATCGTGCAACTTCAACTCCAAGAAAAAAAATTTAAGTGCCCTAGATCTTTGATTCGAAAATGACTGCTTAGAAATTCTTTAAGGTGATTGGTCATCTTTTCGTCATTGCCTGTGATGATCATGTCGTCAACGTAAAGTAATATGGCAGTGAAATAATTGCCTCGAATTTTGGTAAACAAAGAATAATCTGCCCTGGATTGTGTGAAACCGTCATTACAGATGGCCAAGGAGAATTTTTGGAACCAACTGCGAGAAGCTTGCTTGAAGCCGTACAAGGATTTTTTGAGTCGACACGCAAGATTCTCCCCTATCGACGAGAACCAAGAGGCGGAGACATATAAACCTCTTCTGAGAGGTCACCATGTAGAAAAGAATACTGGACGTCCATTTGGTGGACAGTCCAGCTGTGGGCAGCAGCGATGGCTAATAAGCAACGAACGGTGATGAGTTTGGCAACCGGAGCAAAGGTCTCGGTGTAATCGATGCCTTCGCGTTGATTGAAGCCTTTAGCGACGAATCGGGCCTTGTAACGTTCGCCAGAGCCATCATGATTGTATTTGATCTAGAAAACCCATTTGCATCCAATGGGTTATTGACCAGAGGGCAAACGGACAAGGGTCCAAGTATTGTTGTCCTCGAGAGCCCGAAGTTCAGCCTGCATAGCCTCAACCCACCTAGGAACCTGAAAAGCCTGTTCACAAGAGACTAGTTCGACCAAGTGAGATATATTGTGAACAAAAGTTCTATGAGCAGGAGAAAATTGTGAATAAGAAATAAATTGATGAAAAGGATACCTTGTGCCGGACGTGGAAGAAGAGGACGTTCCCGGAGTAAGCAAGGTAGCATGGTTGACTTGGTAGTCTTGTAGATGTTTTGGGAGTTGTGTGGTTCGGCCAGAACGGCGGGGAAGAGGTGGAGGTTCCAGTGTTAGTGGTGAGGCAGTGGAGTCTGTTGGGTTGGTGGGGGTATAGGGATTAGTGGTGAGGCAGTGTCAATTGGAAAAGGGGAAATGGAGTCGAGTGAGTGGGCTGGTGACGTTGGATGGGTTGATTGGGAATGATTGTGGGTATCGGGTGTCAAAAAAGAATGCATAGTGCTATCATGGGGCAATGCGCTCGATCTCCTGTTACTGCGCTAGATCTCAATGAGATCGATCCCTGTGCCTGCGCTCGATCGTAATGCGATTGATCCTGATGTGCTATCATGGGGTAATACGCTCGATCGCCTGTTATTGCGCTCAATCTCAATGAGATCGATCCCTGTGTCTGCGCTCGATCGTAATGCGATCGATCCTTGTGTCTGCGCTTGGGCACCAGTATTTTGCGTAATTTGGGGTATTGGTAAAACCGGAGAATCCGATTGATTTTCTAGTGGGGAGGCTGAAAAAGGAAATAGATGTTCGTGGAAGATGCCATCGTGAGAAGAAAAAAATATTTTTGTAGCTAAGTCATAAACGCGGTAACCTTTTTGGCCAAATGGGTAACTAACAAATATGCACCTTCAAGCATGAACATCAAATTTATGTGAGGGTGTGAGATTAGTTGCATAGCATAGGCATCCGAAAACTCTAATGTGAGAGTAGTTTGGTGACTTAGCGTGTAAAAATTCGTAAGGGGATTTTTGAGATTAAATGGGTGTGGGTAGGCGGTTTATAAGATAACATGCTGTTTGCACACTTTCTCCCTAAAATATTAAAGGTAAATTGGCTTGAAAACGCAGTGCATGATATACGTGTAGTAGGTGGCGGTGCTTGCACTCCACAACCCCATTTTTTGAGGCGGGTAAGGGCAAGAGTGTTGAAATAAAGTGCCATGATCATTGAAAAACGATTGCATAGATGTAAATTCTCTTCCATTATCTGTACGAAGGGCTTTAATTTCACAATTAAATTGAGTTTTAACCCAAGAGAAAAAATTATTTACAAAGATTGTCTCAGGTTAAAAAATCATAAGGTGAATCCAAGTGAAGCGAGAAAAATCATCTACAATAGTTAAGAAATTTCATGCTCCTGAGTAAGAATTAACCCTATGAGGGCCCCAAATATCACAATGAATTAAATCAAAAGGTGCAATAGATGAGATTGAACTATTAGAAAAAGATAATCGTGTTTATTTAGATAAAGGGCAAATATCACAAATATGCTTTGAATCAAAAAATATTTCTGGTATAGCCCTAGATAATGCCTGAAGTGGTGTAGATGAAGGATGTCCTAATGGTTGATGCCAAAGATTGGAAGTGTGGTTAACGATGTGAGCTAGATGAGGATTTTGTTTTGATGTGAGGTAGTACAATCCGTTTCATTGCTTGCCTAGGCCAATCTTCTTCTTCGTAACCACGTCCTGTAACACGCAAAAATCGGGGTAAAATATCACTTTACAATTTAATGCTCGAGTGAGTTTACTAACCGATAACAAGTTAACACGAAAATTTGGAACATGTAGAACTTCATCAAGCATTAAATCAGGTGACAATTTTATAGATCCGGTAGATTTAATTTCCACTTTACCACCATTGGGTAACTCCACAAAGTCACAAAGAGTGTCAGATTTGTTGTATGTAAGTGATGATTTGGATATATGATCTGTGGCTCCACTATCCAC
>JAUPMG010000019.1:10984352-10999535 GCA_031762675.1 Pachysandra terminalis
TTTTGGCTTCAAATTCATCAAGAATATAGACCTTCGCAACCTCATCATTAAACATGATCAAATTTTTAAACCATTTTCCAACCTTAACGACAACAACTGACCAACCTCCAAATTGATCGTATACCTCATGATCTTTCCAAACATGGAAGTGTTAAACAATCTTTGTTCACACAAACTCCTCATATCGTGTTTCTTCATTAATTGAAAAAGCATCAATTTCCTATTCTTAGGATAATTGAATCTGTAAAAGTAGGAAACATTTCAAATATGACTAAAGAGTTAGGATGATACATGCTTTTAAATATATTTTATAATGATTAGATTACTAATTGTTCATAATTCACTCATAGTTTTTGTTTAGTTTAGTTAACTTAATGCTGAACAATAGTTAATATCTGTGGATGTTGTTGTAAATACAAATTATATAACTATAAAAACTATCCTGACACTATATGGCTTCTTTTAAACGTCAAAATATTTTGCACTATAATAGGTAGTGATTTAATAATTATACATTATAGTAGAATGAAGTATCAAGTATAGATGCGTTGTGCTCAAAATTAACCTTGAGCTAAAATTGACCTCACATTCATATTTTGTTTTCATTCACTTCTTTTTCCGAATTACAAATGAATTTTAAGAAATCAATACTACTAATTAATTGCCAAATACTAATCCAATACATTATGACTGAAGAGAATCGAAGACATACTAAGTTAATGCCGATGTCATTGAAGGAGCATGCCGAGCATGAATGGAGCTGTTTTGCCTTGAATGCAACTCGTTTATAGCTTTAAGTCGGTTTATTTGCCTTCAACCATGCAATGGAGCTGATTTGCTTTAACCCAACTTCAATTTGTTGATTCTTTGCCTTCAATCAAGCTTAACAGAGCTTAAAGGTCTTTGTTTTATTTTATTTTTTTGTTGCCTTCAACAGGCTTGCTTAAGAAGAAGATGAAATCGTCTAAGACAAAATGCACAAATCATTAAAGGCATTCTTGTAAAATCACGTTCACAACAACCCACTTCAATGCATTGATGTAAGATATAGAAGGGTATTTTGAGAATTTACACCTTTAGCTATAATATTTATCACTCAAATGTAAAAGGATTTAAAAAGTAACTTCTGACCTTACAGATTTTTTTTTTCACCTCACTGAACGTAATTATTGACTTGTGCATATACTACACCTTAAAAAACCTTTGAATAAAAGACTCTGTGGCACCATACACGTAACTATCGTATCGGCCAGTCTAACATGGCACGTGACATGTGGCATGGTTAGGTCGTGCCAGGCCTGTGCTTTCAGTCTGTCTTGGACAGGTTAGGCCGTGTCAAGCTCATGCTTCAACTTGTCCTGGGCAGGCTAGGCCGTGTCGCGAGCCACGAACCCTAAGCACATGACGTTACGACTTATGAACTGTGCTTCATATCATGCCTGACTGGCACGCAAGTTACCCAATCCGTTGTACACCACTGAGTACTTATGCTAACTCGACCTATTGCCAACTCTATAGCTATCGAGGTGCAAAATTAGTAAGAGTTTAGAACACCTAAATATGGGTGGATACTAAGACATGGCATCACATTATAACTTCTCCCAGTTAATAAAGTAGTGTTAATTGGTGCACTTGTTATATTGCTCGACTTACCATATAAGCATGAAACTCTGTTTTGAAACTAATTAGAGTTGAGTTTGTAGTAGAATGTTGCAATATAAACCGACTAATTTCAATATGGTTTAGCCTATTCTTAAACTGGGTGTATATTTTCTGTGAACTTGGGCTGGGTGAACCTCATGTGAAGTTGATACTTGTCCTCAAGTGGACCCCATTAAAAAGGATGACTGACATTTCTAAAACTCTAAGAGACCTACAAAGGTAATCATCTTTTGTCCCCAAGTGGCCCCAAATTATTATTTTTTTTTTGTTTTGGTCTTAACCACATGGTGTCCCCACACCTACATAGGTGTGGGACTAATCCACGTTCGGGGCGGAAGCATTAAAGGTAAACCCTAGCCACGAGTGCTTCTAGTGGGATTCGAACTCTTGACTTACTTCCAGAAACGCCCACTAGAGCCCAACTTGCTACTAACTGAGCCACACATCGGTGGTTAATCCCAAATTATTTTGACTCTCACAAAAATAATTTGGGATGTAGGTAATCACATCTCCAATGAAATCAGCATTTCAATGAAGTGCTTGTACTAAAGTACTTTCTTGACCTAAGAATTACTTCCGAGGTTCAAAGAAGTAACACCCAACACGCCTTGTATAGTTGGTAATTGTGACTCAAACCTGTGAAATCCATCACATTTAAACGGATTTGGGTTAAGGTTTTCACAAACGGGTAGGAGTTGGTCGCGAGTCAATCCGTTTAGAACCCCTAAATAAACGGGTTGAATTTCCCACCAAAACCCACCCTTTCAAGAGTAGTGCTTGCCATACTGATCCATCTGCTCAAACTTTCATAATCGTCTGATTTGTCGAACATGATCTGCCAATACGTGGGACCCAAACAGACCCACTTTCTAAATAATCAATCATTAGGAGACACATCAGACGGGCTAAGTGAGTATGGCAGTAAGGTCCTGACCTAAGTCACCAGAACGCGGAGCGGGTGCCGGTGCGGGAGCTAGAGTGTCAAACTTGAAATAATTTGTGGTCCAGAGCGAGCGCCTATAGAGCGTTTGTGTATATACTTATAAACTATATTTCCTATACAAAGATATAATTCAAAATGAATATTTATTAACGTAATTTAACATTTATTTTTATAATAAAACTCATTTATTTTTATATTTTTCTAAAAACTTCTAAATATCTATTCTTTTTTCAAAATGTAACTCCTAATTTTTTTTTAAAATATCCCAAATGCCTATAAATTTTAACCCCTAAATGTTTAAAAATATTCCAAATACCCCATATTCTATGCATTTACTTCTAGAACGTCACCTAAGATAGACGGATTAGGTGATTTAGGTCCTGACTCTTGATAAGGTACAAACATTTCAAAGCAGGATACAAACATTACAACATGCGGTGCAGCAAATCGTCTAGCTTCGTAGACCAGACGAAATGCTCATAGTTGATAGGATCTGTTTTCCTTCTAGTTCACAGTTTTCGTATTGAAGGGATACATTGCCCAGAGAAAAACCCACATTGAAGGGATAGGATAAAAAGGCCCTAGGATTAAAAAAAATAAAATAAAAACTAGATAAATGAGTGGTTTATAAGTGAATAGCCTTTTCCACCTTACACTCCTACAATGGATAATGTTCCTGAGAGAAAAGTTTTCTGCAAAGGCCATTCTAACACTCTTAATTCTGCCCCAAAACTTTCAACTGCTCAAGGCCTAAACTCCCATCTTGCAGCAATGAAAAAGGTAATATAACAACTAGACATATGTCTTTCTACAATTCTACTTGTTTTTGATTTGAGAACAAAAACCAGGTTCATTGTTTCTCTGGGATCTTAATTGGTTTGGAAGATGACATGAAATGGTTGGGTTCCATTACTCCAAATCTCCCTCATTGAGAACCTCCAAAACTCTAGAAATCAAACTAACCTTAACTGACTCATCTCAACTGCCAAATTTTCTTTTAAAATCACTGAAGATCAAACATAGAGACACCCACTTATTCACATCCCATTCATTTGTTTACTCTTCATCAAGGACAACATCAATTCCACCTTCAAATAACAAGAGTTTCCCGCCAAAACCAACTGAATTCCAACCAATCCCAATATATTTCAGGCAAAAACCAAAAAAAAATCTGATAAATGCCCAAATCTCCCCTGCAACCTCACAAGTCCTAACACAAATTTTCAAACTTGGCCCATCATCTGACATAATCACATATACAACCTTCATCAAATTCCTTGGAGATTCAGGTTGTTCTACCGAAGCCTTCGAACTCTTCTCCCTTATGAAGCAAATACACAAACCTGACATAATTTCTTTCACTGTTCTTATGCGAATCCTTTGCGACTACACAATGCTAGACCAAGCACTCAATCTCTTTCATAAATTGCCTTGCTACCAATTGAAACCAGATATCTATTGCTACAACATCCTAATTGACAAGCTCGGGGAAGCAGGCGATGAAGAATGCGTTCGGAAACTTTGGTCAAAGATGCAATCAGAAGGTATCAATCCTGATGTTGTGACTTACAGTTCCTTAGTGAAGTCTTTGTGTGTTACAAACAAGATTGATCAAGCGCTCTCAGTCTTAGAATATATGGAGATGAGTAGAGAGATAAAACCAAACACCTATGTCTATAATACATTTATCAAAGCATATTTGGACCGTCGTCAAATCAAAGAAGCTCTTGGAATTCTTGGGAGGATGCAGATTTGTGGGTTCAAGCCAGATCTTTGTAGCTTAAACTTGTTCATCAAGTATTATAGTGATTTGGGTGAAGGCTTAGAGGCTTATGTGTTGTTGAAGTTGATGATAAGAATTGGGATTGAAGCTAGTGAAAGTAGTTATAGGACCTGTATATATGGGCTTATTAAGCAGGGTAAGATTTGTGAAGTCACTGAGTTAATTGAGAAGATGAGGCTTTCAGGTACTTCCCTGAGTCTTTGTACTTGGAATAAAGTGATTATGTGGTTAGGCAAAATGGGTAAATTGGATGAAGCTTATGAGGTTTTCTTAGGACTAGAAAACCCCGATGAGATCACCATGAACATTGTAATAGACTTGCTTTATAAGCATGGAAAAGGTGATAAGGCCTGGGAAGTTTTTGACCTGATGATCAAAGAGAGGAAACTTGAGGCCTCAGTTGTGACTTATAACATTCTGATACATGGGTTGGGTAGGGAAGGAAGGGTTTCGGAGGCGAATGAGTTGGCGAATCAGATGGAAGAGGAAGGCCACTTGTCGCCTGACGTGGTGACGCATAATTGCTTATTGGCTGGGATGTGTAACACAGGTCAAGTGGATGATGCTTGCAGGCTTGTCTTGGAGATGGTCAAGAAAGGGTGCTCACCGGATTTAATTAGTTATAATACATTGATAAATGGTTTGATTAGTGTTGATAGAATGGATGATGCTTCAATGTTGTTTGAACATATGAAGGGGAAATTGTCTGCTCATTCAATTCCCCTAGAGAAATTGGTTGAGGAAATGTTTAGAAAATAATAATTTCTTGATGAATCCAACAAAGCCCATACAGTTAGGGGTGTCAATGAATATCTGATAGGATCGGTTTTGGTTCTATAAAAGATGGTCTCTATCTGGGTAAGTCAATAGGTATCGAGTCTTCTTTTTGTTAAATGATTTATTAATTCTTCTTTATATTAAAAAAAAAAATTTTAAATATCTATTTAAGCACATAGATTTTTAACATTCAATGATTACAATATTAATTAATTCATCTAGCTTGAACCCACACTCTCCAATGGACTCACCAGTTATAACCACATGAATTTGGGTTGGGAATCTTCATCCTAAGTTAGAGCCACCACCATTCAATGATTTAATGTGTGAATTGTTACACAATGTAAATTAATATATATATTTTCATCAAAAAAAAAATTTAATGTATTATAAAGATATATATATATATATCTTTATAATACATAACAAACATACTGGGAAGGGTGGAGGCCTCTTGAGCCTTCCTTCCTTAAATCCTCAATTCTTCGAATTTTGAGATTTTTTATAATGAAAAAGATGGCCAACCAATTAGGCTGTAGTAAATATATTATCAAATTAAAAAAAATGAATAAATATCATTTTATTAGTTGACAAGTGGGTGACAAAACAAAAATTATAAATCTCTTCTAAGATTTTAGAAAATCTTCTTAAATGAATCTCTTTCTTTGTAGAGATTTTCCTTGTCTTATTGCAAAAGGATCTACTATAATCTTTTAAAAAATATTTCCATTTTTACTCCTAAAAATACTATTCTTTTTTCTTTATATTGTACGTATTCGAGGTGGAAATATTGGTAGCTATATTTTTATTTTATTTTATAATAAATTTTTTGCCATTAGTGGATCCCATTATAAAGTTCCTTTTAGAATCCTTTTGGATTCTTACAACTCTAACGTAATCTTATTCTTCTCTCATTGACACTTTATCGAGAAGGATGCTTCCTTTCATCTTGGCCTTTGTCCAAAGACATATGAAGAGAATGAACAGATAGCTCGTGTTCCCTATTCGAATATTATAGGTAGTCTGACGTATGCTATGATGTGTAGTTGACCTGATATTAGTTTTGCAGTTGACTTGGTTAACCATTACCAGAGTAATCCAGAGCAGACTCATTAGAAGGCAGTGAAACGTATTCTTTAATACCTGTGTGGAACATCAGATTAAAAGCTTTATTTCCAGGGAGCACATTTATAGCTATAAGATTACAGCGATGTGAACTGGGCAGGTGAACTAGACGATCGGGAGCCAACGTTGGGATACACATTCTTACTAGATGGCGGGACAATTACTTGGAGTAGCAAGAAGCAAGTCTACGTCACGTTGTCCAGCATGGAGTCAAAGTACATAGTTTGTTGTGCAACTATCTGTGAGGCTATATGGTTGAGGAGATTCTTACAGGATCATGGAATCTTCAGAGCTGGAGTAGGGCTGATCATCGTCTATTGTGATGGCATGGCAACGTTGGCTTATGCTAAAGACCCCAAATACTATGTTATGACGAAACACATCGACATTTACTATCATTACATCAGAGATAGAATTGCACATGAAGACGTGTCCCTTACACATATTTGTACTCAGCAGATGACAGTTGATCCCATGACTAAACCTATAGCTAAACAAGCTTTTAAGGTTCATGTCAAACATATGGGATTATGTAGATTGTGAATCGTGTTAGGTAGTATAATTTTTATTTACATTTGATATGTAGACATCTCATATTACATTATATTTCATGTGTGAGAATTTAATAGAGTTTATTTTTTCATGAGATCGTGCCTTACATGAATACATTACACATACATTACAACCATATTATAAGGATATGAATACGATATGTCACCAGACTAGTGTTCGGTTTCTCATACAGCAACCAGCCCTGACTCATGCATTGTGAGCAGGATGAGAAATTAAGAGGACTTGCATTGCGGGCAAGATGAGAAATTAAGAGGACTTATGACATCAAGGGCATTTAGAGGACTCTGTGAGTTATATGTCACCTTGGGAGAGCCAAGATGAGATTCCTTAGGAAATCAAATTTTACCTGATAAAGCTGGATGTAAGACCTTAATCAAGTCGCTTGAGAGTTGTGACTTAGATTAAGGAATTCAGGTTTGGCCCATGGATTGCGACTAGACTTAGATCCGTGTGTTGTTGGAGGTTGACGTACTCTTGGTTGGACCCAGAACTCTACCTTAGCATATGTTACATATCACATGTGCTAGTAGCAACGTTACCTTTGAGAGCAAGTGAATGGATCCATATTTCCTTACTGTGTAAACTCTAGATGATCCTTGTGAGGATCACCTTATACCCTTATTTACCTTTGATCATGTCGTGAAGTCAGACCTGATGATCGCTACTCTAGCATACTTCTAATGTCCATGGATTATACGATCTAAAAAGGGTTTGACTGGGAAAGCAGTCAGGTCAAAGCTGAATGACATGAGACTTAGGGAAGACTTTTTGGCATCACATTAGAGAGATGCGATTTATAAAGAGATGTGTTCATGGTTTAAAATTATCACCTTTGATGTTTCACATTTTTAGTTATATGTATCTAATATATATGTAAATTATATGAATTAATTTAAATGAGCACATTATTATGAATCTTGTGGTTGAGTATAGAGATCTGAGCTTGAGCTCATGAGAGGTTAAAAATACTCAATTTGATGTAGCCAAGTGGGTCTGGTACATAGGCGAGACTTTTAAAAGTGTATTTCTATGTTAGTTTTATGAAACTTGATATGGAATTACTCGTCCGTTACTTTGTATTCATCGATCGCACGTTTAACGAGTTGT
Organism: Pachysandra terminalis; assembly: GCA_031762675.1. Classification (NCBI taxonomy): domain Eukaryota; kingdom Viridiplantae; phylum Streptophyta; class Magnoliopsida; order Buxales; family Buxaceae; genus Pachysandra; species Pachysandra terminalis. The sequence continues at coordinate 10,992,323 of JAUPMG010000019.1, forward strand.
ATGATTAGCATCCATGATAGGAAGGTTTGCTGTATATGAGAGAGAAACACACTTACAGTGTCCACTAAGGACAAGTGAGAGATGTTGGATATTTTGAGTTGCATCAACTTGATTGGCCCATTAGAATGGGCTAACTCAGGTTCTCACTTGATGGGACGTCCATACTAGGCTAGTGACCTAGTGTGGTTGATTCTCCTATTGTTTAGGAGATAGAGTCTGAGTTGGAGTTGAGTCGAGTCTTTTATAATTAGAAGACTCCTCCCCTTCCCTGATGGTTCATATGTGAGTTTCCAACACTAGAGAATCTCTCTCTCTCTCTCTCTCTCTCTCTCTCTCTCTCTCCTTGAGATCTGGTTCTAATGATCACACATATCGACATGGGACGATATCCGATTCGATAGAGATCCGCCACTGCAGATCCATGTTCTACATCAAAATACATGATCCGATTCGACAGAGATCCTCCACTATAGAGGTTCTACATCTAAATACATGATCCGATTCGTTTACAACCTTCACTAAAGATATATGAATAAAAATTTAGACAAAGCAAATAAAAAAATTACAAATTCTTAGCATTTCCAATCCTTACCTATTTTTTTCCCTAAATTCAAATTTGGGGAGTTTTTTCCTCAAAACATGCTCCATTCGTCCCTAAAACCCTCCTTATATTTGGGGATGAGTTAAAATTTTTCTCAAATATGGGAAAAAATTTAGGGATCCCTAAACTTCTCCTTATAATTCAATGACTATAATTTTTCAATATCAATTTTTTTTAAAACCCTTTTCCATCCGACGGTCTCTAAAGGATTTGAGTGCAAATATAGAGAAATACATTGGAGAGCACTTCCCTATATTTGACTTTTGAACCACTTACCCCTAAAATAGGAAAAAGTAACGATTGGAGATGCTCTAACAAGTGTAAAAAATTATGACTGGTGGGAGTAAGGGTGTAAAGGGGCCGGCGGCACAACCCATAACACCATTTTGGGCAGGTCCGTCATGCTTTGGGTTTGCACGACCTACAGTTTGACACGACCTGTTACCCAATCCAAATCGTGTCGTGCCGAAATTTTCAAACCCTAAACCCAGAACGGCAAGTGATCCATGACACCGTTGTGGGGTCGAAATTTTCGAACCCTAGACGAGAACGGCAAGTGACCCATGACACGGGTTGCTTATCTTTTTGGACTTTCCCTCAAATACCAGCTCTTGAACCCTTGCGCTAGTGGTTGATAACAGTTTTCCAAAACACCAAGGTTTCAAAGGAAGCCAGTTTTAAACTAATTACCTACCAAGTATAAATAATAATAATTAATTTCGAAACTAATTTATACAAAAATATAAATATAAATAAGTATAAATTAAATATTAATTATACAAACTATATAAAAAAACATATAATTTATATACTTACATGTATATACATACACACACATATATATATATATAATATGTGTTGGACTCACGTGCTGGGCTGTCAGGCTCCCGGACCATGCTGTGCTTGTGCCCATAGAAGGCCACAGGCCAACCTAGTACAATGGGCATGAACCCTAGGCCCAGCTCAAGCCCGACTCAACCAAGCCATGCTCAGGTTGGTTCGCCAGCCCATTTAACTGTTCAATCCTCGTGCCTTTTTAACTGTTCAATCTAGGCATGTCTCAAGCAATAGATAAGGACTGAATGACATCCATCAAATATTGTTGCGCAGGCTACTTTGCACCAAACACATACTATACTATAGGAAAATGCGTGACATCTCCCATTTGATAAGAAAGGAGCAAGGAATCCTCCCTCATCTTTACCACGTTTGACACTCTCCATGGGCCTTAAAAACCAGTAGATGACCTGTAAGAGTGGATCCACATTTAGATCCAATATGTTGCTTAAAGTTTATGCCAAGATCATGAACTCCATGTCAAATAAAAAGACGGACATGCAACTGAAGGTAAATGAAACTGTATTCCACATGGTATGAGGTCCCTAAATTGGAGGTTCGGCATAGAATCTGATCTTTTACTGTCCAGGAACATGCAGCCAGAACAAAACCTTAGTAACGGTACTTGGTGGAGTAATCTTTGGGGGCAATTACTAGACCCCGACCCTTCCTGGCCCCACGATAGATGGTTTCGATAATGTCAATAAACTCTTGCTTGTCCTTCATAGCCCAGTTGATCTTGTTGTTGTTTCCTGTCCCCAGATCGATCATGATGTGCTTGTTCCGGAAGAAGAACATGACTGTTGAAGGATCATACAGCTCGTACATAGTGTTGAAATCAGGCACCTCTGTGATGTCTACTAGGTAGATCACAGCAAAGTTCTTTATTGTTTCTGCAACTGAAGCTAACACCTCATCCATCTGTATTACACAACAACAACAAAGATGAGCCAGACAATAAGTATACCACTGATTTGCAAGGATTTAAATATGCAGAAAAAGCTGTTTCTTTTCCAGTGGCATTTCCACTTTTTGAGGAGCAACAGCCATGAGTAGAGTTCACATTTCAAATTTGGAGCAATGAGAAAAAAGGGCGGAAGGGGTCTAAATAAAATACAGATTAACATGATAAAATAAGAAAGCACATTCTGGAAGAAGACAATGAGTATCACTAGAACAGAATTGGATCTAAATTGCTGTTAATAGCTTCCATATAAATCATCTATGCATCACTAATTCAATTCTCAAATTATCTGAATGTTAAGAGACAAAGAAACAAATGGAAAGTCCAAAAATGGAATAAATGCAACAGACTGCCTTCTACTCTAATCACTCGGTTGCTCTGCTTCAATGCTGAGGATTTCCTACTGACTAAAGAGAATCCAGTAACAGATCTTTTGAACTCTTATTCTACATCTACAATCTTGTTAATATTGAAGATAAACATAGTGTGTCTTCACTCTTTCTCCATATTAAGTCCATTTGATATCATGAAGAAACCAAAATCCCAATTTCAGTATGGATCTTAGAATGGAAATCCAATATTCATTTGACAGACTTCATCATCTATTAAAGAAATTAGGTCTAATAGGAATGGATAATGAAATGCCACAAAGGAAGATTATGGCAAGACTCAATTGTAGCCATTAAACTCTCCAGAAGAGGAATATTCCATCTGAAGGCTTAAGATCTCGAATCCTATGGTTCAATCAAAGCAGAAATCCAGCTCAAAATCCAGGTCCCTTTGCAAAGCAAGAAGAAAGAATTAAGAGGACTTTACGAAGATCTCCAGAAAAGTAGCGCAGTGACAATATCCAACACATTGGATTAATGAAATATCGAGCATGTTGACATCTGAAGAGATTACTCCAAATGGTTGCGTTCATTAGTACTGAACGAAAATGAATCTAGTTGAGATCTGAACAAATATTGTATCACAAAATCTCAATTTTGCAGATAAGTTGATCCATCTTAGGTTCGTTCACTTATTTAAGTGGAACAATAGTATCCCTATTAGATCTAATCTCTTTACCAGATGATGAAGTTTCTAAGGCCACGAGGGACATGTTAGGAATTAAAAAACGGAGGAAACTGCTACAGAGAGAAGCTCTGAGGGGCACATTTATAAGTAGATCAAGGGGAAGGGCAAGGGGATGAATGTACAGGTAAAGGATGATAGTGGTCATGATGTCGATGATAATGTAGAAGAAATGACACCTCTTGAGACAGAGCAGCTGAATACAGCAATCCGACAATCAATCCATAACATACATAAGAGGAAGAAAGCAAAAGGGGGAGGAGTTGATATCAGTTAACTTTAGTGGTGCTGGTAGGTGTGATATTGATGTATTCTATTAGATTTAGAGAAGTGCTTAATAAAATGATTGAAAAGTCCAAAAAGCATACAAAGAAGCTAAAGAGTCAAAAGTATAAAGAAGATGGATCCAACAATAGACAGACATAAGGATGCCCAACACGTAGACTGAGGGGTGTTAAGCATCCTAGAAAATGGGTCAAACCAGTGAAGTAAATCACTGGGAAATAGTTTATTTACAGTAACATCTTGTCAAATACAGCAAACAATCTATATTACTAGGTGGCCATTGATGAGATTGTTAAGACTGGGCCAGGAGTTAAATGTCCCATCACATAAGAGATCAGAGAGCCCATAATAGATGCAGAGATAAAAAAGACAAGAGCTTATAATAGTCATTTATAAATAAGTGGGACCACTATGGGGTAACTCTTATATGTAATGACTGGAAGGGAACTACTACATTCTCAATTATTAATTTCTTGATGTACTGTGATCTAAAGACAATATTCCACAAGTCAGTTAATATCCCTTATCAGATAAAGGATCACCTATATAATTTTAAATTGATAAACAATGTTATAGAGGAAATTAGGGAACAGTATGTTGTTCAGATTGTCACCGACAATCTGAACATATAAGAAAGCTGGGAAGTTGATGCAGAAAAGCAATCATCTATATTGAACCCTATGTGCTGCTTATTGTATTGATTTTATGTTACTAACTTAAAGAGGGGAGAAATATGGTCAAAGTTATCATCGAAAAAGCAAAGAGGGTAACCAATTTTATTTACGATCACAATTGAATGCTTAAAATGATGAGGCATTTTACCACAAGAGAGTTACTTAGGCCTGGCATCACAGGCTTCACCACGAATTTCACTGCCATACATAATATAATTGAACAGAAGGCATCCCCGAATAGAATGATCTTATCAAATGAATGGAACTGATAGAGCTAATAGTGACCCAATTGAGAAAAAAGTAGACGAGATCATTCTTAACTATACTCTTTGAGATAATGAATGCTTAGTAGCAAAACTACAAGATCCTATCGTAAAAGTACTGAAAGTTAAGGATAAAGAGAAGCAAGCTACAATGAATTACATGTATAAAGCAATAAGACGATCTAGGCTTGCTATTAGAGCGGTAGCCCTTAGACAACACAAGGGATATTGTGTCATCATTGACAAGAAATAGATGAACAAACAGTTCCATGAGATCCATGTTGTAGGTAAACTACCACCTTTGGTTTGTTTATCATTTATTTAATTACATGTATAAAGTAATAATAAGATCTAAGCTTGCTATTAGAGCGATTGCTCCTAGACAACACAAGGGATATTGTGTCATCATTGTCAAGAAATAGATAAACCAACCCTTCCATGACATTCATGTTGTAGGTAAGCTACCACCTTTGTTTTGTTTATCATTTATTTAATTACATTAAGTAATATAAGCAAAATATAATTAATATCTTGTTCTGCTTTCAGCACATTACCTACATCCGGCTTATCATTACGAAAATGAGTTGGGGAGTAACATAGACCTAACAAATACATTAGAAGAGTGATACTGAAGCTGTAAAAGGATTTAACCAAATCCAATGCGGTACTTGATGAGGTAAATATTTCTTTATAACCCACCACTAACAATCAACAATCAGCTTTTACTTATTTCCCATTACATGGGTTGATTGTATTCCTTGACCTAATAGCAACATCATTATCAAACCCATACCTACCATTCCTAAATAATTTCTTCTATAAAAGAACGTTGTTGTCAATTTTTTTCAATGACCATATCCTCGGTCACAGTTTATCTAAGAAGCAATATTTACTTCATAATTAATCTCTTGTTCTTCTTTCAGCATATTACCTACATCTTGCTTATCATTATGAAAATGAGCTAGGGAGTAACACAGACCTGGTAAATATAATGGAAGAGTGATACCGAAGCTGGAAAAAGACTTCACCAAATCAATGCAGCACTTAATGAGGTAAATATTTCTTTATAACCAATCATTAATAATCAACAATCAATCTCACTCATTCCCCATTACCTGGTTTGGTCGTACTCCTTGACCTGGTGGCAGCATCATTATCAAACCTGTACCTAGCATCCCTAAATATTTTCTCGTATAAAAGGATGTTACTGTCAATTTTCAATGACCATACTTTTGGTCACAATTTATCTAAGAAGCAATATTTACTTCATTAAAGGTCACACTAGACCTGGTAAAATTCCTCTTCAGCCTTGGTCTCACCATTCAAAATGTGGTTATCAAGCCTGTGTCATTTCCAAGATCTTTATTATAATGGCAAACTGGATAAAGGTAATCTGCTGAAACACAATTATGCAGTTAACTGTACTGTCCATATCACTCCATGCAATAAAATGATAAAGAAAATAAAATTTGCAGTTTACGAACAGCATGGATGTTACGGAGGAGCTGGTCCTTCAATCTTCTATCAATGAGCGCTTGATTCCTCTCGTATTGTTTAGAGGCAACTACTATGGTAACAAGCTGAAATCATCTTGTTGCTGCGTGTACATAACGTATTGTAGCCTACTTATCTCCATCCATCACCTTTTGTACTTCATAATAGGTTTGTAGACACCCCAATTTGCACGAAAAATACTCCTTTGATCTTTGCAACTCCTGGTGCTTGAGCTTGATGCCCCTTCCATTTCTGATCATCTCGATCCCTAATCCAAATCCTTTTGAATAGAAATTCTCACTGAAATCCCAAAATTTGTAACATTACCAAAATACCCTTGGCAAGCGCCCCTTGCCTATTTTCCATCCAAAGTCAATTTTTGACCTCAAGTCTAAATTCTAGACTAAAAATGCTTTCCAAAAAGTATAATATTGACAATGTTCGAAAGTGTTGGGAAAATGACCGTTTTACCCGACATTTTGGTTACAAATGACCATTTTACCCCTGATACCATTTTGATCAAATTTGTGATTTCTAGAGGTCGAAAAAAATTTCTGACTTCGGATTTTATCTTTGCATGCAAAATCCTTCAAAATGCCTATAAATTTGTCAAATTTCAAAATTAATGATAAAAAGGGTACTTTGGTATTTAATAATTAAAAGTTGGGATAGTTAAAAATTGATTAATTAGGTCTTGGATAAATTGAAAATAAAAAATTTAAGGGATGATGGGAAATCAGGAGATAATCATGAGTTGTTAATAATCTAGATCAAGGGTAGATAATTAATGAGATTTAGGAAATTAATAAAATGAAGATAATTAATGAGTAGATTTTTTGGGGGATTAGACTGAGAATCATCTAGAATAGGATTGGAGTAGGATTTAGATAAAGATGATTAGCTTAATTGAGGGAGGGGGGTGAGAAGAGATGAGAAAGTGGCGTGTTTGAGTAAATGAGGAAAAGGAAGAAAAACATCAATTATAAAGGGTGTGGAAGTTGTGGGTTAAGGAAAGGCTGTT
>JAUPMG010000019.1:10999635-11017298 GCA_031762675.1 Pachysandra terminalis
ACCACAACCACTAATTATAGAGAAGTATAATTTAAAATAATAATATAATATAAAAAAAATAATTTATTAACTTACTGCTACTAAACTTGTTTTTTTGCTTTTCAACAATAAAGTAAATGCTTACTAAATAATTTTGCTTCATAAAAAGATCTTTTCAAAAGCAGAGAATTTGCTTATGCTTTCTTGCTTCAAACAGCAAGAAAGCATTAGCATTACTAAACGGAGGCTTAGACTCTCAAATACTTTTTCGGCTTAAGCTTGGCTTAGGCTCTTTAAAAATCAATAGGGTTAGACTTGCTTGTTGAAGACCGGCTTGATCCAACAATGTTATTTGGGCTTCACTTGGCTCAAAGACACTCACTTTTAAATCTATAAACTACAAGCCCCATTGATTAAGTTTATATAATGTCATTACCAAAAAAAAAAAAAAAGATTAAGTTTATATAATGTCAGAAAATATTATATTTACAGTTTTTACTAAATATAATTATATTATTTTACTTTATATGTATATTATAATAAAGTAGCCAAGCTTTAATGAGTCTGAGTCTATCCAAGCTTGCTTAGAACCTCATATTCATAGCAAACCAAGGCTGCGTTTGGTTTGGTTTGTGCTTATGGATAAGCACTCATTGGATAAGTTGCTCAATGGGAACATTTATCATTGAGCAACTTATCCACAGCAACAATAAATTGCTTATTTGAAAAAAATAGCATTTGATAAATACATTTATTTAAGTGCTTATAAAAGTTTAGGGGTAAAATAGGTATTATAAAAATATTATTAAAATTTAGAAATAACATTTATTTAAGTGCCTATGAAAGTTTAGGGATAAAATAGGTAATTTAAAAATATTACTGAAGTTGTGAAGTAGCTCAATGCATTAGAGCTTGGGTAAGCACTTATCTATAAGCGCTACCAAACACATATTTACTTTTAAAAAGTACTTATATAAGCTATAAGCTACAATAAATACTTGTAGAAGCCGTGCAAACGCAACCTAAAAATCTTAATGGTATCCAATGTACTCTCATAAATATTACAATCTACTAGGAATCTTAATTACATATTAGTCACTAATTTGGTTATTTGATACCTTTTGTGAGGATAAAGACTTTAATAGCAGAATGTTTCATTACTTTATTTAAAATCTTTTGTTACTTAAAAAAAATAAAGTATTATTTATCAGATTGAAAAAATTGAGATATTCGAAAAGCCAATATGAAAATCAACAAGTTACTTAATGATAAACTTAAGGGAATTTATGTAACATAACTTTCATTTCATAGGTAGAAATGTATATAATGATAATTAAAATTATAAAAAAATAATAATGAAAAAGTTCATTGGAGAGAATGCAATTTGTGTAATGGTGCCACCTAATCGTAGACATTATTTGATTTGATTTGAAGCAAAAATAAAATAAAATAAAATAAAATAATCGTCAAGATTAAGATATATGGTTTGACCCGAACCATTAAATTAGACCGGGCTCCACACCGGTTCGACGTCCTGCTCTGTATTTAATAAACTGACTGAAGCAGGACAACATGATGGATTTGTGGATGCAGTTTCAGTTACGATCTCAACGGAGATGAGGATGAGCTGAACGGTCAAAAGAAAGATCCCTTTGTCGGCATCGAAAGAGAGCTGACGCGTGTCCCTTGAGAAACGAAGCTCCTACCTCTGCCTGCCACGTAAATGTATTCACGGAGCAGTTTCCCATTGCGGAGGAAAGTAAAATTCTATTCGGTACCCCACTTGTTTTTTGTAAAATGACTAGTATATCCCTTCATTATTCGCGTCTAATGACAGAAGTACCCTTACCACTGATGATCAATGCCGACAACCCTAATAAAAAAATGAATAATATATCCTTCATTATTCTGGTATAATGACATAAGTACCCTTCCACTAGATCAATGCTCACAATGCTAACTAACATATCATTTTCTTTTCTCTCTGTTTCTTTGCTTTCTTTTTAAAATGTTTTTTCTTTTTTAAAGAAATCCATTTACTATTATCGTTTGAAATTATCTTCCATCATCCTTTTCATTATTCAAAATTAAGGGAAAAAAGGAAAAAAAAATCAACTAGTCACCTCATTTCTCCAAAAATGTTGTTCAAAGCAATGCTTCAAGCGTTTTGTCCTACTTCTATATGTACTTATTGCAGCTTATAACTTATATAAGCATTTTTTTAAATTAAATATGTATTTGGTAGCGCTTATGGGTAAGTGCTTATCCATAAACATTAAAGGAAGACTACCCATAAGGAGAAGCTTTCCTAAGCTCTTATGCATTAAGCTATTTAACAACTTTAGTAATATTTGTAAAATACCTATTTTACCCCTAAACTTTCATAAGCATTTAAATAAATTTTATTTCTAAACTTTATTTTTATAATACCAAGTTTACCCTTAAACTTTCATAAGCACTTAAATAAATGTATTTACCAAGGCTACGTTTGGCCTTGCTTGTGCTTATAGATATGCTTTGATTGGAGAAGTTGCTAAATGGGGGCACTTATCCATAGCAACAATAAACTACTTATTCGAAAAAAATAGCGTTTAGTAAATACATTCATTTAAGTGCTTATGAAAGTTTAGGAGTAAAATAGGTATTGTAAAAATATTATTAAAGTTTAAAAATAACATTTATTTAAGTGTTTATGAAAGTTTAGGGGTAAAATAGGTATTTTAAAAATATTAATAAAGTTGTGAAGTAGTTTAACACATAAGAGCTTGGGAGAAGCTCCTCTCATCAGCTTCTCCTTATGGGTAGTCTTTCTCTAGTGCTTATGGGTAAATACTTACCCATAAGCGCTACCAAACATATTTTTAATTTTAAAAAAGTACTTCTATAAGCTATAAGCTGCAATAAGTACTTATAGAAGCTGGGCCAAATGCAGCCTAAATGCTATTTTTCAAATAATCAGCTTATTGTTATTGTGGAAAAGTGATCCTATTGAGCAACTTATCCAATGAATGCTTATCCATAAGCACAAATTGGGTCATACGTAGCCTAAAAATCAGACTGTGTATTAAACTGTTGAGAAGATCGGTCCGTATCAATCGAGTTCGAATAGTTCAAATTGAGACAATAGGAAGACACAATGAACATAATTAATTAAAAAACATATAGATAAATCTAATATGTTCAGTCCAATCTAATTTATACATGTTTTTTTTATCGGTTCATATTGGTCTAATTTGATCCATATTTGTTTATAATTAAACCAAACCAAAAAATCGATTTTTAACCGTTTTTTAAAACAATTCAACCGACCCCACAGGTTCAAAAGGCAAAACCCAGCAGCATATAAGGAGTTAAGGGCAAATTTGTCATATATGTGAGAAGACACTAAATATTCAAAAGGTTATTTTAGTCATTTGATCCACCATCTCATGGTTCTTTTCCTTTTTCAAGATTTACCACTTTAATCTTGCAAGATCCACTGAACCGTTCTGTTTCTCTTTCTTTCTTCTGCATTAAAAGAAAAGAAAGGAGATGTACAGATATTCGAGTTCATAACATGGCTTATCTCTATCTCATTCTGTCTTTGAAACGGTTACTTTCTTCGCTTTCAATGTACAAATCAACGGCTAGTTTTCACGGTTTTTAGAGAAGCAAACGGCTTGGCTTTCTCTTTCTGGGTATCCGATCCTTATAAAGTAGTTGTTGAGTAGAAGCAGAGCAGAAGAGGAAAGAAGAAATGGATTTCAGTTAATTTCTGACGTCCCTTGGGACTTCCTTCTTAATTTTTGTGGTTCTGATGCTTGTGTTTGCTTGGCTTTCGAAGAGGCCTTCAAACAATGTGATTTACTACCCAAATCGGATTCTCAAAGGGTTGGATCCATGTGAGCGTTCGAGGACAAGGAACCCATTTTCTTGGATTGGAGAGGCCTTGCGTTCCAGCGAAGCTGACCTTATCTCCATGTCTGGGGTCGATACTGCTGTTTACTTTGTCTTCTTGAGCACCGGTTACTTCTTCTTCTCTTATTTCGCTGCTTATTATGCTTTTCTTTCCCTCCCCCCCCCCCCCTTTTTTTTTATTTTGTTCTTTATCTTAATATCTTTTTTTTCCCCTTTAAAATTTTGGGAGGGTATGTTTTTAATGTTTATTTTTATGAGAGATATATAGATTTTTTTTTTTTTTCGGATGGGTTTAGTTAATGGGGGAATAACTAGAGATTTAGATTGTTTTTATTTGAATGGGCTCAAATTTTCTGCAATTATGTGAGTTATATGTAGGGCATTTTTATGTTACAATTGCTCTGTTTTTAGTGTTTCATGGGGTTTGGAGGAAATTCCTGTTTTTCATTAGTATTCTTCTTCTTCTTCTTTTTTTTTTTTAATGGAAGTGTAATTTTTATTTTCGGATTTATCCTTTTCTAGTGGATTTTGGTGAACTTGTAACTTCATTTGATGCTCTGAAACTTTAATATAATGCTTTGTTACTCTTCCTTTGTAATTTCCCCTGATCCTTTTTATTGTATATTCATTTCTCTACTTGTTATTGTTATCCTTGGTTCTAATCAGTGTTGCATCCATTCGTAACCTATAATTTTCAATTTTAATTTCACTATACTGCCAAATGTCTTCAGTTTTCTGAAAAAAAGTTAGAGAAATGCCTTTCCTTGTCAATTTAAAGGTAAATTTAGTATTCTTTTTCTCTGAAGCTATGATCCATGATGTGGTCTGTGGCTTCCTGCGAAGTCTTACTTTTCTATTTTCTTTGTTTAATTATAGTTATTTTCTTATGAATTTGAAGGAAAGAATGCTGCACAGAATGGGTTTCTACCTTCAAAATTAGCCACTTGAAGTCCTTGCATATACTGCAAGGTTTGATTGTAACACGAAGGCGGGCATCTTCTCTTCTTTTTTGTTTCCAAAGAGTGCAACAGAAACCAATATAACTGTATGTTATTAGAACTTCGAGTTCCAAATAACATTCTCCTTTCCTCACCGCAGAGTGACCAAATTATTAACCATCGGGCATCCTGTGCTCATGAAGAGCCTCCTCTGCACGACGGAGCGGGGTTTTACATGTTTTATCTTTTTCATTCCTTTTGTTTTGATTTATTTTCTTAATGAGTGACACAACACCATCTCCATCTACTATGTTTTGGTCTACTTTAATAATTGAGAGAGACCTATTTGTCAATTATATGGAAACATGCCATATTAGATGCACTTCTATTGTTACATGTATGTGGTCAATTGCTGTTTAAACTTTCTTACATATACCTTTCAATACTTTTTAACTTTTCATTTGCTTCATTCCAGTGTTGGGAATACTGGTTGCATCTGGTTTTGTGCTGCTTCCTGTTCTTCTGCCAGTTGCTGCCACTGATGACAATCAGAAGTTCGAATCTCACACTACAAGCAACAAAACCTTCTCCAACCTTGACAACCTATCCATGGGAAACATCAGAGTAAGTCGTAAAACTTCAGGATTCTGTGAATTATTATTTTTTATTTCTTCTCTGCCACTTTCTTAAACTGCTCTTGCAGTCGCAATGCTGTGGATCATGTGCTCTGTGGTATTAACGGTGCAACCTGGCTGGTTGATGCCAACTGAAGCCAACACACTATAAGAACTTCAATATAGTCTGTAATGGATCTAACATGAAAATAACTTTCAGTTTGAGTGAGGTTTCCTATTAGAAGAGAGGCATTGCAATGATTGAACTAGGGACCAAGAAAAAGGTTTCGTTCTGTGTATGGAACAACGAATGAATAATCTACAGCAGTGTCTTATCTCAACTATTTATGTTTGGCTACACAACTTCAAAATAATACTAAACAACTTCATTCAAGTCTTTTTGGTCTTATTCTAGCCCTTTTAGATTCCTCAGACCCATCTCAACTGATTCACCTTTACTTTTTCACCTACTAGGACTACTCTTAGATTCTTTCGAATATGTATGGATGTACCTCTTTGGTCTTACTTCATATTGGTCAAGCAAATCATCATCCGTTGCTTCAGTCTTCTTCTCTTTGTTCTTTTCGGAAATCATATGCATAAAATCATGATATAAAAGTTTCATAGCACCTTCTTTTACATTCTTCATGTCAAGCTTTGGTGTCATCTCATTAGCTTTCTGAAATTTGGTTTGCAAGCTGATGCCAAAGCTTTTCAAACAACTGAGTGCTTCTTCTTCATTGCTCCAGGCCAATTTGTAGCGTTTTAGAGTCAGAGATTTCAGCTTTCCATTCTTCTAGCACTTCAAAGGAGATTTGTCCATATTTTGAATTGCCACTTGCTGCATTAAGAAAATAAATGAAAAAGATTTAGAAGTTTACGGCACATCACCTACACCTAAGATTGACTCATAGCAGTATTTTCAGAAAGTTTTGTATACATGTAATACAATCTGTTGATTCTTTTCATTCTTTGACTAGTTTCCTACTCTCTAGGAAACTAACTGCTTGCCAAAATCATATATTAGAAGATTTGGTTCTGTATTTATAAACCCGGATCATAATCAGTGTGGTTTTGGTTCTAGAGAAGATGGACCCGTTAATATTCGGGTCTATGCAGGTATACCTGATGGGTACCCGATAGAACAGAATCCGATTTATAAAAAAATTAATTTATATTTAAATAATTCATTAGTTAAATTTTTGATAATAAATTATAGTATTAATTAATTAATTTAATCAAAACTATACAAAAGTTAAACTTTCCTTTCCGATGCTTCCCTGTCGATTTGAGACGAAAAGAAACAGGGTGTTTGACCAGAATTTAAGACGGTTTGGAAAAGTATTTTCCAGTGGGTCCCACGTTTTCCCATCATCCAAACACCCCAAAAGCATGGGAAAGTAGCTAAATACTTTACTTTCCCAAGCTTTCCCACCAACCAAACACACTAAAGAAACTAACTGCTTGTTAAACTGTACCAAAATCATATACTGTTTATGATTTAAAGGAATCCTTCTCTCTTTTCCCTCGTTGAGAGAGAAGCCCAACCACAGTTCTCATATTTGCTGTAATTTAATTTGGCACTGGAGCAGCCACAATATCAGTATTCGTCTCTTCCCTACATCAACAAAAAGACAGTAGATAGTAACTTAAGTGGCAATCATCCTCATTGAGAGTTTGGTAAACATTGCTCAGCTGCTTCTATGGTGTCGGTAAAACTGACAGCCACAAACTTTTTGATCTGGAGGGAACAAAGTCTCCCTCTGTTTGAAGGAGTATATCTTCTCAATCATATCACGATTGAAGGGTCCGAATTCAGGCGACTGATAATCTCGTCTAACAGAAAGGAGAAATAGAGGAACGAAGCTATGCTTTTGAATAGCCCCATTCTCACAACCCTCATACAGAGTTTGGTTCTCAGTCTTAGTACAGCCCATGAAGTTTGGGCATGCCTAGAAGAGAGTTTGCTAGAATGTCCATGGAGTAGAATTTGAATTTGATGCTGCCATTTCAGAAGATTAAGAAGTACCTTTTTGTTTTTCAAAGTTTATGTGAAGAGCTCACTGCAATCCAAAATCCAATTACAAGCTTTTGGCCTGCTAATGGGTTAGGACGTTGTGAATGGATTAATGATGGCATTCTAAGGTTTGAATGTAGAGAACAACTCTTTGGTTATATAGAGCATGCTTTTGTTGCACAAAAACAAGAAAAAGGGATCCAGAATATCAAGGGTGGTAAAGTAATAATACTAGCTTTACTTTATGAGGTCGAGGTTTTATTCAATCTGGTCAGTCTCAAGGGTGGTACCCAGCCAGGAACTGGAGGGTGAAGAAGGGTGGTGATACGCAAGGAGATCATAGGAGTGGAGGCCAAACTCATATCAAAACTGCCAACAAGGTCAGTCCGATTTTTTTATGTCAAAATTTGCGGAAAGATGAACCATAGTATGTATAGACCAAGAATCAAACCAAAAACGGATCTTTTCTTGTCCAATAACCATTCCAAATTATCATGGATGTCTTGCTCTTCAGTGCTAGAACAGGTTCATTCATGCCTTGTTAGATGACATTCTTCAAGCTCTTGCATCCATGTTCATATCCGATCCCCATGAGCCATAGTGGATACTTGCTAGCTAAGCTAGCATGTTCCAGAGAAATGTTCCAGGTAATTATGATTACTAATGACAAGGCACTTCCTATTTCACATATTGATGTACCACAATTCCAAGAAAATTAGGCATACTTTAATTAGATAATGCTCTACTTGTTCTAGAAATTACAAAAAAATGTATTGTCAATTGAATAACTTTCCTTTTTTTTTTTGATCGATAACGAAGGAAGAATAGTTTATATAAATAAGGGAGACAAAAGAGTACAAGTTCACCCCAAGAAGGGGGGTCAAGAAAAAAACAACTACACAAACTGAAACAAGAGATGAAAAAGAAAAAAAAAAGAAGTGTCCATACAAGTCACCCAGAACATACGACTCAATCATGTAACATTTCAACAGTAGGAACACCACAAAACTATGCTACCCTCGCCATGCCCTCCCTGGCCAGTCTGCCAAGGCGTTTGCTCTAGAAAATAAGGACAACGATATGCCCATGCCTTGAACAATAGCGCGGGCTAGCCTGATTAGGTGAGAAAGGCGCCAAGAGTGCTACTTTGACTAAGAGAACCAACCAAGAAATAATGGTAGAGGAATAATCCCCTTCAATCACAATTTTGTCAGAGTTAATGGGGGAGGGGGGTGGAAATACACCGTGTATTTCCTAATTTATATATAATACTTTTTCTATCGGACTTTGGTATTTTTAATCAAGTTATAATATAATTAGATAGTATAAAAATCATATGTTAGCTAAAAATATCCCTACTTGAAAATCATGGTTTTGACGAAATCCTAAAGATCGGATTTTGTTCTTGAACTGGAGTTGACTTTTTACTCATTCAGAATTAGGGTCAAAGTATTTTTATTGAACCCAAATATAGAGTATTTCCTTATTTACATGTAATATCTTAAGTAAAATGATATTCAAGTAAATAAGGTGCAGTTTGAAACACTGGGCTCTCCTGAGAGCTAGTGCTGTAAGCAGAAGACACTTTACTGAAGCAGAATACACTAACTTATCAGTCCTAGGTTGATCGAGCACATCACTCGGTCGACCGAGTACCCACAGACAACACAAAACAGCAAGCGGTGATTTTGCGACCGACTGATCTCTGTCGGTGTTCGATTGACCGAAGTTCCCACCTGTTTGGTCGACCGAACAGCGCGAACCTTGAAATTTTTCAGAATTTTACCTTGGCATCCAAAGGGCCTCTAGTCAACCTGAAGGCCTCCTAAAGCCTCTACCTTGTATGCCCAAAGCAAAAGCTTAAATTTCCAGAATTCTACACCATTCAATCAATCAAACAACAAATTCCAAGTCTTCTAGGGATTAAAAACCGATTAAAAACATAAATCCCCACATGCATATTTTTGAATTAAATTAATTCTTTTTATCAAATTCGTTTAGGGTTAAAATCCCTAACACTTTGCCATCAACACATCACATAAACACTTCCAAATTTATAGAATCAGAAATCTATTGCTTTCCTCGCATCTAAAGTTATAATCTAACTCATATATAAATCCCCACCTTCTTGATTTTCAAAACCATGTCACCTATTATTAATGGGTGTAAAACAAACTAGTTGTTAGGAAAACACCTACCTCAAAAAGTGCACAGAAAATTCTAATGAAAATATGAGGCTAAACGCCTTCCAAAATCACAAACAATGCTTGAAGAGAGCGAAGATCAGAAGAGGAAAACTTTGAAATCCCTGCAGGAACCCTAATGTTCTGTTTTTTCCTCCCTATTCTCTACTATTCTAGTAACCAAACACACCTAATCTAATTCTGATTAGAATACTAATCAGACCAAAACCCATAAAACACCTATTTATAGAGAAGGGCCTTGGTTCTCTGGTTCAACCACTGGTCCAACAATGGTCCAACCTTATAAACCACACTAAACCTTCGGTTAAACCATAATTCACTTAAAGCATCAAACATGATAGGGTGTTTGCTTGCCCATATAGGCACGCACACATTATCACACCAAAACGCAAATCAAACAAGATCCAACTGTGCAAATTAAAATCAGAAACCACAAATCATCTTAAAATTCAACAAAGCATACAACCAATCACACAGATCAAATATCCATAAAATATAACCACACATATTCAAATAATAATTAAAAATATCCACAAATAGGTGCAGCGTGTACTATGTGAGTGTGTGCCACATGTTAAAAAATGTACGGGTCACTACAAGGACTGATCGATGAAACGCTCTCTAAGTAACTCAACCAAGGATGCAAACTCTACTGTCTGCCAGTCTTGAGATCACATTTGAAAAGAAGATTGCAGACTAACCCAATATGGGATCACAATAATACATCAGAACAAGGGAATCGTTGTCAAAAGACAAGTGGAATTACCTCAGAAACCGAACTGAGATACCAAAGATCTGACCCAATAAATGAACACAGATAATAGAAACAAAAGGGCTTTCCAAGGGGGCTAGATCCATAGGTACGTGCCTGTGCATTGGTATCATCCATCTCAAAGCAACTCAAGATACATTTAGTCCAGAAGACTTTATCTCTTAATGCTTCAATAAAAGATATCGTGTTATCCACAAATTGGAGATGAGAAACCGGTATCTCATCTCTTCCCTGATAAAACCTTGGATCCATCCTAACAATTCCGCCTTGACTAGAAAATGACACAGCGCATCACTTATCATAATGAATTGAGAGGGGATAGGGAATGAATCACATTGCTTGGGCCTTTGGATGAAGGAAAGCACCCAACCACACCCTTGTTTAAACTAACACAACCTTTCATCCACAACAACCATCTGCATCCAAATCCTTTCCACCTAAGAACATAATCTAAGAAATCCCATTCTTCGACCCCCGAGTCTAATTTACACACTTAACCCCGTTCTCTTCAATCTAATCCTCACTCATTTGGTAATCAATATGCTATCTAGGATCCTGCCTTTTCTGCACGAATGCACTTTTGGTGATTAGAGACCAATGGCCCAATAACTTGAGGTTTAGCAAACACTTTTTCAATGATTTTGTAAAGGCTTATGGTGAGACTAATAGGCCTAAAGCCCTTCATTTTGACAACACCTGTCACCTTTCGTATCAACACTAGAAAGGAATTGTTGGTCACTTTGTTGATTAACTCCTTTCGATGGTATTCACAGAAAACATTCATCAGATTAGTTGTGATAGTGTCCCAATTATCTTGATAAAAATCCAATAGAAATCCCCATTCCTCAAACGGCCTTCTTGATATCCTCTTCCTCAAAACTCCCTTCCTCAAACAAATTGTGGAGGCCATTCCTCAAACGACATTCCTGATCATGGTGTAAGGGATCGTCCGATCCCCGAGTTGATACCCAACCGAGAAGAACAAAAACAGGTTGGATCGTTCCGATCCGGAACGATCCAATTTTTTTTTTTAATTGAATGTGGCCGGTCCGTCTCGGCCGATCCCGAGCCGGATTCCGAGATTAAACACTATGTTCCTGATTTCCTCTTCCTCAAAACTCTCTCTAACAATGCCACTTGTGCCCTCTCGATCTTGGGTCCGTCAAACTTATTTAAGTCATAGAGCAACTGTGATCCAAAGTATACAGAGTAGAGTAGAACTGGGTCAAAGCCTCCACAATTTGTTTCTGATCTTCTAACATCACTCCATCTAACTTCGATGTCACAATCTCTTTTTTTCAATGAAAGTCTGCCATCTTGAGGAAATACATAGTGTTCCCATCTTCTTGTTTTCTGCCTCCAATTGATATTCTCCCTTTTCAGAATTTCCTCAAGGTCACTCTTTAGAGTCCTACTTGCCCTTTCATGCTCGTGCAATTCCTTGATTCCTCTAGTTTATCAATTCTATCAACTTCCTCAAAGATGCTTCTTTTCCTTTTTTGCACCAAACCAAAAGTCTCCTTGTTCCAATTTCATGTTTTTTTATTCCTTTATAGCCTTACGAAATCGCATGAATTAAAACCCTCAACCTGACCCGATCTCTTTCTCTTCCCACCACTGCTTAAAGGCCTCCTTGAAATGTGGGTGTGACAACCACATGTTCTCAAAAAGGAAGGGAGATGGTCCATTTCTAGCATTCTCTTGGTGGAGATCAAAATGGGCGAATAATCAGAGGTGGTTCTAGAGAGTGGCTTCTAAGAGGTATGAGGGAAATGGAATTCCCACAAAGAGGAAACTAAGGGGCATTTGGTGGATATTTTGGATTCTGGATTTTGATTCTAATCCTCCTCTCAAAATCCAATTTCTCATTGCTGGTTTTCAGAATCCATAATCCCCCGTTTGGATAGATTGGATTCTAGAATTTGGTTGACCTAGATTATTGGGACACTTTATACATACATACATACATATATGTTTGTATGTATGTATGTATGTATGTAGATAATATAATATTATATATAAATAACATTATGTAATGTGTTAATCTTATATCATGCTGCTTAATAGAGTGTTATTAACACTCTCACTACAATGTTTCTTTTGTGCATTACAGAAAAGAAGTGTGAGGATTTGGGCATTCTTAATAGCCACCTACTGGGTTTCTTTTGTTACTTTTTACCTTTTGTGGAAGGCGTATAAGCATGTTTCAGAGCTGCGAGCTGCTGCCCTAATGGCACCTGAAGTGAAACCAGAGCAATTTGCCATTCTGGTCAGAGACATACCTCCTGTTCCTCAAGGCCAGAGTCGAAAGGAACAGGTTGATTCCTATTTTAAGACAATCTATCCCGAAGCATTTTACAGATCGATGGTGGTCACAAACAACAAAGAGGTACAAATCTTGTCATTTCAATTTATACAGATCTACCTTTGTCAAATAATGTTTTTCAAATTCCTTTTTTTTCCTAGCTACACTTTTAAATCTTTTCTTGTTAGTCATTATAATGCCATTTCTTATCCATTATAATTTTTTTATTTTATTTTAATGTATAGGTTGATTATTTTTATTAAACGAGAAAAATATATATATATTGCTTGAAAATTTAGAAATGGAGAAAGTGAAAAGGATGAGGAAATCAGAAACACAATTGAAAAGAATAAGTTGGGCTCTCTTGTTTACAGGATATTCTTTGAAAGATTTCTTGGAGGTATTTCTTCCATTTTTACTCTTTGAATTTACCCCGTCATTATCTTGTGGTGAATTCTAGATGTGCTACTGTAAAAAATCACCCGATTGGATTACTGTAGTTATTTTTCTGAGCCATTTTCCATATATTTAACCATCCCAAAGAGTGCAATAGATAATTTAATATTGACTTATTCAGGTTATGTTTATTGATAAACTTCATATTGTGTAATATTCCCAGGTCAACAAAATCTGGGAAGAGTTGGAAGGTTATAAAAAGAAGCTAGCACATGCTGAGGCCATATTTGCGGAGTCAAAAAAATTAGGACAGCCAGAAGGAACAAGACCTACGAACAGAACTGGCTTCCTTGGTCTTATGGGGAAAAAAGTGGACACCATAAATTACTGCAATGAGAAAATCAGCGAACTTGTCCCGAAATTAGAATCTGAACAAAAGATCACTATCAGAGAGAAACAGCAAGCTTCAGCTCTGGTATTCTTGAACAACAGGTTGACTGCATCTTCTGCAGCTTAATCTCTTCATGCTCAGATGGTTGACACATGGACTGTCACAGAAGCTCCTGAACCTCGTCAACTTATATGGACAAATCTTCCTATAAACTTCTATCAGAGGCAGATACGACAGTTTATCGTGTATGTAATTGTTGCTTTGACCATAGTCTTCTACATGATTCCAATTGGGTTTATATCTGCATTGACAACTCTGACGAACTTGAGGAAGCTTCTTCCATTCTTGAAACCAATTGTGGATCAGAAAGCAATTAAGACGGTCTTGGAAGCTTATCTGCCTCAGCTTGCATTAATTGTTTTCCTAGCTTTGCTTCCAAAACTTCTTATGATCCTTTCAAAAGCTGAGGGGATCCCTTCCCAGAGCCATGTTGTCCGAGCAACCTCAGGAAAATATTTCTATTTCTCAGTGTTGAATGTTTTCATTGGAGTGACATTAGTTGGGACCATGTTCAGTACATTCAAGACTATTGAGAAGCATCCAAACGAGATTGTACCCTTGCTTGCGAGTAGCCTTCCAGGAAGTGCAACCTTCTTTCTGACTTTTGTGGCTTTGAAGTAAGATCTCCTCTCTCTCTCTCTCTCTCTCTCTCTCTCTCTCTCTCTCGAGGATCAAGGGCTAACATTCAGAGTAAAAGTGATCCCTTGTACTATTTAAGGATTCTGATTACTTATTTTAACCAAAGATTTGGAATGCTTCCACATGTGTTGAAATATGATATCCCTTTGGAGTTGATTTTATTTGTCCAATATAGCCATGTGGCTATGCATGCTGTTCATGCAATTGTCCGTGTCAGGGTGTGTTATTATATCATACAGATCGATGAGAATCCTGCATGTTTTTGGTGGCTTTGTTGTCTTTAGGATCATATTTACGGCCTACCTGACAATGATTATTCTACTGGTGATATATCAATCCATAATTTGTACAATTAGTGCAATATTTTTTTATACTACTTGGGTTACTGATGTATTGTCTGGAAGGAAATTATTGGGTGTTGTTCCCCATGTATGTAATCTGCGCTAAGAAGATTCGAAACGTCTCCCCAGATCTCATGAGGCGCCTTTATATTATGGGGTACCTACATGCATTGAAATCTATGTGGGATGTTGGTTTCAAACTCAAGACTCAGATTCTTCAGTACAATACATGCCAAGGAATTTCCATTTCTATTAATACACATGCTGGATAGAGAAGGTTTTCACTTTTCCTCCTAGGATCACATTGTGAGAGGCATCAAATCCTTGTATGAGTTTTCTTTATTTCACCCTGGATATTTAGTTTGAGAAACCTTAGAAAATGAAACTGTTTACTCTTCATTATCTGTTTTAACTACACTGGTTGCATTTCATTTTGTGTCACATAACATTTACTCAATTATTACTTCATTGCTAGCATTTTGGTGAATTAATTTTCATGATCCTTTGGACCAGGTTCTTTGTTGGCTATGGGCTTGAACTATCTCGGTTAGTTCCTCTAATTATCTACCATCTGAAAAGGAAGTATCTTTGTAAAACAGAAGCAGAGTTAAAAGAAGCTTGGATAACTGGAGATCTGGGGTATGCAACTAGGGTTCCCAATGATATGCTAATCATTACAGTTGTCCTTTGCTATTCTGTAATAGCTCCTTTGATCATTCCCTTTGGCGTGGCTTATTTTGGACTCGGATGGCTCATTCTCCGGAATCAGGTAAATTCACAACTCCTCTGCACTTCTTCTCTAGTACTGAATCCAAGAGACTATTCTTAGAACGTACACTTAGATAACTATTCGGAAAAACTGTAAGCACCGATGTGTATAGAGAGACATGTGACCATCCTGCTAGATCTCATATTGTCTAAAAACTTGATTGAGTTATGCTCTTTCAAAAGATTCATGTTTATGCTTTTTTTTTTTTCTTGTATATATCAACACAGGCTCTCAAAGTTTATGTTCCATCATATGAGAGCTATGGAAGGATGTGGCCCCATATGCAGGCACGTATCCTTGCTGCTCTGATCATATACCAAGTTACCATGTTCGGCTACTTTGGACTGAAGGAATTCAAGTATACCCCTTTCCTGTTACCCCTTCCTATAATGTCATTGGTCTTCGCCGTGGTCTGTAGCAAGAAATATTATCCATCCTTCTGTTTCACTCCCCTTGAAGTGGTATGCCGGGAATTGAAGGAAACCCCCAATATGGAACATATCTTCAGGTCCTATATCCCATCTTGCTTAACCTCAGAGAAGTTTGAGGATGGTGATCATTTTGAAGATGCTCTGTCTCAGGCTTCAAGGACAGGATCATCAATTTGATGTATTTACACGCTTTGTGTTCTTTGTAATTTGCAGCATGAGAACTTTAACTCACTTTGATTATTTGTTCATAATTAGCTTTAGGATCTTTGCCTATTTGTAAAATGTTACATACTGTGTATCTGATTGTGTGATAAGTATTTGTCTGCTTGAGTTTGAGCTTTGCTGCTAACAAGTTCCTCACCATGAATGGTTAGTGGGTGCAATAGACAAACAAACACATCCTGGTCTGTCTCTAACCCTCAAGTGTATTTTTCAAGACTACCCCATCTTGGTCCTGCAGGCATATATGGAACCATGGTAAAGATCTCCAGTGAGCATGGAATGCAGCCTTAAATACTGAAGTGAAATACTTGCTTGGCATTCTAAGCAAAACTAATTGGACTATGCAGGAAGCTTCTAGTCACAGGATGGCATTCTTTGTGCCGCTTTCAAACTTGTGTAAAATGATTAAACCAAATAGTGTCATCTTACGATGGAAATTCATTCCTAGGAGCCGTGCCCAGGCACGGCACTGCGCCTACGCTGTTCCCAGTCTGGGCTGAGGGTTGGAGCCCAACATGCTGTGCCCAGACACGGCCCGCAGGCTGCACGGCCGAGCTGAGCTGGACAAAGCTCAGCTTGGCTCGACGCCGAGCTGAGCTGGACAAAGTTCAGCTTGGCTCGACTCATTTACAGCTTTGTCGGTTTATTAATGTCAAAGTTCTAAATTTCGTTAATTTTTTTTTTTTTTTTTCATCTAAGTAGGCAAAATCAAAATCCTAAAATTTTGCTTTACAAGATTTCAACAATTTTGTTAAAAAAGATTGAAATTTGTCGAAATAACTAATTTTTATTAAAATAATAACTTAAAAAATTAAATTATTTTATTGAAATCATCAAAATTTTGACGAAATTTTGCTATTTATTTTATATAAATATAAAAAAAAATAAAAATGTTTTTTATCAAAATTTCATTTCGATCTTCTATATCGAAATCATCAAGCAATGATTAGTGAAACACATTAAAACTTTTTTTTTTTTTTTTTTTTTACCTTTTTTTATCGTTTATAATTTAATTTGGCTCCCCAAGAAAAATTTTCTGATTCTGCCCCCTATATGTATTTATGTTTATATTTTTGTGTGTTTATATATGTATTTAATATATAAAATAACATCAATTTTATCAAATTGAATCAAACCGAATCTATTTTGGTTTCGTTTGGTTTAAATCACTGTAGTTTGATTTGATTCGACTGTGATTCGATTTTTGATTTTTTTCACTATAATTTGGTTTGATTTGGTTTGGCCACTAAACCGAACCAAATTGGCACAATTACACCTGTACCTATCATGATCATAGTATTAATACAACTTGAAAATTTTCGTCATTTTCGATCTTGCTTTTATCAATGAAAAGAAAAATTTTGTTAAAATTTGTATTCAATGATTTATATTTTTTCTTTTACTACTTTATAGATTGAGACAACCAATCAAATCTTGCCCCCTACAATAAAATCCTGCCCAATATTATTTGTTAGATCTAAAAGTGTTAATTAAGCAATATTAATTAAAGAAATCACATAACCATAAAAATTGACAGGCAATTTTAACGAGGTTCGGTTAACAACCTACTCCTCGGGACCACGTCCAGATAAAGATCAATCCACTATTAAAAAATAGTTACATACACCAATTGGTCTTATACAATATAAAGACTCCCTCTTTGAACATTGTAGCCAATGTGCATAACT
>JAUPMG010000019.1:11027350-11042549 GCA_031762675.1 Pachysandra terminalis
CCGTGTCGATACTCGATACGTATCCGTTTTCGAGCCGACCGATACGCTACCTCGATACGATATTTTGAACCATGCCTTTAACAGCGGCTTGATGGCTAGTTATTCTTCCGGGATTCAGAGGTGTTCCTGTTTCAAATATGATTAGAAACTAAGCTACAGTGGCACTCTCATCCCTTCCTTGGTTAGGGCTCAGATGAGGTGGAGGCCCCTTAGCATGGTACCATTAAGCTCAATTTTGATGGGAGCTCAATGGGTATCCTAGTGGCACTCTCATCCCTTCCTTGGTTAGGGCTCAGATGAGGTGGAAGCCCCCTAGTATGGCACCATTAAGCTTAATTTTAATGGGAGCTCGATGGGTATCCTAAGTCCATCAGGTATGGGAGGTGTATTCAGGGATCGCCTGATTCCACCCTTTCTCCAGACCACGATGCTGAGGACGCAGTTAGGGCAGAGTTATGGCCTTATTAACAGAGTTGAGGATAGTGATAGACATGGGATACACAAATATTGAGGTTGACAGTCACTCGATCATGATCATTACTTGGCTTACATCTGCCCAGTTGCACACTTGGAGACTCACACCTGATTCGACCATGGTTTTAAAAAACAGTGCCATATCAGTCAATACAGTCAATATGTATCATGTATTGTGTATCGATCAATATGGCAAGATAGACAATGTTGAGATACAATAAGTATCTTTTTATAGTGTATCAGTCAAAACGTCATCGATACGGTCGATATAGTCTCGATACGCTCGATACTATCACAATACGCCGGATAAAAGAGAGAGAGAGAGAGAGAGAGAGAGAGAGAGAGAGAGAGATCAGAAAAAGGGAAGAAAAAAAAACACAAATAAAAACCTTTGAGATACTAATCTAATTTCAAAAAAGGGAAGGAAAAAAAACAAAATAGAAAGGAGAGAGAGAGAGAGATGAGTACCTGTTTAGCTGGTTTAATATTCCTTTTTCTGTTGCTTTTCCTTCTCTCTCATTATCATTCATCTTCTTCTCCTATCATTTGTTATTTTCGTGCTCTAAATACTGTCAAATAAAGGTTTTTTTGTTTGCAGTATGCATTTACAGGCTATAAAAAACTTGTTCTCTTCTTATCTGGGATATTCCAAATGGACTATGAGTTCGTTTGTTGATGTTTGAAAGTATGCTCATATGTCTTATAGGTAATTGATTCCACTAGATATGTATGATTTTCTGTGTGTTATTAGTTCATCTGATACATTATAATTTTCCTCGACATTTAATCAAGCTTTTTTAAAGCTTCCATGCACTTGCACACATACCAGTTTCTTTCTACATTAATATATATTATGTGTGTGAGAGTAGCATAAGAAAAACATATTAATTTATCATTTTTAGCTTATCTCTGCATCTAAATGGATCTTATTTTAAATACCCACAAATTTCCATACATATTCACACTATCCATGACTTTTACAACATATCCATAAGTAACTGATACGTATCCCAATACGTAGCCATTTTTGAACAGACCGATACACTACCTCGATACAATTTTTGAACCATGGGTTAGACAGAAAATTGCATAGGCTAGTTGGTTGCACCTCATTCTCCCGTATGCTAAGAGAGGCCAACATGGTCACAGATTTTTTAGCTCAACGATGAGTCAAAACGGAGTTCATGTTGTTAGGGGTACCTACTAAGGAATTGCTACTAGGGGAGAGAGGCTAGTTATGGACTCTGTGGTTTTTTCGGGAATGACAATGGATTCCCTTCTTTGTATGTGGTCTTAGCATCTTTTCTTTTCTTTTTTGCCCCTGGGGGTTATTTTTGTACATTCTCTTTTTTTTTAATATATATCTCAATTACGCATCAGGAAAGAAAAAAAAAATCATCCTATTCTTTTTTATCTAAATCTTAACATGTTAATATACCATCGTATCATGATTATAATTGACGATGTTTTTATCTTAATTATTTCTTAAATAAAAGTTTTAAAAAATTATTAATATTATGCTAATATATGTAGATTTAAGAAAAAAAATAAAAATATTTTTTCTATTGCCTAGACGCTTCGACTACCTTGCCTTGGTATTGTCATCAGTCTTTGTTTAACATGCTCAAGCCATATCAATTAGTTATCCTTCATTTGATTTCCTATTAGAACAACTCCTAGACTTTAGATGCTCATTTCTAATCCAATCTTTGCTAACCATTCAACTTGTTCATCCTGATATTATTATCTTGACTACACATCCTATAAACATGTTGCTTGTTAGTTTCCAACCATTGTGTACTATAAAGTATAACTCTTCTTATAATAATCATAAAAAAAATAAAAAAAATCCCTCCATTTGGTTTAAGCAATATGTATCAACCAAAACATGTCGGTCAAAGACTTAGTGAACAGGTTTGCAGCTGGTCTCCAGTTGCCACAAAAGGAGTTAAAATATCACCACTCAGAACTTTCTCTCTCACAAAATGACAATCAACTTCATTATGTTTGGTACTCTCATGAAAAATAGGGTTAGAAGCATTATGAATTGTTGCCCATCTTCTTAGGCAATGGAACCACAAAACCTAATCCCTGGATTAGATGCTTAATCCACGTCAACTCACACGATGTATACACCATAACTCTATATCATACAGCTGCACTTGACCTGCTACCATTCCTTGTTTTTAACGTTTCCAAAAGACCAAGTTACCACCCAGCCCAGTAGTAGAACAACAATATGAAGGAGAACCAGCCCAATATGCATCAGTGAAACTTGTAACTTATAGGTGACCATGAGATCTATATAGGAGTCCTCGACTGGGTGACCCCTCCAACTACCTCATGATGACAGGATCCTAATTATTGCCCACAATAAGGAACTCTAAGAGACGCCATAAACTGACTCACAGTATTAACAGCAAAGGAGATATCAGGTCTACTAATAGTCAAGTAGTTCAACTTCACAATAAGATGTCGATATCTTCTAGGTTATCAAACAAATCTCTACGGCCCATAAATAGCTTAGTGTTCGAATCTATTAGGGTTGCAAAAGGTTAGCATCCCAATAATCAAGTCTCATCAAACAAGTCGAATACATACTTTCTCTGAGAAAGGCTAATCTCAGACTTGGATCTAGCAACTTCAATACCCAAGAAATACCGTGAAACTCCAACGTCTTTTGTATAAAACTTTTGCTACAGGACACCTTTTAGTTCTTCAATACCTGTGAAATCACTTCCTATAATCACAATATCTCTCACATACACTACTATAACAATACGACCAGCGGAAGTGTCACTGGCAATGCTTCATTCCAAATTCAAGGACAGCATCACTAAACTTGCCAAACCATGCCCATGGAGATTACTTAAGATGATATAGTGCTTTCTTTACCGTATATATTTTCCTAAGCGTCCCCTGAGCAAAAATGGTAGTTGCTCCATATAGACCTCCTCCAATTCATCATGCAAGAAGGTATTCTTGACATCCAGTTGAAAAAGAAACCGATTAAAATTTGGTAGCCAAAGAGGAAAAAACAAAATCGAACAGAGGCAATCTTCACAACTAGAGAATAAGTTTCTGCATAATCACCATTACAATTGAGTACTATACCCTTCACAACTAAATGGGCCGGCCTTCAACCTTTCCACAATGTCATCAAGACAAAACTTAATCTCATAAACCTACCGGTACCCTACTGCCGACTTTCCAGGAGGAAGAGTAACCAGCTCCCAAGTACCATTAAGATGAAGAGAAACCATTTCTTCTTCCATTGCTATCCTCCAACCCGAATCAGAAATCACTTCCTGTACAGACTTGGGAACAGATAAAGATGAAAAAGTGGAGGTAGACGTAAACAGCGATATGTAGGGGGTAAAATGAGCATAAGAGACAAAATGATCAATCAGGTGAGCAGTATAGCAGTGAAAAAACAAAGTATAAGTACGTTTTTCTTTCAGTTGAGCAATGAGAACATCAAGATCAGAAGGACAGGGTCAGCAGGGAGTCAGGGACAACAGATAGTATATGACTTACCATATGTAGATCTATAGACGATGAAGTGGGATGTGGGGCCATGTCACCAGTACGTTGCGTGTAGATTTTGGTGATAAGTTGTTGACTCTAGGGAAATACTGTAGAAATGAAGAGTAAAAAAGCTATCCATCATCACAAACTGATTTTCATTAGAATAGAAAGGAACCGACTCAAAGAATGCAACATTGGCGGACACAAATGGAAACACAATGAAAGACTAAAATACTTGTACACTTTTTGAGTTCGAGAATATCCCAAAAAGACACATGTAATTGCCCAAGGATCCAGCTTATATGCACCTGGATTAAATTGATGCACAAAACAAACACAACCAAATAACCAGGGTGGAATAAGGAATAAAGAAGTATTAAGAAACAAAACAGAATGAGGAGACTCCATCAAGAACCGAGGATGGAATCTGATTACATAAGAAAGCAAGCAGCTAAGACAGCATCACTCGAATAACTTTTAAGCACATGCATATGGATTAATAAAGCATGGGCAACCTCAATAAGATGACAGTGTTTTCTTTCAACCACCTTATTTTATTGAGGGGTATGAGGACATGAGGTCTGATGTCGAATTCCATGAGAAACAATAAAATCCTGAAGCGGATTAAATAGATATTCCCTTGCATTATCTGATTGAAATGTATGAATGGATGATTCAATTTGATTTTTAAGTTTCAAACGAAAAGATTTAAAGATTGCAAATAACTCCAAACGTTCTTTCATTAAGTAAAGCCAAGTCATTCAAATAATCATCTATGAAGATTACAAAATACCGAAATCTCGAACAAGAGTTTACTTGGGAAGGACTTCAATCATTGAATGAACTAACTAAAAAGGACAAGATGCCCATTTATTGACACGAGGAAAAAAAGCATTGTATGCTGTTTAACTAACTGACATGCTTCACAATTCAAAATAGATAACGGAAAGAAAAAACTAAATGTTTCAAATTCTATTAGAAAGAATGACCGAGAAGACAGTGCCACTGAAAAGGAGAAAGGAATGAGTCAGATGACTACAAAGCCATGCCAACTTCACCTCCATCAAAATAATAAAAACCACCAGATTCATGCCCTCCATCAATCCCCTTCTTCATACAAAAGGAAGGATAAAATGTCACTGAACAATTCAAAAGTTCTCTTAATTTACTGACACACATCAAATTAAAAGGAAATTTAGCTACTTACAATACAGATGATAAGGGAAAGGAGGGACAAAGATTTGCAGTACCAAAACCAGAAATAAAAGATCTTGTACCATCGTTGAGAGTAACATGCTGAGTAGAAGATGAAGGAACGACACTGGAAAATAGTATTTGGAACACCGGTCATATGATCGGTGCCTCCAGAATCAATAACACAAGGGTGTAAAAGCAACACAAGCAACAGGAGTACCTGCATGGGCTAAAGTAGCAGTGGATAAAGAAGATTGTGAAGAGGCCATGACAAGGAGACAAGAATACTCATCCTCTGAAATAGATAGCATATAAACACCAGAAGAGGATGCAGGAGCACTAGGCATAGAACCCAAATAATCATTAATCGAAGCATCAGCATGGTTGATAGAAGCAGGTTGGCCATAAAGGTCCCAACAAAAATCAACAATGTACCACTAAGATGGCAATGACTACAAGTACAGGAACTACGACCTTGGCCACGGTCCCCCCTTGAATCAAGATGTCCCCCCATGACTTCCACCCCTACCAGAACCATGGTTACCACCACGACCATTACCACAGTTAGTAAGAAATGGCCCAGGAATCACCATAAAGCATTCATGCAAACTATACAAACCTCACAAATATCATCACCAAAACCCTTTTTAGCTGTTTTATGCATTTCCTAAGAGGAAATCAGAATTCATCCACATACTTTATGTGCAGCAAACCATTTTAATGTTGCTCTACACCAATATAGTTCGTTTTTTTAACCTTGTGAACAGTATCCATGAAAATACCACGCTCTTTCTAAGAGAGAAAGCTGAACTAGATCAGGCCCTATGCTCTGATACCATGTTAATGTTACGGTTCAAATAAGTGAAAGAGAAGGAAAGAATGAAAGGAGAAACCAAGAGTAAGTTAGAGATAAGATCATATTTCCTCTCTCCTCTCCCCCCCACCCCCACCCCCACCCCAACACCCACACCCACACCCACACACAGATGCACACACACACAGACGCATGCACAGACACACACGCACAGATGCACGCACGCATGCACACATACACATATATATATAGATACATATAAAGAATAATTATAAGAGTTCCCTTACTAACTTGTGTTCTAACAGTCATCAATCACAACGCAAGTAATTGCTCCTAGGATTGTATACACAGTCATAAAATCCATTACCATGGTTCCTCCCAAAATGAATATGTTCCTACATATCAAACTTGCTCTAATACCAACTGATGCAGTGGGAATTTCCCACAGGTATGCAGTCAGAAGATGGTGGGTATAATTCCCTTACTCACTGTTGAAGCCTATGTTTCTTGAAGGAGGAGGGAAATAAGCCAAAAAATAATAATAATAAATAAAATAAAAACTCCCATAAGAAACTAATCAAAGCAATCCATAAGTTCTCCAAGGAACTGCAAAGCCTAAAGGCAGATGTTCATTCCATAAATAAAAAAAGGCCCCTTACAACTATTTCATAAAATCCATTTATGAAAAAAAAAATTCAAAAAGCCAAACTTAAGACCCAAGAAACCATAAAGCCAAACTTAAGACAACAAAAATCATCATTAGCTTTTAGACCACTTTTTAGGCCCAAAACATATCTGGAAGAGATCTTCTTAATGAGCCACATATCACCTAAAGCACACATGAGCAAAAAGTTACGGTTCTCAAAAGCAGATTACATTTAGTTAGCATAGCTAGAAGAATAGGAAGAAAATAAATACAAAACACTTGGTGTAAATCTGACGAGACTATGCCAGATCTTAGACTAGACCAAACTAGAAAGTAACAAGGTGCAAAAAAAAAACAACAAAATCACAGTTATTGAAGATATCAACTGCAGCTGTGGAATTTCAAGTTAGAAGGTAAAGAAAATTCTTAAATTTTGCTATAAACCATGACATGCATTAGGGTGGCTATAATCCCTTTCATAAACCTGCAAAAAACTTTCCTACTCCAACTAATACTCAAACAAAGAACTCTACATTCTGTTATAAATCATAGCTGACTCCTGATACCACAGAACTTAACTTTCTAAAAGAGCTCAAACTTGTAACATAAATCAACAAGTATTAAAAATTAATGCTAACGATGACTCCTGATTTAACTATGACTGCCTCTAACTTAACTAGAAACTTTAAACTTGAATAGGAGACTTCGAACTCAACTTATAAAATCAAAGTTTATTGGTCATTGTTCACATTTAGACCAGATTTTTGGGCCGTTATTGTTGCTACACCAATGTTAAACCATTAAATGTTTTTTTATTAATGGATTTTTCATTTTAATTTTAATTTTTTTATACTCAAGTATAATTATCGATTAAGCAAAGAAATGTATAAAATAAATCTTGTAAAACAAAATGTTAAATGGAAATTTTGACCTGCAAGACTGTAAGTCGGATGGGAAAAGGTATAAAATATGTTGTAGGGGCCTTCAAATTAAACTTCAATATCCTAGGCAGGGATGTAAATAGCCATAGTAATTATAAGCATATTTAAAGAAAGGAAATGAACTTCCGAAAAAAAAAAGTGGAAGCACATACCTCAAGATGTTTTGATGGCATAACATAAATTTCCAGCCAAACTCTCTACAGCAACAAATACGAAGAGGTAAATAAACAAGCTCACTTGACAATTTTCAACCTGCTACCTTTATCACTCCCAATTCATCAATCTTTGAGCTCTTATGCTGAAACAATTCAGTGAAAAGGTAAAGGGCATGCATAAGCATAACATAAATTACAAGAAAGCACAAGCTATTTTAAGAAAAATGCAGAAGCCGAAGACAAGATGTGCAAACAGACAACAAGAATATATAAATAAAGCAATTGGAAGGAACTAATTATGGTAGCTTCATTACCTTACTTTTCTTGTGCTTGTGAATATCAGTGACATCTTCATTCCCATCATGCTTTCTCTTCTGAAATCATTGATAGAGAATAGATGATACTTGTTATTGAGGTTTAACAGTAACATTGTTTTCCCATTGAAAACAGATAAAGGCTTGACAGTAATTTGAAGTACATTCTGAGAAGAGAATTAAACCAAAAATCACTACTCTCCTATGTATCACTAAAACTGTATCATGTATAAAATGCACACGCTCATTAATCCAACCCTTCTATGGACTAGATGTGATTTTGAAGAAAAAATTAGTAACAACTTTGATTTCCCAAATAGAATGCAAATTGTTGAATGGTTGATACAAATCAAAATAATGGTCCACAAAGAAATTCTACTAACCTGAAGTTTGGTATCTAATAATTGACAAAAAAATTCATCCATAGACAGCAAAAGACTTCACTATTGGACAATCAAGATCAATGAAAATGTGCACCATATACGTGACATTGGGACCAGGATCAGCATAAATCAAGTTTCCCTTCTAGGAGTTTACCAGGTAGCTCAGTTATTATCACAAGTATAGTACCGAAATGCCTTTGATGGGTGAGGATTCCTTATTCAATTTGCAGGTTGTATATTTATCTATAGCAGACAGTAAAAAATAACAAATGGTGGAGACAAAAGTCATCGCATAAGGGCTATGAAAGAAGAATGGAATCCAAACCTTATCATGGTGTTTCTTAGATTGTTCGGCACTAGAATCATGATGCCCACTTCTATCCTTCTTCTTCTCCTTGTCTTTGTCTTTACTTCGGTCCTTATGTCGGTGTTTGTTCTTCTTATGCTCCTTATCCTTCTCCTTATCCCTGTCCTTATGCTTTTTATGCTTCCTCTCCTTGTCTTTGGACTCATTTTTTGACTTCCCCACAGTGGTAGGAATTCCTTTCTCAGCCTGCTCAACACCATGACAAATGAATATGTATTGATAACACTATTCACCCCAAAGTCAAAAAAAATAAAATAAAAACTATTTCAGCATAAGAGGAATTATGCGTGCGTTCTCTCAGCAACACCGTCAAATCCAGTGGCAGTAGATTCCTTACAGAAGGGAGATCAATCGTGGTAGTTTCTCTCAGCTGAAAGGCTTCCCTGAGAATGTCCAAGTCAAAGGGCTGTATGCGTGCGTTTGTATCTCTAGCATAAGAGGAATTATGAAAGAGCTGATCCAGTTCCATCCCTTCTCCTTTCCTAATTTCTGTGTCTCCCACCACATTGTGAAGATAGTGTGTATCCGAGATTGACAAAGGAAGTGGCCTCTTGCAAAAGAAATCATGGTGGGCCAACAATTTGTAGTGATTTATAAGATCCACAGCACCAGTAAGTTCCCTAGGCCCTGAAGGTTCAAATCAAAGGACCTTAATCAAACCCACTGTCCTGAAACTGAACTGCATTGCAAAAAGAACAGGAAAAAATGCTGCAATAAATTGGTAACCAAATCTATGTAGTATTATCTATCATGTACAAGATTATGCACAAAAATATTACTCCTTATGCCTCATGTGGCAAACATAGGGAAAGTATTGATGCTTACATATGTCTTACGTAATTTTTCAAGTATGCAAGGCCGCAAAATAAGTATTGAGGCATCCACGATGCCAAGGTATTTATCTCCACCTATATAAATCCTGAACTCATTATAAATTCTCCATAGTGCCTCTCCATTGATAAATAAATGCTGGATATTTCCAAAGCAATTAGTACATCATCAACAACACCGTCAAATAGGAAGCGTATGCAATTATGCGATTGCATATGCAATTGCAATTAAGCACCCAACTTCAAAGAATGTATAAATGCACATTGTCTGACCACACGCACACTTTATTTTTACCATTAGCTATCTTTCGCCAGTTTTGGCCAGATGTTCTCCATAAATTACCCTCTACCCCAGTCCCCACTCAATACACATGCACATAGAGCTCTCCGGCATAAATTAACCTCTGTCCCACTTTCCACCTACTTAACACACATAGAGCTCCATGTCATTTACAAATTACAATCTCTTTCTCTCTCCTTTTTATTAGGAACGCGACAATATATTCATAGTAAAGAGGATTTACAATTGAATACAGGAAAAGAAAAAGAAAGTAAAACATAGCTTATATAGGCTCAAGGGTCCCGTAACATCCTTAATCTCAAAAACCACGTCACTCTAAAAGAACTAAAAAAGAGAATTAAAATTGTGGAACTCCTGGCGGACCGCACCCAAACAGCTAGACTACGACTGACCAAGAGCACATTTCTGAAAGAGAAGTTGATCTATCCTTGAAATTCCTCCTCTTACACGCCTTTAGATACACCAACACATAGCAAAGGGGTCCATCCTCTACGAGCTGGAAAAATATGACCCAACCCATCAATTCACCCAAACATGCATGTATTAAAATAAACACTCAACCCAACCCGACGCAACCCATTGCCACCCCTACATCCTCAAAAGAATCGAGGCCCAACTAGAGGAAAGGCAAAAATCACAAGCCGGGAAAATCTCAATAGGAGCCCTGGGAAAAATTAGGAAATTCCAAGCAAGGACAATTCAATCCTAGAGACCCCACAATGCAAGAAAAGATGAATCAGTTTTGAATTGGTTGATGTCTTATGCTGTAGCCGAAAGGCCTAGTGAGTGAAGACCATTCCGTTTGACCTCTCTCATAGTGAAGGGATATTTTTTCTTAATGAACAATGAAGACTTTTATCAAAGAAAAGGATGAAAATACAAACATCCTCTAGCAGCCCCTTTATCATGAGGCGGTCAAAGAAGGGAAGAAAAGTATCAAAAGAACAAAAAAAAAAAAATTAAACAACTAAAACACCCAACAAACCCTAGGAAGAGTCCTCGTAAAGCTTTCTCCACTACGGGGATCCCGAGAAACATGTACTCTCTCGCCATACCACCCTATGGATGATCTAAGCAAGTGAGAATGAGATTTTCACCTCACTACCCAAGGACACGATTAAACAAATGAGATGGACTTGCTTCCAAAGCACTCATTAGGCCTAGAGAGCCAAGAAATAACCGCTATGGAATCACCTTCCACCTCCAAAGTTGTAAACCCAAAGACCTCGCCTCCCTTTTTTTTGTGATAATTCATGATATATAAAAGGAGAGAGGAAAAAACAAATATACATCTGCCCAGACACCAAAACAGGCCTGGAACAGGAAAAAAAAAGAAAGAAACAGAAAAAACTAAATCAGAGTCAGAGCATCACAAAAAAACCCCAAAACTACTCCTGAAACATATCACAACTCGGTAAACCAGTAAACAGAATATCCCTCTCCAAACCTCTCCTAGCCAGCGTCTCAGCAACTCGATTAGCCGACCAGACACGAGGTGAAACGAGAAGTTCAAACACCGAACCAAGGACCACGCTAAACGAATCAAGTGAAGTATCCTCCAAACACCTTGCTCATCCCTCGACATCCATGCAATAATAGAAGAAGAAGATCCCTTCACCTCCAGCCCAAGGCACAAATATTTGCCTTAACAACATTCCCTTCCTTATGGGCTAAGAAAAAGTGTGGATACAGTTACTTGAGTGACCTTGAATGTACCATCTGCCCAAAAGGTCGTGCATATTGACTAATTTAAAGAGAAACATACAGCACCATCATACTTTGAATTTGCAACTAGATAATTATAAATAAAACAAGAAAAAATATCCAAGGAGAAAATTATGTCATAAATGTTACCTCTTCCAAACTTCTTCCCATCCGGATCCATCAAATCAACAACACCATATAGAAGGGTGGAACAAATTCATCTGAAACCAGAAAAGAGTTGGAATATGGTTTAGTGGCAGTGGCTTTTGGTACGAAAACCCAAAATAGCAAGCAAGTAAACCACTCAGTCATCTACAAAATGTGTAACAAGTGTCCAGCAGATAAACGGGCAAAATGCCACTCAAGATCTAATATGAAAGTAGACTATTTATCATATAAAACTGCACAGCAGATTTAAGATGACAAAGTGACATAAGCATAAGACGTTAAACAGAATGTACTGGAATGCTTCTAAACATACTTACCACTCAGATTCATGTTATTGCATTAGCCATCCAAGTAATACATTGTACTGGAATGGTTCTAAACATAGTATTCAGATTCATATTTACGTATTACCCATCCAACCAACATCTTCCCAAGTAAACAGAAAGTGTCACATTGGGTTACCCTGAATAAAGTTGTATACGAAGCATATCCTTGTCCCTCAGTCAGGATCATATAAACAATTTGAAATTTTGCATGTCACTTCTCACCAAAAAATATAAATAAATAAATAAAAATAAAAAACTCACTGAACATTTGAATGACTACAATGGAGGAACATAAATGTTTTCAATAACATTTTGGATGCTAACAGAATGTACTAGAATGTTTCTGAACGTACTTAACGTCTAAGTCCATATTATTGCTTTAGCCATCCAACCAACATATTCCCATGTACAAAGAAAGTGGTGTAGCATCGGTTTCCCTAAATGAAGTTGCGTACAACACCATTCAAAATCATATAAACCATTTGAAGTTCCATTGTCGCTGCTAAACAATAGAAAGACTTACTCAACATTTGCATGACTAGAACTGAGCACCGTAAATGCAATGTGTTTTCAATAATGTTATTGATTTTACAACACCATAGCTTTTTCTTAAAACAATACTTATACGGTTGTTTGGACCCTGGTTTTCTAATATCATTCATAATTAGGTGGCACCGATAATTCAGATAGAAGATATGGAACAATAGTCAAAGCAAGGTTTAGTAATTCTGCATAATCAAAGATGAAAGTCAAGACTGTTATTCCAGGAAACAATGGCCCAAGCTAATAAATGGTCTCAACCATTCTAAGGAATAGTTCTTAAATTAAGCTATAAAAAAAGGTTTCAACCATCCACAGATTCCAACTGGATGCTAAAGATGACAAGGATGAGAAAGACCTGAGACCAAAATGATTAAGAATTTCGCCTATGTTGCATAGGTATGGGTACGTGTGTCGGAGTCTGACATGGGTACGAGGTGTCGGATTCGGCAAACCATAAAAAATAGGATGTCATGGGCACCGCATGGGCGTGTCCATGCCATGTTAGTGTCCGAATCCATGTCCATAAGTATGGACATGGGATTCGGCAGGCTGATGGGTGTGTCCATGTAACATAGAACTCTACACATGACACATGCTACATAACCAAACTTATTTTTTTCCAAATTTTCTGTGCCGAGCACCAGGGGGATATAAAACAAACACTGCTTGAACAAGGATGAAGATCCTCTCACTTGTGTCATACATTCATATTCAATAAAAGAAATAGAAAAGGATCAAAAAGTACCAGAAATAAGATTTAAACAATGTTTCTAAATGTGTATGAAGCGAGTCGTTTTACATGACCGGAGCTTGAGGCGCAAGCCTCAAGGTGCGAGGCATAAGCATCAAAAGAAAACATTTAAATTGGATAAATAGACGTAAATATATTATATCAACATAAATAATAAAAATATTAAAAAAAGGAAAAGGAGTCGTGAAAAGGATATTGCAAATTAGTCCTCAAATTCCCTTCAACATCTACAAGGGACTGATTAATGTATGATAGAGCCTCAACATAGTTTAAGAATCATACATTCAACTTAATTATGAAGCATCAATTTTAAAAATAAAATGTGTTATGTCTCCATTTTTGTGAAGATAACCTTTTAACCCTACCTAAATGTATGAGGTGCAAACCCTAAACATAAGATGACCTCAAAATGTCATGCTTGAGCTTCACGCAAGCCTCACACTTGAAGGTGTATGAATCATGGGGCAAGCCTTAGATAAACAAGCCTCGCCTTTAAGCCTCAAGGCATTTTTCCTGGGTCTTGCCTTGAGGAGAGTCTCGGGTAAACAATCGTCACAAACCTTTCAAAACATCAGTTTTAGTCTCATCTTGTCTAAACAAAACAGCACTAATTCACATGGAAGTTATTTAAAGAGATACTAATATCATTTCTTCTAAGAATCGGTAGTTGAACCAATAAGCCATGTCAAACTAATCCAGTGTATTTACCGAGAAACCAAGAAAAAGGATTAATCAGTGAGAACAATTACTATTCATGTGCACACATATGAGGCTTCTTACTATATTGCAAAGAAGCATTTAAGTGTTGTCGACACATGGATGCGAATAAAGCCAAAATGGATAGGGAGATGTCACAACCTCCCGCCTAACAGTGTATACAATGTTGGCGACATGTCGCCAATTTGGAGGTTGGCGACACGAAACCAAGGTGTAAGTCGTTTTACCCTGGTTTCGGTGACATGTCAACGACATAGGGGAAAAAATTTCAAATTTTTTTCGATATTTCCCCCCATGTCTCTCGACATAGGCGACATATATTTTTTTTAAATTTAAAAAAAAATTAAAAAATGTTAGACATTTGTTTTTGCATTTTTTTTTCTTTGTATGTATTTAGACACTACTTAGGATTGTTTAAAACTTAGGGGGAAAACCCATCAAAACCCCCACATTTCCCTAGATTTTCCCATCATTTCCGCCATATTTCCCTTTTCCCCCGTCATGGATATGGCACTTGATTTCTAGTTTTATGTATCTTTTAGTTTGACTTACAATCACTTTTAGTTTGGCTTAATTAGATGTAACACCTTTTTTACAGCGTGTAAGTTAGCCCCACCCCCTAAGTAATGACTTTTAACGTGTAGGCATTTTTTTTTTTTTGCATTTTTTGATGTATTTGGATTCATTTAGACCTTAATTAGACATGTTTAAAGTTTGGGGCAAAATCCATCAAAACTCATGTTGGCGACATCAAAAATCCCCACATTTCCACTTTTTTACACCATGTCGACGATATGTCGTATACATGTCACCAATGCCACCTAGCGACATCGACACGGCGAACCTTGCCGCCTAAGACAGGCTTCCAACCAAATGGACAGATCAACACGAACACCATCCATGGGAGAGAAACAAGGAATGGTGAGAGAGGGAGAAAAGAAAAAAGTGAGGAGAACCAGCCCCCATGTAAAGAAAGCCAACCCCAATATGGAGTGTAAAATTGAGCCGCTTAATGCCACTAACCATGGTTCGCAAGGTCGCCG
>JAUPMG010000019.1:11048971-11062639 GCA_031762675.1 Pachysandra terminalis
ATCTCCAATGATTTTCATCATCATCTCATAAGGGCAAAGTAGTCATTTTAATTATTGACTATCACAATACATCCCCCCTCCATCAACTCACAACATAGTATCATCTCATTACATTACGGTTCTTATTTAAACCCAAAATCACAGCCGATTGATTGGGATTTCTGTCCCGATCGATCGCCACTCAATCGTTCGGATCACTATTGGTCGATCGTTCAGCTACCAATCGATCGGACTCCCAGTTTCGATCGATCGGAACTCCAGAATCGTAAACATCAATTTCTGTTGTCAATTTTTTAACATTTCTTATTCATATACAAATGTAATCCATACAATGAACATATAAACATTATCAATATTACAACACATCTAATTACTATCCAATTCCTCATTTTAAACTTAAATTTATCAATTAAATCTTGATTTGTACATAATCAAAGCAAAACACTCATTCTTTGATTTCATACCAATCCAACCTATGACTTAATCAAATCCAACCAAACTAAAAATCTAGGCATGGTTTTCTTCCTAGATACTCAAATCATGCTTTTAACTATTTTATCAACCAAAACACTCAAGAATCTAATCGATTCTTTGAGATTTTTGCACAGGTCTACTTACAGATTTTGCATATTCTACTCCCAAAATTATGCAGCAGCTCCAACACTTGAAAGCCCTCACTCTCTTATTCTTTTTCTTCTTCTCCTTCTTCTCTTCTTCTTCTCTGGCCCAAACCGTTGGTCTAAGAATGAGAGAAAGCCTAAAGCTTCTCTTAGCCTAAATATCTCATGCACATACTAAAGCGCTTTTAGGCGCATCTCAATTCGGTGTTCCCAAACTAAACCAAATCAAGCCTTATCAGATTCGATTTGAACCCATCTTAAACCACCTTAAGTTTCTGTGGAAACTTAACAACATTATTCTTTTATAATCGGAAAAATTACCAAAGTACCCTTCCTTGGAAAGTTCAAATTTCTGGGTTATTACAATGAGTGAATACACTTCATCGTAGGTTTACTCATTTTGGCTTCCAGCTTATGCCTGTTGTTTAACATTTTTCAGGTTCTGGAGCTTAGACACAAAGAGAGAAACCGGAATGAGTAGCGCACTTTGGTAGATTATGTAATTTAGTCTAGATATAGACTTTATATACATAGAATTGGTAGATTTTAGTTCAAGCTGTACTTAGTTACTTATATCTTACTAGAACTGTTAGAACTTCCACTTATGATGTGATTACTGTTAGTCACACTCGTAGAAATACGGGGTGAAGGTTGCACTTAAACTGGAAAGCCTATGAAATCGGGAATTTTTGGTTTGGGTCGTGACAAAGAAGAAGAGGAAACAACGATGGGAAACAAGTTTAGTTGGATGATGGAGAGTTGGGCAGAGTTGTTACGGCCAGATGACAGCGAAGATGAGTTCGTCGGGGTGATTCGGGTGTGAACTGAAATTGTTTGGATTAATGGAGAAGATGGTGGTGGAGTTCAATGATTGGGTTTTCTAGATTTTGAATGGAGGAATGATGGAGAATAAGAATAGAAGAAGTAGAAATGGAGGAAGAAGCTCACCGATTAAATGAGGGTTGCAGCGATGTCGGGTGAGAGTTGCAGAGGGTCCTGGGAGAGAGAGCAGAGCGA
Source organism: Pachysandra terminalis (assembly GCA_031762675.1). Lineage (NCBI taxonomy): Eukaryota > Viridiplantae > Streptophyta > Magnoliopsida > Buxales > Buxaceae > Pachysandra > Pachysandra terminalis. The sequence continues at coordinate 11,050,609 of JAUPMG010000019.1, forward strand.
CTGGCGAGAGAGAGAACGCAGGGGTGTGTGCGAGGTGGTGGTAATGGATTAAATAAAGAAGAAGAAGAAAAGTAGGTGGAGAGATTACCAGAGAAAAGAGGGCTCGCCGGAAAACAGGGATGCCGAAAATGATCGGAGTGGCTGAATTGGAAGGGTTGCTCGCCAGAATTGGTACGCCGCCGCCGGAAGAGAGTTGGAAGAATGGGGTTGCGCTAGAGTTTTGTGATCGGATGGGGAAGGTTGGATTGGAATGGTTGCTGCCAGAACTAATCAGAAGGGGTGCCGGAGGTTGAGCGCCATAATTGATTGGAAGAAGAAGAGAGAGAAGAGAAGGATATTGTTTATTTTCTGAATGAGTTTAGGTAAAGGGTAATTTAGGAAATAAATGTTTAAAAATGTACTTTCTAACTATTTTGCTAATATTTTATTTTCTCTAATGATTTTATGATTTTAGTGTTTCTTTTTAATTTTTTTGTAAAAAGTCCTATTTTATATATGTAATATATTAAATCCATAAAAAATCGAGCTCTTCTAGATGTATTTTCAAATATCTTTCAAAATAATATTTTAAGTTTTAAATGTAAAAAAAGGAGTTTTTACGGTCGAGACGGCTTGGACTTATATATATTTTCGTGTGCAAGCTCAATTCGAACCCGACTAGACCGTCTCATTTTCAACCCTCATTCTAATGAAACCCAAGAAATATATCTATGGCAAAGGAAAGTAACAACCATATTTAAGAACCACCGATGTGTGGTTCAGTTGGTAGCAAGCTGAGCTCTAGTGGGCGTCTCCGGAGGTAAGTCTGGAGTTCGAATTCCGTGCTCCCGCCCCGAACGTGGATTAGTCCCACACCTAAGTGGGTGTGGGGATACCACGTACGTGGTTAAGACCAAAAAAAAATGCAAAGAAAATCGTTTGCGACTTTTTCATGGTATGTTTTTTACGGCATGAAGCACATCATGCCACGTAACCTAGTGTTCGGTTGTTCCGATTAAGGTAGAATATGTCTTAGGGTTGATTGTGGTTTAGGATTTCTAGTTTTTAGGATAACATGGCACTGGTGATGACGGATTTGTAAAAGGTTAAATATATTAGAATGGAAGGACAACTAGTACATTCATGCCAATACAATCATCTACCCAGAGAAAAGGTAGGGAAGTCTGTCTGAAGACAGCCTAAACCGTCGCACAGCCATTTTGTCAAGAGCATTCCTTGTCAGCTTTGACCTGCAAATGAGATGAAGGGAAGAGGCAAGAAGAAGGGGAATGTTGCAATAACTGAGAAGGCAGTTAGAATGCAATCACAGAGCAGTAAAACCTCACAAATTGAAGACTACTCTCTTTCTCTTAGTCTTTACTCACTGTTGTTTCAGATTTCAGGGTTTTCTAGTTTGGACTGAGAGTTTCATAACAGATGCTTCCGATCCTCTTCAATGGAGGATGGGTTCCGGTATTTGTTGTTGCCACTCTTCATGGGACAAGTGTCACTCGGCCAGGCATTCAAAGGGGGACCCTCATGTGCTAAGCAAATCCTAAGTGCCACGTGGTCTTGGATAATATCTTGAAGGATACGTGTACTTCAACACGGCTAAGTTACTTCTAGAGAAAGAGACCAAATTATTTCAAACCTTAAAAACTGTTCTGCGAAAAGTTGCTTTGGAACTTTAGCAACACAGATCAGGAGACGTGTGTTACTTTCATACAAATCCCAAAGGGCAATGTCACCATTCCTGCAGTCATTCCAGATAAGACAAAACCCCCTTTAGATAAGTTAGAAAATAGATATTTTATAAGTCGGTGAGGTTTTCACCATGTGCTTTCCATTTTGAGAATCGGCCTCACTCACTTTTTAGGGGACAATTCAATATATAAGGTACTTTATTGAATTCGTATGTTTCGAAGGAGAACTCCCTTTAGCAACTATCTTCCTTCAAAGGAAATCAAGAATAACTATATACTTACAGGGTAATCAATGCATTCTCAAATTACCCATGTATAGAACTCGAGGTTGAGCAGGGAATTCGTTTTCATGATCAATCGTCCCTATAAAGAGGAGGTTGTTTTGAAATCCCTTAAGATTCATAGTTACAGTAACCAATCCGAGTGCCTTCTACTTGAATGAAATTAGAAGTAAACATGTGAATTCCTATAAGTTGAAGTGAGAGGACATTCTCAAAGTCCGGGGGAAACCAAATCTTTCAGGAAGTACTTCTGAAGACGACGTGCTTTCGACTTCTAAAGCTCTTTCCACTGAGGATTTGCTTCCTATAAGTGAACGTTCCAAGATATGACTCGAAGTTAATTCATAAAGATGAATGAAAATGACTTCGAGTCCCAATTGGTAATTCGGATGCATAAAAGACTGCATTCGAGGGGGTAAACCCAAGTCTGTGTCCTTCGAGGAGGACAGACCCCTTAGTCCTTTTAAGGGTGACAGACCCTTGACGAATTGACCATCTCAAGGTGGGTAGCCTCGAATTCGCTTTAGGAGGAAGGGATATTTCCTCCTTAGAATTCGCTTAGTAGGAGGGAACCTACCTCCTTCGAATTCATTATCTAGAGGTGGTTAGCCTGAAAAGACTTCCTTGGGAATTGTCCGTCGAGGTCGTCCCTGGGATTTGTCCGTCGAGATTGTCCCTCGGATTTGTCTATCGAGGTTTCCTCAAAGAGAAGGAATATACTTGCCTTGTGATTAAAGCATAAAAAGTGGTCTTTCGAAGTCTATGGATGTGATCCAAGAGTGACTCCTGAGTTAGAAGGTATAGAAAGTTTCCTCGAGGATCTTTCCTTGAGTAAAAGTACCTTTAAAACGTAAAGGTAAATAATAAAATCACTCGAAGTCTGTTCTAGAGAGCAAATAGATGCGACTTCGAGGATCTATTGAGACCTTAACTATTTGAGAAGTTCATTAGGGGTAGCATGCTCCTAAATGTGTCATTCGAGTAGAATACGATCCATTAAGGGACGAGTAAGATTCTCATTCCCTCGAGTGCCAACAAGGCGGTGTGTCGTAGGAACACAAGTCCATAGTCTTTTGAATATTTCAAAAGGGAAGAAAGAACGTGTTTGTTGGTTTTAAGATACGTGGCGTTCCCCCCACAAGCCGGAATTCAAAAAGGTTGCTTCTCCAAAAAGCTATTGCCTTTTTTGGTGATAAAAACGGTCAGATATCTCTGAGCCGTTTCAAATATCACATTTCCACCAAACGGTCTAATCACCGTACGCAGCTACTGATAGCTGGCACGTGAAAAAGATGATTGTACAGCCGTTACAGCTTTATGGAATGATTCAGTGTATGAGGCTATACCCAAAACGTGTATACACGCTTTTAAGAAAGTGCCACGTATAAAGTAGGGTAAAATTAGACCTCCTGATCACCGGCACCCCTTGATTGATGCCACAGGTAACATTGCACGATTACATTGCAAACGATTTGCGTTCAGATTTAAGAAACAAATATATATAATCCATACTCATGTCATCTATTAGTCTTTTACTTTATATTTTTTGATTGTCGTTTTCAACAAATCTAAAAAAATAGTAAATAGGCTTTTGAAATGCTAATGGCTGGAATTTCTATTTTTAAACCACAATCACAAATTCACACAAAATACATGTGAAATAGAGATCAGAACTAGTCTTTTACTTGATATTTTTTTTGGGCACCACGCAGAATTCTCAAGTTGTTCTAGATGACATATAAGGAAGAAGTATTAATGAAGAGAGTTCTCTTATAACTCAGTTATGGATGTAGAAAATCCCAATTTGCATAAACGAATGGACTTCACACCTTCAAATGAGCACCATAAAAGAGGAAACTAAACACAAAAGTTTGATAGTGGGTTTACCCAAAAGAGGGCAGACAGATATTTTGCTTCTAATAAAAAAAAGACGTCTGCCTACACTACAAAACACAGGGTTTTTTTCGGCGGTCCAAACCTACCGCTAAAGATCTCCAAACCGGCATCAAAATCTTTGTCGGCGATCAGAAAAACCCTCGACAAATGCCTGATCAAGGAGAGAATTATTGACAATACCGACAACGGTTTCGTGAATTGCCGACAATTAAAAGCCAATCTTCGACCGTCCAAAATCGATGTGAAAGAGGTTTGATGTCTTAGAGGCAGATCACACTTCAAACAAACCTAAACATTTGATTTCTGCCTAGTTGAGCCAGACATGATAACAACCTAGTGGGTTTTGCCTTGTCAGAGTCGCTTATGAGACATCATTAGTAGGGTTGTCAATTTCGTTTAGATTCAATTTCAAGCCCATATTATATTTTAGGTCAGGTTCGGGCCTTCCTTAGTCCAACCCAATAAAACCCAACCCTATCACCAATATATTAGATTATTATAATTTTATCATGCATATCCGTAAGAAAATATATCTTATGGGATTGTATTAATGTGTGCGTTTATTTTCATGATCATTAGGTTCACTGGAATGATATTTTTTAATCTTTTATTTAGAATGCTAGTATTATCTACTTGTCAAACAATTATAATTTAATTTCCTATTTAGTTGTCAAAGCTTTATTTCAAAAGTTTAATGTTTTCTTAAACTAGTATGAGAGATTATTTCTTTTATAATACTATATCTATATATATATATATATATATAACTTTAAGATTCTAAGCTATTAACAGAAACAAACATACTGAGAAAGACAGTTATGTTATGGTTTTAAATAGGATCGGTTCGAGTCCAACCTTAACACTATGTAAAAACATAGGACCGGGCTTGGGCACTAAAGATAGGGTTGGGATCGGGTCTTGAGTGGGCTAGGGCCTATTTATTTTTTGATTGAGCTGAGCTAGGATTAAGCATGGCCCATTGATACCCCTAATCACTAGTAGTCTACCTGGGCTAACTGGACTTAGCTTAAATGTCAATCCAATTTTTACAATTTAACCAATTTAAATTGTTATTATATTAATTAACTTATTGTGAGCATTATAAGATAAGAACCCAGACAATTTTTACGAGGTTCGGTTTAACCCTACTCTTCGGGGCTACGCCCATATATTGAACAATCCAATAAGATATCAAGATTACAAACACCAATCGAACTTGCACAAAATAAAGCCTCCATCTTGATTTCTGTTGCCGTTGTGTTGAATCATCTTCTTGAATACGTTCAGCAAGCACCACTCGTCTTCTATGTCTGCATAGTTGAATTCCTTCAATTTACAAACTATCTTCTCCCGAAGACTTCAAATTCGTTTCCCGAAGAATGTACAGTCTTCTCCCGAAGAACGATTAACATTAACAACTCAAGGTCCTGTTCTTGAACACTAGAGGAGTTGCATAACTCGGATCTATTCAGAGATTAATATAGAGCAGCAAGTAGATCTGGTTCAAATCTTGGATGAGGATGAAAAAAGAATGTTGTAACATCTGTTGCAACATTAGTTGTACGTTAGATATTATTCTGTTTTCAAAATAAAAACTCTTCCTTCGTTTTAGACTGCTTTATCATTTTCAGAGTCTTTCATCAAGATCTTAACAAATCAGAATCTCTTTATCAAATCACAATCTCCTCAGTCAATCTAAATCCCCTTGTATTTAGAAAATCGAATCTAATTAATTTGTGATTGTGTCCAACTTCAATTAGAAACCGCTTAATCTCCAACAATATCCTGATTTTCCTTTCCTGAATCTTAGCTTGAATTTTGAATTTGAATTTCTCTTGACTCATGACTTTTGAATTTGAATAACACTTAAACAACATTACCATGAATGCCAAACGAACTAACATTAAATTATCTAAAATCCACATACACCCAAGAGGACATGACCTAGCATAACTAACTCTAGCATATTCTTTCAAGGATATTTATGAATGCACCCTTTGGCTTCCAATGTGTTATTTTGAGTTACCAAGTCTGAAAATTCATTGTGCCTGTTATGCAGTTTCCTTGAAACTTTCTCTATTTATTTTGATATTGGATCAAATTAACCTTTTAAATGCCCTTGGGATTGGGAAACAAATGAATTCTTAAGTAAACATCTTTTTGGCTAAGCATCAAAACTCAGTAAAATTAGAAGCTCATAGTATCTATTCAAGGAAACTTGACTTTCAAGAAAGGAACACCAGCTCTTAGAGACATTCTCTTTTACATTTCATTTATCTACTTGTGAAAATTAATTTTGATGCAGCAGGAGCAAGAGATGATTTGGAACAGCTCCTAAAGGCACTTGCGTGCAGCCTAGGTGAAGCAACTAATACCCAGGCTGAAGTAGAAGCTGCTTTGGAAGATATCAGCTAAGAGAAAGCATGGCAATATAGTGTTATTATAGAAGGAGATTCTTCCCTTGTAATAAATTTTCTTAGTGATTTCATCTATATCAAAGGTAATGAGACTTTTAATTGATTTGATGACGTTGCATTTAATCTAATTTGTAGATAAGCAAATCAGGTTGCAGATCAAATACAAAATTAATGGAGAGTTTGTATGTATAGACAATTAAGGAAGAGTAGTATCAACTACCAAGAGGTCGAAGTTGAAACCGAAAAGGACAGTATTAGCAATGGAGAATGCTTAGATCACCAATTAAGGTGGCCAGCAATGGCATAGGCGATGACCGTCGGAGTAGGAGGCTAGACGGATGAAGATGGCAGGACCAATGATGTGCCATAGCCTCTTTGATTCGATGCACACCTTCGTAACCGCTTACCTTCACCTGTATCTCCTTCAACACCAAGGAGCAGCTAAACGTTAGAGATAATAAATTTCTCCACCTATCTCTTGCATCTCCTTTTTCCATTGGGTGCCGAAAACGTTTCAAGAGATGTTGACGGTTGTGGGTGTTAGGAATAGATCAGTTTAAACTCACGTAGATTGATCTAAATTTACCAAGAGTTCTCAGATCTTGAGATTCGATGAATCAAGAGAAACAAATAAAACAAACTTAAAATGAAAGACGCAAAGAAAAGGCGAACACACACAAATTTAACGTGGTTCAGCGATTTTATCAGAAATCCTTTGTACTCTTGAAATTTTACGGTCTGAGAGAAATGTTATAAAAAAAAAACCTAATTTTAGAAGTGAAGTCTGCCTATTTATAATAGGACTTGACGGGCTGGGTATAGAAAATGGACCCGAGTCGGGAGTGCTGCCCCCAAACCCCTGCAAGCTAACAGCGCTGCCCCGTACCTCTGCGCAGCTCGACTTGCGATGCGCACCGCACACATAATGACGTGGGGATAAAGAATATCCAGCCCAGACTCCACAAACCCAGCAGTGGGCATGCCGGAGATGCTGACTGAGCCACCAAAAAGGGGAAGAAAAGAGATTTTCGCTACACGATCCTCGTGTTAGGGATTATGCTTTCCTAGAATTTGCTCAACATTTTTAACAATTATATTAAACTACTTATCGGGTTCAAAATGAAATTTAGTATGAATTTCATTAGATCTTTTTGAAATTTAAATCAGGTTATGCAATTTAATCCAATTCAGAGCTAGATTCAGAGTTTGAATCTCCAGAATATTGAAAGTTTCATGCTGGGAAAAATAATTGGAAAATCCCAAGCACTTAAATAGGATTTGGATCCATGGAATGTTTTTTCTTAATTGGATTGAAATCAGATCCCATTAGATCATGATTGAATCTGACTGCTTGACAACCCTAATCAGATCAACATGAAAATCCCAAGCACTTAGATAGGATTTCGCAGAAACTCATGTTACATCCAACGAAGCCAAGTGAATGCTTATTAGGCAATAATGTGGAAAGAAAATACTGCAATTACATCTAAGCTAGAGTAGCCTGACAATGGTTTTTCCAAGCTAAGTACATGAAAATGAATGGAAAAAGAAAAAAAAGGGAAGAAATTAAGTAAGGCCAGTCAATCAAAAAATTCCCAATGAGATGTAGCTGGGGGGTCAAATGTCTCCCATTTGGTTGTGACAACTACTGGCTTTACTCTTGCATTTGAAACCTTAAGAACATCTAGGGTTTCAACACATTTTTGAACTCTTTTCCCCTGCAAAATGCAATGGAAATTTAATTATTTCTTAAGCCTCCGAAGTCTGAAGTACATAAACAATTTTTTTAACATCGCTATATATGGAAAGCAAGTTTAAACTTTCATGAAAGATACCTGTAAATGTTTTTGCATGGAGGCATCTCCTTCTGCAGAAATGCTATCTAACTTGATCGCTTGTCTCATGAGCATCTCTATCAACGTCGTAATTTGAACTTCTGCTATCTTTATCTCATTGGAGATTGATTTTTCCATAGCAGAAACCTGTGCAAAGTAGAATCAATAAACAAATAAAAATAATGATCATAAATATATATCCATACATTGTACCTCATGTGACTCCAAAGAATTTGTATCTAACTCTATCCAAGTTCTTTTGGATCATCCTCTAGTCCTTGGGGATTCTCTTTGATGGGCGTGTGATAAGAGACAGAGGCGAGAGCAAAATCGTAATTTCGCCCTTACCTACATGCTTTATGAGGGCAAAATCATAATTTTGCCCTCGCCTCCGTCTCTCATCACATGTCCATCACAGGGCGTGTTCATCACAGAGGATTCGTGTCCCTAGTCCTTTAGGTCCTTTAGCCGGAGGTGGATCATCTGTGATGGGCATGCAATGAGAAACACAAGTGATGGCTACATTGTAATTTAGTTCGATGAAAAGGTGTTTTACAAAGGACAGTGAAGACTAAATTATAATTTCGCCATCACCTATATTTCTCATCACACACCCATCACAGGAGTATTTCATCACAGAGGAGCCACCCTCCCTTAACCAGCACCATTTACACCTTTTCACAAGTGAGCCAACAACGCTATTTAACATTCTCAAACAATCTCAACCGTTGTTCCTTTATTTTATCACTCCTCACTTCTAAATACAATTAAACTAGTTGGAATTGACAACATAAAATCTATTTTAACATATCTAAATCATCTTAACTTTATTTGATATCTTATCAAAGCTACTTCAATATGTTGTATTGTGGAGACTGATGCTATTAAGGCATTCAGGAAGTACTGATGATCTATCCCAATCTGAATTTTCTGGGGGTCTAAAGGTATAATAATAATTTCAATTTATATGATGTCTAACCCTAACTATAAGGTATTTATCATACTTTTCGTAGCTTTTCTTTGTAACACTTTTTTTCTGAGCTTTGGAGAATAATAGAATTTAGGTTGCATTCGTGGACGTAAGCACTATTTGCTAGATCACGTACATGTCTTTCGTGTGTGCTCATTTTTTATTTATTTTATCAAAAAGGAGGTTGTTAAAAAAATAGCTGTTTTATTTATAATATAAATCTCTTATTCTCTTTTTCGTTAAGACCATTCTATTGACTCAAGATTTTAAACGGGACAAAGAATTTTGGAAGTTTCAATGACATAATGGTTTATTTTAGAAATAGAAATAGAAAGTCCTATACAAAGAAGGAAAATTGGCTAGCTCAACATCATCCTTTCATGTGGCTGAAATGGAGTCTAACATAGGAAGGGAAATGGATAAATAGTTTAAAAGACCCTTTTATAATGTGCAAGAAAGATTTTTCTTATATATATTTTAAAATATTTTAATATCCCATGCAAATAAATTATCTATATTTTCTTTCTTACCACTAAGTCTTTTTTTATTCATTAATTGCAGATGGGATATTGAAATGATAATATGTAACGGAATCTTTCTTGTGCACGAAAAAAAAAAAAACTTTCCCACAAATATCAAAGGATGATGCTATTTCCACGTATCAATTTGTTAGGGATAGAAATCTTAAATTCATATTTTATTTATATGACTAAAATACCCATTGCTCACTTCTTCACCGGGAATTGTTGGACTTAAAACGTATAGTGGGTATTTTTGTCATTTGCTTGAATTATCAATTTAAGATTTTTGTATCTGGCATATTAGCGGTTGGAAATAGCAACACCCATAGCAAATCCTATTTTTAAATAGTGTATTGAAAACCGAATCAGACGGACGAGTCTGCAAGCAAATAACCCAGATGACCCAACTCAGACCGGACAATTCGTTGTGACCTAGTGTCACCTGGATGAGTGAACCAGTTCCCACCTTATTATTTTTCCTGGTCAACCCGAACCCGTTAAAACCCAAAAGTTTCCGGTTGAGCCAGTCAAATGCCCTTGGCGGTCGAACCGGTCCCACCATTGGTAGGGTCAAAAACCGGTCTAGGTTACATTCTTTCTAGTTGGGGAGAAAACGTTATTAAAGACTAGGCTACCAACCTGATCTGCCAACTTGTCGACCTCCATTGAAACGTCGGAAATAGCTCGATGGGCACTCTGGATCTTCTCATTCCTTCGCATCTCTACGTATCTCTTCTCTCTGCTTGACGGGTCTTCCATTAATAGGACCTTCGACCGGTCCTTCACCCCACACATGTCCAAGTAATCGCCGTTCTCTCGCTCTTTTCCTCGGAAAACTAGTCTCTGTTCGCCAGGTTGCAACCCGGTCTCCGCCGACACAAGCTTCTTCAGTTCACCTGGACACAAATGACCAAAATACCCTTTTATCAAATGACATTTCTACCCCTCAAATATTATTATTACAAAACGAGAAAATTAAAAAAACTGTGGGTAGAGAGAATAGAGATGGATCCGTTGATCTTACCGAAGGTAGCCTGAGAATTAATGGAGATCTCGTACCGGAAAGAGCCGTAAGCGATCCGAAGCCGTAAATTCGGGACAAAATCTTCAGATTTCTCACATCTTTTCTGCACCAGCATACCACCTGGTCGCATCTCCCACTCGATTTCTTCCTCTTTGTACGTCGACGATGTCGTCGAGCCCAGCTGGCTCAACCCTTCATTATTGTCCAAGTTCTTCTTCTTCTTCATCATCTTTACCTTCAACTCTCAGACAAGCCGTTTTCCGGCGACAACATTCTTCCCTTTGTTTTTTTTTTTTTTAAGAGCATACGAATATCTCTCGCCGACACTCTCTCACCCTCCTCTGGGAGGGAGCCCGGCAAGGGTTTTATACCCGTCCACCTGTTTTAATCGGTGTTGCTTAATTCACATGACCTAAATAATTGGGAATTGTTTCTACCAATGAAATATGTCCACTTGTTTGTTCACAGTCTTTGTCGATGACAGCTAAGCTTTGGTTGCCGACAGACTACGGAAGCATCCAAGGTAAGCAAAAGTCTTTTACTTTCTCTGTGGGTCCAATGATGTTTCGTAGCGAGAGATGATTGGTTAATGACAGCGTGGTCAGATCATATCATTATATATATAGTAGTAACACTTTCCATTTTAGTGGACCCACACATTGATGAATCTGAAAGAAAGATAATCTGATTGGAAAATCACATGCATTTAGATTATAAAAATCAAAGTCAGCTCGTGGGATATAGATGTAGGTAAAGTTTTCTGTATGAACAAGTTTATAAACATTTCTCTAAGATGTTGATATCTAAGTTTATAAACATGCATTAGTCCCACACCCAAGTGGATGTGGGGACACCACGTGGTTAAGACCAAAAGAAAAAAAAACGTGTCGCTTTCTCGACTGGTCCAACACATAAGCTAGCACTGATACGTGGTCATCAATGATTGGTCAACAGCCAGCTGACGTGGTTTAGTGCTGTGCTAGATCAGGGATGCTATATGATTGCCACGTTACTAAGCTTCCATTTGGTAATGCTTATGCTTTCTTGTTGTTTGAAGTAAGAAAGGATAAGCAAATTCTCTGCTTTTGAAAAAATCTTTTTATGAAGCAAAATTGTTTGATAAGCATTTGTTTTACTGTTGAAAAGCAAAAAAACAGATTTGGTAGTAATAAGCTAATAAATTGTTTTTTTTTTATATTATATTATTATTTTAAATTATACTTCTCAATAATTAGTGGTTGTGGTGGTGCAAAGGGTGATGGTAGTGGTGATGGTGGTGGTGCTGGTGGTGGTGGTGATGGTGGCAGGGTGGTGGTTGGGGTGGTGGGGGTGGGGGTGGTGGTGATGGTGGCAGGGTGGTGGTTGGGGTGGTGGGGGTGGGGGTGGTGGGGGTGGGGGGGGGGTG
>JAUPMG010000019.1:11062739-11078800 GCA_031762675.1 Pachysandra terminalis
ATTGCATGAATATGAATGTTATTATATGACTGTGAAAGTGGTTAGAGTAGTTTTCTTGGATTTACCTATTGAGCCTCCAAAGCTCACTCCAACTTGAAATAGGTTGCCCACAAGAATGATGGCTATACCTTGAAAGAGTTGCATGATGATCTTGATGGTTGCTATTATAGTTTATGAACAATGGTTTTAATTAGTTTGGATTATGGAATAGACTTAATGTTTTGACCCGTTTGGGCATTGGTTGTAATTACTTTCAGTTAGTTTGGAGAATCGTTTAGATTTATACTCAAGTAATTTAAGGTTTAAATGTTTATGAGACTTCCGCTGATTATTAGTATGCTCTGTTGGACCATGATGCATGGTTAGATGGTTTGGCCGCATCCTATGTTTGGATCCGAAGGTCAATCTCTTGGGAATCCTTGAAATTCCATATCTCAGATTTGGGCTGTTGCAATAACTCCTGAACTTCATAAAAAAAATTTACTGTAAATTAGGTGGCCTCCTTGAATTAACCCAATTGAATGATGATTTGTGAAACTTTGAAACTTGAAAGATAGTTTTGGTCTTGCTTCTTATTTTTTTTTTTTCAAATTTCCAAAAACTTCAAATGTATATATTAAACATCATGGAAAAAAAAAGATAGAAGAAGCTGGTTGGGATCTTGAAAATTGAAAAGGGCTAACTAGAATAATATTATTAATGAAAAGCTTGAGAATGTGCTTTAATGTCAAATCAAAAATATAAATATTTTAAATGAATAAAAAACACAAAACTAGGGGATCTTTGAAAATAGCATTCTGATAGTGTTTTAATTATAAATCAAAAGGAATAGTGGAAAAATGTCGAAATAGCTAGAAAAGAGGTTTTTGTTATAATAGGTGATGCAAATGAAGGAGATGGAGATAAAGGGGGTTTAGGAGAGATGGGACGATGGGTATAAGATAAGAGAAAGGGGAGTAGGATAAGAAGTAATGGAGGGTTTGGGTTCTTTCATTGTTTTCCGTAAGAGTGTTTGATGGGGTTTTTTTTTTCGAGTGAATGAAAAGGAGTGTTGGTAGAGCGTAGTGCTGTCTTCTAACCTTGTCGATAGTGATTTTATCGATGTTGTCAGACGTTCGGTGGACCATCCATAGTACTTTTACAAAAGCTCTTCAGTTTTTCACACTAAAATAATTGTTTTGATGAAATGGAAGAGACTAGGAGGCTTGAAAGTGTCCAAGGGTCGAAGAGAAAGAAAAAGAAAATGATTTTTCAACTTTTCATAACTTATTTTTTAAGAAAAAAATAAGATTTGACTTTTTGATTTTTAAAAAACTACTTTTTATTTTATGTTACAAACCTAACTTTTCTTCATTTTTTGACTTTTTGACTTTCAAAAGTTAAAAAGTAACTTCTAAAAGCTATACCAAACAAGCCCTAAAGCCCACATATTAGAATAATAATAATAAAAACAATTAAAAATAAACAATTGCCTAAACATAAATAATCTTCACTCATTTATTTATTTATCTTTTTTGTTTGGCTAAAGAGAAAAGAATTAATGCTCTGATTGGACTGATCTTGGAAGTTTCTCTTGATCCTCGTGTTTAAAAATCATAGTTGCATTTTCTGATCTATTAAAATGTGGATTTGAATCGATCACAGAATTGGAAATTATGTTGAACCTGTCCTTTTGGGTTAAAGCAATCGAAGGATAATTTTAGTCTTTTATGTTATTCGGAAGGAAGTTGTATTTATTTATTATTATTATTTTTTTTTTTTTTTTTTGTCATTTGGATTCTGCTATTTCCATCAGTTAAGTGATTTGAGTTCTGGTTTTTCATCAACTGGGAGCTAAGAAAGTGATCTTTATCATTTTTTTTTACTGGGTGAACTTTGTATGATTGTTTGGTTCAAATTCGTTGATACATCTTAGAATTAGAAATTTTCAAGTCACATTTACCTTTCGAAGCATTTCATGTCAATCTTTTTAGATTTAGAACTATTTCTGTTTTCTCGTTTAGGCTTCTCTTTTAACATGGTTTCTTTAATTGTTTTTGTTAGTTCGATAGCAAGTTACACCAACTCTCTTTTAAGGTTAGATTTTGCATTTTAAAAATTTAAGATTTCACCCTATTTTTAGGTATAGATTTAAGCAAAATCTAAATATTTTTAAAATATTTGAATTTTAAGGTAAATGCGTTTAAAAACATAATTAAAAACCTAGTAGACTGCATATATTCGGTTTTCAAATTTTTTTTGAATGTTTATTGAATTATTTAGTTGTTTATCAATAAATATTTATAAAATGATTTAACAAATAAAACCGGTCGGGTCAATCTGTATCGGTTCAATTACCGGGCCTATTTTCAAAACAATTGTCATCCTGCGTTTGATCGAGAGAGCCGTTTCTTCTCAAAGAGAAGATGCTCTGATAATGCGCTCTAAGCAACCCACATTCTTCTACTCTTCCATTCCATACCTTTTGCCATCAACGTTAGTTTATCATAACCCCATAAAGAAATCCATCTCTTTCTTCTCTAGTTCCACACCCAGCCATTCACTAACCCAGAAATCTTCCACTCTCAAGAAATGCATTGCACTTCTGCTCACATGTGCCTCCTCCAATCCCAAACTGAAGCAGATCCATGCTTTCTCCATCAGACATGGTGTACCTATCACCAACCCAGACATGGGAAAGCACCTCATCTTTGTCCTTGTCTCCCTCTCAGGCCCAATGTCATATGCCGACAACATCTTCTCCCAAATCCAAGACCCCAACATATTCACTTGGAACACCATGGTCAGAGGCTATGCTGAGAGTGAAAACCCAAGACCAGCTATTCAGCTCTATCACCAAATGCACATTTCTGGCATTGAACCTGACACCCACACATACCCTTTTCTCCTTAAGGCCTGTGCAAGGTTAATGACTGTTAGAGAAGGTGAAAAGGTACACTCACTTACTGTGAGAAATGGGTTTGAGTCTTTAGTCTTTGTGCAGAACACTTTGGTGCATATGTATGCTGCTTGTGGACATGCTGAGAGCGCACACAAGTTGTTTGAGTTGATGCCTGATAGAAACCTTGTGACCTGGAATTCTGTGATTAATGGGTTTGCCCTCAACGGTAGGCCAAATGAGGCTCTTACCCTTTTCAGGGAAATGGGTTTGGAGGGTGTTGATCCAGATGGGTTTACAATGGTCAGCTTGCTCACTGCTTGTGCTGAGCTTGGAGCTTTGGCTTTGGGTAGGAGGGCTCAGGTGCACATGTTTAAGGTTGGTTTGTGTGGGAACTTACATGCTGGGAATGCTCTCATTGACTTATATGCAAAGTGTGGGAGCATTAGAGAGGCACATAGGGTCTTTGATGAGATGGGTTTGAGGAGTGTGGTTTCTTGGACATGTTTGATTGTTGGGTTGGCTCTTAATGGGTTTGGAAAGGATGCACTTGATCTTTTTGGAGAGATGGAGAGAGGGGGATTGGTACCTACTGAGATCACATTCGTAGGGGTCCTGTATGCCTGTAGTCATTGTGGGATGGTGGATGAGGGGTTTGGATTCTTTAAAAGGATGAGAGAGGAATATGGCATTGTGCCTAAGATAGAACACTATGGTTGCATGGTTGATTTGCTGGGTAGGGCAGGCTTGGTACAGGAAGCTCACGAGTTCATTCAAAATATGCCATTAAAGCCCAATGCTGTTGTTTGGAGGACCTTACTTGGCGCATGCACAATACATGGGCATTTGGCTCTAGGGGAGATTGCTCGAGCCCAGCTCCTTCGATTAGAGCCTAAACATAGTGGTGATTATGTGCTCCTCTCCAACCTCTATGCATCCGAGGGGCGGTGGTCGGATGTGCATGACGTGCGGAGAATAATGCTGAGGCAAGGGGTGAAGAAAACTCCTGGACATAGCCTTGTTGAGCTAGGCAACTCTGTCCATGAGTTTGTCATGGGAGATAGGTCTCATCTTCAAACAAAGGAGATATACGAGATGCTAGAGGAGATTACCAAGTTGTTAAAATTGGAAGGCTATGTGCCTCGTACATCAAATGTGCTTGCAGACATAGAAAAGGAGGAGACGGAAAATGCTTTGTCTTATCATAGTGAGAAGATTGCTATTGCTTTCATGCTCATTAATACTCCACAGAGGACCCCAATTAGAGTTGTGAAGAACCAATGGGTATGCACGGATTGCCACATTGCAATTATGCTCATATCTAAGGTGTTTGACCGAGAGATTGTTGTCAGGGATCGAAGTCTATTTCACCAATTTAGAGATGGGTTCTGTTCTTGTAGAGACTATTGGTAAACTGGCAGATGTTTGCTTAGTTTTTGTATCAACCCCACATACGTTAGAGGTTTTTTCTGTTTACATTGGGAGTCGAAAATCATACATTGAAATTCATATGCGATTGTACAATTTGTCATATGAAATAAAAAATTGCTTTCTCAAGCACAGATTTTTATCTGCTGATCTGATAAAAGATTTGTTGTTGGGAAATTTGGAGTTGAAATATAGCCTAATTAATATTTTAACCCTTAAATATTTATATCACTCATATACCAGCATAGTATGATCACACAACCTGACCTACGTCTAATAGGTCTTGGCATGGGCTTGCCAATTGTAGATGAGTGTGCCATGAGAGATGGACATGATTGGTTGCTTTGGAGAGCATATCATTTTGAGCATCGGATGCAGCGCAAGCATATCCTCACCATGCGTCTCCTTGCAAGAGCATATCGTGTGGAGTAAGATGGATGGAGCATTGGCTGCAGCGCAAGCCAATGCTTGCCACTCGTCCCAGACATCTCGTGACCCTCGTGAAATCAACTAACTGCTACACCAAAGACCCCTCCGTTTTAATAGACAGATCTTTAAGGAAAAAAAAAATGATAAAAGAGAAATTTGAAATATTTGAAGGCGGGAGAGAAAACGAAAACTCTCTCTCTCTCTGGATCAGCTCTCTCTCATTTTTGTTTTCTTTTTCTTCTCTTCCCTCCTATCATCGACCCTTAGTGTGTTTGTTGTGTCAAAGATTGCACATTACCAATTTGACCATCTGTTTATATGAGTCGGGTTTTCTGTAGGTTCCATGGCTATTAGTTCATTTAACAACACTTTTGAATAATTTCTTTTTTACCTCTCGAGAGCCCTCCATCATGGGATCTCCTCTATACATTGTATATAATCCAAATCCACATCACTCACTCAATACGATAAGTTCCTGGGAGAAGATGAAGAGGGGAGGGAGAAATGGAAAAGATTAATGGTGGAAATTTATGAAAAAAAATTATTTTATTGGTAAAATATCATGTACATAAAATCCTTCCACGAACATCCAGTAATCTAATCTCTCTTCTCTCTATTTTTCTTTTTAGGGAGCAAACCCACATCCCAAATCCAAAGCAGTGTCGGAAACATGAAGCACTAGACATAATCAAACATCTCTCTACCCCCAAAAGGAAAAAAAAGGAACAGAAACAATGAATGCTCACTAGTGGTACATACAAAAATACAAATGCAAATATGAAGCAAAAGTAGATTTATTAATGTGTAAGAGAACCCTCCATCATCATATCAAACCAAGAAAAGAAAAGAAAAGAGAAGAAAAAATAAAATTCAATCTATAACAACAGAGCCACAGCTGTGAAGGTTTCCAAAACCAGCTCACCATCAAACAAGCACACAAATCTTGTGCGTGAAACCTTCAAACCGTTTTAAATAATTTCCTTTTATATGTAATTATCCTTTATTCATTTTTAGATTAGTTATTTCGATTAGCATTTGCACCTTTGTAAAGAGCAGTTTAAATATAACACAATAAATCTCTCCACCTCACGTTGAGATAGAGATTAAATCCCAAACATAGATTTTTTTACATGGTATCAAAGCCTATCCGTGAGAAATGAGAGTTTTTTTTCCTTATCATCATAATGGCATTTCCCTAACCATCATCATTGAATGTCGGGAACTTTGCCACTCTCAAACTCACTCAAGACAACTACCCTATATGGGAGGGAGCAAGTCCTTGGTCTTATTGAAAGTCAAGATTTATTTGGTTTTTTTAATGGAGAACAACCTGCACCAAATTCGACCATCCCATCCCCAAATGCAGATGATGGCAATGGCGAGATAGAGGTACCAGATCTTGCTTTTGTACTTTGGAAGCAGTCGGATCGGTTGCTTAGAGGGTGGATAATCGGGCACACTCTTTGAAGAAGTGCTCGGTCTTGTAGTAGGCCAAGAAACTTCAGCAAAGGCATATGGAATCCACTCAAAGAAGCCTTTGCACAAGAATCACAGGAAAAGGAGTTCCAACTCCTTCATCAACTCCAGCACATGTGTAAGGAACCCTCAACGCCTTTAAGTAATCATCTACGAAAATTTAAAAGTTTGCAATAATCTTGCTGCTATAGGTAGTCCTATACGTGACAAGACAAAGGTGTTTACATTACTTGATGGATTAGGTCATCGGTACGAATCTTTCACCTCAATTATGCTTAAACCACCTATGCCATCATATAATGATGTTATCCCTCTCCTATAAGGTTTTGAAACTCGAGTCATTCAAACCAATCATGATATATAACCCATGGCCTTTTATGGACAAAAGAATAATGGAAAAAAATGGGAAAAAGGACCAACCCAACAATGAAAAAAGCATATTCACCTCTAAGGGAAGAAGCTTCCCTCAAACCAACTCTAATCCCATATCTAATGAAACTACAAGATGTGGTACCCCCAAGGAATGACAAGAGCTTTAGAAGAGCAACCCAAATAGGGTTGTATGAAAAACAAGGTAGAAATGTGGATGTATGCTAGATTTGTTTCAAGCACTTGTAGTAATAACTTTATCAAATGAGGACTTTGAGTGGTTTACAGACACAGGAGCATCTTCTCACATGACAGGTAATGCAGGTAAACTTTTTAATTTTAAAATATATCCTAACTCACATAGTATTATAATTGGAGATGGCAACACTCTTGCAATCACACACACTGGAGATACTAAAATTAAATCGAGAAATCAATCTCTTATTTTCAAAAATGTGTTGCTAGTTTCAGATATGAAAATGAATTTACTTTTTGTTGGACAGCTTACAACAGATTTTCCTTGTAATTCTGCAACTGGTTTTGTAGTAAAGGATAGGAAAACCAACCAAGTATTGACAACGTGGAGCAAAAAGGGTGATCTTTACACCCTCGATACACCGAAAGTGACACTCTTCTCAATCAGATCGTGGACGGCAACAGAAGATGCATGGCATCAACGCTTGGGGCACCTGCACCTTTCTTCCATACGATCACTTCATTCAAGAGGTATGATTAAAATAAATCAAAAGAATAAATGCAACTATCTCTATGGCAGTTTCCAATTAGGAAAGGCCAACAAACTACCTTTTATTCTATCTGAAATATCTAGTTTAGAACCTTTTGATAAGAATCACTGTGATTTATGGGGTCCTGCTCCTGTTTTATCATATAAAAAGTACAAGTTCTATGCGTGCTTAGATGATCTTACAAGATTCACATGGCTATTTCTACTAAGAAAAAAAATCTAATTTTTTCTCTTGTTATATTATTTTTAAAAATACGTTGCAACAGAGTTTAACAACAAAAATTAAAATATTTCAATCAGATGGAAAATGAGAGTTTGAAAAGGGGGACTTTATTATTCATTTGCAACAATTTGGAATACATCAACAATACTGTCCACGCACCCCCTAATCTTTCTTAGTAATATTCCAAAAACAAATTGGGTTGAAGCTTTTGGAACATCAGTGTTTTTGATTAATCGGTTACCTTTAGCGTCTCTTAGAATGAAATCACCTTGCAAAAAGATGTTTGGTAGACATCCTGATTATACATCCTTTAGAGTTTTTGGATGCAAATGCTTCCCATATTTGTGGAATTTGAAAGCAAATAAATTTGATCCAAAATCTCTGCCTTGTGTCTTCTTGGGGTACAGTGATAGGCAATTAGGCATAAGGGGGTATCGATGCCTTTACCCACCTACAAGACATATGTATGTTTCAAGGCATGTTGTCTTTAATGAAGAAGACTTCCCTTATAATAACCCATCTACTATACATGATAACATACAACATGAAGGAGAAATGATTACTTTTCAAGAATGGTTAATTTTAGAAAAAAGTATTACCACACTACTGACACAAAACTCTATTCCACCAACACATGTTCAGTTATATGAAAATCAAAGTCTAACTTCTCTTTTTCCAATGCAAATTGATAACCAAAGTGTTTCCTTACAAAAAACAATGCTTAGATCATACTGAATGTCTACCTCCAAGAGATTTAATGACTAAGGAACAGTCCCTACAGTTAGCTTAAGCACCAGCCCATGGCCATGGGATAACCCCAATAACAACCAATCTGCTCATTCTTAAACCACTACAACCCCTAATGCTCAAGCCAGCCAAGCTGACCAAGAATCTCATCCATAGGTTTGCACCAACCCATAACAGACTTAACCCAGTGCACAGGCCGACCCTAGCACACGGGCTGACCACAACGCGTGGGCTGACACCCGCACACGGGTTTACACCAGAGTGTGGGGCAGCCCAACTAGCTGAACCATAAAGGGTCTGGGCCATTGTTGGTCAGTTCGATAAGTAGTTGAACCAGTCACTAGTTTTTTCATAAATAATTGGTTTACTAGAAAAAATAGGAAATAAATAAGGGATCATAGAAAAATGAGAATTGATCCGATAAGAGAAAAATTATGTTAATTTATATATAAACTATTCCAATTAAAAATGAGGAACCCAAAAGACTGGTGAGGGTGCTGGTTTCTGATTAACCGGTTTGATCGGCTGGTTCAGTTTTGGTTTTTAAGTGGGTTACTGGGTTGTCTACTGGAGGATATGATAATCATTCTCATGAAAGGTTAGGAAGCTTTTGGTAAATCTGTCTTTTACCGAGTAGATTTACCAAAATCAAACGCGTGGTAATGGGGGAGATTTTTCGCGGGTAATATTCAAAGTTTTAAAACTATTTTCCCCCTCGATTTAAAAATCAAAATCTCGCGCCATATCTCTATCTTCAGGTTTTCTTATTTAGCATTTCGCCTTGGATTAGCTCCATTTCTTCTCTGCTTAGGCTCTCACTCTCTCTTTTGAGATCTTTGTTCCCTTTTCAATCAAAATACAAGCAGGGAAATTCTTTGAAAATGGCGGATAACAGCAATCTGGAGAAAATGGGCCGAGAACTCAAATGCCCCATATGGTAATCTCAGAACCCAATACTTCTATCGTTTTTTTTTTTCTCTCCCTGTTTCTGGGTTTGTGTTTTATCCATAAAAAATCATATCTGGATTAAGAATCTTTTTATTTTCAATAAATTTGATTCAGAAGTTAATATAATTTGCAATTTTCAGTTTATCAATATGTATTTCAAAATTCTGTCATCAGAAATCCTAATTCAACTATATTCTTTTTGATTGATCATTTTAGTTGAGATTTTATTTCGACTTCCCTGGAAACTAAGCTCAATTTTGTTGGGTTGGTTGTATTTGTTTCTAATTACTTCTTAACCCGAGGTTTGCATTGAATTAGTACTTATTCAAGTTGGTTTGTTGTTCTTCATGCAAAGACTATAACTGACCCCCTGAGTTTCCAATTTCTTTTGTTGATTGGAATTTGTCCACATACTTTTATTACAGAAAGTGTAAATGAGTTTGAGTTGAATCACATTTTTATTTTGGAATTCTTTATTTGGCAGCTTGAGCCTATTAAATTAGTAAGAACCTTCTTCTGTGTCCACATACTTTCATTACAAAAATTGTATATAGATCTTGAAGTGAATTGAATTCTCATTTTGGGTTTCTTTATTTTGCAGCTTGAGCCTATTAAATTCGGCAGTTTCTCTCACATGCAATCATGTTTTCTGCAAGTAAGTTTCCACTGATTCAGTTTTATTTATCGCTAAATTGTTGCTATTGTTTTTCTTCTTTTCTCTGGTTGTAGTGGGACAACTAACGTGTAACTTTTTATGTTTATTTGCATTATTGTAACATTGTTTTCCTTATTTTGTACACAGTTTATGTATTATGAAATCCATGAAATCAGATTCAAATTGCCCAGTATGTAAAGTGCCATATCAAAGGAGAGGTACATGAATTGCTAATTTTATTCACAAGTGGAAATACATTATGGAAGCATTTGATATAGTTTCTACATAAAATGGTCTTTCAAAAGGTTTTGTGATATAGAGATGCTTGGATACTTTGTATTTTTCTTCTATTCTATGTCCCATAAGTAAAAGAATGACCTTGTTAAAATGGATTTTGTTATTGTTGTTGTCTGATTCTAGAATATTTTTTGTTCAAATTCTCCAAGCAATATCATGTTCCAGAATATTATTTTGTCTGATTCTAGTTTCTTCTTGCCACTTGTTATTCAAGAGAATAGATGAGTCATTCTTTTGGGTTTTGAGTATGACAACTCTGAGTGAATTGACCTGTACTAGAGTGGATTGTTGACTCAACTAGGCTTATTTCTGAGTCAGTTAATCCCCTCTGTCTGTACATGAAAGAGGCTCAAATGCCAAGCTGCTCAACTGGCTAACTCCGAGCAGTTTATTAGACCAATAAGACCAATTTTTATTTTGATAATGATGTTGTGTAATTCAAATGATAATCAGAAGAAGTTAGCAAAGCCTGCATTTCCTCGTATTTTTTTTTGTTTTACAATTGTCAAAAGTTTTGCAGAGACCTTCCACTTCCGATAAGCTAGATACTTGATTGTGTTGCACAATCTTGATGTACCCAAACCTATGTTAGATGTACTTAGATAAAAGTTTCAAATGTGGTTTGTGTCTAGGTATTGGATCCATATAACCTCTATATCTTAGGATGTCGGGATTGGTTAAGAAGGGTTTGCCTATCAGGTATAGGCACATGGACACATCATTCATTAAAAGATAAAACACACTTTTTACATAATGAAGCAAGCTATACACATTCCATTACTTATATGCAATAAAATAAATATTCAAATGTAAAATAAAACTCCATGTGTAATAATGTAATGAAATTATACAAAAGAATACTAATTTAGCCATCTTAAATTGTTTGATGTGTCTGGAAATCTGGCTACCTACCCAATCTAACAAAATTCTATCTAAAAATGTGGATGTAGATTTAATGTGTTCGACATGTATCACATATCCACAGTCCAAACTCTTAGGTAACATATTAGTGATGTTAGGTAGGGTATTTTATGAATTGGTTATTAATATAGTACCTTTTGCCTTTGTAAATATTACTGGAGTTTTTATAATTTAATATACTTTTGACTGCAGAGGTTCGGCCTGCTCCTCACATGGATAACTTGGTAAGCATTTACAAGAGCATGGAAGTTGCTTCAGGATTCAACATCTTTGTTACCCAGACTGCACCACCAACTAAAATTTCAGGTAGCATTTGAAGATGAAAAATGGTCTATAAAATGTTAATATCAACCATCATACAATAAATATATAAGCATTGTTTCAAATTTCTACATAATTTAGTGAAATCCCATCCCCATCCCCAATTTCCCTTTTTGAATGGCAATGAATTTTTTCTTAACATTGATATTTCCTTTATTATGAATTTTTTTGTATAGACTATCATGCAAAATATATAATATATATATATATATATATATATATATATATATATATATAGTGAAAATTTCCTTGATATTTCCCTCAAAATTCCTTATTCCAAAGGTGTGAAATTTCCCTCAAAATCAAATTTCAAAACCATGCAGATAAGAACATCAGATGAAGACCATACAAATGCATATTATCACATATGAATCCAAGTATGAAACTGTGCATACTGATAAAAACCCTGCTGCTTTT
This sequence comes from Pachysandra terminalis, assembly GCA_031762675.1. Lineage (NCBI taxonomy): Eukaryota > Viridiplantae > Streptophyta > Magnoliopsida > Buxales > Buxaceae > Pachysandra > Pachysandra terminalis. The sequence continues at coordinate 11,074,594 of JAUPMG010000019.1, forward strand.
AGCGTTCATAATGATGCATGCAACATCCTATTGTTGGCATCCATGCTCCATAAGATCTTTTTTCTGTATACTCAGATGACTATAATGATTGGTTGTAATGCCTCACATTTATAGAGCTAAAGCAGGGTTTATCTATATTTGTTTCAAACAAATAATTTCATTGCTTTTTCTGTATTTATGTGCTTTCTTGTTCTTCTCAAAGATGGAGAGAACCAAGCAGAAGGTAGGAACAATTTTTGTGGATCAGAGGCTGGTGGTGCTTCTTCTGGGAAAGCAAGGAAACAAAGGAAAATCAAAGGGAAAGGATCCAAGGAATCAGTGAAAGCCAACAGCAAAGTTACTGGACTTCAAATGGTGAAACCTTCCTTCCCAGCCAAGAAAAGAGTTCAGGTGCCACAGTATCCTCTCTCTGAGACACCAATACAGTCTGAAAAGTGTGAAATAGCACAATCTGATCAAATACCACAAAATGGACCCAAGTACAGTTCAGTTCTATCAAAGGAGAAGCCTGCTTTTGATGAAAAGGGTGAACCTGTATTTTCACCTTTCTTCTGGTTGAGAGAGGGAGAAGACGAAGCTTTAGAGAAATCAAGTGCTCAGAAGATGGAAGATGGTTGTGGCATGGATATTCCAACACCAGCTGTCCCTTCTTTTAGTGATATAAAGGATTCAGATGATGAGATCTCCATTAAAATGACACCCAATGTAAGTAATTAATCAGATTATACCAAATTCATAGTTGACTCAAACTAATTTCTCGGGTTGTTGAGCGTACTCAGCTGAGTCAACCCCAGTATTAGCATATTCTATCAAATGCTCACATACTGGCACTTGAATTAGAACTCAACACAGTCGGTGTGTGCTGACCTGTAGACTCATTTTATTACTGGGGTAAGTTACATGAATTGCCGGTGTTGTTTCTAGTTATAGCATAAAAAATTTCCTCACTTAATTTTCATATCCCTTTCTTCTAAAAATGTTTGCCTTCCCAGTTTCCATAAATTCATCCTCTTTTTTCAAAATTTTCAAACTAAATTGACTTGATCGTGATCTGTCACCTTGAGGTGTTTCTGGATACTTGGGTGATTAAAGTCCAAGAATAATTATTTTTAATGCCTTAAATTTATTCTCTTATGTGTTGCTTATATCATGAAGGGGGAGGTTCATAGCGAATCCAGACCTGCAAATGTTTTTGATAGTGAAATGTTTGAATGGACACAAAGAGCTTGCTCTCCTGAACTTTACTCAACGCCTTTGAAAAATCAGGTACACCATTGTGTACAATGATATTGTCATCCAAGTATTACAATTACAATTTTCTATCAAGCAAAATATGTTGTAATTACAATTCATTTCCAATTTAATGAGTCCTTATTTTTTCTCTCGCTTTCCCTCCTTTTTCTGTATTATTTTGCATAAATATTCTGATTATTACCTGAATGTTGAAATTCAGGTCACAGATACTGATGAATATGATGATGGAATTCGGGAAAAGGAATGGGTGAAGGAGTCACAAAATTTCAATGCTTCTATTAGTAGGGAAGAGTTGATTACAGGAAATATGAAAACCATCAATGCACAACATGGAACTGAGATCATGGATATGACATTGCCTGTTTTGTCCTCCCCAAAAGCAAATGATGCCAAGGATCAGAAAGGAAGAAAGGAATCCAGCAAGAGAAATATAAAGACCAAAGAAAGAGCCCAAAGGAAGCGCACTAAAAAAATAGATGGTCTTGAAGTTCATACTAATCCAACTGAAACAGCTGGAAATTTAAATCTGAGGCAAAAATCTGCCACTGATGGCAAAAGTAGCAAAAACAATGAGAAGAGTAACACCCAGTACATGGAAAGTTATCCTAAAAGATTGAAAAAGCAAAACATCAATTTTGGAAGAGATAAAATGCTTGAAGAAATTTCACTAAACCAAAACCATGGAAATGAGAATTTAAGGACACAATCACCTGTTTTTTCTTGCACTATAGCTAATGATGGGAAAGCTTCTGGTATGGTGGAGGGGAAAAGTAAAAGGGCCAAAAAGATCAAAACTCAATGTGTCAAAGAACTGAGGGGGAAGAAAAGATTGAAAATCTCCACCAGTGATGGTGCAAAGAATGGATTGGTTGATGAAGATCAAAATGCTTCTGCCAGGGATACTGTGAAGGAAATTCAAGCCATCAAAAAAGTTACAAGAAACCTTCAAACTCGAGTTATAGATAATTCAGATTCAGCTCAGAAGGTTCTTCCTGTAGTCAAAGATATGCTTCTCCGCAAGTGTGAAAGTGTTTCTGATCAGGTTGTGTGTGCTTTTTGTCATTCTTCGGAAGGGTCAGAGGTATTCTCAATCATATTTCCTTTCTATTATATCTGCTTTATACCATCCTTTGGATTTGTATATATTGTTGAATTCTTCTTAAATATGCACAATAAAATTACAGGCTTCAGGAGAGATGATGCACTACTTTAATGGTAGGCCTGTTGCTGCAGATTATAATGGAGGCTCTAGTGTCACACATTCACACAAGAACTGTACTGAATGGTAATGACCAAAAAGTTGCATTTGAATTTTTAATTGTGTGCTCATTTTCTACGTAGCATTGTTGCACAGCTCTGACCTCTGAATCAACATGGTATTTGGCTTAGTAACCAGAATTCCTCTGTCAAATGTTAAATGATTGCAGTGGTTACTTCAAGAACAGATTCCAATTTGGTCTGTCTTGTTTATTTTTTCACTTGTTTGCTGGATATGCTGTCCATTCAACAGTGACGTAGGTTTGTTATAGCCAAAGTTTAAAATGCAAAACTCATTCCTAAACTCTAGAAACAGGTTTGGACCTGATTTTGAGGTCATGCGTATTTTTCAAAACTCATTCTGAAAAACTCATTCCAAGGCTTGCTAACCAAACGTCCATTTTTTGTCAAAACTCATTCCAAGGCTTGGAACTCATTCCGAGCCCTGGAATGAGTTCCGAAAATGGGAGCCAAACGACACCATAGTCATGTTGGAATTGTTGTTACTATTAGTGGCAACATGAAAGTCATAAACCAGACTGCATTTGAAAAGAGTGAAAGCATTTTTTATTTTTTTTCTTAATTGTGAAGAGACCTTTTCAATGAACTGAGCGAGGGATGACAAACACATACCACAATTTATGAATATCTCATTGGGCATGAATTAAGACAGTGCAAGTCTGGCATAAGTCAAATGCACTTGGCCACCCTTTGTATTCACATCTATGTTTCCTGTTTTCTTTGTCAGAGTAACTTATTTTTAACACAAATAGCCATTGGAACAAAAATACGGGTATAAAAGGATCATTAGGAACCACCTGGAGGAAAACATATGAGAACCCATCTGTTTAATACCTGTGGGCATGTAAGAGTGTTGGGGTATTCATGAGTTTTTGGAGTGACTGATATGACCTGTTCTATGTCAAGGTTTTAAGTCCAGGAGCTAGTTCTGTGCCTCAATATGTTTCTAACCTTGGTTACTCTTTCTGAATGTTACCAAGTTTATGGTCTATTGAAATTATATGCAGGGCACCTAATGTATATTTTGAAGATGATATCGTTATCAATCTTGAAACTGAAGTAGCAAGAAGTCGAAGGATCAAATGCAGTTGTTGTGGAATCAAGGGGGCAGCTCTTGGGTGTTATGAGAAGAGTTGCCGCAAGAGCTTTCATGTTCCTTGTGCGAAATTGGTCCCCCAATGCCACTGGGATACTGTAAGTGTTCTATCCAATTTGTTTGATTGTGGTTTAAAATTTAACGGCAAAAATTGTTTTTGTTTATTTATGTATTTATTTTTCTCATAACAGGATAACTTTGTCATTTTATGCCCTGTTCATTCCTCTTCTAAATTGCCCAATGAATTTTCTGGACCTCAAGCGCGAAGGAGAAAGAGATGTAGTTCAAGGGGGTATGTTTGAACTCAAGTAATTTGTTTTAGAGAGCATATTCTTAACAACAGTTCAGAAAAAAATTGAGTTTCCTCTTAATGGCCTTGTTTTCTTTTCCTTTTTTTTTTTCTTTGACATTTTTTTATTGTGACTATTGAATTTATCAGACAGTCACATACCCAACAAGCTCAAGTGATGGTTCGACATAATGTTGGTACAAGTCAACCACGGAAAATTTCTGGATTGCCTAACAAGTGGGTTCTCTGTTGTTCAGCTCTTACTCTTGCAGAAAAGGTAATCCAAATAT
>JAUPMG010000019.1:11078810-11092236 GCA_031762675.1 Pachysandra terminalis
AAATATTTCAGGTAACCTTCGATGGATAGATGCTAAAATGTACATCCGAAATTTCCTAAACTGAACACCTTGAAATGTAGGAAACTGTTTCAGAATTTGTAAGGTTGGCTGGAGCTTCAGTGTCAAAGTCATGGGACTCAAGTGTCACCCATGTCATTGCGTCAACTGATGGGAATGGAGCATGCAGGAGAACCCTCAAATTTTTTATGGGCATACTGGAGGGGAAATGGATATTAAAGTTTGATTGTATGTGATATTGTTTCACACCAAAAAAAAAAATATGTTCAAACATTAGTAGTATTAAATTCTCAAAAGTCTAAAATTTGATAATATTAACTGTGCTCATGCTTGATAATTTACATGACAGGGATTAAAGACTGCATGAAAGCCATGGAACCTGTTGATGAGGAGAACTATGAAGTCAATGTTGACATTCATGGAATCCGGAATGGCCCTCGATTTGGTAGACTACGAGTCCAGAATAAGGTTATTTCCTACTCATCTTTTTTACTTTTCATAACTTATTTTAACAGATTTTAACTTTAATAATTATTCAAATGCTTCCTGAATCAAATTCTGCACTCGTGAAAGAATTCAAGAGTCCATTTTGAAAGTTTAATTGAAAAGTTAAATCTGGTAGTCTTTGCTGTGAAATTTACTTCTTTTTTTCCCTTCTAATGATCACTGGCTTGTGAAAGTCATTATACAATAGTTTTGCTTTCCCCGACTAATTGTACTTAGTTTTTATCATTTCAAGGCTGATGGTCCTGGCAGAAGGATTGTATTGTTTGGACTCTTTCCTGGGTTTTACCTTGGTTTGTATCTTTTATATTGGAGACGTATGGTCCTTAGTTCTTCATCTCATCCCTCGAGTACAAACAGGGTCTGAATTGACAAATGAGGATTCATCATTTAAATGATCTAAAGTTGGGTTCTGCATATCTTTTCCTTGCATTTCATAAGTAGACTTCAGCTTCCACTGATATTCTTGATTCACATTGTTTCAGCAATGCCCTTTTGCTAATTCTAGTATTTGAAAGTGTCAATTTGGCATGATTTTGTAAAGGCATGATTTTGTAAAGGATCTTGATTCTGAATAGGAAAAAATATGTAATAAAACGCCACAAAAGGTTTATGCTAACTGGCATAGTTCATCAACTGATGTTTTCCATGTGCAGCAACCTAAGCTTTTCAATGGGTTGAAATTCTATTTCACTGGAGAATTCGTGCTTTCCTATAAGGGTTATCTGCAAGACCTTGTTGTTGCTGCTGGAGGAATAGTTCTGCAAAGAAAACCTATTTCAGGAGATGTAGGAAGGCAACTGTCAGGATCACCTACATCAACCACCTTCATAGTCTACAACATTGAGCTACCTGATAAGTGTGATTCTGGCAACAAGTCTCGGATTTTGAAGCGTAGACTAGTTGATGCAGATGCCCTGGCAAACTTAAGTGGAAGCAAAGTGGTTGGTCACTTATGGCTCTTGGATTCCATTGCTGCGTGCAACTTGCAGAACCTTGTATAATATAATCTCATAGACCTGTTCATGTTGCAGTGGATGTCTGATGTCTGTTCTGGTTTATGTTTTGTGGTGTAAATAAAAATCATTTAGAATGTTGTCAATGACCATTAATGGTCCTCAAGATTTCTGCTTCAGCTCAGCCTATTTCATGGTCAGCATGTCTAATATATATCTGGATTGGTTCATGTTTTTTATGTTGGTATGTATAGACAAAATATCTGCATTTTTCACGACTCCAAGCTCAGCATTGTTATATCCTTGTGCAGCAATCTCACATTTTGAATCCAAGTCATTGACTAGGAATTATGTTAGATGAGAAAAATTACATAAAAAGATGCTCCTATACATAATTTTAGACTCAATGTATACTTTATCTTTTTAAATAATGTGTAATAGGAAGGGCAATTTTGTTATTTTAAAAGTTTTACTTAAATTTAGAACATGGCTGACTGCTTCTTGCAAATGCAGTTTTTAATAGCAGCCTTGCTTGTGCTTTTGGATAAGTGGCACAATGGGAGCACTTATCAGCAACAACAAAAAACTGTTTACTTGAAGGAAATAGCGTTTGGTAAATACATTTATTTAAGTGCTTATGAAAGTTTAAGAGTAAAATAGGTGTTATGAAAACATTATTAAAGTTTAGAAATAACATTTATTTAAGTGCTTATGAAAGTTTAGGGGTAAAATAGGTATTATGAAAATATTACTAAAGTTTAAAAATAGCTTTTGCACAAGTGATAAGAGAAGCTGTTCTCAACAGCTTCTCCTTATGGGTCGCCTTCCTCTACTGCTTATGGGTAAGCACTTGCCCATTAGGTGTTACCATACACACTTTTACTTCAACAAAATAGGCTTTCTGAAGAGCGCTTCCATTCAAAGTAGCTTTCAAAAATGTCACCAAACACACCCTTTTAGAGGAAGAGATATAGAGATTGGTTGATGATTGTTTAGAAATGTGATTGCTTGTCCAAAAGAAGAGTACATTTAATTTGTAAACAACATATTAAAATCAAGTTATTTTTAAGTAAATAGTTAGTTTTTTTTTCTACCAAATTTGATCATAGTCAAAGAAGTGAAGTTGACAATCTGAAATCTCAAGCATAACCACTAAGAGACCTTACCAAACAAGTTGGCTTGCAAGTTCTTTTTAAATTTGAAGTGGTAAAAATCACATGAAAATAAAATTATTGATTCAATAAAAATATGGGAAAATGGATATCATTTTTTTTTGGAAGGTTAAAAAAAAAAATGGATATCATTTTGATGAAAGCTTCTTAAGAAATTCAATTTTAATTAAAAACGATGGCTAAATTTAAAATATTTTAACTTCTATAACTATTGTTATGAAAGATACATTTTATTCCAACTAATGATGATCATAATAATAATATCATTCTTAAATGTGTTTACTTATCTTTTTATAATAAATTTTAAAATAATATTTTTTTTTCTTAATTATCCATGTTAGAGGTGGCAATGGGTCGGGTTGGATTGAGTTGGGTCGGGTTTGACCCGTTTGCAAACGGGTCAAGAAAACCTCAACCGAACCCAACCCGCCCATAAACGGATCGAACTCGTTAAAATTTATTAATTAATTATATATATATATATATATATGTTTTTTTATTATATTATTATATTATTATTTTTAATTTTAAGTTAATAAAATAATAATATAATAAAAAACAATAATAAACGGGTCACACGAGTTTGGCGAGTTGGGTCGTGTTCGACCGTTGGTAACGGGTCGACCCTAACCCATTTAGTCGGGTTAGATTGGGTTGGCGGGTTGGGTTGTGTTTTGTCAGCTCTAATCCATAATATTGGATGTGCCACCCACTGGTAAGAACTAAATTATAAAGGATGATGATAGCTTAAAAAAAACAGAAGAAAATATCGGATGTCAAAACCCACTGACATCCTGATTTTTAAAAGATAAAGGAAGTATATATAAGTCAAAAGTTATGATTATCATGGAGATCTTTTAAAAAGGAAATCTTTTGTTATTAGAAAGCTTGTTTTCAAACTTTTCTTTAGTTTTTGGTATTGTTCTGAAATTTTGCAAGCATGTTTATAAAACCTAATTAAGACTGTGTGGTGTTGGAATGGAATTTTAATGAATATGTTGCATATATGACTTATTGATGAAGATTTATTATGTTTGCCCAAAAGGTGAAATTTTGATTTGAATGGTTATTGTTCCAAAACTCATTGTGATCATGTTTTATAACTTAATTTACATTTGCTAATGTACAAAAATTGATTGATTAGTTAATGTGCACAAATCACTTGCATAGCATATGCCTATAGCGCATAATGACCATGAATTGGGTCTAATGCCTTGACCTGACCCCGTAGTTCCTTATTTCTGAAATTTATGGATATAATGTAGTGACCCTAAATCGAAAATAAAAATAATAATTAATTTGAGACTAATTTGATGAATTAAATAAGAAGGAATGAAATCCAAATTTAATTTGATTGTAGTATGTATTTAATTAATGGACTAATAGTGATATTAATATGTTCAAAGTGTTATATGATGGAATTGTGGTCAAGTTGTAATTAAGAAGCAATCAGGGTAGGGTAATGTAATTAAGTTTAAGTAGGTTGGGCTTTGATCTGAGTTAGTGGGCTTAGTCCAGATCTAGTCGTGTGCATTGTTAGCAAAACGTGAAACGTCAAAAAAAAGGAACGGGAAAAATACGAGTTTAATACGATTTTAATTTTAAAAAACGTAGTAAAAAAAACGGTCAAATAAACAGAAACGTAAAAAATACGTTTAATAAATAATTCGTGTTTAATACGTATCTTGTTCAAAAAACGTCAATATATATATATATAAGTATTAATAATTAAATAATAATTTTTTTTTTGTTGAAACTTGTTATAAAACCCTTTAACACAAAAATAAAGTTGTCGGCTAGCACACATTTGTCATTGGAACTTCCAACAGACAACTTTTTTTTTTTTGATCAACTTTAAGCACCGACTTTTTTAAACGCGTTTTTTTCAAACAAACATAAAAAAACGCGTTTTTTTTCTTACAAAACGTTTTAAACATTTAGGCAATTAAACGTGTTCTTTTTCAAAAAAACGCCATTTTAAACGGCATATTGCTAACAATGGTCATGTGGACCTAGAATTAATGGTGTTGACTCATAGACTAATTAGAGCATTGGGGTGATTCTTAAACAAAAATATATGATTTAGTGCTTAAAGTGTAATTGGGATAAACTTTAAGGGAAGTATTATAATTAATAAAATACATTTCGAATCTCAAACGCATGGTACAAGGTGGGCGTCGTGGGTTGGAAGGGTGAGAGAAAGAGCGGAAGTTGCCTATTTCCTCTCCCTCACCTTCCTTCTTAATGGAATTCAGAATTGGAGGATTTATTGGGGAAGAGAATAAGACTAGAAGAGGGAAGAGAGCAAACTCTAGCCGTTATAGTGCAAGGGAGAGGAAGAAGAAGAAGAAGAGGAAGAAAAGGCAAAGAGGAAGAAGAGAAGGAGAAGAAGAAAGATAAATTGGACTAGATCTGATATTAAAACGAGCATAGGTAAGTCCCATTTTCTGTATAATTTTCATATTACACTATGATTGTGTTTTCCGACCAATAAAAATTAGGTTTGAATGCATGTTATCTCGTTTAACTCGTATTACATGATGATTTGCTTGTTTCGATTGATGTATTCTTGATTTTTTGGCGTTCATAACCATTATATGTGACTTGGGTTTGGATTTGTTTTCAAAATGATGAATTTCGGAACGTTGGGAACCTTCTGTTCCTTAACCTATCGGCTGGCACCGACACACCGGTCGTGCTGCCAACAGGGGATAAAAATGCACAAAGGTCAGTCGGCAGGCACCGACACATCGGTCGTGCTGCCGACAGGGGTATATTTTAAGGAATTCCAGGGGGTGGTATGAGCTAAGTGAGAATGGATGTGGTCTATTGGGATCAAAGGAAGGTCAATGGGCTTGGACCCACTGTAGTGACCCGGATCCGAAAATTAATAAGAATTATTAAGGTGTAATTATTTAATTGAGTTATATAACTATAACTGAATTTGATTTTTAACTGATGGTGACAATGTGTTAATGTAAGTGAGGAATTGGGGTCAAACCGTAATTAATGGATGGTGTGGTATTATAATGTAAGTAAGTTAATTACATTGGGCTTAGGACTGTGTTTAGTGGGCTAGATTCAGATCTGGACGTGTGGCCCAATAACTAGGAACAAAGTTAATTTAGTAATTGCAATAGAATTTGAATTGGAGAAAGAGAGAGAGTTTCTATTTTAATAAGAAAGATTAGTTTCTATTTAGTAAGGTTTGATTTTCGGAAGGTTCTTAGTGAGAAAGGTTAACCTATCATTTTAGATATGCATGTGGTAAGTTAGGAGAGGTTTAGGAAGTAAATTGAGTAAATTAGGGAGTTAAAAACAAGAGGCTTCGATGAGGACGTGAATAGTATCTTTGGGTTAGAAGTTAGGGTTTTGGGTTTTAAGAGAAGAGATTAAGATTAGAAGAGGGAAGAGACCAAACCCTAGTCGTCACTTTGCTTGGAGAAGAAGAAGAGTAAAAGAGGAAGAATAGGAAGGAGAGAAAGGAAGATGAAATGCTTGTTGATCTGCGATCTAAACCTTAACGATAAGTCTCATTTTCTGTATAATTCTAATGGAATATTGTGGTCAACTTCGGATTTGTTGTATAAATTTGTATCTTGAATGCCTTATGAATGAAAACATGATGTATTCAATTATTTTGGATAATTGATGATATTGTACTTATTCTCTTGATTCGTAGTTTGGATTTACAACGTTCATGTGTGATATTAAATACATGATTTATTCATTGACCTTGTTGAATAAAGATTTAAAGTGTTTTTGGGTGATTTAGTATTGATTAGAACCATTTACATTGGTTTTTAATGATTTGGATCAAAGGTAGACTCAGATTAGGGTTTTCAAGACTTGGAGAAAGTCCCAGATTCGTGACCCATTGGTAGGCATCCGCACACCAGTCAGCTTGCTGACAGTGACCAAAATACACAGGGTTGATCCCCATCGGCAGGCACCGGCATATCGGTCAGCCTGCCGACAGAGATCAAATTTACTCTTTGATAACCCCATCTGCAGGCACCGGCACACCGGTCGGGCTGCCGATGGAGGTTATTTGTCAAAACTTTAGGTGTTTTATTTTGGAAAGTGGTTGGTTTGGGTTGGGGGTTAGTGCCATGTGATTGTGATATGATATTTTGAATCAAAGGATAGTCAGAGGGCATTGGGCCTACCTGCGGGGAATCAACTTTGAGTTTTCACAGCACACCCTACACAACTGAATAACCTATTGACTTGACCATGACCCGGGGTTATGAACTCCATGCGTTTGATGAATGGAAAGTGGACTATTATTATTGCTTTGGTTGGAGTTGTTCTTATGGAAAGGGTACCCGTGATGGCATCCGGCAGATTATTCATGTGTATAGGCGCACGGATAGTATCCAAAGGGTGTTATCACTAGAAATCCTACTGATATATAGAATAGTTTGTCCGATCAACCGGGCAGCGACGGATAGAGTTAACGATGTAGGATTAATTGGATTAGTTTGTATACACATTTAGGAAACTTATGATGATTTCCAGTAGATTATCCGCGTGTATGGGCACGTGGATAGTTTCTGATGAGAATTATCATTTGAGTCCTAAGTTAATAATTGCATGCATATTAGGTCTATGTAGACTGTTAAGTGAGCCTAAGAGGAGAGCATGGGATTTTCCTTGCGAGGTTTCCTGGTTGGGTTTACTATACCCACGGGTGAAAGTCTCATTTAAATAAGGGTAGGATTTAGCAAAGTCCTATACAGTTGGCTAAACCTCGAGTAATTACACTCAAAAATCAGCAAGTGGTAGCCTTCGTATCACGGGTTAGAGACCCCGAATGAAGAAAGGGACATCTGGCTGTTTTTGGTGACCTATGTCCCGAATTGGTTCTTAATGGTGAAGCTACAATGAGGGTCACTTGACAGGGAACATTTTCCTAGTACATCTCATTGCATATCACATTTCTTTGCATTCCATTGTTTGAGCATACACGTAGGGCATTTGAATGACTCATCTCTTATCATTCTTATATCATCCATTAATTAATATATGTTATATACTTCACCTTATCAAATTGCTTTATCGTTGTCTTTAGTTTGACTAATGATGTTCCATGAGGATGGATGACAGATATGGTCTTACTGGGCATTCCAAGCTCACGCGACTTTTTATGTTGCAGGTTGAGATAAGATGAGGACGAACTTGGGCTTGTGGCTGAATTTCCTTTATTTCTATTTATATAATACATTGATGTTTTGCAGATGATTTGGATGTAATAGGATTATGTCTTTCATTAATTCTTTTATTTGATTTGAGGTTGTGACTCTTCTGAAGTCAGTAGTATGTAATAGGTTTTTTTTTAGCTTCCGCGCTCTGAGTTTTATTGGAAGGTATGTTTATTACTTTTATTACTTGAGTTTTATTACAGTGATCCGCGTTCTTTGGTTGGAACTCGAAGGTCTCACCTCGAAATCCATGTCGCTCGCATAGGGATTCGTGCTATGGGTTTTTGGGCGTGACATCCACTTGCGGGGAAACAACTTTGATTTCCACGGCACACCCCAGCCCCACCAACCATATCCTGACGACCAGACCTTAAATTGGGGTTTTGACTCCTCTTGCTTAGTAATTGGAACCATGGACTCGTTGTATTGTTTTGGTTTGCTTTGTACACGTGGAAAGGATACCCGTGATGGCATCCGACGGATTGTTCGTGCGTATGGGCGCACGTGCAACTTACGAGCGGTGTTATCACTAGAAATCTTACAGACTCATGGTTAGGATACTTATGATGGTTCTAGACAGATTATCCGCGTGTATGGGCGCGTGGATAGTTTCTATGGGGGATTATCATTAGGATCCTAAGGTAATAATTGCATACATGCTAGGTTGATGTGGAATGTTAAGTGAGACCGGAGGTGCAAATAAGGTTTCCTTGCGAGGTTCCTGTTGGGTTGACTATACCTTTGGGTTGAAAGTCCCATTTAAATAAGTAAGGATTCCTTGCGAGGTTACTTAAAGGTTGACTATACGTATGGGTTAATCTCCCATTTAAATAAGGGTAGGATTCTTGTGTTGGCTAGACCTTGGGTTATGACACCCATTAAATCAGCAAGTGGTAGCCTTCATACCATGGGTTAGCCCTCGGAACGAAGAGGGGGTTAGTGCCTGGAACGAAGAGGGGTTATCCGGCTACTCTTGGTGACCTATGTCCCGAATTGGTTCTTGATAGTGAAGCGAAATGAGGGTCGCTTAATATGATACATTAACTTTGTGCATTACATCTCAAATTTCATTTGCATACCTTTGATTGAGCATGTCATGTAGAACATCTGAATGACACATTTCATAGCATCCTTTGTATCATTGATGAATCAACATATGACATAAGTTACCGTACTTCTCTATTTACTGTCTTTTGGTTTTGATTAATGGTGTTTTATGAGGATTGGTGACGGATATGTCACTTACTGAGCATTCCAAGCTCACGCGACTTTTCATGTTGCAGGATGAGATGGGATGATGGTGGATATGGCTTGATGCTGTTAATTGTTTCTATTCTGCTTTAGACCTTATGTTTCCATGGAGGATTTTGGATGTAATAGGATTAGGTACTTCTGGTGTACATTGTTTTATTTTGGGATTCATAGCTCTGCTGAAGCCATAGAATTATATTACATTTTATTTTGTTTGCTTTTGCACTCTGGTAATGTTAATAAAGGTGGTCTTTTCTACTTTTATTACATGTGAAAGATATGACAATCAGCGTTCCATGGTTGGAACCCGAAGGTCTCATCTTGAAATTTGTGTTGTCCGCATAGGGATTTATACCACGGGTTTCGGAGTGTGACAGATTGGCATCAGAGCAAAGGTTTATTTAGAGCAGAAGTCTTTCAGCAAGCTTTTCATCTTAGGTTTTACCTGAGTTGTCTACGTTGTTTGAGTCGGATTGGGATTAGAAGACTAGTAAACCTAGGGATCACTTAGAAATCTGTAGCTAGGAAGGAGAAGCGTAGAAACTGGACTGGGAAAATTGTTGGTTGATTGATAACAGACTTGCTTACTATATAATAGCAAAATGGTCTGCTTACATGAATGATAGGATATTAAAGGGGTAGATATGTGAGGATGAGAATGAGCGTTGTTTGCTGTTTGTACACCTTAAAGGATATTTTCCGAAAGATACTAAAGGATTGTAGGCCACAATTTCTGAAGATCCAATGATTGAATTTTAGGGATGTACTGTGTGGAGATGATACTGAGTTGGGAAGTCCAATGGGATCTGACCACCAGAAGCTTACAAGTTGTTGAATGCTAAAACTTATATAAATATGTAAAATCCTAACACTGACCAAGTACCTCAATAAGTATAAGGGATGATGTAGTTATAAATGCATTTATCCCTAGAATTTATGAAAAGGAAGGTGTGTTAGCATAATTACTAAGAAATGATAAAGAGACATGATATAAGCTATGTATGAGGGATCATCCCCAAAATATAACTGATAAGCAACCAGAAGATGACTTGGATTAATAAAGCAAGAATTTAAAAGAAAGGAAAATTTTGTAGAATCTCTAGTGAGGATTAATGCACCAATAACCTATCAAAATTTCTTGAAAACTGAAGGATGTGGCTTGAAATGTGATGTGTGATTTTGGTTCAAATGTGAATCCAATGAAGGATTTCAAATAATTGTAAGTGTGATTTGGCCAACAAATAAAGTAATTACGGTGTGTAATATAATTGTGGTAGGGTAGGATTTATACATTATATTGATAACAGGATGATTAATAGTCTATTGTAATCAATTTTTGGACCATTGAATGTGATGAACTTATTGATATGATACAGTGTGCTACTATTATTATGAATGATTATGTGGTGGAAATACGTAGATGGAATACTTGTGATGTCTCCTTACATATTATTCGTGTGTATGGCCACATGGGTAGTTTCTGGAGGAGGTGTCACTGAGAATTTCATGGTGTGGGGAATGATATCCCATGTTAACCGATTGATATACAAAAGCATAAATATGAATTTTTATTATGTTATAATCGATTGGATTATAAAACATAATTTTGGATTGTATTTTGTTTTAATGGATTGAATTATGAATACCAAAATATGGAATTTTGTTATAATTGAACCATAACCACGGTAATACATTATAGATTGCATGCAAGACGATGGAATAGAAAAAGGTGTCGTTAATCTTCATGTGTTGTACGTGTTGAATGAGTAGTTACATGTGTTAATGAATTCCAAATTTTTTTTATTGATTGGGATTTGATGTGTAAATATTTGGGTTAAGCTCTAGGTTAGGCTCCCTAGGCTGTAGAGAACATAGATGTGAACATTAGGATTCACATGGGTGAAATTGTGTGTTGTGTGCATAACATGATTATGTGATTACTTGTTTTTCTATGATTAATATATACGTAGGTATTTTTGGATATACACTTAGATATTTTTAATTGAATTATAGATGGCCGAGGGACAGAATAAGATAGTTGGTGAGAGCTTATCTATTGAGGAAATGGTGGATCCCTTGATGACAATTTTATATAAGATCCTAGGGGACTTGAATGAACTGATTCAAGGGGTACAAGAGAGGAGGCAGAACATACAAGAAGATGGGAATAGGAAGCTGAATGTTAAAGGCAAGGGTAAGACTTTTAGATCAAGGGAACAAGATAGTGAGAGAGGTTTGGAAAAGAAGCGTAAGAGTTCAGAAAAGCCTACATGTTTCAAGTGTGGGAAGGTGGGGCACTTCCAAAGGTTTTGTTTACAGTCGTTGAGGATAGATGGAGAGCAAGGCTCAGAGAAGAGGTAGAAAGTTGTGGAGATGCCTGTTCCGATTAACACGGTGGCTCTTGTTGTGGCACCACCTCAGCCACAACCATGTCCGCCACCTAGGTGTTTTAACTGTGGGAGGATGGGACATATCCAAAGATATTGTCGACAGCCATTGGGGCAAAAAGGTGAGCAAGGTTGGGTCAAGGAGAGGGTTTTGGAGACTGAAGAGTTAGATGACAAGATAGCTAATGCAAACATAGAAGGTAAACTACTTACACATGATTGTTTTCTGATTTCTATTTTATTGCATAAATGAATATGACATGATTGTTTATATGTCTGTGTACTCAAAATTCATACTAGGTTTGAGACTTCACAAGTGAGCATAATTGATTGTAAGAAGAGTATTCTAGAAATCTAGTAAGATTAATTTCGGGGACGAAATTTCCTAAAGGGGGGAAGACTATTGTGACCCTAAACCGGAAATAAAAGTAATAATTAATTTGAGACTAATTAAATGAATTAAATAAGAAGGAATGAAATCCAAATTTAATTTGATTGTAGTATGCATTTAATTAGTGGACTAATAATAGTGATATTAATATGTTCAAAGAGTTATATGATAGAATTGTGGTCAAGTTGGAATTAAGAAGAAATTAGGGTGGGGTGATGTAATTAAGTTTAAGTAGGTTGTGCTTTGATCTGAGTTAGTGGGCTTAGTCCAGATTTGGTCGTGGGGACCCAAAATTAATGGTGTTGACTCATAGACTAATTAGAGCATTGGGGTAATTCTTAAACAAAAATATATGATTTGGGGCTTAAAGTGTAATTGGGATAAATTTTAAGGGAAGTATTGTAATTATTAAAATATATTTCAAATCTCAAACACATGGTACAAGGTGGGTGTCGTGGGTTGGAAGGGTGAGAGAAAGAGGGGAAGTTGCCTATTTCCTCTCCTTCACCTTCCTTCGTAGTGAAAACCATAATTGAGGATTTATTGGGCAAGATAATAAGACTAGAAGAAGGAAAAGAGTAAACCCTAGCCGTCATAGTGCAAGGGAGAGGAAGAAGAGGCAAAGAGGAAGAAGAGAAGGAGAAGAAGAAAGATAAACTGGGCTAGATTTGATATTAGAATGAGCATAGGTAAGTCCCATTTTCTGTATAATTTTCATATTACACCCTGATTGTGTTTTCCGACCAATAAAAATTAGGTTTGAATGCATGATATCTCGTTTAACTCGTATTACATGATGATTTGCGTGTTTCGATTGATGTATTCTTGATTTTTGGCGTTCATAACCATTATATGTGATTTAGGTTTGGATTTGTTTTCAAAATGATGAATTTTGGAATGTTGGGAACCTTCTGTTCCATAACCTATCGGCAGGCATCGACACACCGATTGTGTTGCCGACAAGGGATAAAAATGTACAGAGTAGGGCCCGTCGACAAACACTGATACACCGGCCAGTCTACCGACATGGGTATATTTTGAGGAAGTTCAGGTGGTTTGGAGGGGTAGTATGAGCCAAGTGAGTATGGATGTGGTCTATTGGGATCAAAGGAACTTCAATGGGCTTGGACCCACCTGCGAGGAACCAACTTTGATTTCCACGTCACACCCCAGCCCCACCGACCATCCTGTCGACCAGTACTTAAATTTTTGACTCCTCTTGTTTAGTAATTGGAACCATGGACTCGTTGTATTATTTTGGTTTGGTTTGTGCATGTAGAAAGGATATCCGTGATGACATCTGGTGGATTGTTCATGTGTATGGGCGCACGGGCAGCTGTAATAACCCTATACCTTGAAAAGGGGTACAATTGTAATAAAAACATCTACCTGGATGAGAAACGTAAATAGAATTAAGTCTTGGGCTAAACTAGTAAATTAATTGGTGTTAATTTGTAATTTTTACTCAAATGGGGTAGAGGATGTAAATAATTAAAACTTAAATTCTCTACACATGAATTAAACATCTAGAAGGTTAATTAAA
>JAUPMG010000019.1:11092336-11103987 GCA_031762675.1 Pachysandra terminalis
ATTTAAGGATTTTAATACCTAGCAAGCTATACATTTGTAATATCCGATTATACCTTAGTTCATTTTGGCTAAGATATTGCTGCCACTCCCAGACTTTCGTCTGGAGTGAAGGTTATGGATTCGGATTCGGGTCACCTATGAGGTGTCCGGTTCGGGACGTGACACCTTCATTTGTTCACACAACTAGGAGATAATTTCTAGTAGACATAGTATTACCAAGATCTACTAAAACCTAACCCTAAAACCTAACATTCATAAACATAAAAGTAAAGGAAATACATAAGATCTAGGAATCTATTTACATTCGTGAAAATATCCACTTACCTTGGCTTGATGTTGTAGTGATCCTCACGAAATCCAAGTCTTCTCCTTCCATTTCTCCTTCTCAAACTCCCCTCTAAGCTCCATCCCAAGCCTCCAACCCAAAAGAATGAGAGAAAAGAGATGAGATTCTCTCTTTTCTCCTCTTAAACCTAACCCTAACTCATGGAATCATCTCAACCCCTCATTCTTAGTCAACTTAATCTCATCCATCCATTCTTCTCAACTAATCCTAACCATCTAAACTCATCCACTCTCATCCTAACCATTCAATCTCAACTACCCCAACCACTTAGATCTAGACCACTCATTCTCACCCCCTTCAAATCCAACCCTACACCTATTCTCCACTAAAGACAACTAACATATTACTTTAAATCTAAGCCATCTAAAAATCCTACAACTAATCCTCACCACACAACTCATTAACTACCCAGAATTTACAGGTTTGCTATTCTCCCAACACCACAAGGCTATATACTACTATACACAACAGCATCACACAAATTTCACAATAAGTTTGATCGCATGGTCGGATCTGATCCGATCGGCGATCCATTCAAGGTAAGGAATTAACACATGATATAGAATATAAAAATATACTAATAATAAGATTAAGGCTGCCCTAACATTTATTCCTATTTGATCACTAATTAAATCTATCAGTTTAACACCACTCGTATGTTTATTAAGTTAGACTAATCTGCTACTGCTCTAAGTTTGTCTCATGACTCTCAGCATGTGGTTAAGGATATTAAGTGTCCTAAACTAGATTTATTAAGTGGAAATTGAACTTGTCAATTTAGACAAATTACCATTCTACCCTCAAGGCCTCCCTCATTACTTTTACAGTTTATTCAGGTTATTACAGTACCAGGGGTGCATTAGGTAGGGTCTGTACAACCCTAGCGGCAAGATACCGGCACACCGGTTGGTGTCCGGGAGGCTGGGCAGTAACCTGCCTGCGCCCAGAACAAGAATCCATCACCCGACAGGATAACCGGCACACCGGTTATGCTGCCGGTGCAGGGAGAGTGGGTTTTAAGTATGAGATTCCACAGGGTTAATCATCTAAACCTCCTAGGGATTTGTGTATAATCAATTGGTCAAATTATTAATTAAAATATATCAGATGTTAACAATACTTAGAAGTACTTGGTTCTTGGTTTAATTAATGGCTTAATCTTGCCATAATATACATATGCTATAATTATCATGCAATCTTTCTGGGTTTTATTATTAAGATCATGGGGAAGGGTTTCACATGCAAAAGAGAAAGGAATTCCCCATGATATGACAT
Source organism: Pachysandra terminalis (assembly GCA_031762675.1). Classification (NCBI taxonomy): domain Eukaryota; kingdom Viridiplantae; phylum Streptophyta; class Magnoliopsida; order Buxales; family Buxaceae; genus Pachysandra; species Pachysandra terminalis. The sequence continues at coordinate 11,093,958 of JAUPMG010000019.1, forward strand.
TATATGGAGAATAAATACACAAGAATAAAGGAAAACACACAATGAAGAGATGTTGAAGAATTTCTGCCATTGATGATCTGCTAATGTTCTTCTAGTTTTCTGATCTCCAAATCTTCTTCTTGTTCTTCCTAGGTGATCCCACTAATTTAGATGTGTCTTAATTATTTACTTTGCTTAATTAGCCTTCTTTAACATGTTTTAGGAGTTAGAGTTGTATTAGGATTGATAGTTGTTGGTTATCTGTAAGTCTAAAGTCTTATTTTGATTTTAACTTAGTCCTTAAGTTACCTAATTAATTTAGCACGAATTTTAGGTATTGAATATTCTAATTAGGCCTTAGTTAATTCAATTGGGCTTTAATATTAATGGGCCTTACTTAAGTCCAGTTTAATTAAGTATTAGAGTTAGGTCTTGTTTGCTAGTCTAGATTAATTCATTAATCCCTGTTTCTAGTTAAGTTGTAAAGCTATGTTAATGATCCTAATTCCTTTACTATAGTTTATAATATTAATTATACATTATTATAATAGTAATCTTAAGTTAGATTCTAGGTGTGAAGGGTTTAATTACCATTCTACCATTTATATTAAAGTTCTTTGTAATCTGAATTTTTTTCCAAGTCTTTACACTCTATCCTCCTTAGGAGAATTTCGTCCTCGAAATTAATCTTGGTCTTCTACCTGATTTTACTTCAATATGATTTTAAATATTATGTTTTTATTCTATTGAAGTAGGTGATATTTATATGTAATTTAAACTATTGGTTTTAAATTTGTGACTTAATAATAAGTGTTCATGTTCTACTGTAATTATTTGTCTTGGTTTATTAGAGTGATAAAATCACGAGTCCATTTTTCTAGTTTATCCTTATTTGATTCTTAATGTGTATGTAAGGTAAATAGTATGTGGATAAGTAATTTATTTAACTTTCCAAATTATATAAGTTCCATAGTGGTAGTTTATTTTAAGCGTGTGTGTGACAATTTGTGTTATAAAGTCAAGGATCTATGTTTATGGGTTTTAGAGTCAATTAATGCTTAAAATAAGTGTGTTGGTTTAGTTGAATAGATTTTAACTTATTTCTATTTAATTATCTTTTAGAAATCTCAATGGAAGCAATAGAAAGGAAAAATGGAATTTTCATTGATCAAGGGGAAAGACTTACAAACAAGAAAGGAAAGAGTACAGAATCCAACTGAAACAACTATTACATAGGATAGAAAAGCAAATGCCCTAAGGCTACAATGAAACTCTAAAAACAGCTGTAAATAACTACAACAAAACATTAACTATAAACTAGAAATAACATCTAAGGGAAACATCAGATCAAAAATCTGCAGATGGTAATGAAGATGGTGGTGATGGAGATGAAATTGTTGTAGGAGGAATGGCAGTAGGTGGGATAGCATCACTCGATCTCCCGCAGCCAAAGATCCTCATAACATAGCGAAGAGTCTTGTCCACGCTCTTTTAGAGCTTGGACATATCCTCTCTGCTCTTCTTCAGCTCAGTACGAGTCTCCTCAAGTTCTGCACGGTTCCTCATAAGATCTGAAGTTATCTCCCTCCTAGAATCACAGTTGGTCCTCTCTGAGGCTGTCAGTCTGTCCTCTACACTTTTGCCCCTCCTGGTATAGTGCTGTGGAAAGGAGGAACACTCGTGCTAGGCCCGGCTGATGCAGATCGTCGGAGATGAACAAGAGAAGATGGCTCTGGAGGAGGTTGCTCCTGAGGAAAGTCGGGCTGCTCAAAAAGCCTTTCTGGAACTTCCCTGGGCATCTCTTTCAGGTTCATGAGGCTCAGATGTCGATGATTCAGAGGTATGATGGTGACGGCATGGTCTCTGTGAGGTAAGGTCAACATCCATCTCCTAGCCAGCTCACACATCAAACATGGGAAAGGTAAGGGTCCTCTCTTCATAATCTTCACATACTTGATGATATGATGGAAGGAAGGAAAAGCAGTTGACCAGTTGCTACTAAGTACATGATCTGGATCATGGTGGTACTGAGCTTGGTTTGGTTCCCTTACCTAAGGTAATCATTCTTAAGAAAGATCTTATGGAGGATACGGTATGTAGGAAGAAGTCTCATCGCAGTAAGGGATTTATCCTTATTCCATAGGACATCCTCCCCACATAAGACTCTATTAATCACAGGTTTATCTGCATGGTCCAAAACTGGAAGGTTTGTGAAGTTGTTGTTCATAGGGACCTTCAAAATTCTAGAAACTAGTTGAAGGTTTAGAATATGGGTTTCGTCAAGAATAGTGAAAGTAATGGTCATGGAATCAGTATCATATCCAGTAATGAAATCATACATCTCTTGGGCCAAGGAAGGGTAAGCCTTTCCTCCCCAAGATAATATGGGTACCCAACCCAAAGGATGTAAGGTCTCGACTACTCGGTACGCGGCTACATGGTTGGGAACGGTTCGTCTCTCTAATTGGATGGACCTATTCCTATACACACTAGGAGTGTCAGGGTTATCAGTATGATGGATCTCTAGGTCAAGTTCTTCTTCTACTTCTTCTATTTCTGGCATATATTCCTCTTCTTCCTGGGGTTCGGGAGATGGTGGTCTCCTAGAGGAAGAAGCCCTAGTCACTCTAGTGGTTCTAGAACTCTCAGGTTGCTGAGATGATTGGGTTCTCTTGGTTCTAATCATTGCTCTAAGATTTAGGGAAAAGAAAGAAACTAAAGAATCTTAAAATCTAGAAATGAAAAACTAGAATGAAGAACTTACCACAAGATTGGAGATCAATGAGAGGTTGGATGAGCTCTAGAAAGCTTGGAAAGGGTTTTGGAGAGTTGCATTAGGATTGATAGTTGTTATTTATCTATAAGTCTAAAGTCTTATTGTGATTTTAACTTAGTCCTTAAGTTACCTAATTAATTTAACACAAATTTTAGGTTTTAAATACTCTAATTAGGCCTTAGTTAGTTCAATTGGGCTTTCATATTATTGGGCCTAACTTAAGTCCAGCACAATTAAGTATTAGAGTTAGGTCTTGTTTGGCTAGTCTAGATTAATTCATTAATCCCTATTTCTAATTAAGTGATAAAGCTATGTTAATGATCCTAATTCGTTTACTATAGTTTATAAAATTAATTATACATTATTATAATAGTAATCTTAAGTTAGATTCTAGGTGTGAAGGGTTTAATTACCATTCTACCCTATATATTAAAGTTCTTTTTAATCTGGATTTTTTTCCAGGTCTTTACAATATTAGTTTAGTTCGGTTTGGTTTGGTTTAAATATATTTATTTTATTATTTAAGTTCAATTCAATTTTTGGTTTAATCGAAGCCTAAACCAAAAACTGAACCAAATTATTCGATTTTTCATTTTTTAGAAGATAACTAAATCAAAATGAAAAAAAAAAAAAAGGCAAACCAAACAGATTTTTTTCGATTTTATTCTTTCGGTTTAGATTGAGCTAATTGAAACCCCTAAATTGATAGTACAATGTCTCATTTATAGGTGAAGAATGCACAACTAGACAAACCATCTTTGTTGACATACCTTTTCATTAGACATTTAGCATCCAAAAAACGATGACCAATCACCAAGTATTCCAACTTTTCTAACTAGCAAGCTTATCCATGCGATTCTCTTCCAATATGAATGCAATTAAAAGCTTTATGAAATGGTATAAACTGGTCACTAAGCAATTAATCATGAAAGATTGAGCTTACCCTATCGAATCCCTCATGGTAACCTTGAGAACAAAAAGTAGATGACAGAATAGATCAAACCATGTTTGAATTTAAACCCTAATTTTAGAATATCATAAGAAATATGTCTCTCAACAACTCTCATATTGAAGGGAGAGAAATTACTAGCAAGTAGCAAATCAAGTAGAAAAATCAACGATTGGTCCCCGCCGCCGAGTGAAAGAGTTGTAACTAGGTTTAGGAAAGACTAGTGAGTTGAATTGTTTAAAAGGGCAAAAACTTTCTAAACCGCAGACTTGCTTATATATAAAGGTTTTAGGGACAAGAAAAGCATTCTTGGGGGAGAGCAAACATTTGTTTTGAGAGAAAGCAATTTATAATCAATTATAAAAATAACAAAACTAATCAAACGTGATCAATAAGCCTTTAAAATTAATTCCCAGAATGAATTTAGGAAACTGGTTTCGGAAATGAGATCCTGATACATGAGGACAGGCACTGTAATAGAAATAACCCTTGGGAATGATGTTTTTGTATGGATTGATATCAAAGAAACCATGTAGAAATCTAAGTTACAAGTCCAATGATTTGTACTAATAGAAGTATATAATAGTAAAGGCTCACTACCTTCTGCGTACCCATAATATAAAATGTAGTTACAAGGTCAACCTGAGATTCTATCTCTGAGAACACCTAACAAGACTTTTTTGTTAAACCGAGGAGCAAATCGCGGATCACATACTATTACTGCACTGTCCGTGTTTTGAACTTATCGGCGTTAGGTTTTATCATGTCGGGTTAAAAAACATTTTTAATGTTAAAAAATCAGCTTCTCTTGTCGAGAGCCTCTTCTAAACAATCTTTCCCATTTAGGCATTCCCTTCCTTCTACGTCGGCTTCTGCCAAAAGAAAGAATTTACATATACGTTTAAGGTAAAGGAGGTGAGAACACGTGGCTTATCGCCAGTAGGTCATCCCATACTTTTTTTTTTAAAAGTAATCGAACGGCGCTGATTGTTTCTTGTTCGTATCATGGCACGAAAAAGTCCTTGATCGGCCAAGATCAGGAATCTCCGGTGGTGTGTGGGACCGTACTAAGGCGAAGTTCAGGCTTTTAAAGAAAGGATGCGTCTTCACGTCAGCAGCTCCTCTTTTTGACCCTAGTCTACTCGCCGGGTCCTTGATCAACAGTCGCGAAATGATATCCCGAGCGTAGGCTTCTGACCCACTCGCGGGAGATTCCGTCGGGAACGACAACGGTTTCTTCAAAATGTTTAGCAGTGTAGCCTCGTTAGTCTCGCCCGAGAAAGGTGTACGGCCGTAGATCATCTCGTAGATGAAGATCCCTAGGGACCACCAGTCGACGGCGTTGCCATGAAAATTTCCGGAAGCCACCTCCGGTGAGACGTACTCGTGGGTTCCGACGAATGAGCATGACCTGGCGGATACCGGCTCCGCAACGAACTGTCTATTAGTTGTTGTTACCGTCCGTACCTTACGTGACCTGAAGATCCGGTTGCATAGACAAGACGGAGATGGGGTTTCGGTGGTGGTCGTCGTATTTGGAGATGAGTTAGTAGGGGATTCGACGGTTGGGATTGCATTGGAGCATAGGGAAAGGTCAAAATCGGTGAGCATGATGTGACCGTCTGATCTAACCAAGACGTTCTCAGGCTTCAAATCTCTGTAGATGATTCCCAACATGTGCAGGTACTCTAACGCCACAAGAACCTCCGCGGCATAAAACCTGAAAAAATAAAATCAAAATCAGCCCACTAACGACTCGGCTGAGTGGAAAAACGATTCCAAGAAGCTTAAAAATGGAGCGAGAGGCGAATTAAGTTCTCATAGGCTTAATGTGGAAAATAAAAATCTGAGATTATCTTCTGATTTCTTGCTTCAAACGATGCCTGAGCTGAGCTGGTAAATTTAATGCAAATAGCGAAAGGTAGAAAGGGAAATTTCCATTAATGGATGCTATGAAAGAGAAGAATAAACGGCGTGAACAGAAGGACAATCCCAGATAAAAATGGTAAGAGAATCGATTTTTCAGGTAAGAACATAAATGCAGCAGAAAAATGTTTTCGGTCAAGGAAGCTAAAAATGAAAAGATCCAAAAATCCAAAATTGAGGAGAAATGAAAAAGTAATTTAGTTGAAAATGTTTTTTTTTTCGATTCTTAATAGTATCTCTGTACGAAATCGAAGAGGGGATAATATCCTTTAATGCTCAGACATGCAGAGAAAAAGAAGGAAAAAATAAGAAAAATATAATTTTATTTTAACGTGAAAAAAGAAGTGAATATCCATTAACGAACCTTGCGGAGTTCAAAGAAAAGCGTTTTCCAGGCTGTTTGTGTCTGAGAGTATGCAAATCTCCGCCGGAGCAGAACTCCATTACAACACAAGAGAAATGTGAAGCTTCGAATTCTGCATAGAGCGTTGGCAAGAATGGATGATCTAACATCTTCAGAATCTGCTTCTCCGTCTCTGCTCTTTCCATCTTCTTCTTCAACGCTAAAGCTTCCTTGTCAACGACTTTCATGGCGTAGTAGCAGCTTTCTTCGCCGGTGTCGGTGCTCTTGAGACGGCAGAGATAAACATTTCCAATATCTCCGCTACCGATCCGACGAACAAGCTTGAAATCTCTGAAATTTAAGCCGTTTTTCCGGTGAAATGTGGCGGATCGAATGGCTTCCCAAGCCGAATCCGACGAACGGTGAGGCTTCATCTTTAGGTTTTCTGGAGAGTAAGATCTCATTTTGGCGGGGATTTCGAGAGCTTCGAAGGAAAGACGGCTATGGATGCTGGAACTATCGCTGCTCATTGAGCTCTGGCTGGAATTAAAGATTTCGGAACCGATCTCACAGTCTGAATCCGGAAGAAACTCGAACATCTTAGGATCGATCTAAGAGCTCAACTAGAAATGAACAGAGTGACTGAAAAGGCTTTTCTATAATCGACTCTGAAAACCGTTCACCGCATTGAACTACAAACTACGAAGCATCATCTCTATAAAAGGAACTTAAAAGAGACGTAAAAAACTACCAGTCAAAAGAGAAAAGAAGAGTTCGAATCTAATCTTTTCTCGACGAGAAATCAGAAGAAACCGAAAGCTATCAAAACTGAAGAAGTTCGGAGAAGGATCCAACCAAACGCCAAGAAACAGAAGACTTCACTGGTTTTCTAGACTTATTCCCCTCGTTCAAGAATCAGATACGAACAAAATGGAAAAAAAAAATAAAAAAATTCAACGATCGAGACAGTAAACAAAACGGGCCTACGACAAAAGCAAAGAAATAGCGTCGATTAGCAGAGAAGACTTCGGAATCGTTCTTTCGAAGCGCAAGTTACCGTTTCCGTATACAAAAACCAATCGAGAATCGGTTTTCCTGAGGAAATCATCAAAAGCTCCTCGTTCTCGCCATTAAAATACATTTACTGAAAGAAGTTTGTGAAAACCGCCATTGGAGGACCTTCAACTCACTTCTTTCCCTCTCTCTAGAGCAGAAAATTAGGGTTTCTCTCCTTCTCTCTCTCTCTCTCTCTGAGATTTCGAAACCAGATAAAAAATAAAATAAACCAGCTTCGATTCCTCTGTTTTTCTCTATGGTTCGGACAGTTGGAAAAGACGCTGGTGGGTACTTATGCTAATGGTGTACGGAAGCTAACCGTGGTTAAACTAAGATAACCATGGTTAATTTGACACTTGAGGCACACTTCTTGCTCGTGAGCTCATGCATGCAGCTAGCCAGGTCCATGAGGGGAGGGGACCGGGGCCTTTTGCCGACGTGGATTCCTTGCACGTGTTCTTTTAACAGGTCGACGATATGTGAACGTGTCATCACTGTCATGAGCCCTTTTTCGAGGGTATAACTGTAATATAATATAATAACATTAAAAGAGTGGTTTTTTTTTTTTTTTTTTGTTAATATTAAAAGATTGGTTTTGCTCTGCTCTTTTTTTTCTTTCGTCATTAATGCAGCCTGGCTGGGCCGTACTATCGCATAGGACCAGCTAAACGAGTAATCTACCCCGAGTCTAATGGAGTGGAATTACTTATTTAGTAAGTCAGAGATCGGGTCTGTGTTCAATCTGGTCTGGACATAACCGGACCTAAGTCGCAATCCGTCACAGATAGGCTGAGGAGGAGCTAGGATTCTATCGTGGGAGCAAGATTTGATTGGTTGTCTAAATTCATAAATTAATTAAAAATATAAATCATTGAACATAAATTTTAACAAAATTTTTTCTTTGATAAAAATAAGATTGAAAATGACGAAAATATCTTAGTTGTATTAATACTCTAATCATGATAATTAGAGATGTAATTGGGTCAGTTTGTTCAATTTAGTGGCTAAACTAAATCAAACTAAAATACAATAAAAAAATCAAAACCGAACGAAACTAAACTACGATGATATAAACCAAAATAGATTCGGTTTGATTTAATTTGATAAAATTGATGTTATTTTATATATTAAATACACATATACACAAACAAAAATACAAACTTACATAAATACAAGGGCGGAACCAAATTTTTTTTCTTAGGGACCAAGTTAAATTAGGATTTTTTTAACGTAGGGTATATGCACAAGTTGCAATTAATAGTTTAGTTAGTTAAAAAAATCGTTTCAGGGTATATGCACAAGTTGCTATTGATGGTTTAGTTAGTTAAAAAAGTCGTTGCAGGGTCGGACCATACTTTTGAAAACTTTTTAAGTATCGGTGTCTTTTGAAAACTTTTTAAGGTTCGGTGTTTTTTTTTCAAATTAGTAATTAAATTGCCCAAAATACTCCTTTGAACAAATTTTGAAAATAGCCCCAACCCAATCTCTCTCTCTCTCAGACAAAGAAAAACCAGAGACTGCACCTCCGGCCTTTCTCCACCGCTGGTCAATTCGCGGCACCACCACCACCACGCGCGCCCCACCGTACACCCACCTCCGGCCTCTCCCTCTCTCTCTTTCCCGCTGCTGCCGCACCTCCCTCCACGTAGCTCTCACCTCCGACCTCTTCCTCTCCCTTTCCCGCTGCTGCCACACGACCACGCCCCCTCTTCGCCTGTCTCTCTGTCCCTCACCGTCTCTCTACCTCGCCGCTACTCTCCATCTCCCTAAACACTTTACAGTACCTCACCACAGCTGAATTCCTCTTGATGAGGTCCAATCAAACAAGCCACCATCGTGATGCTCAGAGGCGAAATCCTTTGAACCTTACCGAAATCGATCTCTTGTTGAACATATTCACTCAAAACCGAACAAACAGAAGGCAATAACCAAGTTTCAATGAATTTCTTGGATTTCAACTGCCCATACCAAATCAACAAACAAACCCCAGAAATAACAACGAAGAACACAGAATACCTAAACAACATAAACCCTTCCTTCTACACTGGAACAATAGTTTATACCTCAACATTCAAGTTCAAAAATCTTTGCAAAAAGAAGGCAATACAAGAGGGTTTTTTTCTTTTCCAAATGGAAATTCTTAGACAACCCAAATTCAGATCACTGTGTATTTATAAATTTGAAATTGCAGAGTTGCCCAACCATTGCAACCTCATAGCCTATTGCCACTTTCGGCTTCATATCAAGTAAACTCTATCCAATCTTTTCAATAGATTTTTTTTCTTATACAACATTCTCATTAGTCACTCAAATGATTTTTAGAACATGAAGTTGTTGTAAAAAATAACAAATTGTCTTATTCTATAGCAAAATTATTGTATTATATAACAATTTGTTATTTATAAGAACAAATTATTGTAGATTCACAAGCAATGGTCGATTAAGAGGAAGGGATTTCTCCAAGTTTTTTTTGCGGAAAACAGAGTCATGGGAGGTCTCTAGGGTTTCGGTTTTTACATGAATCCTCCTCCTCCTCATCAACATCATTGTCATCGAGGAATTGTGATTCGAGATACAGGTTGTAGGTGAACTGTGTAAGGGAGCCTTTCGCCCAAAGCAATGATTTTTTAGGTCTATTGTTCCATTGGTGATCGGTTAATCGATTTCTAGTGTTCAGGTTACACCAGTCATGGGCTTCTTGTCACACGCTTGTCTTTTACTTTGTTAAGATCAGCTTCTTTACTCTCTTTTTTTCCAGGTTCCCTTGCTTGAAATTCTGGAGCATGTTGATGGAGCCATGGTTCAATTAATGAAATATTTCTTAGATGAACAGCAATTGCTGGGCTTTCAACAATAATGATGTTCTAGGGTTTTGAGTTTCTACAGGATTTTGAGATTGGGAAGAAAATGGGGAAGAGAAGGTTGGGGCCAAACAAGAGAGGAGGGAGAGAGTGAAAGAGGTCAAACACGAGCTACGAGAGAGGATAGGGTTGGGACTAAA
>JAUPMG010000019.1:11110627-11123295 GCA_031762675.1 Pachysandra terminalis
AATTTTGTTAGCCACACCCGTAGAGATACAGGGTGAAGGTTGCACTTGAACTGGAAAACCTACGTAATCGGGAATTTTCGGTTCGAGTCGTGACAAGTTAGCCATTGGGATGTTGCCCCAGACGGTTGGAAGTGGGTGCCTAATCCACCTTCTCTGATGGCACGTTAGAGAAGGCCACCACAGGCTTCTCAGCCGTTATGCAGTAATTGCATGTATGCCATCATTAAGCTAGCCATTCATTAACGACTGCAATAGAAATGGACGACGTTGGCAGAGAGGCTCAAAGGGCCTTTGAGTGGGTGGAAGCCATGACCCGACTATAGCCAAAAGACTATAGCAACCAAGGATGGTGGTCCCCTCAAGTCTCACAAGTCACAAAAATGACCGTTGGCAGAGGTAATCCATCTGAAGTTCTCAGCTCCACATCTGACCATGACTAGGACTCAAAAACGACGTTGGCAACGCCAATAGGCCTTGGTTAGAGGTTAAGGTCAAATATTTCTCCATCCAACCAGTATCAAGATTTACTAAAAGGAAAGGATGAAGCCAAGAAAAAGGCAATAACAAAGGAGCCTTCACCTTCACCATCTCTTGACCGATGCTCAGACGAGGACGACTAATTCATCCTCTTACTTGAGGAACTGATGGCCGAGTACAGCCAGGTGTAGTTATGACATTCGGAGAGGAAAATACTAGTTCAGCCTAAGAGCAAAGCATCAACTTTGGTCAGCAGTGCAACATGGCCTTCATGTTGCCATCCGAATTCTAGGCCTGAGATGCTGAGCCAGTATTGGACGATATGACTGACAACATGGTTGTGGCCTACATCAATCTGGAAATCCTTCAACAGGACACTAAAAGGGTAAAACTGGCCACTAAGGTTAGTCCTTTAACAAGGGATGAATCATCGGCCGAAAGAGTAATTTTTGAGAAGCCATCTCTTAGAATGACTCAACACCTTAAACCCCTTTATGTTTCTGTCCACATGGACGACATGCCTATGACCAGAGTCGTGGTTGATAATGGTGCGGCCGTCAATATCCTCCATATCAGAATCATGAGGATCATGGGAAACACAAAGAGATATTATCCCAACTGTAGTAACTGTAACTAATTTGGTAGGAGGGATCACAAAAACAAGGGGAGTGCGGTCAGCCTCAAGAAGGTCACATCAGCCTTCTTCATAGTGGAAGCATTGTTTGGCTATAATGCTTTGCTAGGAAGAGATTGGATACACTCCAACTGGAGTGTACCTTCATCACTACACCAAGTGTTGAGCCCCAGAATCCGAGATATGGATCTTGAGGTGCGATCTTCGGATCCAACCCTTGGATGCAGTCCACAACCCAATAATCAACATTCGCATAACCATAACAGAGTATAACAAAAGCAATGCGGAAGACATATTCATAATTGAAATCAACAAATCCTTACATTCAATCCAAATGAATAAAAACTGAAACATCTTAATTATTGGTACATCAGTACTCTCATAGAGTCGATTGCATCATAAAATTCCACATAAAATAACTGAATCAGCATCATCATGTCATCCAGAAAAACAGTCCACTTCTAGGTCCAATAGCAAGGCTCTACATCCTCACTGGCGACCTAGAATTTTATCGCATGAAGGCGTGAACTTTGGAGGCTCAACAGATAACCAAAAGTCCATGCCTCTTACCAACGTGTCTCTATCGGTAAACAAAACATATGCCACATTGATGGTTTCTAAAAGAAATATAATTTTTTCAGACCACCTACGGTAGTGTTTTCCATCAAAGCGTTCATGTTTGGACATGTTCCGTAAATTATCCATCTGATCGTTTAACCGTTGTAGAAATATCGATTCTTAAGATTGTTGGAAAAATCTTTGTTAAGACTGCATTGATTAAATAACAGAAATGATAAATAAACCAGAAATAGAAACAAACTTATACTCACAGAATCCTTTATTGATGAATCTCGATAGCAGGTACACAACAACAGGTGATTAAATCTATAATAGCAGAAGAACAGAAGAAACTTATCTGTTAGTGTTGATCAAGGCGCGGAAGAATCCGCTGTCCTTAAGAATCGATTTCGTCCCACTCAGTAATACCTTAGTGTAGATGACTACTGATGATCGATCTCCAGGATACAATGACCTAGACTCAGTATGCGTGCACTCACAGTACTGACGTCTCGACCTTGTTAAAACGCCCAAGAATTCTCAGAGAACAAAGTTGGAAATCAGAATAAGAGAGAAGAAGAGAGTAATTCGTATATCTTTTTAGAGTCCTCACATCTCTTTTTATAGAGATAATGACAAGGGTCCACTAAGGGACGTGTCCCTTAGTGGGCCTAAAAACTCTCTCTTGACCAAGTAATGTTACGTTTAAAAATGGCTATAATCTCAAAATAAAACGGCTAATATAATTAATTAACAAATTAACCACACCACGCCACACCACACCACCCATGACATGACACGACTGACCGAATGGACGGACGGCGACAGCGGTGGTGCGCGCACGTGTGAAAGGAAACCTCAGACAACCCCAACAATGTCTCTTCATCACACTCTCATTTGTTGGGTCTTCAACTCAACTAGATTCAATCCTTATATATATACACAAGGAAGAAGATACGGAGTTCCAATGTGGGATTTTCCAACCTACAAACTCAAAGTTAAATTTCATGAAAAGCCAAAAGCTAAAATATGAAATTTTAAAACCATAAAAGACAAAACATGAATACAACAAAATACTTGTTAGATTAGCCCAAATTTGAAAAGCCCATAATGTGGTTCACAATTTGAGACATATCCAACACATTAAACTATGCATTATCATTATCTTGAAAAAAATTTACACAGAAAAGAAGAGACTTGTGTACTTCAGATATACAAACAAACTTGTTAGCTTCGTCTCAACTTAAGATGCTATGGAAAGGTCGGCCCAAGCCAGAGGGAACTCCTTAAGATCAGACGATACAGATATGTCGATTCCGCTCTTCAACATCGGGTACGAGTTCTTCATGGATGGCCTCTTGGTGGGCTCGTTTTGGATACAAAGGTTCACTACTTCGCACAATACTTTGAGGTTGTCAAATTGGAAATGTTTCAACTCGAAACCAGACATTACATCTAGGATCTCCATATATTCAACTCAGAACCAGACATTACATCTAGGATCTCCAGATACTCTTTAGCCTATGTTGGATATGAAGATTAAGTTTTCGGATCCCACGGACCATCAAAGATCATTACCAAGAACCATAGTGTAAAGGATCGGCCAATCCCGATCTGGATCGGCTGGTCCAACTCGGGATCGTCCAAAAACGAGTCGCGATCCATGACTGATCATAAAATTGTTCAAAATTCAATGACTCGGACAGAGTCCATGACAGATCGGTCTGGATCGGTCGATACATCATAGACTCATCGAGTCGGACCAGACGATCCAATTTGGATCGTCTGGTTCAAATCTTTCTTAAAAGAAAAAAATACCAAGCAAAGAAGTTTCTGGCAAGCTCGGTCCAAGACCAAGTCGTATAAAAACAAAAAAAATTGGAGAAGTTTAAAGATAGAGATCGAGTTGGAGAGACTCGAGAGAGAGAGTAGAGCGCTGGTTTTGGGGGAGAAAAAATTTCAGAGAGAAAGAGAAGAAATTTGAGAGAGAGAGAGAGGGAGAGAGAGACGTACCCGTGACGTGATTAACTACGACTGTGCGACAAGCTGCGACGATCAACCCAAGAGACGAGATCGAGGTTTTCTCCTCTTCTTCTTCTTCTTCTTCTTCTTCTCTAATCGATTCTTTATTTTGGCAAACGTCGTGAAAAAACCCCCATTTCGAAAGCCTTTGGAAAATTTGCACTGGGTTTTCAAAATTTTTAATAGCGGCGGCCTACTACAATATATTAATTTTTTTTTCTGATTTGTTTTAGGGTTTTTAAAATCTATATATTTGTATAACTGATCTTAATACGCTTTTATTTTTATTTTCTGATTTGTTGGTTTTTTTTTAATTTCCGAGCCATTGTTTAGATCGTCAATCCAACTCGGTATCGGACCGGGACGATCCCCGATCCAATACCAAGTTTAAATACTATGCCAGGAACTGATCTTCCTCAAACAGGACTGTTTCATTATCAGGAACTAATCCAAACTTCTTTTGGAAAGAAACTAATCCAAACTTGAATCCAAGCTTTTGGGTTCATATAGATGAGAAAAGTACCGAAAATCGCATAGAACATGTAAAGTAATGGGAGTTTGGTTCGCATACATGAAAGGAGTACCGAAAAAATGCAGAGAAAAGTTAATCAAACTTTTGATATCCAAACTTGAAAATGAGAGGATTTCATCGGAGATTAGTTTGTTGAAGATACTACCTCTAGTGTTCTAATAACAGTGAATGGTGAAAGAGTTTAAAGGGCTTATTCATCCATTAAAACTCCTCTTTCGTGCTACTCTGATAGAAACCCTTGGAAGGGTATTTCTGTCAATTAATTTATCTCATTAACAATGCCACCTGACGAGAGAGAAAGTAAACGAATGGGGGCCATTGTGGTTTTAATGGAGGGCATATAAGTCAAATAGTAAAAAATATTTAACCTTGTTCACATACGTTTTTCAATGGGGGATCATTGTTGTTTTTCACAGGTGAAGGGAGGTCTTTGAAATTTGCTCATACCTCAAGGAAGATATGTGTAAATTATCCTAAAAAATATATATATATATATATATATATATATATATATAAATAGCATATAATTGAATGGCAACTACACGCGTTAAGGTTGGATTGAGCCAAACCCAAACCGATTCATGAGTTATGAATCTTAGAGCCAAGGTGGGTTCCCCGTTTTAACTAGTCCTACTATCATCCCTAATTTTGGGACGCTGGTAAGACATTCTCTTTTAAAGTGGGACGGAGGGACTAGGATTAGATACCGCCTCTCCCTTAGATAGGAAGAGGTATAGTGACCGTGTGAAGCTTTTGAAAAAAAAATGAGATAAATTGAAGTACATGTGGGTAAGCGAGTTTCACCAAATCATTTATCACGTATAAAATTCTTATGCTTCTAAGCATGGAGCATCTCAAAAGGAACGTAGATTTTCTGTTATGAAGATTTCTGGTATGCTCCTGTTATGTGCACATGAGCATAACACGTATCTCGGAAGGGCCCACCACAGTAACTGATGACCTGCCAAACCAATTTGTATGGTCAGCTTCTTAGGGTTCACCATTTTCTTAAGTTTTTAAAATGACAGATCACCAATTTGTATGGTGAGCCCCCGGGATACGTGTTATGTCCTAAAAGGATCATAACAGGGATCTTCATAACAGAGGATCCTGGTCCTCTCAAAAGCTATCGGTAATAAGCTATTTTTTCCCTAAAAAGTTGACCATTTCATGAAAATAATGTACATGATGACATTCATGTCATCATGACATTATTACGTTTCATCCAGTTGATAGCACTGTTTAAAAACTCGCGAGTAACTCGAAGAAATTGACTAAGTTACTCGGTCAATTGGTTGGCTGGTTAACTCGCCCTAAAAACTAGGAAGAGGTTAACCAGCTGGTCAGCAGAAAACTCGACCGAGTTTGCCGAGTTACTCGATCGAGTTAATCGTAAACCGGTCTGATTAACTGGGTTTTAGACAATAATACCCTTTTAATTAATCTCTAATTGTACAACTTACTAAAATAAACCCAACTTACTAAAATTGACTCTTCCCATTCTTAATTAATATTACATTGAATATAGCAAGTTACAAATATCCAATAAAGATTTCTAATTCCAACAAAAAAAAAAAAAATCCTAAATGTCGTTGGATTCTTTTGAGAAAGAGAGTTTGCTTGAAGCTTTCAACTTCAAAGACTTCAAAAGATTTGAAACTCTTCAAGGAGTTTAACAGATTTGAGACTCTTTAAAGTTCAAAGATTTCACCAGATTTCAAAGCTCATGGTAATTTATTTATTTATTTATTTTTCAATCGTATTAAAGACTTTTTTATTTCTGTTTTCACTTTTCATTGATTCACAACTTTACAAGGTGTTTGATTTTTTTTAATCAACAATTATAGGAATGTTTTTTTTAACTTTTTTTTTCCCTTCACCTTTTAACTTCACACTTTCACGGCACCACAAATTTTTATTTTTTCTGTTTTCTTTTGAATTCGGTATTATAGACTTTTGTTTCAACTTTTTTTTTTCTTTTCACTTTTCAAGTAGTTTTTTTTTTTTATTTTTTTTATTTCAACTAATTCTTTTTTCTTTTTGAAAAATCTAACGATTTTTTTTCTGTTTTCTTTCAATATATTATTATATTATAGACTTTTATTTTTACTGCTTTATTTTTTCTGTTTTCAACGATTACTACTTTTATTTCAGCTATTTTTTTATTTATTGTTTATGGTTTGAACGATTATTATTATTTTATTATTTTTTATGTTTTCACGACTATTGTTGTTTTTTTTTTCCCTGTTTTCAATGATTATTACTGATTTTTTATTTCAACAATTCACATAGAAGATCTAAATTTAAGTGATTATCAATTAAATTACATATATTTGATTTAAATTTAGTTTAAAACTAAATAAGTTTTATGAAAAATATTCCCAATCTTGTAGTAGAAACTAATCCTTGTTTTCTTCGGTTATTATTTTGTTGACTTTTTGGCATATTTCTGTTATGGGTTTTTTATGTTATGATGAGTTAGGTATATACATTTTGTGGACATTATATTGTTTGGTGATATATAAAAGTTTATGAATATTTACAAGTTATGGATGTTTATGATCTTGTCAGGTTTTATTTTTTTTTATAGATATGGTTGAGGAACTGTAGCATTTCTATTAGCATGTGATCCCTTAAATTGAATGTGTGGAATTATATATGTATTTGTATTTTATTGCATTTATTTTTAATTAGTGAGTTTGTAGATCATCTAAAAATGTATCAATAATATTATAGGTTTTTTTTATTTTTATAAGTATAAATTTTATGGGTTAGTCTTAAGTCATAAAAGATTGTTATGATTAGTCATAATAAGTTATTCATAAATTATTTAAATATATCTTCAAGATTTTTGTGCATTTTCTATGATTTCTCATATATTGTTTTTTAATTTTTATATATTTTTAATAAATTTGTCTGTATTTTATATGAATTTCTCATATTCTTTTATTTTTATTATAATTTTAAGATATTAATTTATTTTTGTACTAACCCGCAGATAATTAAGACCGAGTTACCGAGTTGCTCGGATAAGTAGACTTCCGAA
This sequence comes from Pachysandra terminalis, assembly GCA_031762675.1. Lineage (NCBI taxonomy): Eukaryota > Viridiplantae > Streptophyta > Magnoliopsida > Buxales > Buxaceae > Pachysandra > Pachysandra terminalis. Next base: position 11,117,897 of record JAUPMG010000019.1, read on the forward strand.
TTACTAGCCCTATCCGAGTTTTTAAACACCGGTTGATAGAACCAGGTTGCACCACCCAAAGACCCGTAAGAGAAGCCCAAGAGTGAAAATGACGAAAACACCCTGTGGCCTAGAACTGAAGCAAAGTAAAATTTTGCAAGACTAATATTGTGAGAAACAAAGGATTGGAAACACTCAATTATATCGTGATAAATTGAAACCGCGGTTACTCGGTGAGAGAAACTAACGGAAAGAGACCGAAAGCTTGTAAAAGTTTTCTTGCTAGGTGGTACTTTCGTTTTTTTTTGGTGAGAATGCTAGGGGTTACTTCTAAGTTCTAACTAGACTACAGTAGTGTGTATTGGTATCGCCACCTTCTTCTTATACCCCTTTATTTTTTTTTAATATTATTTGTAATGAAATCCCATCAAGAAGATCTGTCCTGCACTTAGCTTACGATCGCTCAACAAGATCCTTGCTTCCCACTCTATCTTCACCTATACTCGTATAAAGAGAGTGAGAGTGAGAGAGAGAGAGAGAGAGACAGAGCTAGGCTTGAAGATTTCTGTACAGGGCCACCCGGGAGGGACTCCTTTGTTGGTGTTCAAAGCTTTCTTTCTCACTATAAGGTAGAGGAACAGAGTGTGTGTTTGTTTTGTAGAGAGAGAGAGAGAGAGAGAGCTTGACGGTTCTAGGAGGGTCTGGATACATCTGCCATAAGAAAGAACATCTGGATACTCCAGAGCATTTTAGTGATGATTTACTGTCTGGGTATGCATATCCTTCTTACTTTAGGTTTCTCCTTGTTGGGTTTTCATTCATTTGGGTATTCTTACGTGCAGTTATAACAGCTCTTATCTACACTCCTGTGGTTACTTCATGTTCTAAACCTTGCTAACAGCCCTTAATTTTTTTTTTCTTCTTAAATACCATATCTTTGTTTCCAGATGGTTTTAATATCCGTCTTGTGATGTGTTTTCTTTATCTTAGTAAAATATTATGAATATTATTATCTTCTGACAGATGCATAGTATATAGGTTTCCAGATGAACATGCTCATTTAGCTCTAGACACTAAAGCATTGGTTTGTCCTTCTTGCTTTTTAAAAAGAATAAATCCCATATTGTGTTCTCTTTTGCTATTTTTCATGGTTATTCTGAACCTTTTTTTTATTTTTATTTTATATATTTCCTTTTTTTATTTTTATTTTTAGATAAATAATTGTATTGCTGCTAGTCAGGAATAGAAGTTTAATCTATTTTCAATATCTTTCTTTTACTCTTTTTCCCCTTTTTCTTCAGTTTCCATTTTGTTATTATTTTCTGGAATAACTGATTTTAATTAAAATCTCCCTACACTAAATTTTACTTCAGTTTCTTTCTCTAGCTATGCATTGATGGCCTTCATTTATTTAGAAGCTAAAACCTAAAAGTCTCATTTCCTCATTCCATTTACTGAATAATTGATGTACCTAGAAGCTCAAAAATTGAGAAAGGTTGGAGGTTAATTTGCTGGTTTTCACTGAGTTGACTCATTGAGTCAGTCAAGTCACATGGATTACAAATGTATTAGGATAAACTGCTTCTAATATCCCTCTTGTCACTGAGTACATTGTGACCCCATAGAGTACGTTTCTATTAAATCCAAACCATTTGATTACTAGCTCACTCACCATCAGTTGAGGAATGACTAAATGGGTTCATATCCAACTATACCTTTACTGACCTTCAATCACATTTTTGATCACCCATTGAAGAAGCTTTGTTCTAGAGCAGTACTAGACTTCTGCCATCTTAAATTGATGCCGGATCTTTTGAATCCTAACATTCTTTCGTCTCCTACAGTTTCTATAAGGGAAGCGGTAGTTCAAGAGAAGGCAGAGGCGGCGATTCCTGTCACGACCTTCTCACCTCCAGAAGGCAATACGACATTTCTCGATGGTACAACATGGTGTGTTGCCCTGCCTGGGGGCTCTCAAGTTGATCTGCAGAATGCTTTAGACTGGGCCTGTGGGTTGGGGATGACTGACTGTGGTCCAATTCAATTGGGGAGTTCATGTTTTGAACCCGATATTCTCCTCTCTCATGCTTCATATGCCTTCAACAGCTATTACCAACAGAATGGGAATTCTGATATTGCTTGCAATTTTGGAGGAACATCTACTATAACTAGAGACAATCCAAGTATGTATCGGCTAGCTTTGCATTCTTTCTCTGCCTTGCCTTGTTTGCATTTTGAGTTTAATAATGGGGAGCATGTTATCACATTTTTCTGCTACATGAGATCCTCTGGATGGATTGGCCATGTGGATGTTATTAAAACGTACAAAAGCCTTGTTAATAAGAAATTATATCCTCTCAGATTGGAGGCTCTTTTGTAAGTCTACCTGACTTGTTGAGGTGTGTACATGTGTCCCATTCAGGGGTATTTTGGTCTCGGATGTACCCTGTCAAGGATGTTTAGCAGTCAAAACAATTTACATCTTAGCTCCTCAGTAAATCCAGTCGAATTTTGATGGACCCTGACCTAAGAGGATATGACTCCTTTAACGAGTGTATTGTTCGGATTTTATCAAGTGTAGTAGCCTATGTTGCACAGGTACGGGTACGTGTGTCGGAGTTCGACACTAGTATGAGGTGACGGATTCGGCAAACCATAAAAAATAGGATTCGAGGACACGATTATATACGTCAAACCATAAAAAATAGGATTCCAAGGACAGCTATATATTTAAATTTTTATTTTTTTAAATAATTTCTTCTTCTTTTTTCTTGCTTCTTCTTATTCTTTCTTCTTCCTTTGGACACAGCCATAGACACGAATGGGCATGTTGGTGTCCGAATCTGTGTCCATACGTATGGACACGGGATTCAGTAGGCTGAAGGAAGTGTCTAGTAACATAGGTAGCAGCTAATAGCATCCCATGAATTTTGAATATGTTAAATATTTGTTAGAGTTCTTTACAAGAAAGACTTCAAATTTAGGTGATTGTTTTTCCAAGTTGCAAATGAGTTCGAGGTTGAAACTTACTATGTGAAATGGGGGGTCATATATATAGAGTTACACAAGTATAACTAGGTTTGTCAAATCATCTTCCATGTGTGAAATCCTCATTACTAGAAGAGGATGAGGTGGTGAGAACATGGAACACTCTTAAGTCCCTTTTAATGGATCTTCACTAATCAACCTCTATTGCTATATTGCAGGTTATGGGAGCTGTATCTATGCTACATCAGGGTATGTTTTCTCAGAAAAATCTTGTTACCTTAACCACAATCTAGATTGTTTTTTTAATTGCTAATTTCAATTTCCATAATCTTCAGGCCTGTCAACTCTTCGGCGCATTCCTTTTCTAAGCTTAAACCAAGCCTTTTTTGGTGGCAACTTATCGGAATTATGCTACTTTTGTATTGGAGAAGCTGATTAAAAGGTGAGTTCTTTTTGTAATCGATTGCGTCGTGTGTTTGATGGGCTTATTCTCTGGTGTGAGTAACGTTCATGGAAAGGAGACGGCAAAAGAATTTTGGTTTGGGTATGCTTAGAATAAAACCTCACTTTAGTATGTGCTTAGCTTAGCCAATTGTAATTTGTCAAAAAGCATTCCTTTCTTTAATATCAGGTTAGGAATTTAGATTTACGCTAATAAACCTTCTCTGTCTTTTATTTCCTCCTTTTTGTTTTTTGTTGGGAAATCAAAGTGTTTTGGATTGTTCTTTTCTTTGTTTCTCAACATTAGATAATCCAATTTCTTGGTTGATAAGGTGTCAATGGCTATCCAATTACTCTGGAGAGATCGGTTCTTAGCTTTATGGTTCAATCCATTGTCTGGAAATCGAACTGGTTCACAGGTTTCAGTATTTGTTGACCATATGTTCCGGTTCATTTTTAAAATCGCTAACTTATTTATTGTTGGCTCATGGCTTCATGGTTCAACCTTTGGTCTGGAAATGGAACTAGTTCACAATATTTCAATATTTGACCAGGCGTTCCTGTGCATCTTAAACTGGTTTATTGTCATCGAACCGGCCCATGCAACCTTATAACGAATTTTTTTGTGTAAACAGATAAACCGGTTAAATTTCTCGGTCCAACCGGTAGAACCGGCTAGTTCTAACCCACTTGTGCTTAATAGGGTTTCGGATCAACCCACACCTTTTAGTCCACCCATCGATTTGGGTTGGGTTATCTTATTCTTTAATTTAATAAGCCATACCAACCCAATCAATTATGATCCGGTATGAACCAGACCCAAACCATCCCTTTATGAACACATCTGCCAAGATGACGAAAGTGCCCCTAGAGAGGATAAGACAGACGAGATCTTGGAATTTAAAGGAGACCGTAGAGAAGAGGGCTATGAGAAGGAAGGAACAAAAGAAATCAACAGGAAATGTGTGTTGTTTTTGTCTTCTTCCGAAGGAGTAGTATCTATGTGGGGGATACATTTGTCATTTCTAAGGTCAGGCCTGTTTTCTACGAAACTACTTATAAAATAAAATAATCCTTTCCTCCCTGCGCACCCTAACCTCGGGCAGTGTTTCCCGCACGGATGTATGAAAGCGACGGCATAGTTGAGTGAGACGTAGCAAGGGGCTTCCAAGTTCTACCCTTCGGGTCTGGTCTGGTCTCTCTTGTGTAATTTACAGAATTAGCCTTCTTTTTTTGTGTTGGGTGAAGAAAGAAATTTTAAGCTGCGTTTGGCTGGACTTCTATAAGTACTTATTGTAGTTTATAGCTTATATAAGTACTTTTTAAAATTAAATGTATTTGGTAATACTTACCCACAAGCACTAGAAGAAAGCTACTCATAAGGAGAACTCCCAAGCTCTTATGTGCAAGGGGCTTCCAAGATCCACCTTTCTGGTCTGGTCTTGCTTATGGTAAGGCTACCCATAAGAGCAGCTTCTCCCAAGCTCTTATGAGTTAAGTTATTTTATAACTTTTAGTAATATTTTAAAAATATCTATTTTACCGCTAAACTTTCATAAGCACTTAAATAAATGTATTTATTAAATGCTATTTTCTTTAAATAAACAGTTTATTATTGCTGTGGATAAGTGCTTCCATTTAGCAACTTATCCAATAAGTGCTTATCCATAAGCACAAGCCGGAGCAAACGCAGCCTTAAAGAAAAAGTTGGTGATTCCGGATGGTTCCAATGGTGGTGCTAAGAGATTGTGAGACTTGGGTTTGGGCTGGAATAGTGTGGATACATGACGCTCAATGATTGGTTGTGAACACGAACAAACACATGACCGACTTAAGAAAAGAGGGAAGGGGGTCTACAAGTGGCCTAAATGAGCAATGGGCCATTGAGGCTCAATGATTGGTTGTGAACACGAGCAAACACATGACCGACTTAAGAAAAGAGGGAAGGGGGTCTACAAGTGGCCTAAATGAGCAATGGGCCATTGAGGCTC
>JAUPMG010000019.1:11123395-11149445 GCA_031762675.1 Pachysandra terminalis
TGTTTCACTAATCATTGCTCGATGATTTCGATATGGAGGATCGAAATGAAATTTTGATAGAAAACTTTTCTATTATTTTTTTAGTTATATAAATAAATAGCAAAATTTTATCAAAATTAAAAGAAAATTCACTATGAAATTTTGATGATTTCAATAAAATAATTTGATTTTTAAGTTATTATTTTAATTAAAATTAACTATTTTGACAAGTTTTAAACTTTTTAGTCAAAATTGTCTGAAATCTTTAAGAGCAAAATTTTAGGATTTTGATTGTGCCTCCCTAAACGAAAATGAAAATTTTCAACCTAATTTAAAACCTTAACATATATTAATAAATCGATAAGGCTGTAAATGAGTCGAGCCGAGCTGAGCCGAGTTGAGCTTTGTCCAACTCAACTCGGGCTCATAAACATTGAGCAATGTTCAGGCTTGACTCAAGCTTGTTAAAAGATTTTGGGAGGCTCAGCTCAAACTGGTTAAAATATTTTAGGCTTAAGTTCAGCTCGCGAAAAGCTCTGCTTGCAAAAAACCTTAGCTTATTCCAAATACATTGATATTATAGTTGATGATTATTATCATATCTAGCATAATATTTTTTTTTATAATATTAATATATAATATAAGATATAAGAATATAGATGTATAATTTCATAAACAAATCGAGCCGAGCTTTAATTCAGTCAAGCCTACCCAAGCTCAACTCAAGCTCATTAAGTTAATGAGCTTTTTACTGGCTCAAGTTCAGTTTGTGAGCCTAATTATAAAGCTCAAGGTTGGCAAATACAAGCCAAGCTAGCTCGGATCGTTGACAGTCCTATAAATAGGTATAAGGCCAACTTTAACAAAATATGTGTAAGAGTATAATTTTAAAAAGTTAAAATGACTATTTGTATATAAATAAATGGGTAAAATTTGTAATTTAAAAAATATGTATATATTTAAAAGTAATTATTAAGATTTTTGAAAAAACGTGAGAGTTTTGAGAGATCAATTATTAAATATTCTGTTATTTTTGGTTAAGGGTGAAGAAAAAAATTTAGGGGGCAAAAAAAATTTGAGAGGGAGCCAACTTATAATAAATTATAAAAGTACTAAACCTAATTGCAAATTATAAAAAATTGAGGGAGGGCAGTTGCCCCCTCCGGCCCCTATGTGGCTCTACTCCTGTCTCTACGTGTGATAAGTCTTTGAACATCTATGATATATTACGCATGAGAAAAAGGCTCAATTTTTTTTTTTTAAATCGAAAGTAGAGCAATGAGATGTAAACCGGGTTAAGGTTTTATAAAACCTAACTTGTTTTTTTTAATCTATATTTATTTTTTAAAATTAAATAAAAAACTTAATTGGATGGTACATTGTAATGCATATAAGAAAAACATCACGCTATAGGAGAATCAATAGTGAATGTAAGGTACATATTAGAAAATTGTTAGTAGGTTATAACATAGTATTGTGCATATAAGTGAAATCAAATGTTTGCTCTCAATAATAATTATTAGTATTTATTACAAAGCTTAAGCTTTTTATTAATCCTATCAAACGTATGTATGAGGAAAATTATGCTACCTAGGTGTGACAAAAGTGTAGAGATATGACCCTGACAATTTGTGTTGTTCATTTTTTTTCTATTTTATTTAATAATTTATTTATCAGCTTAATTCGTGTGCCCGTGCATGCACGGGCTGATTGCTAGTATATGACTAAGAGAAGCTTTTTTGCCATGTGGCAAATGTGCTGGGGAGAAGTCTTGTGTTAGGATCGATACTTGTAACTCATACCAAAGTGGTATGCGTAGACTGAGCAGTTCAGACCATTGTTAGCAAAACGTTGTTTAAAACAGCGTTTTTTTGAAAAAAACGCGTTTTATTGCATAAACGTTTAAAACTCCGTTTAAAACGTTATGTAAGTAAAAAAACGTGAAAAAAAAGTGTTTAAAAAAGTCAGTGTTTAAAGTTGACCAAAAGAAAAAGTTGTCCGTTGAAAATTCTAATGACAAATGCGTGCTAGCCGACAATTTTATTTTTGTGTTAAAGGATTTTATAACAAGTTCCAACTAAAAAAAAAATTATTATTTAATTATTAATACTTATATATATATACATATATATATATATGTATATACTATATTGACTTTTTTTGAACCCTTTTTTTTTTAACAAGATACGTATTAAACACGAATTATTTATTAAACATATTTTTTATGTTTCTGTTTATTTGATCGTTTTTGTTATTACGTTTTTTTAACTTAAAACCGTATTAAACTCGTATTTTTGCCGTTCCGTTTTTTTTTTATGTTTCACGTTTTGCTAACAATGTTTCAGACCTCTATCACTAAATCAGAACCGTTAAATTTATACTCCGACTGAAAGAGGAGACGGAGCAAAATCCAACACCACTCTAATCCACTGAAACCCTAATTCCGACTGAGAACCCTTCCTCTCTCTTCTTCGCTCCTCCTCAGCGTTTCTTCCCTTCGAGTTGCTGCTACTGCTTCTCTGTCTCTCGTTCTTTGTTGAAACGAACGCAGTAATATCTTTGTTTGGATCGTCAAATTTATAGCTATGTCACGAGAGATCACCTATTTCATGAGGTAAATCATCTATTTCAAGCTCGTTATTAAAATTTTATTTTCCTATATTTTCATGGATTTTTTTGTGATCTGTGTCTTTTGAATTTATCTGATAATATGCAAGGAGGCGTGATGATTCATGTCCATTGTTTCTGAAACCAAATGATGAATAATATTAAACATTCACTACCATCTGATTTCTTGCTTGTTCAGTTAAGTTTTTATTTATTTGTCTTTTTTTTTTCTTGAATAATTGTTGGATTTGATCTCGAAAGGATTGCAATCCAGGATGAATATTGTCCGTAATTACTGAATTTCAACAGTGATCATTATCAGAATAATATCACCATCTTTTTTTGGCGGAGATTGCACATAAATCTGATATATGTTATTTTGTTGGTTTTTGTTTTTGTTTTTTTTTTTTTTTTTTGGGATTTGATTAGGAATGCCTGAGATGTCTGATGCATTGACTGATGAGTTGATTGTTCTATAGTTGGGCGTCTCGTTTAAAGGGCATAAATCATAGAAACAGATCTTGCGACACAGGTTGCTTAATTTTTCATTATTTCTGTTACTTTATCCCTGCTTATATTTTACTTCCGAATGCACTCATACATACATACATACATGTGTACATACATAATGTAACATCCATTCTGAAGTTGCAACCACAAAAAACTAGGAGCTTACAGACCATAACTCATCCTGTTTGATTCTAATCCTATGTGCAAGCATATCACCTATCCTTTTTGATTTTCTATTAATATTATTGATTATAAATCCAGAAAATACAAAAAAAGCCCCCCAACCAGCTACAAATATGTTGAGTACCCTAGCGGCATTGTCTTTTAACTATGGAAATCAGCACTGTTCAATGTCTCTGCTAGAAGATTTGTTTGGTGATGAGCAAAACTATCGAAAGCATTACGCATAATACCACTTGCATTACAAAGATCCTTCCAGCATCAAAAGTTAACTTGATCTGTCCTTGGCTACCCATATTAACCGTTTTTAAAGATCATTGTTTTTAATAATCTTCTTGAGTTAAAGAGGATTATATATTTTACATACAATCACATTCTAATATTCTGTCACAAAGCATACATTTTTGTGCTAACAAAGGATGCTCGTTAGTATCATGATTATATTACTGTCAGTTATGGCATAACTAGATGTATCAGAAAGTGAGTGCTACTATTAGTATCTTGAGCAAGCAATATGTTGACTAACATGTTTTTCTTAAGCATTAGCATAAGCCGTTGCAAAGATTTTATTTTTATTAATTTTTTTTTTCATAAATGATGAGAATTTTATTAGAAAAAAAGGGTAAGAATGTACAAAGGTGACTTCCCCAAAGTAGAAGCCCACAACAAAAAGGAACAAATAGAAACTACAGTAAGAAAAGATAAAAACTATACAGTAGAACAGAACTACTAATCATCGCTAGGGATGCCAAGAAATGACTGCCTATGCACTCAACCCTTGCCAGCCTACCTGTCACTCCAATGGCTGAATGAGGCATGTGGGAAAACGAGATGCTCACCCCACTCGCTACTGCAGCTGCCAATCGAACTAGATATGACCATTGCCAAGTCTGTGCGTCGCTCTCCCTCAGCCATGAAATAACTACTGCCAAGTCCCCTCCACCACTAAGTCTCAGAATCCCATAGATCAAGCCTGTTTCAGTCCCATGACCAGAGCATGTATATCAACTTTAATAGTGTTACTCTTCCCAAGAGGACCATTTAAAGCATGAATAGTGTGACCTTGGTGATCTCTAAACAGCCTGCCAATTCCTGAAGCCCCTGGATTTAGATTACTCATAGAGGACCCATCAAGTTGAGATTAATTATTCGTCTCCGGAGCCAGAGGTTACCAGCTCACTTGATGGGTAATCTTGGGCAAGTTAGTCCAAGCAATTGTTTTCCAATCTCTGATTACTTGTTGTACTGAAAGACTTCTAAACTCCGTAAACATACACACCCAGGAAGCAACCGAGCCCATGGCTTGGTCAAAAATAGCATGCATGCCATGGTTCTTGTTTCGCAAAATCCTCCTGTTTCTCTCAGTAAAATGGACCACTAGATCCGCATAAACAACAAATCTATACATCAATCTCCCCCGTTTCCCTAAAATCAGGAATCTCTACTGCTCAAATAACCCCTGAACTCCATCTGGCAATATAAAGAAGAACCCAATCAAACTCAGGAATCAGTACCAAATCTCTCGAGTGGAACTGCCCTTACAAAGGTTTTATTAGGTAGTTTTGTTACGTCATTAGTTAATTATTCATGCTGTGATATCATTAGTTAAAACTTTCCACGTTTTATGAACTTCCTAACAATAAAAAAAAATGGTAGAAACAAGTGCTCAATTGTTTCCTCATTACTTGGGCATAGTGTACATAAGGGGGGACTAGAAATCACTATAATGAAATTGCTTTATCTTACATTAGTATTGACAGCATTATGACTAAGGATGGCAGTAGGGTGGGTTTTGGTAAACCATAGCCTGCCCCTATAGGAGTTCACCTTATACAAGCCAGCTCATAAAAAAACATTTTTTTAACATCTTTACTTATATTATATATACATATGCATGTGCATATGCATATGTATGATAGTATGATTAAGATACACTTGGATGGCAACAAGGTGGATTAGGGTGGGGTTGAGCCAACCAGAACCTGATTGTTGGTTTACCAAACCTGCCTTATATATATAACTGAAATATACTTGGATGGCAACGAGGTGAGTTAGGCGGGGTTAGCCAACCAGATCCTGTTGTTTGTTTACCAAAATGCCTTAATAAGGACATGGTTAATTAGATGTTTAACTCCTCTCATTGTCTTCCCTAATTACGACTCAACTAAAAAAGGATTTTAATTTTACTAGGACTCAAAGTTTACCAAATCCATCTCAAACTAGATGTACCATCTTTCTATGCTGGCCTCTTCGTCTGATTCTTTAGATGGCTTGATAGGCTAATCTCACCATGAGATGGCCCTGTGTGGTGTAAGTTCAAACTAGATGATCTTCTATAATGGTGATGACAATAGGTGTAGCTATAATATTTTCAAAATGTTCGCATCACACATTTTTAGTGTTTGCAAGTTCCATCTCTTATAGTGCATTTGGTTTGTCAGAAGGTGAAGGAAAGAAAGTAAATGGACAATTTACTTCTCTTTTAATCATTTCCCCATGGTTTGAGAAAAGCTTGAGGGGCTTTTGGTTGAAAATTAGGCTCTTTTGAAAAAGTACTTTCTGATGGGTCTATTTGAATGAAATGAACCAAACACACAAATTTCGTTGGAAAGTTCATATTATATTCCTTTCGTTCAGCTTCAAACTTACCAAACATAGCATGATCAATTCAATTTGCAACACAAGGACATATTTGGTTGGAAAGTTACATTTTACATTCCTTTCCTTCAGCTTCCATCTAATAAATCATCCTTCTTAACATGTTCGCCTTAGATTATGGTCAAATCAATTAGCAATACAAGGACATATTTGGTTGGAAAGTTACATTTTGCATTCCTTTCCTTCAGCTTTCATCCACGCAACCTTGGGATTTATGATCAAATTAGCAATACAAGAAATCATAAAGATTCTTCGAGTTTCTATATCATCATAACAAAAAATCATATTACAAGTTGTCACATCCATGATAATAAATCATCTGTACTAACATGTCCACGTACTTAAATTCACAGCCACCAAACAAAACATTTATAAAGAAGAAAGATGATAAATAATGTTCTAGTTAAAGCCCATATTAATAAAGATAACTTAACTAGAAGGATGTTTAAGGATAATTTGTATCCGCTCCTTCTTGACATCGTTAGGAAAATATTTCAATAAACAAAACTCTTCTGTATCACCACTCAACTGGCTTTGAATTGCATTGAATACCTCAATTCATGTGAGTTTTGGTACTTTATAAACCTCTTCATGTATCTCTTCTCCAGTAGTTTGTGGTGGTCTCTTACTCGCCATATTTGACATGGGTCTTTCAATGAGATAGTCATCTCAGCAACTGCATTGCTAGTGGATCTTTTCTGCTTCTTTTCTCTTGGTTCAAGCTATGTACGAAGGTGCCGACATTGAACTTTGAAGGTCACGTCTGTTATTGTGATGCAGAAGTTTTTGCCCCTTAATCAAATCCTCCAGTCTCGACAACATCGTTGCCCCCTTTCCTCCCTATAACTTCAACTGCATTATCACCTACGTTACACGAACTCTTCTACTCAGCCCAAAGTACCCGTGTCAACATGACACAACATGGATAGGGGTATGGGATCTGTGTCCGACCCTTCACATGTCCAGTTTTTCTTTAACTGATGTTTCCTATATTCTAAACTAATACCTCTTTTATCTCCATTCTATGCTTAATTATCAAGTTTAAAATGAGTAGGAATTGATAGTGTATATGTAGTATCACATTTCCTTACTATAAGTGTAAAAAAGTTCAAAATATCTAGTACACGGGACAAGTCCCCATGTCCTATGCTATGGGGATAAGACAAGTCTGACACCTACACAGTCCGGCACCCGAGTTCATGTAACATAGATCATCACAATTATCTCCACCTTTCCTGTGGCTCAATTCTTCCTGCACAATATAACAATGTCATCTCGATTTTTTGACTTTGTTTTGTTAAACCGATGCATCACAGTGACCACAAAACATGCAAACATATAATTAACAACATAATTATAATAATTCTGTTAATTTCAATACAAAATCAGTAAAGAGTATTAGCTGTACCTTACAATAAGCCTCCTAAACTGCTTGGTTCCTGTCCGTGATCATTTTCTTATTGTCATCCCAACTCCCAAGTGAGCCCACTCTGCTTGATGATATAAGAAACAACTATAATGTTTTTGTCAAATCCTAATCTGTTCTTTATATTATCTTTTGTTAGAAGAATGTTTAGGGGAGCATTCAACTTGTCTACAGCAGCTTGATAAGCCTGTGGTTTTCAACCTGGTTCTGCAATGTTTCCTTGATTTTGTTTGGTCATACAGGACACTAGCTAAGGCAGCATCCATCTCTTTGTTCCAGCTGATATATAGGCTGCCTTTCTCATCCCCTTAAGACGGAAACTGAGGCAGTTTATCTTTCCATCCCATGCCTATCAAACTAAATCATAAATTTTTATTACATTCAAAATAACACTAAGTAAAACATAAAACAAATATACATCCATTGTAAGATGATCACAATCTCAATTAAGTTTAATAGGAAACCACAATGCTAGGTTCAAGCTTCTATATTCTTATAATAGAAAGAACCATATTTAAGTTTTGTACCCAAACATAAACAAATGAGCATCTCATGTAATCTTAATAATAACATTTGTATAGGTTCAAGACACAAAAAGAATAATCATATGCAAGTTTTTTCATAACACCATACAATCTCAAACTGCCTAGGCTCATCAGGACTGATACTCTTCAAGCATTTCCGTAGCCAGATTGTCTCTTGTCCACTTTTTTGTTGTGACACCTGTGATGTATTCTTCATCCTCCTCATTTTTTGATAACGGTGCATCTTTTAAGTCTTGATCTACACCATTCAAAAATTCTTCATTTGGCATATAATCTCCTATACTCTGTTGTTAAACTCTTATGATTCATTGTATGAATCTTACGATTCAATTCGACCCTATATCGATTCAAATCAGTGAAAATATCGATTTTTGTTTGAATCTTACGATCTTTACATTGAATCTTACGATTTACGATTTAATCATACAATTTAAACGATTCAACTCTGCAACACCAAAGAAAAATGATTGCTTCCTTTTTAGTGAATGATTTCCCTTTTTCCCATTTGATCCTATTTTATATAGAATATAGTAATCTAAAACAATCGAGTATAGATAAAGACAAATTTTTTTATGTATTTTAAACAATAAAAATCCCTTTTCCTAAGAGAACTCCCAAAAACTAAACCCCAAATCCTATTTCTACTAAAATTACTATGAATCTTACGGTTTATGATTCAAAATTACGATTCGATTCTAAGTGGCCTCTAATGATTTTTGATTCGATTCACGATTTGACAACCTTGCTCTAATAAAAATTTGAAGGATGCAACAAGTGTAAATTATAGTAACTTGTGTCTTCACACTAAAAAGAAACAGAAGTGAGTAGATATAGCTCATCTTTTCAATAAACCAAATGCTCCTTCAATTGAGTTCCTCGTGGATGAATGTCAATGATTAAATAGCTCCTTATACTTGGAGCATTTCCCTTCCACAGATTTAGATGATGTACCTCAAAACCCTGGCACATTCATGTATCCCTCATCTATAAGGTAATACTTATCTATAGAATAATGAATGTCTCAATCATACATTACACCTGGAAGTTGAAAAAAAGAACTTATGTACTAAAAGTGAGTTCCTGATGGGACTTCGAAGTAATTATGTCTATGCAATGCATCACGTAACACCCGAATCTGATGTGGATCCCTCTCAACCACATAGTACATAGATTAACTTCAAGTTAGCATCACAAACTCCTAAGATTTCCATGCTGATATCACGATCACCCTTTCTATTCCAATATCTAGCTTAGTCTTCCAAAGGAACAATTACTGAGAGGAATGTCCCATCAAATGCTCCAAGTGCACCTTAACATATTTGATAACATAGTTATTAGCATTATGGATAGTAATGCACTATAATAACTAGACAAGAATTTGAATAAAAATTTTAAATATCTGGAACCATTTCTACTCTCAACATCTCACTCCTAAAAGCTAAAGGACTAGGTGATGCTGTTTAAGGAAATCCTTCCCTATTAAGAGTATTGCTCGTAGAACGGTATGGAATTCCCCTGACTGAACGAACAAAGTTTTGATAGTGCTGTTACTAAGGTTGTGGGCGAGGGTATGTAAAACCAATATCACAATATCTTTAACAAGGATTTAAATTTCAAATTCACTTGAGATTTTGCCTGGGGGACCTAGCAATATTTCGTTGAAATGGCATAATGTTTTATTGGGTCGGGAAAAAATGGGAGAGATGAGAGGAAAAAGTTGGAATTTTGGTTTCAAATTTCTAGGTTGTTTAAATAAGGGTAACGTACACCTAATAAACCCAAAATATCAACAACAAAAAAATCTGCATAAATAGAGATTCACATATATAGGCAAGTATAACTGTGCACCATGTAGGAGAAATATAGAGAAATAATGCCTTAATGATTGAATTACAGTGTGAACTTTATAAAGGTCTAGATAAGATAAAATGACTTGAAAATAACTCAAAATATGATAAAATAGATGCGTATTGCATATATCAAGGCTAACATGGCTAAGGGTGTGCTTGGTGTTGCTTCTTGGAAGGAGAAGCGATTCCTTTAAAATTGATTCTTATAAAGCGCTTCATGAGAACTGCTTTAGAAGAATAGATGACGTTTGGTAAACATACACTGAAAAAGTGCTTCTTAGTCAAGAAGTGTTTTTAGCTATATTGAAGTTGTTTGGCAAGAATAACTTGTAAAGCACTTTTAATATGATAATGTTATCATGTTGACAATTATACCCATATACTTTAAAGGTAATTAGACATCACCGACATTATATATACTCACAATTTTATATAGGCTTATAGAGAAGAGACATCATCTAAATTAAAATGCAACCCAATATTTTGTATATCGATAATATAAATATAAAAAGAGTAAGAATTAAAAGAGATGTATTTGAAAGCAAATATGCATAACATTAACCATATTCTATAAGGCTCTGTTTGACACAAAGAATTGGACTTAAGTTATAAAATTATAATTTTAAAGATTTTGAATTCTCTGAATTTGAATTCTCTAAATTGAAATTCCCTTGTTTGATTACAATAAAGAATTGCAAATTTTATTTGATTATGGATCGGGTGTTGGGGTTTTGTTTAGTTGTATCATGTATGAGAAATTAATAGGAGGAAAAGGAAAAGTGATTGTTGTTCGACTGAGGGAAGAAGAGGGAGAAGACTGGTTTTTGACTATGACAGAGAATGTGAGGAATAATAGAACCAAGAGGGCATAGGGCTGTTCAGGTGTGGGAGAAGGAGATAAGAAGTGAGGTGAAGAAAAGGGGTGCCTTGAAGAGTGGTCTGGTAGTTTTTCCGAGACGGAGAGAATGCATAAGGGAGTAGAGAAGAAAGATTGAAGAGAGGAAAATAGGATACTGGGTTGTGTGGGCCTGTGATTGAATGAGGTGAAGAAACTGAATGGAAAGTGGGGGTGAAAGAGGGCGTTGCTATATATGAAGGATGAGGAAAGAGTGGAAGGGAAGAAGACGAGATGGATAATAGGGGTCGTGCTCTGTGTCTACAGGCTAAATGAGCAGAGACGATTTTCGGGTCTTTTGTGAATGAAGAGCTACTGTTGTGTGTTTGGAACTTTGGGCTCTAGAGCTAGAGGAAGAAACCAGAATGTATCAAGAAGAAGAGCAGGAGACCTTGGGTGGGTTCTCTTCGGAAGAGAGAGAGAGAGAGAGAGAGAGAGAGTGGGGAAGAGGAATAAGAATGGAGGGTGACCTGGGGTGGGTTCTCTCGGAAAAGAGAGAAAGAGAAGTGAGTGGGGGGAAGATGAATAAGAATGGAAGGGGGAGAAAGGGAGTTAGTATGTGGCAAGAGAGAGAGGGGGTAGTGGCAGTGGGTGCGTGGAGAGAGAGAGAGAGAGAGAGAGAGAGAGAGAGAGAGGAGGAAGAAAGAGGATGCTTATCAGAATGGGAGCCAGTCGCCGGAGATGGGTCATCTGATGCTGGAGTGGAGGAGAGGGAATCGTAAACGAGATCGTCGAAATCGAAATCACAGTAGAACGTTGTTGGAGAAAAAGAAAAAATCGTGTTTAGAGGGACGGTCGGGCTCGACTAATTCTCAACTTAAGAATTAGAAAAAACAAGGGTTTGGTTAATAATTGGAAAACTGCAGCTTTAGTTATAAATGCAATTCTAGGGATGAAGGATTCTCTCTCTCTCTCTCTCTCTAACAGATTTCAGGAATCCATGAAGTAATACAAAGAACTTATTTCTATACAACAGATCAAAACAAGAAAGGTTAAAAAAAAAAAAACCAGATGAGAATAAGATCGGCAAAAACTTGACTGACCAGAAATTGTTGATTGCTTTGTTGAAGATCTTCTAAGTTTCGGTTTTTTTTTCTTTTTCAGATAAGAAGTTTGTGTTTGAATAGGAAACTATCTTCTTCAATGGGAGTTTTTCTCATGAAGATGATAAGGATAAAATAGGAATTAAAAGAGGTATAAGGGGGTATAGAGGACCATAAGATAAGTTTCATTAAAACCCAAAACAGATTCCCACAAACATGAGTTGAGAAGTAGGAATGGGTAGCTTCTCGTCAATCAGCGTTTGAATGAATCACTTCTCACATAGGTTTACCAAACAGTTATTTATATATCTGAAGCACTTTTGGGCTCGGGAAGCGCTTTTAGGGCATGGAAAAGCAATGCCAAACACGCCCTAAATGTCATCAACATGGAACATAGAGATATACAATGGAAATGAAAATAAGATTCAAATAACTGTATAAAATACAAAAAGGTCCAGTATATCCAACATCAAGTCCAAATACATGCATACATTACATTCACAAAGAATGCCCAGTTGACTCATAGTCATCTCCATCACCCCCACTTCTAGTGGAGTGAGTAATGGGCCATTAACGTTTTATAACCCCCACTTCTCTGGCATATTTGGAGGGAACGGAACATGAGGATTTTTCAGAATATTACTGCCTCGACAGCGAGTGTGATAGAGGGGATTATGGCCTCGGTGGCATCATGGGCTGCCGTTAGGGGGGGCAGTTTGCTGTTCTCTCAGTTTCAGACATTGTGAGAGTGGTTCTTGATTTCAATGTGCGACTTGCATTTGTCAACGTTGCAAGTGCCTTGGGCCCCCCTCGAGTGGAGCGGGTGAGTTTGTGCTATGCTGGGTTCACCCTGGACCTTCCTGGTCCCTTTGGGGTTGGAGTTTTTAGGGATTATGATTTTTGCCTTGTTTTCTATGGCTCGATTGGGGACCGAGATATTGAGAGGGCAGAGATGATGGCACTGATTATTGGTTTGAGGCATGGTAGAGCACAAGGGTTTCAGAGTATGGTGGATGAGGGCATATCTTCTTCTATTTGTGCATGAATGGAGAGATCTGCTCTTTACACTTGGAGTGTCTTATTTAGTTCATCTGGCCTGGTCCCTGATGGGGGGTTGGAACATCTCATTCCAAGTGGTGTCTACGGGGGGCAAATCAGTTGACTAAGAGTTTGGCTAGGAGGGGAGCGAGTAGTGAGGATATGTTTGTTCGGATGCCGACCCAGGATATGATGCAGCTGTAGTTCGAGTTTTGGTAGAAGACAGCTTTTATGGCTGTTCTTCTACTTGGTGTTTTATGTTTTTACCTTTTGTTATGTTTTGTCTCTTCTGTTTTATGTCTTCGCTAAAATCAAGGCAGCTGTATATTCTGTGACTCCTTTATCTTTTATATATTCATGATTTATCAAAAAAAAAAAATTCCTTTATTTGTCAATATATTTTTTGTAAATTTAAAAAAAAATTATGTTTCTTTTTTTAAAAAAAATTAGAAACAGATTATATAATTAATTAATTGGCCAATTAGTTGTTAGAATAATTAACCAAATTAATTAACTTTTTATTACTAAAGTTTTTAAGTAGGTTTACATTATTTATTCATAGCATATTAATTTTTATACATTTATAAGTATATATTTGATTTTTTTTTTTAATGAAAAGTTCTGTCAACATGGCAGAAATAGGGGAAATTTTGATTTCCCCTAAACTTTTGTGTCGCTACCCCTCAAATTACCGACATTTACGGCGGCATGTTGCCAAAATTTAAAATACTGATCTTTAACTGTGGCATTTCTCATGGTCACCAACCCACCTCTGTCAAACAAAAGGGTAGATAATGTCAAACCCTTGCTTGGTTACACGTAATTGTTCGATACATGAGGATTCACGAAAATGTTTTCATCCGAAGTGCCTACAATTATCCATATCTTCATCCACACAGCTTGATGGCTGTGTTACTATGTACTTCCGATGATACCATGTTCCAGTGACTGCTACAAGAAAACTTACTACCATTAAAATAATTTTCATTTCTTCTTCCCCGTGTCTTTCCTTTTCCTCTCTTTGCTTGCTTCTGTTGGATATGCAAAACTCTTTATTACTAGCCATTTCTTTATAATGTTTAGTTTTTGTTAATATTAACAGCCATGATTTCCTACTGTAACATACCATTTAAATTTAAAAAACATTCTATTTAAAGTTAAAACATAACTATTTGGAATGAGAAGAGTTATAAGACAAGCAAGACATATATAGTATGTATGTATGTATATACATGGATGTGTGTATATACATATATACACACAATATACATACATACATGCATACAGATATAAAAATAATACATAGGGAGCCTCCTATAACTACTAGTCTACAACTAATCTCCCATTACAGCATCCTCCTCTTACATGATAGTAATTTATAGATCTTTCTATAGATATATGTTTGCTTACATATATACAAACAATATGGTAGGAAGCAGGAACCTCTCTGGGCAATCAGTCTGATCAGAACTTTAAGGTGAAGTGGGAACAAATTAACCTGACCAGAATTACAGAGACTTGTAGATTTGGCAAAGAAAAACAGCAAACAAGTGGTTCATATATGTGTATATATATATTGGTTTGTTGGAGGGGACATCCATATTGAATTGTTATTTGGACATTTTAGATAACCCATTAACAGCATGGAAAAAGGTTGATTTTGGTGCAATATATGATCTGAAAGACCATTCTTCTCCTTCCACATGTCAAACAGACAACTCTCACATAGGAGTTCAGTACCTTATAGAGATAGTCCCTCCTAAGGGAAAGGTGCTGTAGTGCAATTTAATGGGCAACCTCCACTTGGAACGAAAAGGAAGAAGGCTTCTTGTTTATAGATTGAACCTTAATTATAGCTTTTGAGAGCACACCAAGGTTAGCACAAAGCAAGAGGGAGGGAGGAAGGGAGAGAGGCCAAGCAAGAAGGCGTCTTGCCAAAAGCAAGAAAGCTTCTTACTTTATAGACTATGAGCACACCAAGGTGAGGGGGGAGACCAAGCAAGAAGGCTTCTTTCCAAAAACAAGAAAACTTCTTGCTTATGGACTGAGAGCACAACAAGGTTGAAGCAAGAAGGCTTCTTCCTAAAAGCAAGAAAGCTTCTTGCTTATAGACTGAGAACACACTAAAGCAAGGTATATATATAGATAGATAGATAAGGAGGGAGGGAGCTTGGGACCAAAATCATGAAGGCTTCTAGTTTATAGACAAATCAATGCATATATAGAGAGGAGAAAGAGGCAGGGAGGGTGGGAGGGAGGAAGGGAGTGAACCCCCACTTGGGATCAAAATCATGAAGGCTTCTAGTTTATAGAAAAATCAATGCATACAGAGAGAGAGAGAGGAGAGAGAGGCAGGGAACCAGGGATGGTGGGATTTTGTAATGTAAATGTGAGGTAGAGAGAAAACCATTAAGTTTAGTTGAAGAGTATTTATAATAGATATAAAATCAACCATTAAAGGTTGTTTCTAATGTACATGTAAGGCAGAAAGAAAATGATGAAAAGGATTCAAAATCAAAACTACAGATACAACCCAACAGCATGGTGTATGATAAGTAGAATAATTCATAGAGGTAAAAAAAAAATAAACAAAACTAGTGTTAGGTCTGATTAACAAGCCCAAAACCAAACACTCTGCTTAAGAAATCCAGAGAATAAAAACTGGCCTTCAAAGTGCAGATATCTAATCAAAAGCGTGAAACTGAATCACCAATTATTAGGGTTCAAAATCAAAACTATAGATTCAATCATTCAACCCAATAGCATGGTGGATGAAAAGTAGAATAAATAAAAGAGGGAAAGAAAGAAATAAACAAATCTAGTGTTAGGACTGATTAACAGGCCCAAAATCGAACACCCTGATTAAGAAATCCAGAGAACAAAAACTGGGCTTCTAAATGCAGATATCTGATCAAAAGCCTGAAGCTGAATCACGAATTATAATCCGTCAAAATGTTGGCGAGAAGAGAGCCGAAAGTTAGACCAGAGGGGAGGGGGGAATAAACGAAATCCAGGTGATTTGCCTTTGAAGGTATATTTGTAGATTTTATGGCTTGGGGTAGTTCCAGATTCTACATCCCTCAAAAAAAAAGGACTTAAACCTTGTTTATATTGTTGTTAGCTGATTAAGTTAGGATTGTCAATGCATGCAATTGAATTAACTTTCATAAATGTGTGTATGTGCATGCAGCAAAGGGATTTCCTGTGTCTCTCCTGGTTTGATTCCCTGGTGAGTATCGGTTTATCTCCCACATGGAAAAGCTAATTTGGCTGGTCCAAACCTCCACCTCGTAGGGACTCTTGATAGGCAACACAGATAACCTTCCAGCCAAGTATGTCCTATTTTCCGTTGTCATATATAATCAGTAATGCAAGTCATCAAATTTTTTAGGATGTTCAATAATATTTGAATGATTTGATTCTTAAGTTGGTTGTTCTTACATGCCTTCTGCTAGATGAATTAGCTATGAGATACCTTTCTTTTTTGTTAAAATATTAATGATGAGACCAAATTTTGTTAAATGCTGACGATGAGATAGTAATGATCCATCTGGTAAATGTTGTATTTTGCTTGTAAGCTTCCTTCTTTTTTCTGCTTATCAAGTACTAAATTTGTAATAGAATAGACTTGTTCTAATTTACTTTCCATCTCCTAGTTATGATGAGTCAAGTTCTTGTAAATTTGTTTGGTGAGTGATTATGTTTATTTTATTTGAATGTCTTATTAAGGTTATCTGTCTGTTTGCTGAAACTGCAATTATGTATTTAATCTAGACAGGGAAAAAAACTGCTAGTATTATTGAAATGTAATTCTTATTAGTACAGTTCTTCTTTGGGTTGTGCTTGTATTTCTTGATGCCATAAACCAATAATTATAATTTATCTTGCATTTGCCTATTGGATTGGCATTCAATAATTCTATAGGTACTACACACCATGGCTTGTAAAGTCGACCCTGAGCCGGAAACACCACAACCTTAGCCTGATACTGTTGACTACTCTAATGAATGTCAGGTATATTCTGTTAAGGTTGCCTTCTGAAACTCCCCAAAATAGTGAGCTGCATGCATGCATGTGTTAAACTTTAAATTTTTGATAGATTTATTTTGAAGTTCATGAATGTTTTGGCAGGGCAAAGAAAATATGGAGGTTGGAAGTCGCGCATCGCCTGAATTGATATATAGTGTGGAGGACTCCATTGCTGAACCAGTTGAGTCTACTGATGACATGGATAAGTACAATGGTTGTACACAAGAAGTGAGCCAAAATGATTACATACCGGAAGTTGGCAAGGAGTTTGAATCAGAAGAGGATGCAGAAAAGTTTTATAACGATTATGCTAGAAGGATTGGATTTAGTATTCGAAGAAGTAAAGTCCATAGAAAATTCAGTGTTATTGTTGACAGAATTTTCTGTTGTTCTCGAGAAGGTTTCCGTAAAAAAGACAAACGAGACAAGGATGTTAAGAAACACAGTCTAGAAACAAGGGTTGGATGTGAGGCACAAATGCGAGTTATGATGAATTCTAATGGCAGGTATGAAGTAATGCATTTTGAACCAGTACATAATCATGAATTAGTTGTGCCTACCATGGTCCACATATTAAGGTCACATAGACGTTTGACTGTTTCACAAGATGCTAAAGTTGACATACCAGACAGTTCAATGGTAGCACCGTCAGCGATCATGGGATTCGTAGGCACTGGTGGTCACGAGGTCTCCATTGTTGAACCAGTTGAGTCTACTCATGATACGGATAAGTACAATGGCTGTAGACAAGAAGTGAGTCAAACTGATTATGTACCAAAAATTGGCAAAGAGTTCGAATCAGAAGAGGATGCAGAAAAGTTTTACAATGAATATGCCAGAAGGACTGGATTTAGTATGCGAAAAAGTAAAATCCATAGAAGATTTGGTGTTGTTGTTGATAGAATTTTTTGTTGTTCTCGAGAAGGCTTCCGTCAGAAAGATAAACGGGATAAGGATGTAAAAAAACACCGTCTAGAAACACGGGTTGGATGTAAGGCAGAAATGCGAGTTATGGTCAATTCTATTGGTAAGTATGAGATCACTCGTTTTGAACCAATACATAATCACGAATTAGTTCTGCCTGCTGTTGTTCACATGTTAAGGTCACATAGACACTTTACTACACAAGATGCTAAGGTTGACACAACGCACAGTTCAGGGGTAGCACCTTCAACAATCATGGGACTTGTTGGCAAGCAAGCTGGTGGTCAAAAAAGCCTTGGGTTTACTGTTATGGATTGCAACAATTATTTGCATTTTAAGTGGAATACAAGCATGAAAAAAGGAGATGCAAAGGGTTTACTGGAATATTTTCAGACAAAGAAATCAGAAGATCCATCTTTCTTCTATGCTTTACAACTTGATGAGGATGAGATGATATCAAACATCTTTTGGGCAGATGTGAGGATGATGAGTGAATATAATTATTTTGGTGACGTGGTTTGTTTCGATACCACCTATAAAACAAACACGGAGGATCGCCCATTTGGACTATTCATTGGAGTTAATCACCATAAGCAAATCGTCATCTTTGGTGCTGTTTTACTTTACGATGAAACAACACATGCATTTAAGTGGCTATTTAAGACATTCATCAAGGCAATGTCTGGAAAAAGTCCAAAGACAATTCTAACAGATCAAAATCATGCTATGATCAGTGCTATACGTTCTGTTTTACCTGATACTCACCATCGTCTTTGTATATGGCATATATATCAAACTGCCACAAAGAGGGTTCATGATGTTTTTCAATGTAATAAAAAAATTTCAGAAGATCTTCAAAGGTGTTTATATGAATATGAAGATGATAAGGAATTCAAAGAGGAATGGAATAACATGATTGAGAAGTATCATCTTCAAGGTAACAAATGGTTGGATGACCTATTTAAAGAAAGAGAAAAATGGGCTCTAGCATACGGGAGGAATACATTTTGTGCATATATGAGCGCCACACAGCGGTCAGAAAGTATGAACAATGTGTTGAAAATGTTTCTTAACACTACAAAAGACATGTTGCAGTTTTTAAGACACTTTGATGGAGTGGTAGCAGAACAACGATACGAGGAGTTGAAAGCAGATTGTAAGATGAGTCAAAGTGCCCCTGTGTCTGCTGGTTCAATCATGATATTGGATCATGCAAAGAGTGTATACACCCAATCAATATTTGAGATTTTCCAAGGTGAAGTATTGCAAACTTTGAATTGTGATGCTCGCGTCTGTGGAGAAGTTTGCACAACTACTGAGTACAAGGTTTCAAACGGGCGGTCAACTAGGCATCATGAACACACTGTGTCGTTTGATTCATCAAATGCTATTGTTTCATGTAGTTGTAAAAAGTTTGACTTCACAGGAATTCTTTGCAGTCATGCACTATGGGTTTTTCACATCAAAGGGATAAGGAAGATCCCTGATCACTACATCTTGAATAGATGGAGAAAGGATGCCAAGTCTGGAGGAATTGCAAATTGTCATTTGAGCACTGTAGAAAGTGATCCTAAATTGGAGTCTAAGAAGCGTTATAGGGATCTATGTCATATACTTCTTCCAATAGCAAGAAAAGCTGCTGAGAGTAAAGAGACATATAATATTGTACTCAGCCTTGCAAACCAAATGCATCAACAGGTAAATGAGCTATTGAAGTGTGCAAACCTTGAGGAGCCATCTAATGGCGCCTCATCAGTGCAGAGTGAATGCGAAGAATTTGAAGACATTGATGTCCAAGATGCAGAAGCTCCATGTGAAAGGATTGAGAGTATACCTATTGACAACATACATTCAAATACCCTTGAGAAAGTTATAATGCGAAAGAGGAGAAATGAGCAGAATGAATCTGAGCCAATGTCAAATATTGTTGATAAACCTAAAAAGGCAAAAAGAAATCAAAAGAAAACAGGTCCAGTGCAAAGTCCTACCTCCTTTGACCGATGTTTCCCTCAACAACATGATCCAACGATTACTACACCTATGCAATCTATGCAGGTAGCATTAATTCCCTAAAATATTTGTATTATTGATTTCTATAAATTGAATTATTTCCTTAAACATCACTTTGGAGTCAAATGCTTTGGGTGCTTTCGACACGGGTGCAATTAATTCCGTTCATTCTTTGACTCAGTTTACTCATAGACCATCATTTCAACTCACTTTATGTTTCAACACCAGAACCCCAATGTATATACAAATTTGTGTCATCATCAGAATCCTAACATAGACCAAGGAGTCAGCCACAACATCAGCCAAATGCTTTTGGTAATTTTCTTTAATGCTTTATTGATGATGTCCGGTTAAGATAGGAATTACTGTACTTTATGAACCTATAAGCAATGTGATCTTTCCAGGATTCCAACCTCTACTATTCGAATCATAGCAAGGATCAAGAGGGCAGTCATAGCTTCCCTAGAATGGTTCAAGTAATTGATTTTCAAACATATTCAACTAAATACTGTGGTGATGCCATATTGATAGTTCTTTTATGAACCATTGTGCAGCCAACTTTACATACTAGTCAACTGAGAGAGCCTCAATTTGCCAAACCATCGCTTCTTCAGGTCATTGTTAGCAAAATATTTGTAAACTATATGAATGCAATTATAATTTGTCGCTTTATTTCGAAGGTTATAATTTTTTTTGTCTATATATGCAGGAAGCTGTAAAGGACATGCATGAACGTGATTTAAACGTTGGTAGATCTCATCAAGAACATTTCTTCCCCATTATTAGCTTGCAACAAGATTCCACCAGCAATAAAAAGGTATAATATGCATTTTGGATTTCATATTTATATTCTAGAATAAACAACAATTACTTTACAGTGAAGAGTTTATACAGTTTTATGTTTATATATATATATATATTATGAAGGGAATGAAAAGGTGAAATGTCTATGAGCCTAATCATATTCAGGGCCAGACTAATATTAAAATGACACGAAACATCCCATGTTGGTTGAATCATTAGGAGTAGGGGTGTAATTCGGTCGGTTTGGTTCAGTTTAGTGGTCAAATATAAACCAAACCGAATTACATTACACTAAACCAAAAACCGAACCAAACCAAAATAGAAGCCGATTTAAAAAACCTAAACCAAACCGAACTGTAATCACTAAAACCGAAAACCAAACCAAACCGAAATAGAAATTGAAAAGTTCGGTTTTTTTGGTTTGGTTTGTCAAAATTAATACTCATTTCTATATAAAACGCACATACACACGTATATAAGTTTATATTTATAATCTACATTCGTTTTTCGGCTTGGTTTGGTTTGGTTTAGTCGAAGCCTTGACCAAAAACCAATCCGAATTAATTCGGTTTTTTGTTTTCTAAACCATAACCGAACCAAAATGAAAAAAACCTAAGCCAAACCAACTTTTTTTGGTTTGTTTTTTTCGGTTTTCGGTCAACTGAACCAATTGACCCCCCTAATTAGGAGTATTAGCATGTGCCCAAATAAATTTGGTGTACTCGTCTCAATTTTTTTTTTAAATATGCTTGTGTAATGCTATATAGCATGAAACAGATCCTCAAATGATTAAAGTATATTTGATGGACCAAGTCCTGTGTGCATGTATGTGTCTTTATAGAATTGCTTGTGTTGACAGAATTAACTAGATACCATGATGGAAAAGTCAAGGAAGCAGGTGAAGGGCACTGATATGTGGAGTAAAATCTCACTTTATGCTAATAGATATTCTTAAGGGGATTGATGCAGCAGGTTTAGAGTGGCAGAATGTGAGTTCCACTAATCTGTTTTGTGGCTTAAATCAGTTTGAAGTTCAGTGGGGATGCTCATAGCCTTTGATCTGTAAACATTTGTAATATTAACAGAACTTTCAAAGTCTGGGTTGCCCCAATGGTCACTTGTAGCTGGTGTCTCTCATGAAGCATCAGGTCTGGGGTTCAATTCTGTGGCGTCTGTTTCACTTGGGGGTCATTGGACGTTTACCTGGTCGTTAACTTCAGGGCCCTGGGGATTAGTTGTGGTGTGCTCAAGCTGGCCCGGACACCCTAGTTATAGAAAAAAAAATTTCAAGTCTTAGGATTTATTTAGGATGAATTATATTGACACCCCCTTAGGTTTAGCATAATGGCAATAAGCACCTCTCCTTTGAAAGTGTGTTACAACAACCTTCCGTTAGTAAGCGTTAATAAAGTACCGTAATATTTTCTTTTTTGCTTATAGTAACATACTTTATAGACGAAAATACTCTTGTATACCTTATTTAATGATCTAATATTGAAAATTATGGAAAGCCCAATTATCTTTTATACATATAAGATCCATTAATAATTGAATTTTTATATCAAACCCCAAATTCTCTTGTTATTATAGGATAAATTAATAATTTAATTTTTTTATCCTGTAACTTGTACATAACGAATTGATAGAGGGTAGTATAGTCAAATGATCATTTTCTGTTATAAATTTGATCCAATAAGAGTTTTAGTTGTAATGACAAAGGTTTGAGGGGGTACTTGCTACCATTACGCTAAACCCAAGGGGGTAAGAATGTAATTTACCCATTTATTAGTGTTGAATGCAACCAGATCCAAACTGACCTGACTTGAGTTGAATTTAGAAGTCAGTCAGGTTGTAGTAGGTAATTATGGTAATGAAATCTTATGTAGGTAGGATTGGAATTGGGTTGATCAGCTCGTGGCTTTGGTGCTCCCAACGTCCAAAACTGCTCTGTTATTGGTTTGCGTTCTTTGATTAATTTGGACCTAGTAAGATATATCAGAGATGGTGATCTCTTATGGAAATGTAATTGCAATGCAAAATCGCTCATGTTGGACTGTTTGTGTTATTTCTGGAATTTGATAATGATAATGCATTTACACTAACAGGTATCCTTGGGTGTTGTATGCTTAGAAAGATAAAACAAAATAGCAACAATAAACATCGCAAAGATACTATTTAATTGGTGTTATGTGAGCTGGGTTTGAAGCGCATGTTGCGAGCTTATCTTCTTTCCTAAATAGTTGGGTATGCAACAACATTTCCTATCGATGGCCTGTCCTCATCTTGAATAACCAGATCTGCTTCGTGTGCCCATATCAGCTGCAATAATAGTATTAGAAAGTATGTCTCTTTCATAACAACACCATCACTTTCGGTTGGATTTTAGAGATGGGTCGACTTGGTTGGTCCGACACGTTTGGGGACGACCTGGGGTTTCCATTTAATAGGACGTCCATACTTGATTAGAAGTGTGGGTGTGGATAACTTTCTCCTGATGGGATTAGGAGATAGAGTCCTAGGAGGGATTGAATGTAGATTCATTGTATGTGGTTCTAGTAATCATATATTTCAATGTGAAACGTTTTTTGATTCGATAATTTTTTCGTTGCAAATCCGGATTTGTGTGCATCGAGATATGTGATCCGGGTCGTCTATAACTTTCATTGGTATCAAAGCTGCTGTGATAGGTCTTCGTTGGATAGAGGTATGTCGAAAAACCTTGTCTAATAATCAACCTATTTTGCTATTTTTGTATAAATCTACAGTAGGGTTGTTGCGCCTGTGCGCGTGCCCCTTGCTGCTGGGCTGTTGCGCCTATGCGCGTGCTCCTTGTCGTTGGGCCGAGCACATATTTGCTACGTTGGGCCGTTCGCGCGGGCCTACTGCGCTGGGTTGCATGCGAGCACTTGCTACGCTGGGCCGCCCGCGTGGGCCTATTGCGCTGGACTGCCGTGCGTGCCCTGATTAGACCTTGAAATTTATATTTATTTTGATTTTTTTTAATTAATTTCATGCCTTCTGTATGATTTAGATTATTTTTATTTGCATGATTATATGAGATTAATATGTAAATAAAAGCATGATTTAGATTATTTTTATTTGCATGATTATATGAGATTAACGTATAAATAATATCATGATTTAATTATTTTTATTTGCATGATTATATGAGGTTAACATGTAGATAATATCATGATTTAGTTATTTTATTTGCATGATTATATGAGGTTAACGTATAAATAATATCATGATTTAATTATTTTTATTTGCATGATTATATAAGGTTAACATGTAGATAATATCATGATTTCGTTATTTTATTTGCATGATTATATGAGGTTAACGTATAAATAATATCATGATTTAATTATTTTTATTTGCAAGATTATGAGGTTAACATGTAAATAATATCATGATTTAGTTATTTTATTTCATTATTTTACGAGGTTAACATGTAAATAATATCATTTTTTAAGTTTATTTTATTTGTATGATTATAATAAGTTAACATGTAAATAACATCCTAATTGAGATTATGTTATTTCCTAGATGAGTTTTGCATATTATGGATTAAAAGTAGTATTAAAATTTATCGTATTGATGATGATTATGCATTATGACCTATAGTCTAGTGTGCTTTTGATTTAATAAATAAATGATTAATATTATTATTTAGTCCTAAATAACGATTCAAGATCAGCAATGCGTGTATATGAGATCTTAATTAAATGTGTATTTTAATTGTAATGGTATGACCGCGAAGAGAATAGTAGCTAACCCAAACAAGGGTAAGAAATTTGATGGTAAGAACTATGACATTGGCATAGGAAAATCCAATATCTCTTAGATAAGTTGGAGGCCCTAGAGACTTTATCACATAACCTAATTTATCTGGAGGAGGGGATCACTGCCTGACATCGTAAAGACGTGGAGACCTATCAGGCTTGGGCCAAGAAGGATCGTTGTACACGCCTTATTATGTTGAGTAGTATGCATAATGACTTTATTGGCGAATTTGAGTCCTATAACACTGCACTTGAGATGTGGAACGCACTGAAACTTGCGTTCGCTAGTACTTCAACTATCAGATTATGTGCATTAACGATGAAATTTGAGACCTACATGATAGCTCCCAGCATAAGCTTGGTTGAGCATTTTAGGAAGATGTGCAAGGAATTACCTAACAAATGAGAAGCAGATTCTCGTTGTTCTGAGATCCTTACCTGGCTTGTGGGAGCACATGAAGCTCGTCATGATGTACAATGAGAGCATTAAAACGTTCAACGATTTGTCGTATCATCTTGAGCTCGAGGTAGAACGTCATACCACAAGGTCTAACAGTACTGTGTTCTTAGGCGAACCGGCGAAGCGCAATACAACCAGGTCTAGGCGCAAGCGCAAGGATAAGGCGCCCTAACAGGGGGAAACAACTGAGAAAGCGCTTAAAGCAAACAAAAGCACCCTTAAGAGGGAAGTGTGGAGGAAAAAGAGACGTGTCCAAAGTGATATGCTACAGGTAGTAGAGTTGCTTAGACTAGTTTTTTCCGTTATTTTTAGTAGAGATTGTATCTCTATTTCCTTAGAGTCAGTTTTATATGATAGGGGATTTATTTTTGATGGTATGTTTAAACTTGATATTGATAATTCAAATGATGCAAATTTTATTTCTAATTTGACTTTCCATGACGATGATGATATTATTTATGATTCATTGAGATGGGATGCTAGATTATGCCACATAGGGCCAGAGAGGATGAACCGATTGGCTAAAGTAGATCTACTAGGATACCTTGCCACGGTTCAGTTACCCGTTTGTGAGCATTGTTTGGTCAATAAGTCATATAGAAAACTATTTGGTAAGGCAGTGAGAGCAAACGTTCCTTTAGAGTTAGTCCATTCTGACATATGTGGACCAATCAATGTTAGAACCTGCCACAGAAAGTCATTTTATCACATTCATCGATGATTACACGCGATACGGTTATATGTACTTGATTTCTCATAAGTCGGAAGCATTAGATTGCTTTAGAAGCTTTGTAGCGGACGTCGAGAACCAATTAGATCGACACATGAAGTGTCTCCATGCCGATAAAAGATGCGAGTATTTATCTGATATATTTATAGAGTTATGTCAAGAAAAGGGAATCTTTGGGTAATTAACGATCCCAAGCACACTTCAGCAGAATGGTATTACAGAGAGAAGGAAACATACTTTGTTAGACATGGTGAGGTTGATGATGGCGCATGCATCTCTATCCATTAGTTTTTGGGGAGACGCATTTATGACTACGGCCTACATCTTAAACCATGGTCCTACGGAGTTAGTTCCTAACACATCATACCAGTTGTGGACATGTAGAGTGCTTGAACTAAGTCACATGAGGCCATGGGGATCGACAGGTTATATTCATGTGCCTTCCCACCAGAGAGGGAGTTAGACAAGAAAGCCGTTAAGTGCATCTTTGTGAGATACTCAGAGCACTCTAAGGCTTCATTTGGATACAGAGAAAATGTAAGAGAATGAAAGTAATGTGAAAAGAAAGTGAAAATAA
>JAUPMG010000019.1:11149545-11167494 GCA_031762675.1 Pachysandra terminalis
AGATCATGTGAATGACATTCATATCATAAACATCTCATAATTGAATCTTGCATATCTTATTGTATTTACATTGAAATGTTAGGCAATTATCTCGAATGTGTTCTATAATTGAGTGATATGACCGAGGTAAGACGGTTATGTTACTTCCAAGGCATTCCATACTTATGTAACATTTCATGTTGCAGGTCGACATTAAGATGACTGGATGTTGTAGTTTTCTTTTACTTTCAAGTTGTAATAATTTAGTTGGAACCATGTTTATTTGGATTTTTATGTAAGGCTCTTCTGAAGCCATTTCATTTATTTAAATTAGTTTTTTTGGTATTACTTCCGCGTACTCTTTTGGTTATGATATGGCAATACGCGGTCCAAAAATGGATCCCAAAGGTTACGCCTCGTGATCCTTGCCATCCCACCTAGGGATCTGAGTCACCGTGATCAGGGGCGTGACAATGTTCTTGATTTAATGGACTTGAATAGGTTATTTTGATGCTTTTCTGCTAATTTGAATAGCTTTGCTTCACCTGTGGATTCATGGATTGAGTTTTAAGATATTATGATGAGAACACATTGACATCGTTTCTTTCTCTACTATCTCTTTGAATTAATATCATATAGCTTGCTTATGTCTATTAGTCTTATTTGTTCTATGGTTGGTTTTTTTTATGTACATTTATGCTTAGAAAAAAACTTACCTCCACACGAAGCACACAATGGCATTTGTATTTAATCCGATTTGAACAACTCTAATGAACTCTTCTCCGTCCAAAATCCTGCAAGCACACCGATCTAACAGCCAGACAAATTTAATTATGTATATCTATTTTAGTAAATATTTTTGGTATTTGATTTCTTGTGTTTGGATTAACCAAGAGATTAATCCAGCAGTGCGATTGGTTGCGTTTCGCCATGTTCATTGGGCGTCACACACCTTAGCAGAGCCTTTTTAAATTTGATGATTGGTTTGGATACTTTTGCTTTTGTGTTTGTGATGTGTATGGCTTAGGTGCTTTGCTTTTGGTTCAAGGGCTTGGATTAGTAGAGACTTAGTGTGCGTAAAGTTCTATTAACTCTCACATGTGTTTTGTCTTCTATGATTGAGATTCTAGGTTTCTTTGATTGAGGGCCTAGATTATGCCACCTCCCCATGAAAGAAACACAAGAGATATTTAGGAGATATTTTAACCTATTCATTCTCTTCCATGCATGGAAGAGGCTTTATTTTGCAAAACATAGAAAAGCTAGGTTCGAAGAGCATTTGTGAAGAAGAGAAGATTTGGAGCTTTCTCTTGATATCAAGTTGATGATTTCTTCATTTCCTTTGTAAGTAAACCCATTCAGATTGTTCTTTGATTGATTATGAGTTTATAGACTATCTCTTCATAAATTCTCCATGATTTTTCCATGCTATTGAATGAAGAGTGTTTTCTTGTGAAATTTGTATCTAATGATGTTTAGATTCATGAAAGTTGTTGTATTCTACGTGAGTTTGTGTATTACAGGTTTGGTTTTAGAATTCTTTGGACCTAGGAAGTTTACATGGAGAGAAACCCTGTTTTCTGGGTTACCGTGCAGTTTGGCGACCATCTCGGTGCGTTGAACTATCCGCCGAAACCTACCGGAACTGTCGGTGACCTGCTCGGTGCGCCGAGTAGCACGCTGAGAATTTTGGGGATTTTTCAAGTCACTAGATAAGTCGCCGAGAATCCCTTCGGTGCGCCGAGAGGTGCGTCGAGCCATTTTCTGTGATTTTTGACCTCCTGGAGTTGTCACCGAGGAGTCCGCCGAGAATCACTGTTGTGGTCTGCTTATCTTACTATGTTGCACATATACTTCCTTCTGATTGATTGGATCAAATTCACGTCTAGTTATGTTATACATTGAATTGTTAGTATACTTCTTTCTTTACAATCTCATGTCTTGATATATATTCTATTTACTTTCAATCATGAATGGTATTACTTGATGAAATGAGTTATGATTGGTCTAATATTACACCCTATACATAATAATGATGATTGCGTAGTTAATGTGCACCTCATCACTCGTACTGCATTAACTCTCGACCTCGATATGGTCTATGAGTAATTCCTTCTATCTCAGAGTTCTTGTGTTGGACTCATGAGTGAAAGAGTGATATAATACATCTTGTATTGAGTGAGGCTTTTGACTGGCTAAGTTGAGGGATTAGCTACCCCAATACCCTCATCCATGTTTGTGATTCTTTTCCCCAAGGCAATTCATGATTTGGAAGCTTGGATGTGTGTTCAGAGAGTGAGTTCTCTGTTAACTGTCAATGAACATGATTTCCTGAGGTAATCTACGTGATAGAACCTTAGAGTATTACCCATGATCAAAAATGAAGTGGGAGGATTGTGCCTTCTAGGTTGAAAACCCTTAAAACTATGTCTGCGCTCATAGCATATCCTATCCTTATGAAGGGCCTGTATTGGGGGGATGGTTCGATAAGACATCTTGCTCAGAGGACGGATCGATTATGTGGAAATTTGTCATATTGATAGATATAACAGAGTGCACAGCATCTTAGATTGAAAGCTTAGATCACCTTGGTATACACTAATTATATCTGGAACACTACATGCATTTAACAAAGATTCTACTTCATTCATTCATATTATAATCTGTATTGTTCTGTTAATTTCATTGGATTATCCTTGATTAGTGGTCGTGTCCCTACAACAATCTTCGACTTCTTTGAATACTTTTACTTACTGGATTTTACAGCTCATGCTTTCTAGCAAACCATATTTCAAATCCTTTAGATGAAGAACCTTTGGAAGTCGAGGTGCAAGAGGAGAATCAGGAGGATGAAGACGAACTTTATTATAATCTGTGATGTAATAACATAATACTTCTTTCTTTTTGGGATTTGGAGATGTAATTTCTTTCCTTTCCGGTTTAAATCCATTTGAGAAACTTGATTATAACCTAGAATTTATTTTGTTATAATCTTCCGTTGTTTTATCAAAATCTGATGTAATATAAAATATGATAATATCCTGATATCTGTATGTTTTCTTCTTGAATGTTCTATGATGTTCAAGGTAGTAGCAAGACACTTACTTCCAGTCTCTTCTTTTAAAGAGTGAGTCATATTTCAGACTACTAAGGACTCCAAAGTGAATCCTTAAGTTTGGGATGTGACATCCGATCAGAAACTCTTCTCTAATCCATGATTGGATTTTTTTCCTTTTTTAAATTTTAAACATAATCTAAAAATCATACCCATCTACATTGGCATTAGGAAGATATAATTAAAATCATATGAAAACCATTAATTTCCCTTTTTAGATTCATATGGTGTTAGAAAGGAAAACCCAGTTAAATGAATCAATTTGGAAAGACTCTTAACTGATGAACAAGAGAAGCCGGGAAAAAAAAAGTTCATAAAACCAAAACAATAATCCCAGAAAAATTGTTTTAAAAACGTGGTGCATTGTCATGTGAAAATATAATTATCATCATGGTCTTTTGAAGCCTTATTATCCCAACCAATTTAAGTTTGGATGCACAAATTCCTTTTTCACCACTACACGGCAAATCATAAGTTCTTGTCAAAGGCATAAAGCATCATATTACTTTTGAAGAACAAGCATGACAACAGGGAACCTTACCATAAAAGTATCAGCCATTCCTGACTCCAACAACTCGTCTCTAGCAGCTTGATTAGCATTAGTTGATGTGATTCTTTTAACTTCTTTTTTCAAATTATTCAGGTCAGATTTGTATTCCCTCAACTTAGCAAGAAGATTTGCCTTTATACTTGGTTGCAAACTTCTTGCTTCAAGGTCCATTTTCCGAATCTAAAGAAAAAGTTGAAAACAAAAAACGTTGGAATTTTTTTTTGTTTAACTATGAATCGTTGGAAATAAATTTCATCCTATGTAAAGTCTCTACGGTCTTACGTTAAACCCATTATTAATCTAACATAAAACCCATAAATAAGGGGTTGAATTTTCTATTTTTTAAAATAAAAAAGTATAATGTATCTTTAAACCCATCTTCTTCTCTATTTATTATTATTGTTATTATTATTTTAAGTTATCCCATCTTCGTTTTATGTGGTGTTTGAACTCTAATTTTTTTTAAATCTTCTTTAGAAGAATGTATAATATGTTCTGATGGTTGTTATTGATGTCTATTACTTAAGATTAACCTTCAATTGGTGGAAGTAGTTCATCCAATCTCCAAGGTAAGCCTAATAACTAGTGATTTTTTTTCCCTGATAATTCTAATTTTTTACTTATGCGATTCTAGTTTTTAATTTTCTCAATACGTTATATTTATATTAAAGTGCTTTATGAAAGCATGTGGATTGATTTGGGACTAATTTGGGGTTCGTAAAAATGTTCAGATAAATATAAATGCAATTGTAGTTTTAATTGATTTTTGGGTTTTCAATTTAAAAAAAGAATATTATGTCCTAGTTATTTTTTAAAATTTATTAGTAGACTTTTGTTACTTAATGCTAAACTCATAATTATTTGTTTTGCGAATGTAGATGGATGTTGATAGTGATTTTGAAGATGAGATGTATGCTTGTATAGCTGCTGCAAGTGCAACGATGATAATAGCCATTTCTGGGGCTTACCATTATTTATACATGGACAAGGATCCTCCACGTAA
Source organism: Pachysandra terminalis (assembly GCA_031762675.1). Taxonomy (NCBI): domain Eukaryota; kingdom Viridiplantae; phylum Streptophyta; class Magnoliopsida; order Buxales; family Buxaceae; genus Pachysandra; species Pachysandra terminalis. The sequence continues at coordinate 11,154,193 of JAUPMG010000019.1, forward strand.
TCATTACTTAACAGATAGGCAATTTACCAAGGATGTAATTATGTCAGATTATCATTGTTGCAATTTACTATGTATGATTATTGAGACTTTTGAAAGATTCGTTTACATTTTGAAAGCAAACGATAGGCTACACGATACGGTTCATTGTACCGTTGTAGAATAAGTAGCTATTTTTTGCACGTAATTGGACATAATGTCAAGAAGCATCACATACAATGCTATTTTAAACGGTCTGGTGAAACAATTAGTCGTTATTTCAACATAGTGTTGTATATGATCGTTGAAATGTATGGTGAGTTCATAAAGCTCCTTGGAACTGAAATGCCACAAGAAATATGAGATAATCCAAGAATGTGGCCGTACTTTACGGTACTTTAATATTTTTAGTTTATATTAATTTTATCTATTTTAATTTTTGTTGTGACATGGAATATTACGATGCATGCGTTGTTAGGATTGTCTGGGTGCAGTTGATGAAACTCATTTACCCGTTAAGGTGGATGTTGAGGACCTACCCCAGTATTATGGTCGAAAGTCATGGCCCTCACAAACTGTAATGTTATCATTCACATTTGACATAAACTTCTCATATGTATTATCTGGATAGGAGGGATCAGCTTCGGATTCTAGGATATTAGGTTGTGCAATAATAAGGGAAAATGGGATTACATGTCCTCCAAGTATATATTACTTGATTAATGGTTATACAAAGTTAAAATGTGATGTATATAGTTTTAATTATGTTAATCGATTGTAAGAAAATACTATCTTGCTGATGTGGTATATCCCAACTTGAGGCATTTTATTGCACCATTTCATAGTACACACTACCACTTGAATGAAATAAGAAGACGCACACCTGAGACTCGAAAAGAGTTATTCAATCATAGGCACTCTTCATTGAGAAATATAATTAAGCGTGCTATTGGTGTATTCAAGAAGTGTTTCAAGATCTTGATAGAGGAGCCAATGTTCCCATAAAAAACACAAGTGGATTTAGTGGTTGCATGTTGCATTGTTTATGATCACATAAGAGGAGTGATGCCAAATGATCCCTAATTGGATCAAATAGATAGAGAGTTAGAAGAGCAACCGGTTACTGGAGATGATGAAGTAGAACCACAATTATCTAAAGTTGAAGGTGGGAGAGAGGGAATAAGAATTAGAACAGATATCATGAATACAATGTGGCATGATTTTCAAGCTCGTCGTAATCAACGCACATAGGATTGGAATAGAATTTGATTAACTAAAACTATGTTCGTATTTCTTTATTATTGGTGGTTAAAAATGGTATTTTGTTCTTGTTTGTGGTGGTTAATAGTTGGTATTTTGTTATTGCATGAGTGGTAGTTAATATTTGGTATTTTGTTTTATTATGACGCCTTGTAATGTCTATTTAGTAATTAGATGTCTAACTTGAATTGAGTTGCATATGTCATGTATCTTATTTAACATACAAATGGACCAATTTGACACTCCATCTCAACATGGAGAGAAAGGCAAAAAAATCACATGTGGAGTCCGGAAATGGATAAGTGTCTCATTGAAGAACTTGTTGTGCAAGTTAGTGAAGGCGAAAAGTGTGATAATGGGTTTAAAAAACCCGCTTATACAGCTGCTGTAAAAATACTTAACGAACAATTTGACTTGCAACTAACTTCATATCACAGTCAAAATAGGATGAAGACAATCAAAAAGAGGTACATATTTATTAAGGAAATATTATCAAATAGTGGATTTACCTGGAACGAGACATCAAAAACAATTCAGTGTTTAGATGAAGTTTTGGGTGAATTTGTTAGGATAATTAAGATTCATCTTTTGTAAATATTATTTTTATATTTGTATAAAAATTACATTAAATAATGACTATATTTCCATAGGCTAACCCTGATGCAAAGAACCTAAGACACAAACCTATTGAGATAATGGAGGAGTTGAGCATTGCATGTGGGAAGGATGCTGCAACTGGTCAATCAGTTAGAAATGGTCGTGATATCAATGCTAAACGTGCAAAAGACATGCAAGGTGAACGTAATGTTAGTGGGTTATAGACAGATGTAAATACTACATTAGATGATATAAATAAAATAGGCTTTGCACAGACATCTACTCAAGTGTCAGATCCATCCACCCAAGTGTCAACATCATCTAGCCATGTACCAAGGAGCAAGAGAGGTGCATCTTCATAGTCCACAGAAACGCAACAAAATCGTCCAAAAAATGCAAAAGCCACTGTGCAATCACTAAATGTTGTGGCAGCAGGATTCAATCATATGGCTGATGTAATGAAAAGAGGCATGATAAGCAATCTAAAATTTTACTAGAGGCCTTAGAGAAAATTGAAGGACTAGAGTCATCATTTGTTTATTATGCTTTTGAAAGCTTGCTTTCTGACCCAATAAATACAAAGGCATTCTTAGCATATCAAATTGATCAAATGAATGATTTCTTGATGAGGCATTATGATAGTAGCAATGCTGGATTCTGACTATGACTACTTAGAATTAATTTTTGGTGGCTCTTTACAAGAGCTAATGATATTGTTCAAAATTATAAACTTCGAATTCTGTGCTTCTAGTAGCGTTTTTTGGATTACATTTAGGTGCTTTATAAACTTTAAATCTTGTTTGACAATGTATATTTAATTTGCTTAGTTTGTTTTAATTTTGACACCTCAATTACTCTTTATTAACAAATTGAGTGATCTTATTAAAAAAAAAATTAGTGATCTTGTTAAAAAAAAATTTGAAAATGTACATTAGCTTTAATGCACTTTATCTATGTTTTTATAGAGTGGTCAAAATATGTCTTATCTTATGTGTGTTAGAGACAATATATTATTTTATATATATATATATATATTTTTTTTTTTTTTGGTGGTGAGGGGGGTTGGGAGACGGAAGGAATCTTATTACAAATTACAATATTATATAATTCGATCCAAATGGCAATAATATGTGTATATAAATATTATATAATATATATATTTGTGGGAAGGAGGGGGACGAAAGGAATCTTATTACAAATCACAATATTATATAATTCGGTCCAAATGGCAATAATATGTGTATGTAAATATTATAATATATATATATATATATATTTAAAAGATTAGATATAGTTTTTAAAGTTTGATAACTTTTCTTTCGTATACAATTTTTATGTCATCCAAACACTATAATCTACACTTTCAGTTAAATTCCTGCTTTCTTTTTCTGACAATCAAACAACACAAAAAAAAAAAAAAAAAAAAGTAGCTTTACTTTCCATTGAATTTTTTTCTCACGCAATTCTCCGACAAACCAAACACATCCTAAACAACCTTTTCACCCTTAAGCCTCAATAGCAAGCTAATAAACTTGGACCTCTTATCCACGTGTCAGGAAATGGTTAGGTGGTCATAAACGTTATGGAAACGTAAAAATTTCCCTTCAGACAGATGAGAGCCAACTCATTCCCACAGTCTCGCCATGAAAAAACTTCTCTTAAAAGCACAATCTCGCAATTTTTCTCCCAAAATCTCCTGTGAAATTCGAGCTTTGATCATGGAAATCATAGAAGGTTGCAATTTCACCCAGAATTTTCCATTTTCTATCAATTTCTTGTTATGATTTCATTGTACACTCTTCCTGTTTCGTCTCCATCTTATCTCCCAATCGATTACTTACTGTTTTATTACGAATCTTTCTCTTTTATTGAGGAATTTTGATGATTTCAATGACTGTGTTCTGAAATTTTATTGATTTCATATGATATTGGGAGGGATTAGATTATTTGCGGATCGCTTACGGTTGTAAGGTTTATCTCAATTCATCATTTCGATGCTGACAAATAATACGTGATTGTTTTTGTATGATCATGATCTTTCGATTGTTTAATCTTATGAAACTTTTTGGTAATGGAGGAGAATTTTAGTTTCTTTGATCATCTGCAGTCCGGTTTTGGAATTTTTGCATAAGGACTGCCATTGCTATATTTCGTATTACCAGGGCTTCTAGTTTCTGTATTGGTATGAATTATGTACATTCTTTGTCCTTCTCTGTTCCTTCTTTTTCTGTAGTTTTCTTCTACTTCAAAGCTGAATTCTTTATATGTTGCATTGGAGTTCTCTTCTTTTTTCTTTTCTTTTCTTCCTTCCTAAATTGAATACTGGAGTTGTTCTAGAGTTCCCATTGTTTTAGGGTTGTTCAATACTGTATCCTAAGTGGAATATAAAAATAGGAAAAAGTGAAGTTTTAATTGACTTTTGTTGTTTGCTTTTACACGTCACCAACATTTGAAAACTGCAACAGCATTCTGCAGCCCCCACCCACCCACACACACACACAAGTGTAAATATATTTTTGCAGGTAATGCTGCAGTATTACCATCTTCTCAAGCTCTCACTCCGTTTTTCTTTACTTTTTTCTTTCTATGTTGGTGTTTCCTTGTGCTTTCTAATACATAATCAGCAATTTCATGAACTGTTGAATTAATCTTGGTATGTCTACTTGTCACAAATTTAGTGGATTGCGGTAGAAGTAATTGAAATTTCGGTGGGTTCATTCTGTTGTGTAGCTTCTCTTCTTCACTAAAGATACAGTTTTTTTGCCTTCTCTTTGTCATGTTGAACTTACAGACTGATCTTCATTCTGTTGGTTATATCTCATCTTGTGTAAACTAATAGATATATCTTCTTTGACTGACTTTTGGTTATTTTATTTTTTTCCGGGGATATAGGTTACCAGGTTGTCTACTTTGTATTCTTTTAGAAAGGTTCCAGTCTTTCCTCCTAATGGGTGCTCCAAAGCAGAAATGGACATCAGAGGAAGAAATTGCCCTGAAAGCAGGAATTGTTAAATATGGGGCAGGAAAATGGAAAATAATACTGAAAGACCCAGAATTCAAAGCTGTCTTGTCATCGCGTTCAAATGTGGATCTTAAGGTATTGATTCTCTGACATTGATCAATTGATTCTCCTAGCCCCTAGGAGGTTCTTAATATGATGAGTTTAAGTTTTGCAGCTCCCATAGTCTCAATCAGTTATATAGAAGCTGTTAATTATCCCTTTCAAGGTTTAACATGATGAGACTTGGTCTTGGTAAATGTGATTTTGTTTGCCGGATTTTTAGCTGAGTAACATAAGCTCCAAACTTTGTGCCTTGCATGTGATATCAATGTGTGATGTATGCTTTTGGCCTTGACAATCAAGACTTTGTGCTACCCTGTACAGAGATTAAATTCTGAAGATGTTAAATTCCTAATACTCTTGGATAATAACATGGGTTGGTAATAGTTTTTATTTTTTATTTTTGGTACAGCCCATGATATAATCTACTCAAAAAAAGGGGGCGGTCCATGAATTGGCATCTCATCTGCATTCAGTTTTGGGATGCACTAACCAATGATGTGTGTCACCTACATAAGAAGAAATCTCTTGAGTTATCTTCATCAATTGTACTTCTTAAATTGCTTATGGTCCGAAAATTATATTGATTGAGCGTTTTTACATGCCTGAATATGAGATAAGTCTTTGGCTTTGTGAAAATCCTGTGGTTCACACAGGAGAAGGGATGGTATGTGGACAGTCTAATTATATGATTCTTGTTTGCAATGAATCTGCCAAGTGGTAGTGTCCATATTGAAAGGCCTTGATCCATGGCCACTGGTAACATGGTTGATATGGAATGCAGGACAAGAAAGTTTTATGTAACATTCAAATTTTCATTGGTTACCTGTTGCATATGGGATGCACGAAGAGAAGGTTTTGTATATAACATACAAAATACAGTTGGTCTTGCTATGAACTCCAGTTATATGTTCTTGAAAGATCCACAGCTTCCATTGATGTACTGATTTTGCCTCTAGACAGGACAAGTGGCGAAACATGTGCGTGACGGATTATGGTTGTGGATCCCGGGAGAAGGGTAGGCTAGCATTGAAAAAGAGTCATCAGATCTCTAAGAGTAATGATAAAACTTTGTCTCTTAGCACAGTGGTGAAGACCCCTGATGAAGCAATTGCTGATATCAAACCTCTTGCAACTTGTAGTGGAACACCGCAGATATCTGGTCAGCTGAAGAGATCTCCCCCAAGGTTAGAGTAACATTCTTATTAGTGGATGCTTAAACTATGGCATTTATTTTGGCGTTTTAAGTGAAGCAATGAGACATGCTGTGTAGTGCTAGAACTGTTAGAGAAAAGTAATGGTTTAATTATCAACCATTCATCAAAAATAGTTCACTTATTAGCCTTATGCTGCATATCTACATAAATCTGGATGATAAGTTTTCCTCTTTGGCCTTTGCTAATGCATAAAGTTTTGAAAATTCTTTTCTAGTCAGTTTAGTATTCTACCTTTTAAAAAAAAATAGACATTGTAAATCTTTCTGTGTTACTTCGTGGGCATGTGAGAGCTAGGTAAGCGGATTATGTAGGTGATTTTAACAAGATATTCCAAGTCCATGCTAATAATAGTTCAATAGGTATTCAATGCCATCAGTCCACATCTCCAATTTGAAAAGACCAAATCTGACAATTACACCATCTTAATGATCAGGATAATACCATCTTTATGATTTTTCTGTTATGTCAATCCAAGTGATAGCTTGTTAGATAGATGATAAGTAGTGCTGTCTATGGGTTGGATCATAATCCGAGGTTGATTCAAATCCAATCCAAAAGAAGCTGGTTTGATAAGGGTTTTTTTTAGCTCAATAAACTGATAACATATTATCCAATCCGATGACTTTTAATTGGATCAAACATGAAGGTACCTTGATTTGATCCAATAAAAAGCTGATCTGATTCAATATGTGTGTATGTTTTAAAGATATAGTTCCAAATAAATCATTCCTTGGGGGTATTTTAGATACGAAAAAATTAACTTCATTTATTTTGTAGCCCCTAATGGGTGCTTAATCAAGGCACTGGCATGGACTGCAGGTTGAATGTAACTGTGCTAGTGCTGCTGTGGAAATGGAATCCACAACAACCTTTCACACACATGGGTTATGATCTGTGTAGTCAAAGTGTAGCCTAGGCAACTGCTTTGCCTTGCCAAAAGCTTAGGCAGGAGCCTCAGGAGGTGATTGAGACAGTCGCCTCGGTGCACCTAGATTGTAAGGCGGTAGGCTTTATTAACATAAGTTCATTTGAGTTATATTTTTGAACTTAATTAAGTTTAAGAAAAGATCTAAACACAGCAGTATTTTGTTTAGGAAAAAACAGTAAGAGGAAGAGATTAAGGTTTGGTTGCTGAGAAGGGGAAGAAGAGGACCATGTTGGCATGGGTTACAAGAAGGTCAATTTTAAGCTATAAATGGCGATGATGATGTTTGATGATTATGATTGCTCTGGGATGCATGGACCGTCTTTTTATTGATTTTTTCTTGATAACTAAACCTATAAGGTTGTAAACTATTGAGCCATTATACTTAAATCTAAATTTTGACAAGTTATGTCCTAACTAAGTAAGATTCAACAACAACAGCAGCAGCAACAACAACAAAATGCCTCATCCCAACTAGTTGGGATCGGCAACATGAATTGTCGAATTCTGTTCTGCCATACCAATCTATCAAAAACCATATCTTGGTCAGACTATATGTATTTAAATCCTTTTTGAACAACTCCATCAAGGTCCGTTTTGGTCTTCCTCTTGCCCTCTATCCTTCAATACGTACCCTCTCGTACTTTTGCACCTTCATCTCCCTAGGTCTTCACTAACATGCCCAAACCATCTTAGCCTACTTTCTCTTATTTTATCTTATTCTGTTAGATGTCACTATATAAAGATTTGGAAAATTTGATAAGTAAAATAATTTTGTTTTTCTCCTAGGCAGCCCCAAGGAGGATATAACCCATTATAATAGTCATATGATCGGTTGAGCTGAGCATCATTAATCTAATTATTTGAACTATTAAAGAAATCTCGTTTTCATTTTTACCTGCTTTTTCTTCCTTTAAGCTGGGCATCATTAATCAAACTCTGTTAGATTGATTATCTCTAAAATTATCCAATGGTTGCATGAGATGTCTGATTTGATTTGCATTCCTAAGGTGTCTAGTTTTGTGAATCAATTGGCTTTAGTAGATCTTTTTGTGCCTATCATTAGGCTGAAACCAAAGGTTGTGTTTTCTGTTTGCTGGTTGAAGCCTAACGTTGGACTCTTAAAACTCAATGGGGATAGAGCATTCAAAGTTTCAACTAGTTTGGTAGGTGGGGGAGGTATTATTAAAATTCCAATGGTGAGTTTATCTTTGGTTTCTCTCATTTCTATGATGATGTATCTAATATGGTTGCTGAAGTCCGTGCATTGCTTGATGGTTTGAATTTTGCTAACGTCTTGAGATGATAATTGTGGAAGTAGAATTGGATTCTCAATCTTTGTTAGAGATTTTGAAAGGTAGGTTTTCTTGTCCATGAGTTCTTCATTCATGGATTAAAAAGATTAAAATTTTCTTCCATTTAAGCTAAACTATGTGTTTAGAGAAGCTAACTCAGCTGCAGAGTCTCTTGCTTCTTTGGCATGCGTTTAAGGTTGGAATATTGCTTGTCATGTTAAAGCTGATTTATGGTGAGTTTATCTTTAGTTTCTCTCATTTTTATGGTGATGTATCTAATATGGTTGCTGAAGCCTGTGCATTGCTTGACGGTTTGAATTTTGCTAACATCTTGGGATGATAATTGTGGAAGTAGAATCGGATTCTCAATCTTTGGTGGAGATTTTGAAGGGTAGGTCCACAGGTTCATCATTCATGGATTAAAAAGATTATCTATTTTGTCTAAACCATTTGTTTAAAGAAGCTAACTCAGCTACAGAGTCTCTTGCTTCTTTGGCATGCATTTAAGGTTGGAATATTGCTTATCGTGTTAAAGCTGATTTACCTCTTCAATCTAGTATGGTCATTCGACTGGATAAGGCTGGTTTGTCTAGTCTTAGGGGTGTTCAAAAGTGAGTGTGTATTAAGATCCTTAGTTTATAAGGGTCTTCATCTCATGCATTGTGTTCTACAAAATGTTTGTTTCTAAAGTTTGCATAAGGGGTAAGAAGGTTCATATGTCTTACCTCCCCCCCCTGTACTTCTTTTGTTTTGATTTTAATATACAAGTCGAGGTCACTTACTAAGAGTTAATTATGTAATTTTAAGACTCCGAGTAGGATTCGCAACTTTAATTTATATGAATTTGTGTGATTCTTAACATGTTATATTTCACTTCCTTTGAATGTTTGTAGACTGGAGAATCTTATATTTGAAGCTATACGGAACTTGAAGGAGTCTAGTGGATCTAACAAGACTGACATTGCCATGTATATAGAGGTAATCTTGCTTGTCTTGAAAATGTATTTTTGAGGCTGGTTGTCTCTAGTCTTGTATTTGTAGAACAGACATGAAACGTCCCAAGTTGCTCTCTTTTCTTGGTTGGGGTCTATGATACTTCAGAATTTATTTTTTATTACAATTCCATTACTTTTTCTATTATTTTAAGAGGAAGTATTTTCTTGTCTTCAATGTATCCTGAATACTATAGTATAACATGCCCCAGCATTAAGTTATACTTAATCAACCATCAAAAAATAGTTGTACTTGATCCAGCCTATTCAGGTAGTGGGCACCTCTTGAATGATTGATAATACTCCAGAAGTTATACAAATCAGATAATTAAAATTTTAAAAATTATAATTATCCAATGTAAAGTGATAATCTTGAAATGTACATTTCAGTTGTCCATCTCTTGCATGGATAGTTAACAAGAAACAAATCTGATCTTTGGGCTATACCCATCTAGAGGTGGGTCATAAGTTATAAAGTCTACCATGATATATTATGAGTATGTAAATTATTTTGACTTTTGTGCTCTTCATGGGCAAGCATCTTCTTTACATTATTAGTTTGCATCTTACCAGGTTGTATAACTCAAAATGCAACAATCTTTTCTATTAGATGGGCTATTAGGAATTATTTCTAACACTCGTCAGTTTCTTATATTCAGGATCAATACTCTGTACTTTCAAACTTCAAGAGGGTCTTGTTTGAGGAACTGAAAGCTTTGACCGCCAGTGGAAACTTGATTAAGGTTTTTCATTCCGATTCATTATTATTTTGACTGTAGTTGTTGGTAATAAAGTTGGAGGTCACTTTTGTTTTCCTGTTCGACTTGAAACCTTATAAAATCTTTGAAATGCTGAATGCGATATTTGGTAAATTTAAAAGCTTTTTTTTATTATTATTTTTTTAAACTTGGCATTGCATCTTAAGCTTTTAGTCCATATGAGGGTTTGATTGATGACCCAATCTCAATCTCGGGATCAGTTTCAAGTTGTTGGTCCTCCATGGGAATTGGAATTATTACTATTCCTTGTGAGGAATTCTTGGAAATGATATTGGCGCAATTTGAAGCCCTAAACAGCTGGCTTAGACATGACATGCATGCAAAGGAGTTGGTTAGTTCATGAGTCCTTCCAAGGAGATCTTTCTAACCCAAAAAATGCCTGTCACAGTCAGATGATACAATTCAAACTGTAGTATTTTTTCTAAGCTGTCGTCAAACATTACTTTTGACATCAAAGGGGAAAAACCAACTCACACTGCACTTAAGATGAATATATTCGTCCACTTTGTCCATTTTTTAGTGTGGCCGATATGATTGACCTGAGTCGTTGAATAGGGTCACGATAAACTAAAAGCATGTATTACAAAATAATGATTCCAGAAAGATTTTGGGCTGCAGAACCAAGACTTTCTAAGTTAAATACCTACAAGCCGCATACTTCTTTTGAAACTTCACCAGTTTAGAGTGTGATTTTAAATTTTAACGTTAGGCTTTATTTTTTCGTCAGGTAAATCGTAAATACAGGATAACACCAAGTGCAGCTTTTTCAGAAGGGAGAGTAAGCTCTGCCCAGATACACTTGGACGAAAAGTGGAGAGATTTTTCCAGAGTTGACAAAGATCTTAGACCTCCTAAAGCATCTCACTTTGATGCAGAGCTAGCAAGGATGAGAAACATGACAGCAGAGGAAGCAGCCGCTGCAGCTGCTCAAGCTGTTGCAGAGGCAGAAGTAGCCATGGCAGAAGCGGAAGCAGCAGCAATGGAGGCAGGGGCAGCAGAGGCTGATGCAGAAGCTGCACAGACTTTTGCAGAAGCAGCAATGCAGACTCTTAGAAGCAGATTGGTAGGCTCTCTCTCTCTCTCTCTCTCTCTCTCTCTCTCTCTCTCCTCTTTTTTTGCAGGGCATGTGGATGATTTCTTGATAGTGATGGCCGAATCCTACTGTGGATGGGATTGGTAAGTCAATTAGGCCAATGTAATATCCGTTATATGGCTTAAAGGGACGTCCTTGATTGAAGGACAGGCCAATCATAGTTTCTGGCACATACAAGTGGCATTAATTGATTTGCTGGTCTTAGTTGGTCATTATTTCTATTAAATGGATAAAAACAGTCCACCATCCAGGGCAGATCATTCCCCATACTCCTTCCCAATCCTCTATGTTGGATGCTTTTGCCACTTCAGAATGTCATGATTCTTGGTGCTCAGCATTTTGGGCTTTTGGCTTTGTTTTGTTCACTTGCTGCTCCAACTCCTTATCTTAAGTCAGTGCTCAGAGTTTGATGGGTTGTAGTTACAATTTTCTTATCAGTCTCAGAGCAAACAAGTATTTTCTTCCTGTTTCCATGCAACCTGAAATCTTCTGTTTGTTGATTTTAAGTTTCCGTTCTTTCAGATACAGTTTATCACTCATATTACACTAATACATGCAGATGGTTTCGGCGTGATTTGAAGAAGCCTCATGATCATATGAACAGAAGTAATCGATGCAATCTTCCTTTACTGGTCTCTAGTTTTGCTCATGTAAATCCCTGATTCTTTTATGCTGAAGAACGTCTCTAGCAAACGCATTTTGTAGATAAAAGAATCCATTTATTTTTTGTTTTTTTCTTTTCTACTGAAAAACTGCTAGTTAAACGAGTAGAAACACATGAGATGAAGTGGTTTTATTTGTTGGGCTTTCATCATATATGTACATTCTGTAGGGAGAAATAGAACAGATTTAGCTGTTTTGTTTTGTGTTTCCTTCATATATCTGTAAATAAAACTGAAAGAATAAGGAAGATGACTTCTTCTGGCAAGACATGTTCTTTCTTGAGACCAGTTTTCACAATTTCAAATATGATGTTATAAGTCGGGACATTGTTTTCTCTTCTTTCAATTATAATGGAATGAAATGTAATTCTAGGCTGTTAATTTTGATCTAGTAATTTTCTCTTTTCATAATATTATAATTTACTTGTATAATTAAATATTATAATATCTATACTATTAGGGAGAGGGTGTACTGTTAAGCATGCTAATATTTTTTTTTTTTTAAATTTTCCAAATTTGATCTTTAATATGATAAACTATTTAATATAATTAAGGATAATATTATCTTTTGGTTTATTCTAGGAGGTGATGGTTATGTTTTGAAAATAACCCCTTCTCACTTCATTTCTGTTATAAAAAGAAGTGAAAAAAAAAATTGAAAAAAAAAAAGGACAGGACAATGGCAAAAAAATGTTTTATCGTTAAATTGCTGATGATCAAAATTGAGCTGGTTAATTGCTAGATTATCAAAGTTGAGCTGCTTATCGAGATAAATAACAAAATTCAAGTTATCGTCAGTTTTGTCGTGTTTTACTTAGTTGTTCTAACATGTCTTGTGGGTATGGAGAGTGTTCCAATCGCTCGCTTAAACTATCATAGAACTGTTATAGAGAGTATTCCAATCGCTTGCCTAAACTATTACAGAGTTATATCCATAGTTTGAAATTTTGTTTTTTTCATTGATTTCGTAGAGCAAAACGAAATCGAAATATTCGAAATTTTGTTGGAAAACAATTTTTGATTAAATTAATAAAACGAAATAAAGGCATCTTATTTAGCGAAATTTCGCAAATTTCGCTGAAATAAATCCACTTTTTTTTTTATTTAAAATATTTAATATATACTTAATTTTAGTCAATTTTTTTCTTTTTTTATTTTTTTAATAACTATTAAGTAATAACTTTTAAAATATAAAAAATAAAGTTAGTCAATAAAAAGTGATTCATTAAAATATATTATTAACATACAAATTTAAAAAAAAAAAAAACAATAAATAATATTTTGATTAACAATGTGAAATAGTACAAAAATTTACAAATAATAAGTACAAGATTTATGTTAGAACATCCAAAAAGTATATAAGTATCCAAATATAATGGATTCAATTTCTAACATCTAAAAAATACAATGTATACAAGTTTAAACTGAAAAATTTAAACTTTGTT
>JAUPMG010000019.1:11181488-11196959 GCA_031762675.1 Pachysandra terminalis
TTTTTTGGTATCCACGATACTACAAGGGAGTATCGTATCGATACTCTCGATACACGATACGTATCGCGCGATACGATGCGATATTTTGATCTATGCTCGTAAGTAGCAAAAAGTCAAAAAAAATTTGAAACGAGGCATCTGATGGCAATTAGAAAGATTATAGCATTAGGGTGTCCAAAAATTTGAAACCAGGTGTCTATAGGTACTTTCCCTTGTTTTTTTTACAAATATCGTTTGACACGAGGGATATATCAACTAATTTCACTCGTACCCTTGTGTCTGTAAGAGCTCCTAAATCCCAAAAGCCTCATGTTTTATTTGAATACCTTGCTTAAGATCTGTTGTATCGAAGGTTTGAATAATTCTCTTCCACTTTAAATAATTTTGTGATAGATTTGGAGAAATTAAGGTGTTTTTGGCTTCTGATTTGGGTAAAACACTGAGAACGAATCCAGCATGAATATCATTTCATTTTTACTTTTTTATACTTGTTTTTTGTTTTTTTTTTTAAGATATGGTTTAGTTATAAATGGAACACATTTGACTGCAAATGTGTGCTGCATTAGCGTGGTTTTTTTATTAAGAAATTTTGGATTGAACGAGTTGAAAGCAAAATTTGGGTATAACTTTTATATGTAAAGACTGGCAAGACATGTGTTAGTTGTTTTAATGTACTTTTGAGTTGTATTAGATGTTTTAGTAGTCTCTAGTCTTATATATAATATATTGATATTATTTGGAATATTAATGCCTCAGAAATAAGCGAGAATACTTTTCTGTTTTCCCCAATCAAGAATTACTTTTTTCGTAAGCATGCGAAAGAAGACTTATTTAGTTAATATTAATAAAAAAAATGTACTGTTTGCTACAAAAAAGGTTCTTTTCAACTAAATGAAGCCTACCTGGACTTTATTGCACTATTTAGCAGCTATTGTGACCCCCTTTCATGGAGTTGTACTTCATTAAGCTATGCTTGCCTATTCCATATACAGTTGCTATGAGCTTCATATGGATGGCTTTGTGCAATTACATTTGTATTGCTGTTTTTTTTTTTTTTTTTGAACATATAGTTCTATTGAGGCGTATTTTGTTCATGCCACCAAAATGGCCCTCCATACAGAACACTGTTTTTATGTTCATCAGTTTTGTGTCATATTAATCTTACATAGCTATTTATTTTTATCCGTTATCCATAAATAAGCATACTTTTTAACAAGACTTATTGAAAAGACTTGTGTCCATGAACTGATGCTTTTTCTTATTGGTCATATAGAGCAATGGGGGATGTTTCAGATCGTATAGGTCGCCCTACAGACAATGGTCAGGTATGTTTTCTCCCAAATATCTTAAGGCTTACATCCTTTTCATGATATTTTTTTTAATTAATACCCTCGAAGCCAAATTAGGCCTCGAGGCACTCTAACGGTGAGAGAGAGAGAGAGAGAGAGAGAGAGAGAGAGAGAGAGAGAGAGAGGTGAGGCAGATACCCCGACCTGTATATTAAAAAGATTAATAAATACATGTGAGGGGACATAAAGAACCTTACCCCAAAGCAAATGCATGTGAATGGAGTTGATAATCAAAGAATGCATGAAAAGAACTCCTTATATCGAAGATCCTTTAAATTCAATGAAATAAAACCAACTACATCTTCCTAATAAAAGGCAACCCCAATCTATCCATTTGAAGAGCCTCTTTAGCATTGACAGGTATATGATCACGATCATAATAAATTGATATAACTTGAGAAGAGCAACCATGATTGGCGAGAGCATTTGCACACGCGTTACCTTCTCTGTAGATGTGACTTATTTGAAAATTTTGAATGTCTGCTTTGATCAAATAAATCCAGTGAAGTATACCCCAATTGCAAATGGAGTTTCCTTTAACCGTTTCAACAAGAACACGTGAATCTCCACTAGGATGGAGTGTGTTTTGCTGAGGCAATGTTGTGTATGATTTGTCTAGTTTATCTTTTGATGATATAAAGTAACTAACTTACCTTCCAAAAAAAATAAAAATAAAGAACACGTGAATCTGATTCAATCACCAGATTACCAAAACCCATCATGTTTGCATAGCTAGTGCCATCCCATAAGGCTCTAGTTTCAGCAATCATGTTGTTAACCTGACCATAGTAGTGTGCATAGGCAAAAATAAAATTACCCTCAAAATCTCTGAATATGCCTCCACCACCACTACTATTAGGTTTAGCAGATTCATCTGTATTTAATTTCAGAGTCCCAAATATTGGCTTTAACCATTTAACTGCGATAAATTTTTGAACCGAAAGTCTAATAGGTTTGACACCCAAAGCTTCAAGACTAATAGCGTCTACAAAAGGAGGGGGATTGACCTTAAGCAACCAAGAAGTCTCTTGTAACCAGAATTTAACTTTCATAATAATAGTGCTTATCTGTCTATGAGGGTTTCCATGAAGGTGATTATTCCGTTCAATCCAAAGCTCCCAAATAATAAAGGCAGTCGCAATACCCCTGAGCTGACCAATGAAGAGCTTTGCAAAGCAATGAAGAGCTTTGTCCTTAATATTTTGACCATCAAGATTATTCTTATTAAATAATGGTGCAAAGTTATTCCCAACACTTGATGCTAAATAACCTGTAGAAAACATATGATCCATTGTTTCCACCTCACAGCCACAACATTGACATTTTGAAGCCAAGCTGACACCCAATCTTTGAATTTTACTATCCACAGGAACCACATTGTGCATTACTCTCCATAAAAAACAAGAAATTTTGGTTGGAATAACCTTATGCCAGCACCACTTTTCCAAAATAAACCCACATCAGAATTCTGAATAGCTTTCCATGCCGAATGAGAGGTAAAATTCCCAGATTTAGAAGGCTTTCAAATCAACCTGTCTGGTCTTTGAGTGATGACCACATTAGTAAAATGAATTCTATCTGTAGCTTCAGGGCTAAGACGAGTTCTGGTAAGCTGAATATTCTAGTCACCTTCCTCGTCTATCATATCAATAAGTTTAACATCCAAACTAATAAGATTAGTATCTGCCGCATAGAAGACTAGAGGAATAGGATATAACCAGTGATCAACCAAAAAGATATCTCCCCCTTACCAACATGCCAAAACGAATTATCAAGGACAAAATCCTTAACCGATTAAATGCACTTCCAAATAGCAAATGAATTAGTATAATTATGATCACTAGCTAAACTCTTACCCTTAAGGTACCTAGAATTAAGGAGTTGCGTACACAAGCTTTTACTCAAGAGAGTATTCCAAGCGATTTTCGAGTGAAGACTGAACATTACATCTTTCATTGACTGAAAACTAAGATCACCATCATCTTGAGCTTTAGCTAATCTATCCCACTTCATCCAGTGCCGCTTAGTGTAAGAGCTGTCGTTCCCCCAAAGAAAATTGGGAAAAAGGTTTTCCAGCTCCTTAAAGATAGATTTGGGAACCGAAATCACAGATAGAAGGTGAATAAGAATTGATGATAGAACATTTTTAATAAGTGCTAGGTTACCACTCCAAGATAACAACTTATATTTTCAACCATCAATTTTTCCTCTGACCTTATCAACAATATCATTAAGGTAATGTTGTTTACATTTACCTTTGCATAAAGG
This sequence comes from Pachysandra terminalis, assembly GCA_031762675.1. NCBI lineage: Eukaryota > Viridiplantae > Streptophyta > Magnoliopsida > Buxales > Buxaceae > Pachysandra > Pachysandra terminalis. The sequence goes on from JAUPMG010000019.1 coordinate 11,185,106, forward strand.
AACACCAAGGTATGTAAAGGGAAGATCCATTGGGGAAAAAAGCGTAGTTTGAGCAATCATGTTCCTCCTTGTGCAAGATATAAATTTAGATGCAACAAAACAACTCTTACCCTTGTTTACTAGTTGCCCAGAAGAAATCTCATATTTATTAATGAGCTCCAGAAGACATTTTAAGGAATTCTGTTGACCATTGGTGAATATTAGTATATCATCTGCCAAAAGGTGAGAAATAGGAATAGCTGCTTTTCTCTTCTTGACATGCTTAATTCTTCCTTCTTGAAATGCCTTAGTAAGATTTCTGCTAAGAACTTCGTTTGCAATTATAAATAGAGACGGAAATAAAGGATCACCTTGTCTTAGACCACGGGATGAATTCAAGAACCCATGAACCGAGCCTTGAAGAAGGACCAAATACCAGCAATTAGATATACACTTCTGAATCAAAGATATCCAAGGGAGAGAAAACCAAACTTCCATAAGACTACCTCTAGGAAATCCCATTCAAGCCTTTCATAGGCTTTATCCATATCCACCTTGATAACAAGATTTCCCCCCAAACTTTTATTATCAATATTTGACATCTATTCCTGAGCAATGATAATATTACCACGAATGGACCTTATCTGGTTTTTAATGGTACTTATGGTAAAGTTGTTTAATTTTCATCTCTTTGATTGCTTTTGGTTTTCCAGATTGGCATAATTGATCCTGACTGCCGATTAATTGGCCTCCATTTGTATGATGGATTATTCAAGGTATGAATTCTTGAATAACTCATTTTGACCCACAACATTTAATGCTATTTTACTTGTCTACATTCTCATTTGCTGGAATGATCATATGGATTTGTTCAATTCTGTATAGTTAGAAAGTTTCTAGAATTACCTGCCCAAAAGAAGTTTCAAGAATTATTTACCAATACGTTGTTCCACAGGTTATTCCATTTGATAACAAAGGACAGCTTAAGGAAGCATTTAACATTAGGTATTTCTTTCATCTCTGTTTATCTCTTTGTTGGTCTTTCGATAAGTAACAGATTTTACTGAAGAAAAAAAAATGCTAAGACACATGTACACAACCTATTAGAAATCACAATGACATATTATCTTGAATAAGCTATTTTATCATGCATTTTGTTGGATTGTATTTTCAGTTTTTTACTTTAGAAATGTCTCAGTGGCAGCCTTTATCATGCATTTTATTGGACTGTATTTTCAGTTTTTTACTTTAGAAATGTTTCAGTGGCACCCTGCTGCTTCTCACTTACAGTAGCTTAGATGGTAATGTATTTTCCAGTCTTGCTTATAAATATTTTGTAATACCTTGTTCTGAATATTCTAAGCTCAATGTGTGCTCAATGTGTTTTCAATGCTTGCCTATTTTAATCGTTGCGATAGCCTATTTTCTTTAATACAAAGGTAGAAATGTTGTTGCAACCTCCAAGGGCTTCATTGATCATTTTGTTTTTTCGGTTCAGTATGTCTAGGCCCAAACTTGCAAGGTATTTGGTGCTTCAAGATGGTTACAGGCTTCACATAAATTTAAGGAATAAAAGTAAATGTATTAGGAAAGAATGGTAAAGATAAGTTTTAGATTACAAAAAGGAGGAAAAAATATATTTTCTGGAGATTTTGAATGTTATATTATTGTCTTTGCTTACTTTCAAGTGTTAGGTCTATCCAGGAGAATTTGGAACCCGGTTGTTGAAAGGTTTCATTGTTTGCTATTGTGATGAATTATGCTTTATTTTTACTTCTGATGGTCGTAGCGTACTTATAAACAGTTGTTTTGCTTGTTTACTGCTTACCATATTCAAATGCCAATTTTGATTATTAATTGATGCTGAAGATTTCAGAGAAATCCTTTTGGAATTATTGTGGTGATAAGAAAGAATTACTTGGTCAAGTGGAGTGCCATGTGTTGGCTTAAGAAGTATTAATGGTTTTGGTTTAACAACAATGTTCTAAAGTCATCTTCAATGGTTACATCTAGACCATGAATCAATTAAATTCTCCACATTCTTGGGTTCTATACCGCTGAGTTGACCATTGGATTGCTGGTGTGGATTAACTTTGTATGCATTTCATACAAGTGTCACGAAAATGTTCCCAGCTTAAAAATGTTTCAAGGGTTGATCTAAGCTTTGTGTTCGCTTTAATCCACGATGAGCGTTGCAAGGGTGAGGGTTGCTCTGGCGCGAACTATAGCTACGTGGCTGTCCTTTTTTTTTTTTTTGGATTGTATTAGATGGAGCTGATTTCGAGGGAAGGTTTTGTAGGTCAATTGGAATCGTAGAAAGACAGATTGTAGAAAGGATTAAGAGAAGAATCCTCAGACAAGTTGACCAGTGAATGTTCAAAGGAGAAGTGACTACTGAAAGTTGACCGGAAGGAGTTGATTTTAACCTATTGCAGGAAGGGGCTCGTTATTAGTTGCACATCGTGGAAAGAAGGAAAAGCGTGATTTCTGTAATGGTTCTCAACGATGAAGAGACGAAGTGGCTGGTGAAGCTGACCCATAATATGGTGAAAAGTAAAGTTAGGGAGGAGGAGATCGACAGGATTAGAAGTGTCAGTAGGGTTCTGTTGGTCGAAGTTAGATGGAGTGTTCACGGAAGCTACATGAGAATTTCTGACCTCTACTCTCGTCGAGGGTCGTTGGTGATAATTTTCTCGAAAGGGAAGGGGATTGATGGGTGGGGTCTGCTCTTCAACTTGCTTTATTGGAGTTTAGGGTTGCAGTTCAATGATGAATGCCACAAACAGAGCATCCGCAACGATTTATAGAGAGCGATTTACTTTGAGTTTGAAGTCAAGGATGCAGTGGTGGGACTACAAACCTTTAGTGTTAAAAGGACAGCGATGGTGGAGAGGGAACACCAATGGCGCTGCAAGAGGAGAACCTGTTTCTGAATAGGGGTTGCCGAAGGGGGGACATGGTAGGAACTAAAAGGGTATGGTTTCTCAGTCTATGGTGGAGAAGGGTGGCAGGCCTTTGTTGAGATGCCCGGTGTGTATATTTGAAAGTGAGTCACCTGATGAGGAGGAGGTTTCCGGGTGGGCTCCAATGACTTGGAATGTGGGGGCAATGGAGGTGAAGCTGTTGTCCAGCAATATCTTTCTTTTCACCTTCGAATCAAAGTAAGTGGCTATGTAGGTGCTCCAGATGGGTTCCAGATTTATGGGGCCTTATGTTCTTTATCTGGATGTTTGGGGGTAGGCCAGTCGGTGTAGAAGGGGTGATCGGATGATGAGATTTTATGGATCAGAGTGGTTGGCCTTCCCTTACATCTATGGGACGAAAGTATTTTCCAAAGTATTGAGGAAATTTGTGGGGGCTTCATCTGGTCGGATTTCACGACCTTGCAATGTTGGGAGCTTCAATGGGTTAGGTTATTGGTGAAGGGAGACAACTCGCCGGCAGGTGTTGAAGTTTAGGCAGGCCTGGAAATCTTCCACTATTATTTGGTTAGAGTTCAAACCTCGTTATTATGTCCTCTCGAGGTCGTCGAGAGCTGGACTACCATTGGGGGGGGGGGGTGTTGAAGTAACAGAATTAGAGGTAGCGGGGGATTGCCTGGTGGGGCCTTACACGGTGGTCAGTGAGTCATCTAGTAGCTCACATTATCACGTTGGAGGAAAGATTGGGGTTTCAGAGGTTGAAGACGATGGAGCCAGGTCAATTGGGTTTCAGGTTAAGGCTAACCCATCAGTGGTTAGTAGTGGGAGGGGGGAAATTCAAAATTTAAATTCTTACAGAGGCTAGCTGGACAGAGGGGTTGAGAAGAGGAAGTATATTTTGAATTGGCCTGTGTCAGAGGATGGGTCGCATGTGCGTATGACCCTAAAGGGCATTCCTAAAGGTGAACATAATCTCTCTTTTTTAAGAACATATTGGCCTCTCGGGAGTCTGGCCCAAAAAGGCATCAGTTTTGGCGGAGCCTAAACATTTGTTTAAGCTCATCTGAGTCTAGTGCGATTATGTTAGGCCCATTGTGCCGGCCTTTATTTAAGGGGAGCCCATCACACATAAGGAAAGAGGGATTGCTGATTGATGGGGTAGAAATTATGGACGAGAAATTGGGTGAGAAAGTAGTGTTTGACTCAGATGAGTTTGAGGAGCTGGTTTGATTCGGAAAGCTTTCTGCTTTTGCAGTAAAATCATCCTTCTGGATTTTTCAAAGAGGTCTACTGTTGGGGGTTGAACTTCTCTCAAAGCAGTTGAAGTAGTGTAAGGCAGAATTCTAGTCATAATCTAGGGTAGAAGTAGCTCTGGTAGTAGAAACTCAGAAAAAATCTGTAGAATAAAGACAAAAATAAAAACTAGCCTTAATGTTGGAAAGGAGAATCGAGTCACCTAGTTTTAGATGTTCTCCTCTGTTCGCACATACACCTTGAACTACACCTCTCTGTTCAATTATAGCTTCAACTTGATTCAAAACACATACACTTAAACTCAAGTAACACAATCACATCATTGCATGGCTGGACGTCCATATAATTTTAGACTTGGGGACCTCCAGTTGACACTTATACTGAAATAGAAGTGACCAATGATTAGCTGAATCAACTCTATTGTTAAGCGAATTCTAAAAAAGAAAGAAGGAAACCCATCTTTTTTTGAAACTAATTTACTATTTAAGATGTAGTTTACTTACTAAACTAACTATAACAAACAAGTAGGAATCCTGAAAAGAAGTAGAAGACAACTAAGACAGCACTTGGATAAGCTTTTAATTATACAAAAATTGGCTTTTAGAAATTTTGTTAATCAGCATTTATATTTTTTCTAGTTGGACGCATATTTGGAGATCTATTAATTATTATTATTATTTTAAGTTTTGGTAGAGGAGATCTTTCGGCTAGAAATTGGTTTTTAGCTAATGGTGGTGGGCAGTGACATGATGGCAGGATTGGGTGATGGTGGTGGGTGACATTTTTGTTTGCGGGCTGTGGTGGTGCTGGTGGATAATGATGATGTTCATTTTTAAGTAACTTTCAAAAGTGTGTAATTTTTAGCTTCTGACTTAAACAAATCAACTTTCTTTGTAACTTTTGAGAATCAGGTCCTTGTACACATAACCAAACCTGACTCTTTCACAACATGCTTCTGTAATTTCAAAAATGGACAGGCTATTGATATGCTGCCTAAATTAGAACCTAAAACTGGAAATCCTATCATTGATTGATTTCATACTCATATTTTGACTCTTAACTTGTCCAAATCATATTTGAACTACAAGAACTTCGGCTCATTAAATGGGCAACCAAATAAGCTATTTAACAACACTAAAGTGGAGGATCAAGGACATGTGACGTCCTGAGGTCTGGCATGAAGAAACAGAATGTGAATCTGGCCATATGCACAATAATTTAGTATATTCACGTGAACCAATGGTTCCGCCCATGTTACTCCCGCTCACATTGCTCTGACCAGCCTGGTTTAATGCAAACCCCTTGGGTTCAGTGGTCTAACCATCTTGTTTGCTTTGTAGTTCATTTGAATCAACGGCTGCACCTGTATCACTCCTACTCACACTGCTCTGGACTGCCTGGTCTAATGCAAACCCCTTGGGTTCAGTGGTCTAACCATATGGTTTTGTCACATCCCAAACTTAAGAGTTCTCAAATGAGTCCCCAAGTCAGAAATATGACTCTCACCCCATATCCACATGGGAGTGGCAGTCAATACATTGCCAAATTAATTGAAAGTACTGAGATTTTATTAACTTAAAAAAAATAATCAAAATAAAGTAGCTGCATCTCATAACAGTCAAAAAAACTAAGGCAATAAAACAAAGCAGCAGAAAAGAAATACTATAATTCTCATGCTAATCTAATTCCTAAACAAAATATAGCCTAACTATAGCTAATAAAATATTTTGGCATGCAAGCCAATAAAAAGAAAGGAAATCTCTAATAAAAATCCTAAGCATCATCTTCTTTGATAAATTCAGTAGTTCCGTCGAAGCAAGAGTCCAAAGTAGGGTCTCCATAATCCAAGTACTCCTTGTCTAATGTGCCTGAAATATGTTGCTTGAAAGTGTAGCCTACACTTAGCCAGTAAGTAATCAAATTTAAGAAGGTTTATAATTTGAAGTAGGGCCAATGCTCACTCTTCAATAATAGTCCATAAAATTTTCAGAAACATAAATATAAGTAACATGAACAGATTTATCAATGAAACATGGTATCAGCATAAGAATGGTCGAGTCTTACTATGTGCCTGTTGTGTACCGATAATAATCACCATATGTGATCTAACATGCAGTCTAAGTGCTCTACAATTAGTTAAATTAAACTGTATTCAAGAATTATATATAGGTTCCCATAAGATCGATCATTCCTTGAGTAAGATGTCTTCTCGAACCATCCCCCCCATACAGGCCACTCTCAAGTTTAGATATTCCATGTGCGCATCATAGTGCTAAGGGGTTCCGACCTAGAGGGCACAATTCCCCCACTTATTTGTGATCAAGGGCAATCACTCCAAGGAATTCCATATGAAAACTCCTCAGGGAATTGTATATAAAAGCAAGAAACAGGAACGCTCCTTTAATAATAGTCCATAGGACAAACATATTCCCGAAGGATCCATAGGCATATTGGGATAGCCAGTCCCTCAACTCCATTAATAACCAAATAATGAAAGTCTCCTAACCTACTGTGATTTCCAGATCACAGCAACCTCTTAAGTCATTAAAAGTTCAGCAGTATGAACTTACATGCAAAGGGTGTAGACCTATAGACCAAGTTCATGGTCTTAAGGCATAAGAAGTGCAAGTGATATGGTGCACATTAACTAAGCATGAAAAATATTGTGTACAGTGAGTAATCAGTCTACCTAGCATGCTTGACATGTTAAAAACATATAAAATCAACCATATAAAAATATCATGTTCAAACTAGGATGCAAAACAGTCCAGACATGGTACAAGTATTTGAAATATGCAAAATTAGGCATAACTAACATCAGAATTGGTCTAACGAGATCAATATACACATGCTCACAAAAGAATAATCAATTTGGATCAACTTGGCATATTTCGCCCCGCTTAGGGGTCGCTGGTGTGCCTTCGACGGGTGTTCGGCGCGTTAGTCGGCGTGTCGAGTAGTCACAGAGGTTTCAGGTAAAAATTCAGGGTTTCAGGGTTTGGTCTTAGGGTTTGACTCGACGCATACTCGGCTCATCGAGAATGTGGTCGGCGCCAAAACCAGGGGCCTAAAAATAAGTCTGTGAGGCTCAGTGCATCGGTCGGCGCATCGAGTTGGTCATCGGCGTGAAAACCAGAGACTGACAGTACTCGCCGAGTGTTCTTCTGGGCTGGTTCGGCGCCTACTCGGCTAATCGGGTACTTTGCCGAACAACCAATTCTGGGCAGTTTTTCCAGAATTCCGTACTGATCATACTTCTTTTGGATTTTCTTCCTCAAGTAACTTCCCTTAATATTAAATTCCGAACAAAACCCAATTAAAATAATTAAGAAAACATCAGTAAATAAATAGTTGTTAAATTGTTTTAAAAACCTTTGAAAACTGATATGATTTTGAAAACTTACTTTGTATAATTGAAAAATAAACTTTAAACTTTACTTAAACCATAAAACGAATTAAATTTGAAATACTTACAATGCTATTGCTGAGTTAGAATAGATAATTCAGCTCTGTTCTTCTTCTTTTCCTTCTAAGCTCCAAGCTTGGTGTGATTTTCGAAAACCAGACCAGGCCTCTTATTTATACTAATTCAACAACTTCCTACTACTATTAGTATTAGTCTTTGTTTTTGAATCTTGTCCCTTCATTGGGATGTCTTAGATTCTAAGCCATTAGATGAATTCCCAGCTCTCTTAGTTCAGCTTTGTTTCTATTATTTAAATCTTAAATCCTAACAAGTTTCTAACTCCTATGGAAGCTTCTATTAATGTTTTAAATCTTAACCATTGATTGGGATGTCTTATGTACTGCAAGATCTAAACCGTTCATTCTAACTTAAGAAGTTATGATTGTGTGTGTTGCACTTAGTTTCCTAATTGTACAACCCACCAATCACAATGTCAAAATTCAAATAAAAGGCTACTTACTAAAATTTCAAATTAACCCCTAATTCTATAGTAATTATACTTAAGTCCTAATTTGGTTTGGGTTATTAAAGGTTTGCTCTGTAATTATAGAATCTAGTATCACAGGGAAAAGAGCAAGCATGGATTTTATACTCTTCGGATCAAAATAAACCCATAGGTCACCTGATAAGGTCCATGGACTCTTCCCATGTTTCCTGTAACTTGCCCTTTCATAATTGACCACATAGCTGTAGTGTGAGGTTTATTAAAAGTCCTATTCTCTTCAAATATTGAGTGTACGGAGTTCTATCAAGTTTTCCTTAAGGGATGTCCAAGTCCTAGTTAGAATATTTTTATCTTAAATATTGAGGTTGAACTGTCTAGTGAAATGCTCCAGACTTGAAAGAATTGATTAGACATGTATTTCACATGTGGCAAGTAATTTGGAGAATCCCACTTGTCCACATGTACTTCTTGTTGACCCCACCTCACATATAAGCTTCATCCCCAATTACATATGCCACATGGCAAAATGGCCTTTCCTAAAACTAACACTTCCTTGTTCAAAACATTAAAAAAGTAAAATTCCTTCAGCTATTGTTACATATAATTCTATTATACATGTATTAGTATCGCTTGCATAGGTAGAAACATTGTCTCTGTGGGTGTACCGTCTAGATTGATGCTTGCTCCATGTGGCAGAATATCCATGTTTTATCACGTAACTATACCTGGTGAGGCACCCAGATTACCTTACGTTTTATTTGTTTGTTTATTTATTTTTTAGTTGTGTTGGGGAAGGATTTCAGCCTTCTTGCTCACTCTCTCTCTCTCTCTGTATATATATAGATCTTCTTTTTTCTAGACACATGAAGTATAACCGTTGGAAATTTTCTGTAAGGTGAGATTCCTTCATGCACTTTCCAAGGTAACCTAGAAGGTGTAACTCCTTAGATAATTTCCTAAAGTATCTCTTTTTTCTCCTCTCGTATCTTCTTTGCTGTTTCCGTTTATTAAAGTATCTTTTCTTTTATCCTAAACCCTCCTTATGTGCATTTAGATTATAAAACTCCAAGTACCTAGATCTTCTAAATTCGAAAGTTACCGCAAATTTGTTACTACAAGCAGCATTTAATGCCTACATTTTGTTTCACATCCAATTTAAGATATACTCTTCGCTTTACAGATCCTACCAACCTTGTTCACTGTTTTCTGTCCATGAACTGTTACCCATACGGCCATACCTAACAAGGATTTGAATGTCAATTTTGTGGTAAACTTTTTTTTTGATCAGTAAACAGTGAAATTTGTAATAATATAGCCAAACGGCAGCATTTACAGTGTAAACTTTTATAGGTATAACCACAAAATCTAAGACGAACGCCCTTGACATATTTCTGTTAAATTTCCTTTTTTTTTTTATTATCAGTAAACAGTGAAATTTGTATTAATAAAGCCAAAAGGCACTATTTACAGTGTAAAATTTTACAGGCATCATGGTTTTAAAATTCGGCCGCATGCCGGTGAAATGTCGCTAATTTTCGTTCTGCAACATGGGGAAATGTTGCCAAAATTTGGGCGAAATTTCACCAGGCCCCTCCTGGCGAAATCACAGGCAAAATCGAAATTTAAAACCTCGACAGGTATAACCACAAAAACTAAGAATAAAACCCTTATACATATTTCTGTTAATATCCCATTACAAACCCCAAATACTGTCAAACGCACTAAAAATCACCCCTTGAATTCTGCATAAACAGATCCTCACTAAACAAAGTAAAGAAAGTGTTTTTTTCTATCAACTTCTGCACTTCTAATTCCTGACCGTTGAATATTCTATTGTTCCTTTCGGCCCAGATAGTTCATAAGATTATTCCTGGACGTCCAAAGAATTCAACTTCTACTTTTTTCCCTTTTCTTCTTCCTCCAAGGCCAACTGGCAAGAGCCGCCTTGAGATCTGTATGCATCACCCTACTCAGATTGAATCTGTTAATAAGAAAATTCCAGATTCTTCTTGACATCTCACATTGTAGAAATAAGTGTGTAACTGTCTCTTCCTCGTTTTTGCAGAGGCAGCACCTTCTGGCCATAGACTGGCCCCTTTTTTTTCAGATTGTCACACGTTAAAATTTTATTCAAAATAGCTGTCCACATAAAGAAAGATACTTTACTCGGGATACCCGGGTTCCAAATTAGCTTTATAGGCCCTTCCCATCTTTCACTCTCAGATAATGAAAGCTACATGAATTTCACCGTGAAAATGCCTTTCGTGCCCCACCTCCAAGTTCTAAGGTCTCTCTCCTCCCTTTCTTTTGTTTTATAAACTGCTTCCATTAACTTAGCTGTTTCCTTAACTTCCCAGTCAAAAATGTTTCTTAGTAAATTAAGATCCCATCCCCCACCCTCCTTTTTCAAATGTTCCTTTACCCAAGAGTTTAGATTTGTTGCTATTGCTGCCACTCCCGGGTATACTTGTAATACTGGTATTTCACCACACCAAGCATCCTTCCAAAACATGATGTTATCACCCTCATCCACTCTAAAGTTTACCCCTTTGCTAAAACCCTCTATTTCCGAATAGATAGCTCTCCAAAAGCCCACCCCATGAGCTAACCTGCTTCTTTTTGATACCCACCCTCCATCTTCCATTACATATTTAGCACACACCACTTCCCTTCATAAGCTCCTCTCTTCCTTTCCAAATCTCGACAGCCATTTTGCTAGAAGAGCCATATTAAATTTGGTAATATTCCTCAAACCCAAGCCCCCATAATCCTATTCCTTACACACTTGGAACCACTTCACTAGAGGGACCGATTTTGTGGGGAACTTTCCACCTCAAACATAGAGAATTTTTGGTATGGTGTAAAAATATGGGATGTTTAGGAAATTCTTAGAAAAGTCTGAGGAATTTTTTTTTGAAATGCCGAGGGATATTTTGCATATTTCGTGGAACTTAACATAATAGTCGGATTATTTACCTTTCTAATTGTCTTAATTCTTATCCTTATTTACTGAATTTTTCCAATCCGAATTCTGATTTGTTGAACCTAAGGTTCTTTTGTATCCAAATCCAAGTTTTTTTCGAACCCTAGCATGTCTCATTGTCTTCTTGCATAACTACGAGCTGTGCATTCCATCACTTTAGATATTGTTACTAGGGATCAGGCCGATTCTTTCCAGTCTCTGTATGTACCAGCCGGTCCGGGCTGGTCCATTCTGGTTCCAGTGAAAGAAGGCCCAAAAATTTCAAATAAAATTTATAACTTAAAAAAAAAGAAATGTCAGATTGTCAACTTTGGGTTTTAGGAACAAATTTCACATTAATAAGAAATCATGTTTTTTGGTAAGAGTTTGTACCACTGTGGCAGTGTGACACTGTGATCAGTGATTCAGTTAAAATTGTATTTATTCACGATCACACAAGATTAAACTAGGGCTGTAAACGGTCCGAGTTGTGCTTTGCCCAGCTCGGCTTGGGCGCGTAAATATTAAGCAAGGCTCAGGCTCAAAAACAATTGGCCTCAGGCTAAGCTAGAAAAAAGGCTCATCTCGTAAAAGGCTTGGCTTGCAGAAAAGCTTAGCTTAATCCAAATGCATTGACATTATAGTTGATTATTGTTATTAAATATAAGATAATATATTAACATGTATCTTTAGTTAGTTGATTATTGTTATTAAATATAAGATAATATATTAACATGTATCTTTAGTAGTAATCCCCATTCAGGTTCGAAAATATGTGGTTAGAGGAACCTGAATTTTTGGGTCTTGTGCAGAGTTGGTGGGCTAAG
>JAUPMG010000019.1:11197059-11215021 GCA_031762675.1 Pachysandra terminalis
CAAAACCGAACCGAATTTATACAAACCCAACCCAAACCGAGCCGAAGTCTGTTCGGGTCGGTTCGGGTTCAGTTTTAACCGACCCAAGTTGCACCCCTAGTTTGAAGTTTTGAACCAGCTAAGGACATCTTCAAGTGAGGCTGTGACAGATCCAGTTGATGGTGCCTATCGTCGGTCGCCTGAGTGTGGTCCGTACCCATCAAAAGTGCTCCCCGCTCACTCTTCTTCTTTGGATTTTGCAGCGGATTCTGTGTCTGCACAATCTTCTATGTTTGGGTTGATTAAGGAACGATTCGAGGGTCCTTCCACAGGTGATGACAATCGAGCTGTAGAGGGTGATTCTAATAAGGGGTTGGGTTCTGATGGTTTCGTGGGGTCAATCATGGGGTACTCTTCTTCTAATTTTTGTGTCCCCTCTCATTATCTCTCTGATGCCACTAGTGCTCTTCCCAGGAATGTACATATGTTTGGTGAACCAGATTCTGAAGGTAGTAAATACTAGGTTGAGGCGTTGGATATCCTTCTAGTGTTAGGACAAGAGGTATGGATAGGAATTGACGCGTACTGTTCGCAAATGAGGTCTTTCGAAAGATGTAGTGCCAGGATGGGAAGGATTTAAATTCCTAAAATATCTGAGAGGACTAAAAGAGATGACTAAAAGACGGATTAAAGAGGTATTTAGCTGGCCACCTGAGAAGAAAAATGCCATTTTGGAAGGGATCTAGAAAATCGACAGAATGGAGGAAACTAGGATTCTTGATCAAAGTAAGAGAGAGAATACGAGGAAATTGAAAGAGGAGATGGAAGAATTGTTAAAACAAGAAGAATTGTTTTGGAGTCAAAGATCAAAGGTGAAATGGTTGATGGAAGGGGATGGAAATACCAAATTCTTTCATAAGATGGCGAATTTCATGAGTAAGAAAAGTGACATGGTTTCTTTGGAGATTAATTGAGTTCTGTCCGATGATCACAAGGACATTGAAGAGGAGCTATCTAACTTTTACTCAAATCTGTACAAATCTGAACAAGTCTACAAGTTTGATCTTTCGATGTTTGATGGACCTAAACTGGATGTGGGAGAAGCAGTAAATATTGTCAAAGACTTTGAGGAAGAAGAGGTCAAAAAGGTGATTTGAGAGATGGATAGAAATAAGGCCCCAGGTCCTAATGGCTTTTCAATGGCCTTTTTCTAGGATTGTTGGGATTTCATTAAAGTGGACCTTTTGAAGATTTTTAAAGAATTTCAATCAAGTGGGATAATTAACAAAGCCACAAATGTAGCTTTTCTAGTGCTGATTCCCAAGATCAAAGGGGCTTCAAAAGTTAAGGATTTCAAACCCTTCAGTTTGGTAACCAGCGTATATAAGATCATTGCCAAAGTTTTGGCAAACAAAATAAAAGGGGTCATTGGTTCGGTGGTGTCAATGAATCGGTGTGCTTTATCTAAGGTAGACAAATTACAGACAACATTTTGATTGCAAATGAGTGCATTGAGGAAAAAAATTAGAAAAAGAGAATCGAGCTTTGCTTTTAAAGTAGATTTGGAAAAAGCCTATGATTGAGTTGAATGGGCATGTGTGGACTCGGTCCTTAGATGGACAGGTTCCCAGAAAAATGGCACACTTGGATCAAAGGATGCTTGAAGAATGTCAATTTCTCATTTTGTCTAAATGAGGGGATCTCAGGGTTAGTACCATCGTTTAGGGGCCTACATCAAGGTGATCCTTTATCTCCTTTTCTATTCACACTTGTCAATGATGTTTTGAGTGGTCTTCTAAAAAGAACGGAGGAAATGGGCGAGATTAAAGGTTTTGAGGTTGGAAGAGATAAGGTGCCTTTGTCCCATTTGCAATTCGCAGATGATACAATCCTATTTCTAGATGTGTCAAGGGACACTATATTTTGGACCAAGTGCATCCTTAGATGTTTTGAGATGATTTCAGGGCTTAGTGTTAACTTGGAAAAAATTGACCTGTTTGGATTTGATGTGGATGAGGGCTTCCAAAATGAGTGTGCTTAGGTGTTGGGGTGTGGGGTGTGGGGTGGGGGAATGGCCCATGAAATACTTGGGTATGTCTGTGAAGGGAAATTATCGTGGGGGTCAATTGTGGGAACCAGTCATTGAAAAGATGGATAAAAAGTTAAGTGTATGGAAAAGAAACTACCTCCCTTTGGGTGGCAGGATTACCCTCATCCAGTCTTCGCTTAGCAACCTACCAACCTACTACATGTCTATCTTCAAAATGCCAAAAAAAGTGAGTGATAAGATTGAAAAAATGCAAAGAGAGGGATGGGGAAGGTAAAAAGAGAGATCATTTAGTGAAGTGGTTAGAAGTTTGTAAGTCAAAGGAGGATGGCGGTCTTTCTCTGGGAAACATTCAAAACAAAAACAAAGCTCTTCTCGGAAAATGGCTTTGGAGATTCAGTATTGAGAGAGATTCATTGTGGAGATCCATTATTGTCAGTAAGTACAGATCCCATGAAAATGGGTGGGATATCAATTCGATCGGCTAGTCCTTGGAAAGCTATTTCTGGTATATTTCAATATTTTCCAAAAATGTGTGAGATTTTCGGTTGGGTCAGGGTCGTCTATTCGTTTCTGGTTGGATCATTGGTGTGGGGATTCCATTCTAGCGTCTAAATTCCCAAGGATTTTTTCGTCTCTCCACTTGTAAAAAGTCTATAGTTTCTGAAGTGCTTAGCTGGTCTATTTGGGGTCTTCTATGGAATCTTCCTCTCATTCGGGATCCTAGGTTGATTGATATCAATGAATTGGCTTCTTTGTTTGTACTACTAAAAAATTTAGTTATTGATGTGAATACCCAGGATTCGAGAATTTGGTGTCCGGATCCAAGTGGTCGTTTCTTTATTAAATCTTTTTGTTTTGTTGTTCGTCCAGATCAGGTGTCAAATCCTTCCATTTTCTCTACCTTCTCACTTTGGAAAGCCAGGATTCCTCTCAAAGTTAAAGCGTTTACTTGGTTGACTCTCTTATATCGGATAAACACTGCGGATATGTTGCAACGAAGGAGACCTTTTATGTGCTTGTTCCCCCAGGTGTGCCCAATGTGTCTTGGATCTGGGGAATCTGTGGATCATTTGTTTGTGGGCTGTTGTTGAGCAAACCAAATATTGAAATATTTTCTCAAATCAGTAGGGGTCGATTGGGAGAGGCCATGCTCTGTTCTTTTGCTGTTCTCTCAATGGAGATTTCCAACACTTGGCAAGAGGGGCCAAATCATAAATGAATTGGTGTTTTTTTGCTACTCTTTGGGGGACTTGGAAGGAAAGAAACAACAGAATTTTCGAAGATAAGAAAGTCAGCTTGGGGGTTTGGATAGAATCAATAGAAAGTTTGGGGCCTTTTTGGGCAAGCATTTTACAAGACTTTAGAGACGTGCCTAGGTCAGATATCTTGAGATGTTGGGAGACTGATTTATATGTAGATTGTGAGCAGTTTTGTGAGTTGGTGGATGCCAAACTTTTGGCTCTGTGTTTGTGTTGTGTTGTATTGTAGTCTTTTCTGTTTTGTTTTCCCCCTCTTGTGGAAACCTTGTACTTTCCTTCCTCTCTCTTTTTATAAAATCTTTCATTATTCAGTAAAAAAAAAAGGATATATAATAAGCAATTAGATCAGTGTTATGCAAATTGTGATCACTAAGAATAACTTGGAAATTGAATTTTACATGCATTTGGTTCTTTCTTCTCTTACCATGATCAATATCTTGGAGTCCCTAAATGATGTACATATGTCCAGTTGTCCAGATGAATTAATTGTCCCACATCCTTTTTTGATCTATTCAGTTTCTGTGCACATTTCATAGATCTTTACACTTGTATGATTGCAGACATTTTTATTTGTAAATTCCAATTTCAGGCTTGAAGAGCTTCAAGTTTTGGATATCAAGTTCCTTTATGGATGTACAAAACCTACAATTGTAGTTCTTTATCAGGTTTTTGCGTCTATTCCCGTACTTATGCTTCTTCTGAATTGATGGTCCATTCCTTTAATGATAATGGAAATAACTAGAATAACCCTATTGTTTCCATTATTGCAAACTGCAGGATAACAAAGATGCACGGCATGTTAAAACATATGAGGTCGCTCTCAAGGATAAAGATTTTGTTGAGGGTCCATGGTCGCAGAACAATCTTGACAATGGGGCTGGTCTACTAATACCTGTTCCAATGCCTTTGGGTGGTGTTATTATAATTGGAGAAGAAACAATTGTATATTTCAGTGGCACTGCGTTCAAAGCAATCCCAACCAGACCAGTAGGAACCATTGTTACTGAAAAGAGCTAATTCTAATCAGTTGTAGTTTCCTTTTCAAGAATCCCTAGTTCCAGTTCCTTTATAGCTTTATGATGGTGTTTAAATTCTGTTTCTTTATGTCAATTGATGTGTTCACCCAGTCAATTACGAGAGCCTATGGGAGGGTCGATGCTGATGGTTCTCGTTACTTGCTTAGTGATCATGCGGGGCTTCTTCACTTACTTGTCATAACTCATGAGAAAGAAAGGTGGCAGTTCTTTTTCCTTTTTGTGCAATTCTATGACTTAGCAGCTTACCTTGAATAATGAATATCAAAGGTGTCTGCAAAATTAGAAGCAGATTTTAATTTAGATTCATGTAAAATGTTCCTATTATTTTGATCAGTGATGCGTACTTCTGCTCTGAGGTTTGTGTTATCTGTTATATCTTGCAGAGTAACTGGACTCAAGATTGAACTCTTGGGTGAGACGTCAATTGCATCGACAATATCATATCTCGATAATGCATTCGTCTACGTTGGCTCGAGCTATGGAGATTCACAGGTACATTGACACGACTATACTATTTCGCTTGTTCAGAAAGAAATGGATTGACGAAATAAATTCATGTATATTGTTCTTAATATGTCTACACCCCAAGATTGATTCATATTCTTCAATGTAAGGGTTTTCCTTTTTAATTAGGAATAGCATAGTAATTGAATCTGCCGAATGTTTGGTTACTCTTAAATCTAATTTTTTTTGTTGTTAACACGGGTCTTTTGTACCCCCAAGTACTATACTTGTTAAAAAGTTTATGATCAGTCAGTCTGTAATTTTGGGTTATGCCTCATTCCAGTGGTGGGGCCTGATTGAGAAGTGTCCGAGTGAATGACTGGATGAGTCATACTTGTGAAATGGAGGTGAAAAAATTGTGAAGGCTCGATTACTTGTTTGGAACTATTTTTTCCATGTATCATATACTCAAATTGTACAATCTATCATCAACAAGGCCATTTCCCAACTAGTTTGGGTTGACAGCATGAATCCTGGTCCACCATGTAGACCATCAAAATCTATTTCTTCAGTTGAGCTATATATTTTCAAATCTTTCATCACCTACTCCTATGTTCTCATAGGCCTTCCAATACCCTTTTAGTGGATTCAATTGTACAAGCACAGACATTTTTCACTTGCACCATAGTTGATCTTTGTTTAACGTGCAAATCAAAGAGATCTTGGGGTCCCCTATTACCTTTCTTTTTTTTGATTGTGGTGGAAGCAATTAGTAGACTTATTCAAAAGGTAATGAGGGCAAATCGTTTCGAACGGTGTGCTGCTAAGGAATGGGGGTCCAAGTATTTTTCATTTGCAATTCGCTGACGACATACTTATCTTTTGAAAAGCAACCCAAGAGAACCTGGTTGTGTTTAGATGTCTTTTCTTATGTTTTCAACTGGTATCAGGTCTTTGAACGATCTGAATAAGAGTGAATTGATTGGTGTAGGGGAGGTAGATGTTTCGAGTTATTTTGGGATCCAGAGTTTGGTCCTTACCAATGACATACCTTTGATTATCCCTGGTTGCAACGTACAAATTTTCATCGATGTGGGGAAGGATTTTGGAGAGCTCTGAGAAGAAATTGTGAGTTTGGAAGTCTAAGATATCTAAGGGTGGTATATGATTTTGATTAGAAGTCAACTTTCTGTCAATTCTTTAGATTTCGATGGAGGTGGCAAATGGAATTGAAAAATTGCAAAGGAACTTTCTTTCGAGTCGTAAGGGAGAGGGTCACTAGTAATACTTAGTCAAGTGAAGTGAGGTTTGAAAACCAAAAGATCTAAGAGGGTTAGGGATTAGGGGACTGGTGAAATTCAATGAAGCTTTATTGGGGAAGTGGTTGTGGTGTTTTTTACAGGAGAGGGAAAGTTTATGGAGACAGATTATGGTGGAAAAGTGTAGTTTTGGTTCGTGTGAGTGGTCATCTCAGTGTTATCAGGGCACCTATGGTGTAAGCCTTTGGAAAGCTATAGCCAATAATATTGACAGATTTTCAGCTTGTACTTGGTTTGAGGTTGGAGAGGGCAATAGGGTGAACTTTTGGGTGGATCATTGGGTTGGCTGTTTTTCCCTTAGTAGGGAGTTTCTTGATCTCTTCACTATATCGTTAAGTCAAAATGGGAGTCTGATACTTTGTCTAGGAATCAGCAAGGATTATCTTGGAATTTCAATTTTAGGAGACCCTTGTTCGATAGGGAGATGGAATCTGTATCATTGTTACTTTTGGTGTTACATGGGGCCGGATAATAGGAGATGGATTTGGGACAGCAAAGAGCAGTTCTCGGTGAAATCATTCTTTCTTGCTCTCTCCAATTCAGATGCAAAGTTTAAGCTTGAAAAATTACTGCAGCAAGTGCAAGTACCACCTAAGTATGGGTTTTCATGTGGATAGCGGCAATGGATAAGATTCTCATGGTTGATCATTTGATTGCTAGGGGTTGGCCGATTCCAAACAGAAGTATTATGCGTATCATGACTGAAGAAAATTTAGCTCATCTACTGTTGCATTGCAGTTTGACTCATGAGATACGGTGTTTCTTTTTGAATAAATTGGGTATAGAGTGGGTTATACCTAGAGATTTAGAGGCATTTCTTTGTAGCTGGGGGTGGAAGAAAGGACGCTTTAAGAAGGCAATCTTATTGAATATTTTCCCATCAGCAATATGTTGGACCATTTGGAAAGAGAGGAATAGAAACTTGCTCAAAGGAAAGGTAAAAAGCATAGGTATAATCATTGATCAGGTGATATCCATCCTCTTCTCTTGGATTTTATCGTCCTGAGTTTAGTTCTATCTCTTCAATTTCTTTTAGGGGTTTTGAGATTTTTTCTAAGCATTAAGATTAGTTGTGTGGGTTGGGCATTTATAGTTTTTTTGGACTACTCAATAGACATCTTGTAGACCTACTAATGTACACTCTCCGATTACATATGCATGTCAGGGAGGGCAAAGTTATCTTTGTACTTTTTTATTTTCTTACATATTATACTAGTACTATACACTCTCTTACATACGCAGCTTGGGGAGTTAAAGTGATCTTTGTCCTTCTTTATATTATACTAGTACTGTGCACTGTTTTATTGATATAAAAAAAATGTACGAACCATCTCAATTGTACTTCTTCCGATGTGGGTCTAGGAAGAACTGAAGCAGACACATTAGAAAAGCTCGCCCACCACTCATAAGAAACCAAAAATCTGTCCAATTTCGACATCGAAGGAGAGTTTTGATTATTAGACCTTGTAAACTCAGCACCCCTTAATGGAACATCCACCAGTGCCAACCTCCCTATAAAGTCTGAAAAATCCCTCATAACTTAAGAGGAATAAGAACACCCCAGTCTTGCTGTGATTCATCAAAAAAAAAAAAAAAAATCATTTCAAGCCTTCTTGTTGTTTTCAGTCTCATATAAAGGACTGGCTGTCTTGAATGGCATAGCGGTATCCAATAGTCAAGTGGTTGGAAGAGGACATTGATGATGATGATCTATAGAAGAAACGTGATAGAGGTATTGATTCTTTATAGTATAATGATTATAGGGCTATTACAATATTTACCTCTCACTCTCTTATGATTGATATCTCAACATTAAGGTGCATGTACTAGTGTTTAAATTACCATGTTCATAGTATTATCTAAAGTTACATTTATTTGAACCAGTTGTCTGAACTACGAATTTCAATATTTCTTGTGCCATCATGATTCTGTTTGTGTTTGTATTTTCTTTTTTTTTTTTTTCCTCATTTGATGCTTGTATCCTCTAGCTCACAACTATGAAAATTAATACTACAAGTTTCAATGCAGCTTGTAAAACTTAATCTCCAACCTGATGCAAGCGGTTCATATGTAGAAGTTTTAGAACGATATGTCAATTTGGGGCCCATTGTTGATTTCTGTGTGGTTGATCTTGAGAGACAAGGCCAAGGACAGGTTGTTACTTGCTCTGGAGCTTATAAGGATGGCTCTCTTCGCATAGTTCGAAATGGTATAGGGATTAATGAACAGGTGTGGCTTATTTCAACTGTTTTTTCCATTCTTTTTTGTTCCAAACTTCTCCCTCTTCAATTGTAGATTGTGAACTTATTGATATTTAATTATTACCTAACAGGCATCGGTAGAACTTCAAGGCATCAAAGGGATGTGGTCTTTACGATCTTCTACTGATGATCCGCATGACACCTTCTTGGTTGTCAGCTTTATCAGTGAGACAAGAATTCTAGCAATGAATCTTGATGATGAGCTAGAAGAAACTGAGATTGAAGGTTTCTGTTCTCAAGTGCAGACTTTATTCTGCCATGATGCTGTGCATAATCAGCTTCTACAGGTGTTTTTTTTCCTTACTGTGACCCAATATAAATCCGTTCTTTTATATTTGTTTTTAATAGGGTAAATCATAATTTTTATAATTAAGTTGGCCCAACACGGGCATTGTTGATGAAGGTGCATCCTTGGTAGCATTAATTCTAATCTTTTACTGCCGTTGCAATGTCTCAAGTGGATATAACTTACAAATTTGTGTTGGAAATAACTTGCATTAGATATGCTGAATCTACTACGAAAACCTAAATTTCAACTTTTTGACATTTGACAAAATCAATCTGATAATGAAGAGGGAGTTCATAGGGAGATGTTATTCCGGGGCTTGCCCACAGAGGACATACCTCATGGGGATTGATGTTGTACTATTAGGACAGTAGTAAACTGAAATTGTGGCTTAACATCTAGATAAATAGTAGTAGTAGTAGTAAACTGAAATTGTGGCTTCACATCTGGATAACTTTTATGGTTTTGACCAAAATCTTGTTGATTCTAGTGGTGTTAATGGGTACTTGATACCTGACAAACCCAATAAAGGTTCAGTTCTGGTTCTATAAAGATGGCCCCGTTAAGAATTGGACCTATCTGGGTATACCCAATCAATACCCATCGGGTATTGGGTCTCTTAGGTTGTTAAGTGCTTTATTATTCTTCATATCCTTATAGGTTGTTATTCATAAGTTGGTTGGCGCAGAACCAAAGTGAATTTGTGGGCGGTAGACAAATTCTTGACGGGGTACTTATTGCCAATGGGTGTTTGGACTCTAGAATTGCTAAGGGGAATGGTGGCCTGCTTTGTAAACTTGATATGGAGAAAGCTTATGGTCATGTTGACTGGAATTTTCTTCTGTATTTGTTGGAGAGGATGGGTAGGAAGCAGAAGAACTGGATTAGTATTTGCATTTTTTCTGCATCGTTTTCTGTACTTGTTAATGGTGAAGTGTTGGGGTTCTTTAAGGCTTCCAGAGGAATCAGGCAAGGCGATCCTTTGTCCCCTTTTCTTTTCTTATTAGTTTCTGAAGTGTTAAGTAAGATGCTTACTTTAGGCTTTAGGCTTTAGGGCTGGTCTTTTGGAAGGATTCAAAGCGGGGAGTGAGAGTCCGTATATCTCCCACCTTCAGTTTGCTGATGTACCTTGGTGTTTTGTGGTGATTCTAAATCACAATTAGGGTACTTGAGGGGTATCCTAGTGTGCTTTGAAGCAGTCTCGGGCCTTAAGATAAATCGGGCTAAGAGTATGGTTTTTGGTGTTGGAGTGGTTGGTGGATTGCAAGACCTTAGTGACATCTGGGATGTGGGATTGGATCCTTGCATACTACATATTTGGGTTGTTCCATTGGGGTCGAGATTCAAGTCTAAGGTTGTGTGGGAGCCCACATTGGAGAGAATGGAGATAACGTTGTCTTCTTTGCATGGTAGGTTTCTTTCCAAAGGTGGTAAGCTGGTTTTGGTGAAGTCGGCTCTCACAAACCTTCCTACTTATTTGGTGTCGGTGCCGAAAGTTCCGGCTTCTATTGCTGTTAGATTGGAGAAGCTGGAAAGAGATTTTTTGTGGTGTGATAGTATTGGCAAGGGGAAGTATCATTGGGCCAGCTAGGATCTAGTGTGCAAGCCTCGAAGATTTTGTGGGGTTGGTCTACGTCGGATGCGTGATTTTAATGAAGCTCTTCTAGGGAAATGGCTGTTGAGATTTGGGGAGGAAAGGGATAGTCTTTGGAGGAAAGTCATTGTCGGGAAATATGGCTGTAATGTGGAGAACTGGATGACTTTGGATCATAGTAGACCGTGTGGGGTGGGTTTATGGAGGGCAATAATGAGTGTGGCTTCTAAATTCCAGGAAGGTATTTGGTTTAAGATTAGGAATGAGAGGAGAGTGAAGTTCTGGGAGGACATATGGTGTGGTGATGTCCCTTTAAAGTGTAAATTTTCTGTCCTATTTAATCTTACAGTTAATAAGGATGAAAGGGTTGGGGATATTTTGAGAGTCTAGGATGGGATTGTCTTTTGGGAGCCGAAATTCAGGAGAAATCTTTTTGACCATGAAGTGGAACCTATGGTGGAACTTTTGCAAGATCTTTATTTGGTTTAGGTGGGGAGGGAGGAGATAGGAGAAGCTGGACTTGGGAAAAAGGATGGTAATTCTTGGTTAATTCGTTTTTTGGCTCTTTAATGGATGCTGAACAGGTTTTTGAGGAGGAGAGATTGATTTGGGAAATGGGGCTGCCATCCAAAGTGGCTTTTTGCTTGTGGTTGGGCTGGCAGGATAAGATTCCTTCTGTGGACCATCTTAAGAGTCATGGTTGGCATGTCCCGAATAGGTGTGCTTTATGTAAGAAAGAAGAGGAATCTGTGGATCATCTTTTTTTTTTTCAGTGTGAAATGGTGAGTAAATGTTGGGAGCTCATCCTTGGGAAGTTTGGACATGTGGGGATTGATGCTATGTCATTTAGGGAGTTTATTCATGGGTGGGGAAGAAGAAATTATAAAGGGCGTGTGAGGATCCTTTGGAAGTTGTGCCCTGGAGCAGTGATTTGGACTGTGTGGAGAGAGAAATTCCAGAATGTTTGATGACATTGAGGCCTCTTTTGAACTGTTGTTTAGTAGGATACTTTCGAACCTGTTTTTTTGGTCCTCTTTGCGTTTGGACAGTGGAGGGGATGGTGGCTGGGACACATTGTTGGGTACAAGGTTATCAAAACGCCTAGGCTAGCCCAGGCGATAGACTTGGCCATCGCCTAGCACCTAGGCGCTCGTCTAGGGTACATTTAAAAAAAAAAAGCAATGATAAATAAATTCCATAATGTCATTTACAGAAATGGAATATGCCAATATTTGAAATAACAGTTAATATAACATGAAGTTTATCAATATAACCTAACGCAATAGAAAACAGAAAACAGGGACCGAGAGAAGAAAAAAAACAGAAAATAGAAAAAATAAAAAGGAACAGAAAACAACTCTCGATTGATTGAGAGAGAGAGAGAGAGAGAGAGAGAGAGAGAGAGAGAGGGATTTGCAAGAGATGAAACAAAAAACAGTAAAAAAAACAGAACAGGGTCGATCGAGAGAGAGAGAGAGAGAGAGAGAGCAATCACATACCTGATTTCAAGGTTTGATGACTCTGAACGAACGGGAGAGAAGAGGGTTTATTTCTTTGAGCTTAGGTCTTCCAATCTCCACTGAAATGTTTTGAGCTTAGTCTTCCAGTCTCCATCAAACTTATTTCTTTACTCTTTAACCTTCTTTAACTTTCAAGTCTTCAACTTTTGTAGTTTTAATTCAACATGTTAATTGCTAACAATCAAATATAATTAAAATCTAATTAATAATTAATTAAAATAAAAATAATTAGAAAACTAATTGCAAATAAATCAATTTTACAACCTAGGCGACCGCCCGGGCCAATTAGGGGACTAGGTGGTTGCCCAGGTGCGATCAGCCTAGGCGGGCATCGCCTGGACCATAGGCATAATGCCTATCCACCTAGGCGGCCGCCTTTAATAACTATGGTTAGGTATCATTTCTGATGGGTGATATGGATGAATAGGGTGCTGTTTTTGGGAGGGGCTGGGACTGGGTTGGGGTATACAATTCGTATACATTTTTCTTTTTGGCATACCTGTAATTTTTTACACAATTAATACAATACACTTTAACTATCAAAAAATAAAAATAAAAATATCCTTATAGATAAGGTAATTTGTATGCTTAAATAATTAGTTACCTGGATCTTCAACAATCAATAATCACAAGATTTATAAATTACGTAATCAAGACTAAATGAAAATATGATTTAGTAATTTTTCATTTTTTTAGTGTCAATTTCTATTAGACTAAATGAAAATATGATTTAGTAATTTTTAGTGACAATTTCTATTAGACATTTATTTATTTACTAGAAAAATTCTATATGCTTGGAGGAGCAAAATAGTACCTATATATAAGAATAAAGGAGATGCTCAGAATTGTACCGAGGAATTAAGCTTATGAATCATACCATGAAATTATGGGAACTAGTGATGGAGCAAATGTTAGTAAAAATAACCCAGGTGTTCAAAAATCATATATCTGGAGTTTACCCTATCCTCACTAAGTGGGGTCGGGGGTTCCACGTCACCCAAAAAAAAAAACAAATTAATGGAGAGGTTTAGAGAGGAGAGAAGTATCTTTACATGGTTTTTATTGATCTAGAGAAAGCATATGATAGAGTCCCTAGAGATTAATTTGGTGGGCTTAATGCAGGAAAAAGGTACTAGTCAAATACATTGAAGTTATTAAAGACATGTATGAGGGAGTAGTAACTATGGTGAGAGCGGTGGGCAGTGAGACAACGAATTCTCCGTAAAGATAGGTTTACATCAAGGATCAGCTATTAGCCCCTATCTCTTTGCTTTAATTATGGACTAATTGACTACTCAAATTCAAGAGGAGATGCCTTTGGTGTATGCTTTTTGCAGATGATGTCGTTTTGGTAGACCAAACTAGAGAGGGAGTAAATGAAAAATTAAAGTTATGGAGGGAGACCTTGGAATATAAAGGTTTTAAAATTAGTCGAAGTAAGACCGAGTATATGGAATGCAACTTTAGCACAAAGAATAATAGAGATGAAGCAACAGTAAGAATTAAGAATCAAGAGATTCCTAAAACCTATCACTTTCATTATCTAGGATCAATTATCTATAAAGAGGGGAATATTGATGAGGATGCTGCTCATAGAATTAGAGTTGGATGTCTTAAGTCAAGTGCTTTCAAAGTGCTATGTGATCGACATGTTCTACTTAAACTAAAAGGAAAATTTTGCAGGACTGCCATTAGGCCTGCTATGATGTATGGATTCGAATGTTGGGCAACAACGAAGCAATGTATGCATAGGATGAACGTTGCTAAAATATCGATGTTGAGATGGATGTGTGAGAAGACTCGGAAAGAGAAGGTGAGGAATGAATATATTCGAGGGTTTAGGCGTGGGTTAAATAGAAGGTAAGATGAAGGAAAGTGGGTTTGGATAGTTTGGACATGCAAAACGAAGACCTAGGAAAGCAGCTGTGAGAAGGTGTGAGAGTGAAATCATTGTAGGATCTAAGAGGAGGAGGGGAAGATCAAAAGGAACCTGGATGGATTCGATCAAAAAGGATTTGGATACACATAATTTGACTGAAGATATGGTTTTTGACAGTTGAGATGAAGGAATAGGATTCTTGTTACTGACCCTAACTAGTTGGGATAAGGCATTTGATGATGATGTGTAATATGCACTGAGTGTAATTACTTTATCTTAATTTGATAAATCTAGTTTTTTCTTTTTTTTATAATCATCATAAGTACTAATATATATCAACAAAGCAGGAAAGGGAAATACCCAGTTGTACACCAACAATCTAAATCTAGATTTTTGGAATGGGATTATTGTCATGATAATCAGATAATGTTAATATGAAGTAAACACTTTTGCCAATACTTTCATCTAGCAAGTGTTGGCACCTGTTAAAAATTGGGGTATTTGTCAGTTTGGTTCCAGGACTAATGGTGATCACCTCGGAACTGTAACCAAGTCACCAACAACACCCGGAACCGTTCCATATCATAGGATTCGATTCTGGGACTCGTTGGGTTGACACCATAGTGTTTGAACTCGGACTCGGATCGGGGATCGTCCCGGTCCGAGACCGAGTTGGATCGCCGATCCAGCTTTGGATCGGACGATCCAGAACGATCCATAAAAAAAAAAATTAAAAAAAAACGTTAAAAGGGGTTCGATTATTCTATTTCTCTTCGTGTTTTTTCTTCTTCTTCTTCCCTGTTTCTCTGCAAACCAGACCAGATCAGCAGCAGCTTGCCTTCTTCAAAATCTGAAAAAATGGTGAAAAAGGAAGCATGGAAGAAATGGTGAAAAAAAGAAGAAGCTGAGATGACGATTTCAGCTTGGGTACTCAACTCCATCTATATCAGCTATTCAGCTTGCTTCCTTGAAGCTTTCAGTTTCTGATCAGGTCTTGGAGCCCCCATATGATATCCTAATCAAACCATAACATGAAAATATTAGAAGTAAGTACAAAGAAAGTCGAGATCGAACGGCAAGATCGATAATTATGTCGAAAAACAAACACATACAGATTATAGAGAAATGGTTGGATTTGAGAGACATTAGGTTGGTTCTGCTTCTTCTTCTTCTTCTTCTTTTACTTCGTCTTCTTCTAATTCAATCCCGCCACCTGTTTGACAAAACGCTTCAGAATCATGTATTCGACAAAACGCTAATTTGGATTCCAAATTAATAAAAAAAAAATTCAAAACCCCAACTCGGTCCAACTCGGACGATCCGAGATGGATCGGACGATCCAGATTGCCGATCCCGAGTTGGATCATCCGATCCGTCTCGGGATTGGACCGAGTCAAAGAATTTACCTTTAATATCGGATCGGTTCCGACTCGGGGATCGTCCCGGCCCAATCCCGAGTTGGATCGTCCGATCCATCTCGGGATCGGACGATCCCTTACACTATGTTTGACACCCCTAGTTATTTCCTTGGCTACAATAAATCTTGCAGAATAAAACAAAGGCAATTTTTTCTTTTATTATTAGTGTTTTATTATTGTTATTATTTTTCAATTTCCAAAAAATACATAGAGAATGTCAGCATAAAATTGGCTATCATAATATTGCAGTATATTAATGGTTTTGCTGGAACTTTGAACAAACCTAATTTTATACTTGAAAGTTTGTAGAACCCCTCTCTAAAACCTCTATTTCTCTTGGAAGTTCTACCTTGATTGTATTAATCGCTCAACATATAATAGTAATATATACAAACACATGTTATAAAAGGTTTTCTGATTTCTCTCACAAACATGGTTCAAAATATTGTATCGAGGTAGCATATCAGTTAGGCAAAAAAGGGATACGTATTGAGATACGCGTGGAAACGTTGTAAAAACTATGGATGCAGTGAATACGCATGGAGAATGATGGATACTTAAAACAAGTCTCATTTAGATGCGAAAATGAGTTAAAAATATGATAGATTATCATGTTTTTCACATCATACACCCATACACAATATATATTAATGTGGAAACAAACTGGTACGCGAGCAGGTGAATAGCAACTTAAACAAATAGACATCTAGATCATTACTTGAAATTTGTAGATCCATATAATTGAACTCTAAAACATGTTTTAGACGTAAAAAGTATAATTTGGAATGGAAAACATACTCTTACATTTCATACCTTGAAAATCTGTGCTTGAAGAGGAAAGGTGCGTTTTAAGCTCCAAATATTAGTTGTTTTCAATTTCACTTGGGGCCGCTGGAGGCTTACCTGGTTGTTAACTTCAGGACCCCAGGGATTAGTCGTGGTGCACGCAAGGTTCCCCCGGACACCCTGGTTATCAAATATATATATATATATTAGATGTTTTCAATCAAACTAAGAAGATTTTTTTGGACGAAATTTATATTTCAATGGGGTTTGGTTTTTTGGTTAAGGAGAGAGAGAGAGAGAGAGAGAGAGAGAGAGAGAGAGAGAGAGAGTTTAACAATGAAGCAATGGTTCATTTTTCACGCTTTTACATGTAAAAAGGCAGAGGTATTACATGTATCGAGTGTATCGGTTAAATGCACTTGATATATTGTAGCATATAGGCCGTATTGACCGTTATGGTCAATATGTTACATGTATTGACTTATACAGTGTAGAAATTAGTGCATCCTAAAATACACCTGTTTATCGTTTCGACACTGTGGATACAAGATACGTATTGACCGTACCGGTGGATAAGATAATATATTTTGAATCATGCTCCCAAAGTTTAGTTTATTGGTGAGACATGTGCTTTTTGGCCACTTGGATAGATGGAATGGCCAATCAAACCATCCATTTAACAAAGGACCCTTTGTATAGACCATGTGGATAATTCGATCACCCAGACACCATTTGTGCCTGTTTATTGGACATTTGTTATGTATAAGGCCATCCATTGACTTTATGTTCTTAATATTGATTTGGTTTTTAGTAAGAAAGATTTTACAATAGGGTGTTATTGTTTTTTCCATATGGCATATGTAGTTGTGGCTGATACTTGATATGTGAAGAAGGATCATATGAAAGAGAACACAAACAAGTGGGGTCATTCCAATTTTACATCCTCTTTATCCTTGGGAAAAACTTTTATGCACTATGGCATAAATTGTATCCTTATAGCAGTTATGGCATGTAAGTCGACGTACATATGAATTTAATGACTTTTGCAAAGCAAACATAAATTGCAACTAAAGCTAATAGACCATGTAACTCCTATTATGAAACTGCTATATGCAGATGGAACTGATAAAGAAAAGGTTTATTAAGCTTTTGCTCTCAAATGAATTGCATAGTTAGAACTGAATTATTTAATTCAGAAAATAGTTATAAAAAAAAATAAAAAAATATGAAAAATCAATTTAAATACCCTTGATTGTATGTCAAAATGATTGGTAAGAGTTTTTCTATTAGGCAACACTAAAATGGTTCCGCCCTTAAATTAATCTTTCCTTAGCACATGCTTGTTATCTTATTATGATTCATATTATGGGATCCTGCCTCTTTTAGCATTTACTGAAATCTCACTGGTTATTTCATATTAATTGCAAAACTTCGCTGAAGTCTAACACAATTATATGCCAAATAGCAACTTTACCTTGAAAATTCTCATTTTCAGGTGTGCGCGGAAAATTTCTATTGAATCAAAATTTCATATTCAACTAAAACTATTATGATTTTGTGTTAAATTAAATAATTATTTTCTAAAAACGTGAAAAAGAACCAAGTGCCTTAGAAATAATTCTTAGCATAAAAAAAAAAAGAGAAGTCATTGGGGGAAATTTTGGTTCGGCCACATCCTTTTTTTCTGAGTCAATCAAGTACAAAGTATGCCTCTCCTGCACCTGATGAATGGTAGTGAATTATTAGAAAAATATCATCTGTCTTGGATATGGAACAGAGGAGAAATACAATGATCATACACTTTACATATCTCCCAGTAAGTGTACAACTTTTCAATATCTTTCATATCGTAGAGCCATATTGAAAGCGTAAACTAATTAATCCTCAAAATAGATGCAATGACTGCCAATTGCTTTAGATGTTACTTAATACATTGAAATCAGTGTTTTTAAAGGCGTGCGAGGCGTACGCCTCAGCATGTGAGGCGTACGCCTCACGCTATTTTGGACGCCTCGCATGTGAGGCATGCGCCTCATGTGCATATAGTATATGGAAAAAAATTGATTATTTATTATTTGTTTAGTTTTTATTTGTGTAAAAATTCATTTTATACTTGTACTAAGAAGAGAA
>JAUPMG010000019.1:11218808-11251332 GCA_031762675.1 Pachysandra terminalis
CGACAACCACCCCCCCCCCCCCCCCCCCCTTCTACACGGTCAATGTCCCACATAATCAAGACCTCCCAGACGCCCTAGAGAAGGTAGAAAACCCATTTAATGTTCCGAAGCCTCCAAATTTTCCTTATAAGCCCCCTCTCAATAGACTGTTTTTTAGTCTCCTGAATGACCACTATCCAAGGTTTGACGGATCTGCATAACTCCTTAACTGCCCTTTTCTTTTTTCTCTTCACCTACCAAGCCTCTAATGTTCCAGCTTATTACCCTCATTAATCACTAGACGAAGGACCGCCAAAACGTTTTGCATTGCTATTCCTCTTATCATACTGCAAGCTCCACTCTAGGTTGCGCATCTCTCTATTTTTCGAAGAGTGGACTCCCTGCTACACCTTCCCTCCTCTTCCTAAATCTAGAAACTACTTCTGGAATGCTAACAGATGCACCCCTATTATCTGAGGCTTCCAACCTGAATAATTTGTCAATATCCTCAACCCCCACTCACTCATTGGCCAAAGACCCCACACTGGTTTCTACGCAATTGACTTCTTGACCACTCTTAAACTTATCCCCTACAATTTCCCTCACCTCCCCATCTCAAGCAACACACTCATCCATCATAGTGCTCCAATTCTCATCAGTCCCGACGTTAAGGAAACCCGAGGTCGGAATATTTTGTTTTGAGTTCATAATAGTGGCTGAATGTGGCACGCGAGTATTCACAATAAGCCTTCCGGACCCTGGTTCAAAGCACAAATGAAAAGGGGAAAAATGATTAGACCATAAACCAAAAACAAGGAAATGCCCGTACCTTTTCTAGGTTGCGTTACACTTGCTTGAAGAGGACGAAAGCTGAGGTAAAAGGCTGGAACTGAAGGGACATGAAATACACAAGTTAAAGTAGAGAAATAAGACAGCCCCACTTTCAAAGAATCAATACATAAATCATGCCGCTCAGAACAAAGGCCTCCAATTCGTCCACCAAATTTGTATCATGTAAAGAATCCTCCTGGCCCATTCGATAGTTCCCCCTTTCAATCACAATAAGCACTGCACCCTGAAGGTCTTTACCTGAATCCCCCAATTGACCGTCCGTCTGTTCTTTTTCGTTTTTTCGTGTTTTCTTTGTTTATTTTCTTATTTCTTTGTCTTGTTATCCCATAGTCCACCTCAGACTTTTTTTTTTGCTCGGCAAAGTGTAGTTATATATATAATATGAAGAAAATTACAAGTATAAAGTCAGCTGTACAGAAAATGTATACACCACCTACACCCTTATACCTTATATCCTATAGTATCAGTTAACTATTCCAAAAAGAATTGATCCCCCAAGCAAAAACAGACACAGAGGAAGATCACTCAGGTCGACCCAATTAGAAGCCCAAAAATACATCAAAGATAAAATATGATTCAGAAGACCTCCTAATCTAACTCTTTCTCGTCAAAGATTCTCCTATTACGTTCTAACCAAATAGACCAGCTTACCACTCCAGGAACAAGATTCCAAAACACATTACCCCTGCGCTTAGTGTTCTTCACTCCCCAGTTAAGCAACAACAACTTGAAACTCCCGGGAGGAGACCAAACTCACTTGAATTTAGAAAGGAGAAAAGCCCAACATCTAGAAGACACAGCACAATGAACCAACAAATGATCAACAATCACTTCAGCTTTCTTACATATGCTTCAACTATTTAGCAAAGCCCAACCCTGGCTCTTCAAATGGTCTAAGGTGAGAATTTTATCATGCAAACCCAACCAAAGGAAAAATGCTACCTTAGAGAGACCTCTCCACTTCCACACCACATGTTCTTGAGGAAAAGGACCAATATGGGAAACCAGAGCCAAGAAGAAAGGCCTAACTGAGAAGGCCCCCTCCTTCCCAAAACTCCATCGACGCTTATCACAACCACCCCTAATCTGAATTGCGTGTAACACCGACAACAATTCCTTCAAAGAATCCACGTCTCTATCAAAGAGCAATCTACGAAGTTTCACATCCCAAACAAATTATTCCCCCTGATTAGTCATTACCTCTGAAACTCTCCCATCCCTAGACGAAGCAATGGCACAAATAGAAGGAAATCTCTCGTTAAGAGGCACTTCACCACACCAAATGTCATCCCAAAAGCACACCCTCGTCCCATCACCAAACTGAAAAACAATACCCTTCTCAAACATAGACCCAACACTAAAAATAGCTCTCCACTTGCCCACACCATAAGCCCTAGAGGAAGACAAGGAAGCCCAATCACCATGAGAACTCCCGAATTTACTAGCAATCACTTTTCTCCAAAGACTCTTTCTGACCCAAAACGCCACATGGCCCAGAACCATTTGCCCAATAACGCCACATTAAACCCCTTTAACCTTCCTAATCCCCAAACCCCTTTCCCTTTTAGGCCGACACACCAAATCCCATGCGGCCCAGTGATATTTTCCATTTCCCTCCATGTCACACCAAAGAAAATCCCTCTCCAATTTCTCAATTCTAGCGGCAACAGATGTAGGAACTAGAAGCACTGACATCAAATAAGCTGTCAAGTTAGCAAACATCAACTCACGCAACACCAATTTGCCCCCTTTAGACAAATATCTACCCTTCCAGGAACCAAGCTTCCTCTCCATTCTTTCAAGAATAGGCTCCCAAACCCCCTAGCTTTGAATCTGGATCCAAGAGGAATCCCCAGGTATGTCGTAGGAAAAGAGCCCTTACCGCAACCCAAGATAGCACAAAGATCATCCATCACTTCCACCTCCCCAACCCCAAACGATGCACTCTTGGATAAACTCACCCGCAGCCCCCGACACCGCTTCAAAGCACACCCGAATGCCCTGAGATACCTAAGTTGGGTAGGGAAAGCATCACAAAATATAAGAGTATCGTCAGTGAATTGAAGATGAGACACCAGAGGACAAGAAAGGCCCGGTCTGAATCCCTCCAAGAGATTCCTATCGAATGACTTCAACAAAAGTCTACTCAAAGCTTCGGTGACTGGAATAAATAGGAAAGGAGAGAGACGGGATTCCCTTGCCTCAGGCCCCTGGAAGAGTGAAAAAACCAGCAGCCTCCCCATTAACCAACACAGAAAACGAAGCTGAAGATATACACAATCTCATCCAAAATCTCCACTTCCGACCAAACCCCATACGCCCTAAGATGTACATCAGAAAATCCCAATCCACATGATCATACGCTTCTCCATATCCAACTTACTCACCAGCCCTTTTCGGTCCTCAGTCAAGCGCAAATCAATACATTCATTAGCAACAAGCACACCATCCAAAATCTGTCTATCCCCCATAAAGGCACTCTGCTTGGTGATATAATGGTTCCCATCACCTTCTTCAAACGCTCAGCCAAAATCTTAGACAATATTTTATAGAAGCTCCCCACCAAACTTATAGGTATAAAATCTTTAAGACTGGAAGCCCCACTCACCTTAGGAATAAGAGAACTGAAAGTGGCATTCACACTTCTCTCTAGCCTATTCCCCATGAAGAAATCTTTGACAGCTGCTACCAGATCCTCCTTAATAATCTCCCACCCCTTGTAAAAAGCAATAGAAAATCAATCTGGCCCAGGGGCCTTATCACCATTCAAGCAGTCCACCACCCCTTTAACTTCCTCCACCGTGACCTCCCTCTTAAGCCAATTCCTATCTTCATTAGAAATCATATCAAAATGCACCCCATCAAATTTTGGTATGTATCCCACTTTTTGCTTAAACAATTTTTCATAAAATTTATCCACCTCCTTGATATTCTCCTTCCCTTCCACCACCCCTTCCCCCACCACAAGCCGATCAATAGAGTTGGCCAAATTCCTCGACACCGCAACCTTATGAAAGTACTTAGTATTATTATCTCCTTCCTTAAGCCAAAGCGCCCTAGATTTCTGCCTCCAACATATTTCATTAAGCTTAGCCACCTTCTTGCATTCCAACTTAAGTCTTTCCAACCAACCCGAACGATCCAAGGAGTTCTTATCTTCCTTATCATCGAGAACTCTGATTGCAGAAAAAATCTCTTCCACCTTCTTGCATTCCAACTTAAATCTTTCCAACCAACCCGAACGATCCAAGGAGCCGTTATCTTCCTTATCATTAAGAACTCTGATTGCAGAAAAAATCTCCTCCAGCTTCAAATCTACCCTACCAAACCTCATTACCTAAAAGAAAAACCCTACCAAACCTCTCCCTGTCCCAACACTTGATAATCACCTTCAAAGCTTGAAGTTTCTTGCAGAAAATATGAGACGGATTGCCCACTATGTGAAAACTCCCCCACCGCCCTTTCAACAACTCCAAAAAATTACCATCTTCAAGCTAAATATTCTCAAATCTGAATGGAGATGCACCCTCCTCACAGCATCCTCTCAAGATAGAAGAATAGGCAAATGATCCAATGTGGGTCTAGGAAGAACCAAAGCAGACACATTAGAAAAGCGCGCCCACCACTCATAAGAAACCAAAAATAGGTCCAATTTTGACATGGAAGGAGAGTCTTGATAATTAGACCATGTAAACTCAGCACCCCTTAATGGAACATCCACCAGAGCCAACCTCCCTATAAAGTCTGAAAGATCCCTCATATCCTTTGAGGAATAAGAACACCCCAGTCTTGCTGTGATTCATCAAAAAAAAAAAAAAAAGAATTATTTCAAGCCTTCTTTTGTTGCTTTCAGTTTTATATAAGGACTGGCTGTCTTGAATGGCATAGCGGTATCCAATAGTCAATTGGTTGGAAGAAGACATTGATGATGATGATGTACATAAGAAACGTGATAAGAGGTTTTGATTCTTTATAGTATACTGATTATAGGGCTATCACAATATTTACCTCTCACTCTCTTATGCTTGATATCTCATCATTAAGGTGCATGTACTAGTGTTTGAATTACCATGTTTATAGTATTATCTAAAGTTACATTTATTCAAACCAGTTGTCTGAATTACGAATTTCAATATTTCTTATGCCGTCTAAAGTTACATTTATTCTAACCAGTTGTCTGAACTACGAATTTCAATATTTCTTGTGCCATCATGATTTTGTTTGTGTTTGTGTTTTTTTCTCATTTGATGCTTGTATCTTCTAGCTCACAACTATGAAAATAATACTACAAGTTTCAATACAGCTCATAAAACTAAATCTCCAACCTGATGCAAGCGGTTCGTATGTAGAAGTTTTAGAACGATATGTCAATTTGGGGCCCATTGTTGACTTCTGTGTGGTTGATCTTGAAAGACAAGGCCAAGGACAGGTTGTTACTTGCTCAGGAGCTTATAAGGATGGCTCTCTTCGCATAGTTCGAAATGGTATAGGGATTAATGAACAGGTGTGGCTTATTTCAACTGTTTTTTCCATTCTTTTTTGTTCCAAACTTCTCCCTCTTCAATTGTAGATTGTGAACTTATTGATATTTAATTATTACCTAACAGGCATCGGTAGAACTTCAAGGCATCAAAGGGATGTGGTCTTTACGATCTTCTACTGATGATCCGCATGACACCTTCTTGGTTGTCAGCTTTATCAGTGAGACAAGAATTCTAGCAATGAATCTTGATGATGAGCTAGAAGAAACTGAGATTGAAGGTTTCTGTTCTCAAGTGCAGACTTTATTCTGCCATGATGCTGTGTATAATCAGCTTCTACAGGTGTTTTTCTTTTCTTACTATGACCCAATATAAATCCCTTCTTTTATATTTGTTTTTAATAGGGTAAATCATGTGTTATAAATAAGTTGGCCCAACACGGGCATTGTTGATGAAGGTGCATCCTTGGTAGCATTAATTCTAATCTTTGTCTGCTGTTGCAATGTCTTAAGTGGATATAAACTTACAAATTTGTGTTGGAAATACCTTGCATTAGAGATGATGTCATAAGTATTAAATGTGCTGAATCTACGAAAACCTAAATTTCAACTTTTTGACATTTGACAAAATCAATCTGATAATGAAGGGGGAGTTCATAGGGAGATGTTATCCTGGGGCTTGCCTACAGAGGACATGCTTCATGGGGATTGATGCTGTACTGTTAGGACAGTAGTAAACTGAAATTATGGCTTCACATCTGGATAAATTTTATGGTTCTGACCAAAATGTTGTTGATTCTAGGGGTGTTAATGGGTACTTGATACCTGACAAACCCAATAGAGGTTCAGTTCTGGTTTTATAAAGATGGCCCTGTTAAGAATTGGGTCTATTCGGGTATACTCAATCAATACCCATCAGATATTGGGTCTCTTAGGTTGTTAAGTACTTTATTATTCTTCATATCCTTATAGGTTGTTATTCATAAGTTGGTGGTGCCGAACCAAAGTGCATTTGTGGGCGGTAGACAAATTCTTGATGGGGGTACTTATTGCCAATGAGTGTTTGGACTCTAGAATTGCTGAGGGGAAGGGTGACCTGCTTTGTAAACTTGATATGGAGAAAGCTTATGATCATGTTGATATGGAGAAAGCCAATGAGTGTTTGGACTCTAGAATTGCTGAGGGGAAGGGTGACCTGCTTTGTAAACTTGATATGGAGAAAGCTTATGATCATGTTGACTGGAATATTCTTTTGTATTTGTTGGAGAGGATGGGGTTTGGTAGGAAGCGGAGGAACTGGATTAGTATTTGCATTTCGTCTGCACCGTTTTCTGTACTTGTCAATGGTGAAGTGTCAGGGTTCTTTAAGGCTTCTAGAGGAATTAGGCAAGGCGATCCTTTGTCCCCTTTTCTTTTCTTATTAGTTTCTGAAGTCTTAAGTAAGATGCTTACTTTAGGCTTTAGGGATGGTCTTTTGGAAGGATTCAAAGCAGGGAGTGATAGTCCGTATATCTCCCACCTTCATTTTGCTGATGATATCTTGGTGTTTTGTGGTGATTCTAAATCACAATTAGGGTACTTGAGGGGTATCCTAGCGTGCTTTGAAGAGGTCTTGGGCCTTAAGATAAATATGGCTAAGAGTACGGTTTTTGGTGTTGCAGAGGTTGGCGGGTTGCAAAACCTTAGTGACATTCTGGGATGTGGGATTGGATCCTTGCCTACTACATATTTGGGTGTTCCATTGGGGTCGACATTCAAGTCCAAGGCTGTGTGGGAGCCCACATTGGAGAGAATGGAGAAAAAGTTGTCTTCTTGGCATGGTAGGTTCCTTTCCAAAGGTGGTAAGCTGGTTTTGGTGAAGTCGGCTCTCGCAAACCTTCTTACTTATTTGCTGTCGGTGCTGAAAGTTCTGGCTTCTATTGCTGATAGATTGGAGAAACTGGAAAGAGATTTTTTATGGTGTGATAGTATTGGCAAGGGGAAGTATCATTGGGCCAGCTGGGATCTAGTGTGCAAGCCTCGAAGATTTGGTGGGGTTGGTCTACGTCGGATGCGTCATTTTAATGAAGCTCTTCTAGGGAAATGGTTGTGGAGATTTGGGGAGGAAAGGGATAGTCTTTGGAGGAAAGTCATTGCCGGGAAATATGGCTGTACTGTGGAGAACTGAATGACTTTGGATCATGGTAGATCGTTTGGGGTGGTTTATGGAGGGCAATAATGAGTGTGGCTTCTAAATTCCATGAAGGTATTTGTTTTAAAATTAAGTTTCCTGTCCTATTTAATCTTACACTTACTAAGGATGAAAGGGTTGGGGATATTTTGAGCGTCCAGGATGGGATTGTCTTTTGGGAGCCGACAATCAGGAGAAATCTTTTTGACCATGAAGTCAGGGGCAGAGCCAAAGATTTTGAAAATCATTGTGTATGTATGCCCCTCCACCACCATGGGTGTATGTATGTCTGCCGATCCTTCACGGACTCGGTCCGAGTCAACGATTTTTCAAATTTTTGGATCGGCCAGGGATTGGGGCTCGTTCCTGGCCGATCCCGAGTTGGACCGGCCAATCCGGACCGGGATCGGCCGATCCTTTACACTATAGATAGGAGATGCTGGACTTGGGAAAAAGGATGGTAATTTCTCGGTTTGTTCGTTTTTTGGCTCTTTAATGGATGGTGAACTGGTTTTGAGGAAGAGAGATTGATTTGGGAAATGGGGCTGCCGTCCAAAGTGGTTTTTTTCTCGTGGTTGGGATGGCAGGATAAGATTCTTACTGTGGACCATCTTAAGAGTCGTGGTTGGCATGTCCTGAATAGGTGTGCTTTTTGTAAGAAAGAAGAGGAAACTGTGGATCATCTTTTTGTTCAGTGTGAAGTGGCGAGTAAATACATACTTAACATCATTCTTGATTTGTAGTCTAGAACCTATGATTCAATCAAAACATGCTTTATACTTAGTTATATTGAATTATATTTTATTAGGTTATACATAAACGTGGGGAAACAAACATATATCATTCACAAAGGAACCCACCATGTTAGAACATGGGTTTAGGCTTAAATACACAAGAAATTGAAAGAGAAACTCACATGAACTGCAGAATTCTCTAGTTGGTTCTTCTCTTCATCTTCTAGGCTTCTAGGGTTTAGAGATGCTAGGTCTCTTCTCCCAAAGGTTCTTCTCGTTTTCTTGGGTTTTCTTAAGTTTAGATTGACCTAAAAGTCTTATTTTTATAGTCTTAGGTGTTAGAAAGAACTTATAATCCTAGTACAATTAGTATACTTTTATTTTTGACAACTAAAGACTCCTATCTTATCTAAACCTCCTATTTTCTATCACTTATTAAATCCATACGAATTATCAATGTATTTAAAGTCTAATTAATGTTTTGGGCCTTAAGGAAACTACTTAAGCCCATTAAGCCAGGGTTTTAAATACTGGAACCGGTGATCGCCGGTACGGACCGGTACAGAAAAAAAAAATTTAATTTAAAAATTTCAGATCGCGCCGGAGCGGTGGGATCGGTGGGACCGGTCGCCGAACTGCCAGCCGGCGGTGGACCAGTCGCCAGATCGGAGGGACCGGTCGCCGGACCGCCGGTCCATAACCCGGCGATACAAAGGCTTGTATCGCGGGTTGGAATCGGACCGGTCCCGGTCCGGACCGGTATCGGCCAATCCTTGAAACCATGCATTAAGCTACTTGATTAATTTGATTAAGGCTCATAGTTAATTCCTTAAACCCAATTCAATTAAATAGGCCCAATTCCTTTAAATTAATTCCAAGACTCTTAATTAAGCCCAATGCTAATTAATTAATATGTATTATGTTATAGTGTGTGAGCATACAAATCCTCATATAATAAGTCAATCGAAATTCAAACACATAATAAGTTAAAAAGAGTTTAAACCTATAGCGCTCATATTAGAATCCTATTAAATTACCATTATACCCTTATTATTAAAACAATTTTCTTTTTATGATTTTCGATATCTTACACATAGTGTACAGTGGCGGCATTCCTTATTTACTCATTTTTTCTTTTATTATTGCTGTCTTTCTTTTTCTACTTTGATCTGTACGTCATTGTAGGCGTTTGGATCTTTTTGCACAGACCAGTACACCACACTTTTTTTTTTTTTTTCTGATAAAAAAAAAAGTAAAATACACATGAACTAATTACTTTTCATGGCAGGTTACGGAAAGCTCTGTACGACTAGTCAGCTCTACTTCTCGAAA
This sequence comes from Pachysandra terminalis, assembly GCA_031762675.1. Lineage (NCBI taxonomy): Eukaryota > Viridiplantae > Streptophyta > Magnoliopsida > Buxales > Buxaceae > Pachysandra > Pachysandra terminalis. The sequence goes on from JAUPMG010000019.1 coordinate 11,228,356, forward strand.
GCTGCTTAATGAATGGTGTGCTCCATCAGGATTTTCAGTTAATGTTGCCACTGCTAATGCTACTCAGGTTCTTTCCAAACTTCATTCAACAGTGATATATTAAATCATAATTGTTGTTGCTGGCAACATAAGATTTGTGGTTCTGATGAATAACAGGCAGTTTAATGTAAAAGCCAAATGACACCAAGTAGGCATGCTCATTTGCCGAGCTGAAACCAAAACTTGGAATGCCATTACTTTTTTGTTTGTAGTAGGTTGGCACATATGGATCATTAAAATCTCTCTCCAATGGTCTTTTGGATTGGGTAGCTAGTAACTGAAATATCTAGATTAATTATTCAGTTTGTTCCAGTCATGGCCTATGAGTCCTGGCATCTCCAAGCAAATATAACTCATAGAAATGAGTCTTATGTCTTACTTAGTATTATATGTGTCAAGAATGTATACATCTCTTGGTCTTTCTAATTTACTTCAATATATCATGCCTGGTTTTAATTGTAAGAAGTGAAAAAGGTCACAATGCTGAGTAGTAATAATGTTGTGATGACCATGGTTTTAAATTTCCCTGAAATTTAGTGATATCTCCCTTAAAATTCCCCTTTCTTAAGGGCACGAAAATTTCTATATATCAATATATCCCTTATCATGGGATGTTTCATAACACTTTTTTCTAGGAAATATCGTGATATAGAGAATTTTCCTACCTAGTTTCGAAATTTCACACTCGAAATCGGAATTTAAAACCATGGTGATGACTGCTAAATTCCGTTCTATACACATGCTCATTTATCTGGGTATCCTATTGATGGCCCACCTCTTGCAATATTTTACAGATGATAATTTAACTATCTAATCAGTTCCTTTTTAAGATTCTGTCATCAACTCATTGATAATTGGGGATAAGCAATTAAAGTGTGGCTAGAATATCTAAATGATGTGACTCTTGAAGTACTTCCAAGTCATTGGTTTACTCCTTTGTTGGGTAGCCTCGATGAATAAGCACGCTCAACACATATATGAATAAGTTGGATCAGGTCTATAGGTGGCATATTATCACATAATGTTTTTTAAATGAGTAGTATATATAATTGTGATAGCATCCTCATGGTGTCTGATAAACTAAAACTGATTGGATTTTGTGTTATTATTTTCCAACAGGTTTTATTAGCCACTGGGGGAGGCCATCTAGTTTACCTAGAAATAGGTGATGGGGTATTGAGGGAAGCAAAACATGCTCAACTGGAATATGAGATATCTTGCCTTGACATAAATCCCATTGGTGAAAATCCTAACTACAGTCAGCTAGCTGCAGTTGGAATGTGGACTGATATAAGTGTTCGGATGTTTTCACTTCCTGATCTGGAGCTCATCACAAAGGAGCATTTGGGTGGAGAAATTATACCCCGTTCAGTACTTCTATGTGTTTTTGAAGGGGTATGCTTTCTGTTAAACCTTCTTCACTTCTTAGTCTTTTATCAATGATTATATATAATGTTTGTGCTCAGGAGATTTTTTGACAGGCAATGTAAGGCACCTGTTGGTCAGACTTGAAATGGTTTATCATCTGCATAACACATGACACATGCTGGGATCTGATTTCAAGTGCCCGCGCCCCAAGTAGGATATGGTGTATGCATAATAGTAAACTGATTGGATGATAACAATTATACCATTGCTTTGAATCAAGTCTTAAATATAAAATTTGCAGGATTCACACCTTTGGGAAAGAAAAAGATTAGTTCACACCTTCACATTATTTCTTCAAAAAGGAAATTTTCACAAAAATGGAAGTAGTGATATAAGAGAAATTTTAGTACTCTTAGAAATGGAAATGTATTGAGAAATTTAGAACTTTGAAATGGAATGGTGAGGGAAGATAGTCCACTGGCCATGAGTTGAATCAAGTTTATTTTTGGTGGAGTTTTTTCTATAGTAGACTCCAATGGATGATGGGTCTCAAAACTGCATGTGTGCTACCTGCATCTAGAAATTGTTGAGAAAGCATTTCTATGTTTATTATTTGCCGGTACATTAGATTTTCTTTTTCTGATTCTCCAGTAGCTTCCCCATCTCCATCTGTTAATATGTTTCTCTTTTCAGGTTTCTTACTTGTTATGTGCTCTTGGAGATGGACATCTCTTCAACTTTTTGTTGAACATGAATACTGGTGAATTAACAGATAGGAAAAAAGTTTCTCTTGGGACACAGCCTATAACACTGCGCACTTTTGCTTCCAAGAATACAACCCATGTGTTTGCTGCATCGGATAGGCCAACCGTCATCTATAGCAGTAACAAAAAGTTGCTTTACAGCAATGTAAATTTGAAAGAAGTCAGCCATATGTGTCCTTTCAACTCTGCTGCTTTCCCAGACAGGTATTTAGCCTTCACCCTAACCTTAGTGGCTATTATTCTCTCACTCTCTCTCTCTCTCTCTCTCTCTCTCTCTCTCTCTCCTCACCCAAGGTTTGCCATGTTGATGTCGCCTGGCATGTCACCAAGTGGCCCAGGCGACTTGTCACCGACATGAGGAGGAAAATGGAAATGATGGGGAAATGTGAGATTTTCATGGGTTCCCGGGACCCACCAAGTTTTAAACAACCCTAATTAGTGTCTAAATACATCATAATACATCAAAAAATGCAAAACAAATGTCTACATACCAAGGGACATTACTTCAGGGGGGGTTCACCTACTCGCTGTGGGTTTGCAAACTGTGTAAAAATTGATGTAATATGATCTACTTAAGCTATATCCTCATACATTGCACATCTCACAACTAAAAGCACATGAAAATAAGCAAATAAGATACATACTATACCAATTTAGTCAATCGTATATTAAATAACAAACTGAACAAAGTTAAATACAAACTCAACAGAGTAAAGTACAATATTGTAAATAAACTCAACAAACTCATCATGGTCATAAAAATACATCAAGGTAGAAGAAAGTCGCCAACAAAATACAATAATTATTTTTTCAATTGTTTTTCATATTTTTTTTTAATTTTAAAATTGTCCTTATTTACAATAGTATAATATACTTAAATCATACTTTCAAAAAATTTCAATCTGTTTTTATTTATTTATTTTTATTTTGTAGAATGGTTAAACAATTTCATAGTTCATATTTACTAACGTACAATATTTATTTTATTTTTAAAAATATGTTTAAAAAAATTTGAAATTTTTTCTCCTATGTCGCCGACATTTCGAGCGGCGTGGGGGAATTATCGAACCAATTTGAAAAAAATTCCCCATATGGCTGTCAATGTCCCTATTCTCAAAACCGACAGATAACTAGAGGAATCCCTCTTGAGGGCTTGAAGAAGAACATCAAACTCCAAACAAGTTGGAGAAATTAATCAGTAATGGTTCCAATATATTAGTTTTTCGGCAGATAGAACCACAAATGTGATTCTTGATAACAAAACCAGGCCAAGATCATTTTTCTAATGAAGTTCTTAAACAGGCTTTAACCACATCAAACCTTGATTGATATGGCCAAAAATAATTTTCTGAGAAAAGCAACATTTTCTATTCCTAGTTGACTTCGTTTGGACATTTGTGACTTTATAAGATGTTACTTAACCATTGTAAAATAACAGCATCCTCATTTTGTTAACTCGTTTGGGAAATGAAAAAAGAAGAGAGAAATACCACAATCGGCTCCCTATTCACAGTTTGGCACTAATTTAAACTACATATTCTTTGGCTCTTTTAGATAACTAATTGAATAAACTCTAATAAAGTTAAGGTTGATGCATTGGGACACTTCTTGGGCAGTAAATATATGTTGCGAATAAAACAATGATATTGTTTCCATGTCACTGTTAAAGACACCATAGGCAATCTTCCTTTCCGTAATTCTTACATGATCACGAAATCCGCTTTTGGTTTTACTTTTGCTGTTGTTGAAATTGTACAATTCAATGGGACCCTAGGTTGATTCGAATTGTATGGGAAAATTGGTTTATGTTTGAAGTGTACGACTAAGTTGAAAAGTACGATTCACAGTTTAATCACGGATTCTTACAATTCAAACGATTGATCTTTCACGAACAATGAAAAAATACCAGTTTCTTTTTTACTGAAAAATTTCCTTTTCTTTTTGTTTAATTATTTTTCAGTTGCTTTGAAATCGTGTATGCACATAGGCCGTCTAAATTCTATTCTTACCAGTATCACATATAGCTTCTATATTTTACGAATACGAACAACTAAAGATAAATAGAAATAGACGACTAATAGCAATTCATGCAATTTAACTAGAAATTACAGTATAAAATATCCGAGATAGGCATATAGCTATCCAGGCTACTTTATTGCTAAAGGCACGGACGCGGTGATGCCACTCCCTCACGATAGTCAGATCACAGGTCTGTCTTACCGGGACAGGGCTCACGACAAAGTATACCTTATCGCGATGTTGGCCATTCATGCCGAAGCCCTCCTCCGGCAAACCGAAGTTTGCAGAATTTCTTCTAAACAGCATGCCACCTCAACATAGGTCGTATAAATCATTTAATCATGAAACAAATATCTACCTATAATTCACAATATAAGTCTTAAAACATGAAATAACTATTAAAATTACAAGCACAACTAAATTGTTTATACAAAAAGATCAATACACATACTTATAGGTTGTTGTACTCATATATATGTCTGAAAACTAGAAGTAATTGAATCGACGAACATCACAAAAATCAACAAAGTCCCTATGGTTATTACTTAGCTTAGGTTTTCTTCATTTATCCTTTCTTCTTCTTCTCTTCTTCTCTTCTTCTTTTCTTCTCTTCTTCTCTGCTGTTGTTCTCACTAATTCATCTGAAGCAGCTGTTCTAATTAATCAGTTTTTGAAATTTATATTTAGAATTAGTTAGGTAAATACTAATTACAAGTTTAGGCAATTAACTAACTACTACTTTGTTCCAAAAAAATTAACAACTAATCCTCCATATTAGCCCTAGTTTAACTTAAACTATTCTAAGATTTATCCATTAGAGACGTGTATCTCTAGTTTAGCTCTCCTTTGCCACGTGTCGTTCAAAGAATCAAGGTTACTTTTGACAAGCCCTCAATGGCATTTTCATAAAAAAGAGGATTTCTGAGAGACCTTTTAAAGTATTCACAAACATGCCTTTGCATAAAAGACAAATTAGTGATTTGATGTAGTGTCCTCCTAGGGTTCTTATACCTATTAACAGTAGGAGCTACTAATAATTATGAAGATTAACTTCTAATGAGCCCTCCTTAATTGTAATTAATCTATAATTAGCAGTAATTTCTTAATAACGTCAAGACTTACAATTTTGTTAACTTAGGTATTAAACACTAACTAATTATCATTGCTTATAATTAATTTGTACTTAGCAATAATGAAAGGTTGGGATATTACAGTGTGAGTATCATAAAGGGGCAAGTCCCATGTACACAAGATGTAGCCTTGCAAATAAAACGGCTAGCCTAAGCAAGTTGTACAAAATATGAGAACTGTAGAAATCCAGGCTAGCAAATAATAGCAATAATTGATGCATGCTTCAGTTGTCTTTTGAAAGTTACAGTAAAATTAAGGTATCTTAGACAGTGGGGAGTTCTTGCCTTTATGATCTTTATTGTACATGCATGTTGATGTACAATTAGTTAGGATCCAAATTTTATAATTATTTAGAAGATTTTTGAATCTCAAATTTAACCCCATCATTGTAACCAAATCCCAGCAGACCCATTTGTAGTCTTAGGCTACATATACCATTCATCAAATGGGCCTACACCCGAACTTTTGAGGTTCGTCATATAAATTGGTAGGGCCCGTTGTTAGTTTGTTAAAAGCTGGATGGGCCTTCTATAGCCTAAGCACAGTAGGGGAACTGGCCTAATGTGTATATTATGACCGCTATGCATGACAATTAATAAGGATATCTAGTGTACAAAAGATGATCTATCAGCTGTAACATGATGTTTTAGAGCAAAAATATTATATTTATCTTTTCATTTTTCATTAATGGTTATAATACAAATAAAGGACGCAAGCCAATATTAGAAACTATTATGTGAAGAGATGAGAAAAAATTGGCACCTACAGAATTTCCTCTTCTCTTAATTTCTGTCATGTTCACTCAGCCAGGCAGGGTTAGCCTTGGGCTAGGTTCAACCCTTGCTGGTCAGGCTTGTATTTGGTGCTTGTGTCCATCTCAAGATGGGAATTTTTGGATACAACAACTTAAGTCCTAGACATAGCTTGGCTGGAACCTAGTCCAGTCTGAACTCTCATCTGTATGACTACAAGACTGGTTAGATGAAACTACATGTTTTATCAGGTGATTATTTAGGTTAAAAGTTCTAATTGCGGTCTTCGTTGATTTGTCGACAGCCTTGCAATTGCTAAAGAAGGTGAGCTTACAATTGGCACGATTGATGATATCCAAAAACTTCACATCCGCTCAATCCCACTTGGAGAGCATGCACATCGTATCTGTCATCAAGAACAATCTCGGACTTTTGCCATTTGTAGTTTGAAGTATAATCAGTCAAGCACGGAAGAATCTGACATGCATTTTGTCCGCTTGTTAGATGATCAAACTTTTGAGTTTATATCAACCTATCCGCTTGATACCTTCGAGTATGGTTGCTCCATCATCAGTTGTTCCTTCTCCGATGATATCAATGTTTATTACTGTGTTGGGACAGCTTATGTTTTGTCCGAGGAAAATGAACCGACCAAGGTAATAATCTTTCTTGGTATATCTATTATGCTTTCAATTATCATATTATTTTCAGCAGTTATATCTATAAACAGGATGTCAAGATAGGTTGTACACCTGCAGGGTTGTTTTGTCTTCTTGTTGTGTTTCCCGTGAGGATACTCCTAGGTGAAAATCATCCTAATTGAGGATCATAATGTTTCAAAAATTACTTTTCTAGACCATTCACTGTATATCCTTTATTTACTTCCGAAAGAATGTGATAGTTGGATTGGGAGTCAACTCTTTTTCCTCCCAAGATCACCTGTAAATTGGTTTGTTTAAGCTTTTTTCCATGGAACCTGTTGTAAAAGAAGAAAATCTGTGAAAAGAAAATTTTGGGCAGAATGAAACCTCTGTTAATGTTACCCACAAAATAACGAGCTTAAGTTCTTAAATCTTGGTTTTACTTGTATACATGTGCCATTGTTATCACAGTTAAATCAGATTGGAAAATCATAAGTTCTGGGTTTCCAATAAACTCGGGATTCAATTTATAAGAATATCTTGCATATAAATAATTTTACTTAAATATGATTAATATCTACAAATTCAGAAATAAATTCTACTGAAATTCAGTGTAACCTTTGTATAAATAACATGTCACCAGCCTACCAGACACTCCTGATGCAAAGTGAATCTTGTGAACTCACATGCTGGTGCTAAGTTAATCTTGTCCCATTTGTCAGTTTTGTCATTTCAATAATTTTTCTCTAATATTTTTTCGTTCTTTTTTATAATTTTTGGTATACAGAAAATTGTACTTATTTTGTATATTCCATCATACAATAGATCTCTTTAAAAGTCCTATTTTATAATTTCAGTGCACACACTAGAGATTTCTGGTCTCTCTAAAACCGGTTAGAGATTGGTTTTTCTTCCTTGTAGAAAATGACATAGCCAATCCAGATCGTCCTCTTGATAAGGGCCATCTTAGTAGGCCACATCGATAATCTTTATCCATGTAGGCATAAATTACATGCAGTGTTTGAAATGTCGGCAACATATTGCCAAGGTTGGTGAAGAGAAATGTTTGGAGGAAACTGCTACATGTCGTTTTTCCCCCATGTAATCAAAATGTCAGCGACATTTCTTGTCATCTCGCTGATATTTCGGCAACTTAATGGAAAAGTTACTTAGATAATAAGTTAATTAATTGGCCAATTATCTGTCCAAAAAAATGGTCATTAATTAATTATGTAATTAGTTGTTAGTATACACTATAATAAATAATGTATAAAAATATATAAAAATTATATAACTTGTTAAAAATTTAAAAAAGGCTATGCATTTCTAATGCACAACTACTTGGAAATGGTTTAGTTGTGTTTCTTATTAATATAAAAATTATAATAAATATTATACACACACACACACACACACACACACACACACACACACACACACACACATATATATATATATATATATAAATCAATATTAAAATGAGCTATAACATTTTGGCTATGCATTTTATGACTTTTAGGTTCATTTGCATTCCATTATGACATTATGCAATACTTTATGTTGACACTTGACAGCATGTATGCAAACTTCCTCATTGGGGGATCTTTATTATGTATACAATTTTTTTATCGTATTCTGACATAGTTTGATGTACATGTGTGTGTGTATATATATCACTTATTTATTAATAAAAAAAAGTTCAGCCTTAAGTTCAAGCATTTGGGGATAATTTTCTCACTTTTTCTCAAACTGGGGGAAATCCCTGCCATGTTGTTGACATGTTGCCAGCCATGCTTGAGAACATCGACATTTAAACCTTGTTTACACGTTTATATGACTTTTCCGGTGTTTAATTTTTTTAAATATTCTCTTGAGTTCTGTTCAAAAAAGTCTTAGATTTAGGGGATGCTACTTTTCTATGTGACAAATGAATTTGGGGCCGAAATTTTGATGTGAAGCGGGGCCAGTTGGAAATATATATGGACAAGTGTGGTTTTCGAAATCATATGCCATGTATGAAATCCATGTCGATCAAGGTTCTAACTCCAGTATACATCACAAATCTATCCGGCTTCATGAGTGAATACCAAGTCAATTTGAATTATTTACGAAAGATAATTTTTTCATCTTTAATTTTGGACAAGGATGTGGATGCTGAGTATGAACGAGTCAAGAAATAAGGACACGGACATGTACATACATAAATTTATTCATACATGCATGGATATCATTTGAAAGAGGAAGAAGAAGAAGAAGAAGAAGAAGAAGAAGAAGAAGACGAGGATATAGGAGTACTATGTGTCTTACAACAACGGGATTAGTGGATCATTTCCAACTGCCTCCTTTGCTTTAGAGGTATGATCTAATCTGTTGCAAAGAGTGGGAGCGAGTAGGGTGATGCCTAGGTCGGTAGCAGATGGATTGACCATTGAGATCATGGAAATTCAGACCTGAAGAAGAAGAGGGAGAGGAAGAAAGATGAGAATACGGGTGCACGATGTCTTTCAGCAATGGAATTACTAGATCATTTCTAATTGCATTGCTCCTTTGCTTCAGTGATATGGTCTAATCTGTTGCAAAGGATGGGTGTAGGGTGATGCCTAGGTCAGTGGCAGATACATTGACCATTGAGATCATGGAAATCTAAACCTGAAGAAGAAGAAGAGCGAGAGGAAGAAAGATGAGGATATAGGTGTACGATGTATCGTTCAGCAACGGAATTAGTGGATCATTTCTAACTGCATTGCCTTTGCTTTAGATTTAAGGTCTTGTCTGTTGCAAAGGATGGGAGTGAATAAGGTGATGCCCTTGTCAGTGGCAGATGCATTGACCATTGAGAGGACAGAAATGCAGAAGGATTAGGGAAAACATTCTTCTAGGGAATCTATGTTCCTTTCTCATTTTTTGGGTTATTAGAAAGAGGGAAAAGATCACATCTTTGAAGTCAAACCTTCCATGTGGCCGTTTATTAATGCTTCAAGCTCTATACCCTAGATGCTCACTTATATCTCTGTTACTGTATATTTTTTCCTGATATCAAGATATTGCTGTACATGCCTAATAAGTATTTTACGTGTCAGTGTCATCTTCTTTTCTCAGGGTCCTTATGTGATACTCCAAATAGCTTTTACTCGTGCCAACACTTTCTTGAGAAAACAGCATATAGGCAAGAAAATGGTGTTCACTACTTCGTATGAAAGAGTGATACTTGTATTCATCTTAATTTGTGTGATCTAGTGGTGTTCAACACAAGCAATCATGAATACTGAACTAGGATTAGTAGGATTCTTCTCAAAGGAAATTTGTACGTAGGATTCCAATTGCAAAACTGTTATTTCCATTTTGATTTACTCTGGTTGGAAACAGAAAATCTGCAACTGTAGCATATCTACTTTTTAGCAAAGTTAAAAAACCATATTCACTTTAGAAGTGATGCATTTTATGTCAATTTATTTTCTTTTTTAGGGGAATTGGGGGTTTTCTAGTGACACCAGTACCACAGATCCAAGATTTATTGATTGTTGTAAGCCCATATGCTTTAAATGTAAAATAATTCAACAAAGTGCTGCGAGTTGTTTCCAGCACCAGCAGACCTCTATCTTGGAGGCAGTGATATAAAGTTATATGTCTCAATCACTGATGCACAAGAGTCTCTCTTTATTTTACTGCTCATGCAACCCTTTTTTTTCATTTGTCATTTTTCTTCCAAATGGATTCATTTATGCATTCTCATTCGTCATTTGTATTCTTTTGGTAAACAAATGTAGGGTCGGATACTGGTTTTCATTGTTGAAGATGGGAAGTTACAGCTAATTGCAGAGAAGGAAACTAAGGGGGCTGTTTATTCTCTGAATACCTTTAATGGAAAACTGCTAGCTGCTATCAATCAGAAGATTCAATTATATAAATGGATGCTTAGGGATGACGGTTCACGTGAGTTGCAGTCAGAATGTGGACATCATGGACACATTCTTGCTTTGTATGTCCAAACGCATGGAGATTTCATTGTTGTTGGTGATTTGATGAAATCAATCTCATTATTAATATACAAGGTACGCTGATCAACCATCTGCGGTGCATACAACTATGAGCTATTTGATCTCATCGTCATATAGTTATAATTGTCTTCATTATACATTTTTTTTTTTTAATTTCTCCTACTGATGTACACCTCTCTGGTCTTTTGGGTGGTACGGATGGTCCAAAGAATAAACAGTAAATGTTTTAGAGAAAATGCTATGGACCAGATAGCCTGAATCATCTGATTGATCAAATACTTTGATCTCTTAAAATTGTCTACATTGGGACTATGCTGATATATTTGTTATGTATTTATGACATGTTGGTCAAGTCTGACCATGGTTTTAAATCGTTGTTTAGTTCTAGTCTAAATCGAAACAGAATTCCAAAATTTCTTATTGGAAGATCTGAAAAACTTCATACAAGGCCTAGCCAAAATTGGTTTGATTTTGAAATGTCAAGTTCTGAAGTGGCTCAAAATTTTAAAAAAATTAGTCAAAGTTTTAGAATAGTTGCTGTCTGACCCAAAATTTTCTCAACATTAGTTTGTATTCTTTCTTTTTTTTTTTTTTTTCTACTTGTATTACTTTGGCTTATGTCATTATTTTGGTGCATTAGTGATATCTTGTTATGCTTTAATCATTGGATTTCAGCACGAGGAAGGTGCAATTGAGGAGCGAGCCCGTGATTACAATGCTAATTGGATGTCAGCCGTTGAGATTCTTGATGACGACATTTATCTTGGTGCTGAAAACAATTTCAACCTTTTCACAGTCCGGAAGAATAGTGAAGGTGCCACTGATGAAGAACGGGGCCGCCTCGAGGTGGTCGGTGAGTACCACCTTGGTGAATTTATTAACCGGTTTCGCCATGGCTCCCTTGTCATGAGGCTGCCTGATTCCGAGGTTGGTCAGATTCCAACAGTTATCTTTGGCACCGTCAATGGAGTAATTGGGGTCATTGCCTCACTTCCCCATGAGCAGTATCTCTTCTTGGAGAAGCTGCAGTCAAACTTGGTGAAGGTTATTAAGGGTGTAGGGGGGCTGAGCCACGAGCAGTGGAGGTCATTCAACAATGAGAAAAAGACTGTAGATGCTAAAAATTTCTTGGATGGAGATCTGATTGAGTCATTCCTTGACCTTAGCAGGAGTCGAATGGAGGAGATTTCAAAGGGAATGCGCATTTCGGTCGAGGAGCTTTGCAAGAGAGTTGAAGAGTTGACAAGATTACATTAACCCATTCAAGGGACCTTAGGTTTTATTTACTTTTTCTGTACCATCTCTTTGAGTTCTTTCCTTGTGGATCTGTATTGCATGGGGTATAAGGGATGTTTTGTTAAATAAAGAATATGAGATGCAATGTTTCAAAAATGCTGGAAAAAGTTGTTGAAATGTACAATATCATAGAATTTGCTTGTTCCTGTTCTGGTCTGTTGATTTTCTTGAAGCATATTTGGACACAGCAACAAGGACGGCCAAAAATGAAGTTTTAAACGGTGTAAATGCTTCCGAACATTCCACACACACTATAGAATACTTTGGTTTTGAGGTATTTTGCGGATCGTCGTCATCAGCTATTGACATTGGCAAGTATCCTGGGTCAGCTGGTGCCATCCTATTCAGTCATGTAGAGCCAAATCAGCCCCTTAGAAAGTGTAACTCAAAAGAGTTTTCTGGCTTGGCTCTGCAAATGTTCTTTCAGTCTCAGTTATTATAAATAATGGAGGTGAAGCCATTGCCGACCTTCACCGAACTTCACAGTGCAAGATTGTTAGTTTATGAGGCCCAAAATCATTCGACGGCCGCGATTTGTAGAGCCAATCTTGTGAGATACATCCTCGCTTACACTGGTTGGTATTCTCTAAAATTTTGCATCCCACGCCAAATGTGTAGTTAAAAATACTACTTCATTATTCTATTGCACAGAGTACTTTGCTTTTTATTACCTCATTAGTTCTGTTGGTTAGAGGTTTCACCAACTTGGCTCTCCACTTCATTGGAGAATGATCTTTGTCATATGACTTCTGTTCTTTCTTATTAATAAAATCTTTACTTTTTATTGAAAAAAAAAAAATCAAGGGTGAGCTATCACACAATCCGTGTGATAAGGAGAAACGTCCTTAATCTGCAGATTTAATTTTTATTATGTGAATTGATGTAAAAATGTAAAAATAAAAGGGTTTTCTTGTAATTGTTGGGTTTTTTTTTGACAAAATATAAAAAAAGATTTGTTTTATTAGAGTGAAATTGTAAAAATAAAGAAGTTTACTTGAAATTTGACGCTTTGGCTACCGCACCCCCGCTCGGTGTTCTGGCGACTTAGAAGAGGGTGGCTATTTTTTTTTTAAATGCCAACTAGTGCTGATTTCATTCATTATTCAACCGGTTGACCAGGTAACGCCACGTGAGTTTGTTTTACAAAATTTGGCAATCACATAGGATGATATGTTTAGCTATTTGAGATACAAAAGTTCATCTTGAGACTGAATTTCTTGTATAATAGGAGTGCTCTTATGCAGATACCCCACTATAATTTTCCCACTATAATTCATTTATATAAATTCTTTATTATGTTCTTATGAAGATAAATAGAAGGAAAACCATGAAGTCCTACCTCTTACAAATCCTTTATTTGTGGAGTTCTAGCACTGAGAGATCACCTAATTTTCTTCCGGTAGTTTCCTCTTCTTCTTTAGCCTTTTCTCCTCTTCTTCTCCTTTCTTTCTTTCTTTTTATTTTCTTCTTCGTTATCTTCTCTTCTTCTTTAGCAAAACCCAAATCTCCTTTTTGCTCTCTTCTCTCTCTTGGTCGGGTGATACAAGGCAAGGGATTTTTCTAGAATCTTTCCTTCCACGCACGTCCCTAATTGGAAGGAGTTCAAGGGAATGAGATAGTTACCTTTTACCTCAAAACAGTTACAGCACAATTTGAATTCAAAGGAGAAAGACCAAACTAACCTTCTCCTTAGCTTATGGGCCAAACGACTAGTCCAAGACTCCCCATAGATCCACATGTTTGGACTAAGGCCCTAATCTTCTGAAATTTTCTTTATTACATAAGTGACCCCCCTTTACTTCCATTATTATCACATAAGTCTCGAATAATCAAGTCTTATTACAATTAAGTCATATTCTACGATTTAAGGCCTTTGGTCTTTTATAATTCTTCACAATGGATTATAATATTAAATCATTAATTAATTTATATTAACTATAACTTAAGGACAAGGGTCACTACAATCTACCTCCCTTAAACGAGATTTCATCCCGAAATTTTACTTGCTTCGATCCGTGAACAAGGATGGATATCGCTTCCGGATCTCAGACTCGAGATCCTATGATGCTTCAGATTCATCGTAATGATTCCATTGCACTTTCACAAGTGGAATAGTCATTGTCCTCAATATCTGTTCTTTCCGATCCATAATCCTCACTGGCAACTCTTCATAAGACACATCCTCCCGGAATGGTAGTTCTTTCCAGTCTATAACATGTGATGGGTTCGGTTCATACTTCCTTAACATGGAGACATGGAAAATATGACCAACTGTTGCAGTAGTGCAAGACGAAAGGCAACGCTACCTAGGCGTTTTAATAACTTGAATGGTCCAATGAAACTGGGCGCAAGTTTTCCTTTCTTGCCAAACCTCATGACACCTTTCATTGGTGAAACCTTTAGAAACACATAATTGCCAATGCTAAACTCTAGATCTTGTCTCTTACGATCTGCATAGCTCTTTTGACGATTCTGAGTTGCTAGTAATCAATCTCGAATTTCACCTTCTCAGTAGTTTCTTAGATAATCTCTGGTCCAAGAATACTACTCTCCCCCACATATGTCCAACAGACCGGTGGTCTACACGGCCTCCTGTAAAGTGCCTCAAATGAAGCAATGTCAATGATGGACTGGTAACTGTTGTTATACGAGAATTCAACCAATGGGAGATGATCGCCCCAACTTCCTTGAAATCTAGCACACAAGCCCTTAGCATATCCTCAAGTATCTTATAGACCCTCTCCGTCTGTCCATCTGTTTATGGATGGAAGGTGGTACTAAATTCTAGATGTGTACCCAAGGCCTTCTGTAAACTCGCCCAAATTCAAATGTGAATCTCGCATCTTGGTCAGAAACTATGCTTGCAGGGACCTCATGCAATCTCACTATCTCCCAAATGTACGCCGTACTAAATCATCTCTCTATGCTGTAACCCGTATTGGTAAAAATTGAGCCGACTTGGTCAACCGATCTACTATCATCCAAATAGAATTACTCCCATTCTTAGATTTAGGCAACCCCACAATGAAGTCCATGTTCGCATGCTCCCACTTCCACTCCGAAATAGGTAAGGGCTGAAGCAAACCAATTGTCCTCATATGATATAACTTAACTTGCTGACAAGTAAGGCACCGTGCCACAAATTTAGCTATATCTCTCATCATCCCCGATCACCAATACAATGTCCTTAAGTCATGGTACATCTTGGTACCTCCCAGATAAATTGAGTATCGAGACTTGTGAGCCTCCTCTAAAATCTCACTCTGAATAGACTCATCATCGGGAACACAAAGTCTACCCCTAAACCTGATCACCCCGTCTGTGTGAACCAACAAATTTGGTCTCGTCTCATCTACTACCAAAATCTGTAAATTCTAATCCATTTTCTGCCCCTCAGAAATCCTATCAAGCAAAGATGGTCTAGCTACAAGGCAGAAAAGTTGCCCATCACTCTTCCTCCCATCAGATCTAATGTTCAAAGCACTTAAAGCTTCAACTAGACTTTGCTACTGCCTCATCAAACAGGCTAATGTACTCTGAGGTTTCCTGCTCAAGGCATCTGTGACTACATTTGCTTTCCCCGGATGATACGGTATTCCCTCACCTTCGGCTCATTTTCCAAGGATTTTTTTATCACTTTTCAAATTTTCGGTCGACCCCGACTGAGCCGAAGCTCGTAAAAACCTCAGAAAATCATTAAAATTCACATTCATTCATACATTTCATATTTCAATATAAAAATACCAATCAAACAACCGGAATCATAAATTTCTGTTAAATTCATCATTTTTATCATACTACACTATATATATATGCATAAAATTGAATATTAGGTCACATGCTCATCATATTTTTATAGTACAAACATCCATATTAGCACACACACAAACCTTATGCATCTAAAACCATTCTCACATTCATACTCATCATCTTCCGTACATAATACTTCTAAATAATCATTCATTCATATAATCTCTTTATTATGTTCTTATGAAGATATGTAGAAAGAGAACCATGGAATCCTACTACTTATAAGCCCTTTATCTGTGGATTTTCAACAATGAGAGATCACCCAATCTTCTTCTGGTAGTTTTCTCTTCTTCCTTAGCCTTTTCTCCTCTTCTCCTTTCTTTCTTTCTATTTTCTTCTTCTTTATCTTCTCTTCTTCTTAAGCAAAACCTAGATGTCCTTTTTGCTCTCTTCTCTCTCTTGGTCATGTGATACAAGGCAAGGGTTTTTTTCGAATCTTTCCTACCATGCAAGTCCCTAATTGGATGGAGTTTAAGGGAATGAGGTAACTTCCCTCTATCTCAAAATAGTTACAACACAATTTGAATTCAAAGGAGAAAGACCAAAGTAACCTTCTCCTTAGCTTATGGGCCAAATGACTAATCCAAGACTCCCCATAGATCCACACATTTGGGCCCAAGGCCATAATCTCCTCAAATTCCATTAATTACATAAGTGACCCCCCTTTACTTCTATTATTATCACATAAGTTTCGAATAATCAAGTCTTATTACAATTAAGTCTTATTCTGCAGTTTAAGACCATTAGCCTATTATAATCCTTCACAATGGATTACAATATTAAATCATAATTAATTTATATTAATTATGACTTAAGGACAAGGGTCACTATAGGGGGCAGCAGACTAGCAAACCCTATTCTCGTTAGGACCCGTTTTTGACCTCTTAGAGGTCCTGAGATGTCCAATATTTATATCAATAAATCTCTAGAATAGAATGAGATGGCCAAACTGAGAATTGTGCCCAATACGACACGACCAACTTATGAATAATTGGTTAAGTAATTGACTAATTATGTGTATGTGATTTGTAGGAGTTCATCGGAGAGGAGATCTCCATCTTGGACGAGAGCTTGTCAGGGAAATTTTCAGCAGTCCTTATTGTGTGGCGGGCATGGGTGCAGGTATCATCATTGACCGAACCGAATCCTGGTACGTCAGCCTATGGTTTGACGAAGTGGTGCGACAACGAGATGTTGCCTCTTGAGTTGCAATTAATGAGTTACCACTAATGAGAGATCATTAGATTCAGCATTACAATAGGCATTACTTCAGTTGTTATGTATAGTATGTGCTTGTTACTATGTTAATGAGGGAAATTAATGCATTACAGTTACAAGTGGGAGAGATGGTGACACCTGTAACCATCCTAGAGACCCTCCTTGGCCTATATAAAGCCTAGGAGGCTTAGGCCAAAAAGGGGGAGCAAGTTTTTAATTGAGAAGACTATTGTCATTTCTCATTACACTTAGCTTTAGATTTGGGAGATCTTCGCAGAGATTCTTAGGCATACTTGAGAGAGACAGAGAGAGAGAGTAGTTGAGAAGAACTAGAAGGTAACTTTTGAGGTGGCATCGGTTCGAACTTGACCATCTCCCTTCATCGAGTCGTAGCTGCAACCTATTTTCCACACCTTCTTGATCTGCACCCTCATTCTCGGTTCAAGAAACACCTCAAAAACAGCCGTATAATAGTTATTTAGGCTCGAGTCAGATCTGAGTACTATGACCTGAGTCAATTGGGAGAATATGCGTGCCTCCTCGATCTGGATAAGTGTTGACCAAAATCCCACCTACAAGGTTCAATCATGCATAGAGATGTAAATGGGATGGCACGGCACGACCCGTGGCATGTTTAGCGGGGGTTGGTCGTGGTTTCGGGCTGGCACGGCCCGCGGCCCGCGCTTGACCGTGCCATGCCCATTTTGATAAACCCCAGGCCCATCACGGCACGAGGCCCATGGCACGGGCTGGGGCGTGGCTGATCACGTGTCGTGTTGGGCGGGCGTATCGTGCGCATGCCGGGTCGCGTGCTAGGTGAGTGTGCTGGGACGCCTGCCAGCCTATCACGCCCAAATATGATTTTTTTTAATAAATTATAAAAATTACAAAAACATATTCAAAATCTTGTAAAAACTTACAAAAAATACAAATTTAAACTTATAAAATCTATACAAATTTATAAAATATATAAGTTTAAACATATAAAACTTATATAAAATTACAAATAATATAAATTTAAATTTATAAAACTTGTAACATCCTAAAAAAATTATAAATTAAACTTATAAAAATTTATGACATTTATAAAAATATAAGTTTAAACTTATAAGAAATGTAAATTTAAATTTATAAAAAGATGTATACAAAGTTTAAACTTATAAAAATTATAAAAACTTGTAAGAACTTACAAGTTAGAAATTATAAAAAATTTATAAGTTATAAATTATTTACAACTTATAAAAGTTATATAAAAATCTATTAAAGTGAAAAATAATATTTACAACTGATGTAAAACTTATATAAGCTTATTAAAATTTATAAAAACTTAAACAAAAATATAAATAAAGACTTATAAAAAATTTAAACTTATAAAATTAAGCAGTTAAGAAAATTTAAAAATTTAAACTTAAACAAAAATATAAATTATAAAGAACATAAGTTTAAATTTATAAAACTTGTAAAAGCTTATAAAAATATAAATTTAAACTCATTAAAAATTATAAAAACCTATAAAAAAAATGTAAGTTTAAACTTATAAAACTTGTAAAAACTTACAAGTTAATTTACAACTTATAAAAACTTATACAAATTAAAAGGTTTGTACAATAAAACTTATAAACAATTATAAGATATGAATTATTTATAACTATAATACTAATATTACTTAACTAATACAAGTGAACAACGATATGAGCACATGAAAAGAAATCTCATTTATTTTTTGAATTAAAATTGTACAAAGGATTTAAATTATTATTATTATTATTATTATTATTATATTATTATTATTATTATTATTATTATTATTATATTAAAATTAAAATTATTCTTACTATTTTAATTTTTATTAAAATTAAAATTATTTTATATTTTATATAAAATATAGTATTATTCTTACTATTTTCTCTAGATCTTAGATCTAACCATGCTTAACATACCAGATCATGCATTCTATATTTATCTATAGCATTGAGATCATCCATAAAATCAGTTACCGCAGAATCGCAGGAATCCCTACCTCGTTTACCGGTTCTCTAATCCTCTCAGTTTTTCTAGTTCTTTTCTTCCTAGAGTACGTTTTCCTATTCTTTTCTTCTCGTTCTTCTTTTTCCATCTTTCCTCTAGGTCTCCTCATTGCCTAGATTTTCTGCAAATCCCAAAACCCGAACTTCTTTTTCCTTGTTGTTTTGGACGTCCAAGCTAGGCTAGAGAATCCCTTCTCTCTCCTTCTCCTAGCTTCTAGGTTCCTTAGCTAACTTGAACTCTATCTTCTTTAATTTGTTTGAATTCAAATTAGTTTAATTCAATTTTCAAATATTCAAGAATCAATCGTAGGATTTAAATTAAGTTGTTTAGTTCCTTAATTAATCCATCTTTAATTTATAAATACATGTTTAAGTCCTAATGAACTTTTAATTGGGTTTTGGGCCCAATTTGTTTGCTACAAGGATTTAGTCCATATAGATAAAAAGTCTAACCCTTTAATTAATTCTCAATTAATTAGGCAATTATCCTTTTTATTTTACCTAATTATTATTTAGTCCAATCCTACCAGGTGTCTTTCATAAAACTCCTAGTGTATAATTAGTGAATTAATTAGGATTTAATCTACAATCATTCCAGTTGGGTCCAGGTCACTACAATATGAGTCAATGACTCAATGTCATTAGTCGACCAACCGCTTAAGGTTACGGACAAAAGGTACAATTGTAATTTTTAGAAACCTCAAGGGGTCAAAGTGTAACTTTCCCTTATTTTTATATGGCGGATTGCAACATGATGGCTTATTAACTTAAAACCTAAGATTCACTATCACTTCCCTTGCATAACTATCATCTTTACCTGGCATGGATTATCATGTGATGTTAGCCATCACCCATGGTTATGATCCACATAAATGAAAACCTTTTTTTTTTTTTTCATTAAATATCAAGACTATGGTATGAGACTAGAGGTGCACTAATTAAATCTACACATGAACACATGGCACACCATCTTAATGATGCCCTAAGAGTAGAAACTAAGTAAATGCTAAAACACTGGAGGTAAAAATAAATTGACCCAAACCCTTCCACAATTAGATGGGGGGCTATGAGTCCTATTTATCACCCTACCATTTTTTATTTGATCTCATTGATCTCAATCTCTCTCCTTTCTACAGTGCAAATCAACATCTATGTTTTTAACACACAAAGGATTGCTTACCAAAAGTCCATTACATTTAGTGCCCTTATTTATGGCCTTGAATTTAGGCTAAATGTGTGGGCCATCAATGGATAGACATACATCAATGTCAAAAAGAGAGGATGGCTTGGTGTCTTACATATGGAAAAATTCCCTTTTACTATGGGAGAAAACAAATAACTGTAGAAGCTCTTCTTCTATGTCAATTGCTTTTGATATATGTGAAGCTCTCTGCCAAGTATAGATAGCTAAAAGAGCTTAATCTGGCTATTGAGATAGCTATTTATGTACACATGTCCATGTCAATGATTGAATGCGTACATGATCATGTCAATAAATGGGTGCCTTGTGTTGATAGAAATGTGGATGTCTTGCTACCACAACATTTCATGATTATTATATGTGAACAAGACTATATGTGATCACAATCAAGGTTTTAAATTTCAATTTCGTGTGTGATTTCGTCAAGGGTCTAGCAAAATTTTGTAAATATTTTGTTAAAATTTTGCCAAAATTTGGATATATGGGCGACCTTTCGCCATGTCGTAGAATGAAAGTTAGTGACATTTCGCTAACATACCGACAAAAATTAAAACCATGATCACAATGGCCTTAAATAAAATGAACTTGTAAGAGAAATATGTTTGTGATAGACCTTAAATAATAGGATAAGACTCTTGATAGTGATAAACAACTCTATATAAGTAAATATTGTGATGTCATTACTAGGATTGCAACTAGGACTCTCAATGAGTCAGATCTTAATTTACATATATTAATATATCTATCTATTTGACGGATTGAATACGGATTCAATTATTTGAATTTGTCCAAAAATTTAGAATTCAAATATGATTAGATCCGTATAAGATCCGGATTTAAATTTTATTATATATAAAAACCAATATTTGATGTTTAATTTTTTTTAATTAAACACGTCTACGTTTAAAGTAAAACATGAGTTTAACAGATAATCACTGAGATGTTTCCCATATCCTACATGGGAAAAGGGGAACCCCTATGTTAGAGCGATTAGGTAAACAATATTGGTCCGACCATTTGGTCGAAAGTAATTTTGTTAGTTAAAATCAAACTTAAAAATTTAAGCTACCTTATGCACTGACCGATTGAATTTGAATTTGGTTAACAGGAATGAAAATAAGTTGATTTTTAATTTGTTTTACTATAGCTAAAGATCTGTCAAGATTCAAGGCATTTGCGACTACATTTGCTTTCCCCGGATGATACAGTATTCCCTCATCTTCGGCTCATTTTTCAGTGATTTTTGATCACTTTTCAAATTTTCGATCGGCCCCAATTGAGCCGAAGCTCGTAAAAACCCTAGAAAATAATTAAAATTCGCATTCATTCATACATTTCATATTTCAACATAAAATTATCAATCAAACAACCGGAGTCATAAATTTCATGTTAAATTCATCATTTCTAGTATACTACACATCAAAGCATATATATATACAACTGAATATTAGGTCACATGGTGATCATATTTTTATAGTACAAACATCCATATCAGTACACACAAACCCTATGCATCTAAAACCATTCTCACACTATTACTCATCATCTTCCATACATAATACTTCTAAATCATCATTCATTCATATAATCTCTTTGTTATGTTCTTGTCACGACCCGAACCGGAAATTCCCTATTTCATAGGCTCTCCAGTTCAGGCGTAACCTTCACCCCGTATCACTACGGGAGTGGTTACCCAAATTGAAAACATAAGCAGAAGTTCAATTTGTTCTAGTAAGATATAAGTAACTAAATACACCTTGAACTAAAAATCTACAAGTTCTAGGTAAATTAATATCTAAAGTTAGACTAAATTACATGTTCTATCAGAGTGTGCTACCCATTCCGAATTTTCTCTTTACGACTATGCTCCTGAACCTGAAAATATTAAAACAACAGGCATAAGATGAAAGCCAGAATGAGTATACCTACAATGAAGTGTAATCGCTCATGCTCCAGCATTTTGGGAAGTGTGTGATAGTGAGCAAGGTGTAATATACAAGTGTGTGCTAATGTGTACAGTCGTGGCATAGAAATATAAGGAAAGAAATATAGTTATCTCCTATCCTCATGGAGTAATACTCAGTGGTCAGGTAAACCTATACTAAATGCATTGATTTTAGTTAAGGATGAGAATTAGACCACATGTATCATACAAGGGGCACTGTCACTAATATCAACGTTGACCCTAGAGTCAACGTCGTATGCAGTACAGAAAGATACGTTGTCTAGATGTGAATGTATATACCCGGTTTCCGTTCTTTTTCGGGATTGACCCAGCAGTTTCAGAGTTGTATCATGCGGTAACTATGCCCCAGCAACTCGGACTGTATCATGCGTTCACCCTCTCCATCTATTCGGGGATTGACCCAACAGCATCAGTTGTATTCTGAGGTAACGTCGCCCCAGCAACTTAGTTGTATCCTGAGTTTCGCTCGGGATGACCCAGCAACCTGTAGTTGTCTCTTGCGTTCACCCCCCGAAAAGCTTGGTATTCTCCATCTGACAGAAAAGATTCGACCCATCAACCTTGATTGTTTCCTGAGGTAACCAGCAACCCGGTTGTTTTCTGAGTTCATTCATTTTAGGTATTCATCATCATCCCCATATCTGTGGAGGTTTCCTATGTGGGATCTCTTCCAGCTTTAGGCATAATCATATCGTCCTCTCATAGGACTCAAATGGATATAAGTCTAAACCCAAATGCAAGTCTAAG
>JAUPMG010000019.1:11251432-11262808 GCA_031762675.1 Pachysandra terminalis
TTTCAAGAAGATTGATAATTCTTATATTATTCTACTCTTGTATGTAGATGATATGCCTGTGGCTAGTTCAAGCATGGCTGAAATAACTAGGCTGAAAGAAAAACTCTTTAAGGAGTTCTCTATGAAGGATTTGGGTGGTGCAAAATGAATCCTTGGTATGCATATCAGCAAGGACAGATCCAAGAGACAGTTGAAGATGTCGCAATCATAGTACATTGAGGTTCTTTATGCATCCACATTAGGGAGTCTTATCAATGCCATGATTTGTACGAGACCAGACATTGCACAAGTAGTAGCTGTTGTGAGCTGGTTCATGAGTAAACCAGGCAAGAATTATTGGGAAACCGTCAAGTGGATAATGAGATACTTGAAAGGTATAGTAGGCTCATCACTATGCTATGGTGGTTTTGAAATTTTTCTACAAGGATATTTTGACTCAGACATGGCAGGAGACTTAGATAGTAGAAGGAGCACTACAGGTTATGTGTTTACTTTGGGGGGTGCAGTAGTCAATTGAGTTTCTAGATTATAGAAAATTGTTACTCTCTCGACTACTAAAGCAGAGTATGTGGGAGCTAAAGAAGCTTGCAAGGAGCTTGTATGGTTACAGGTCGTATTAAAAGAGTTGGGAATGAGGCAAGAAAATTACAAGTTCTTTACTGATAGTCAAAGTGCAATTCATCTTGTAAAGAATTCGGCCCTCCATGCAAGGTCGAAGCACATTGATATCAGGTTAATTTCATAAGTTCACTTTTGGATGAAAATGTGATTAGCTTAGAGAAGATTCATACCAGTGTGAATCCTGTAGATATATTGACCAAGGTGGTCACAATTAAGAATTTAAGGACATGTTCAACTTCTTTTGGTCTTCTAGCTTGAAGATAAGGGGATGCACACTGGGTTGGTACTGTTGTTCTTGAGATTGCAGATAGGATAATCGTTCACATTCAGTCTCCAAGTGGGAGATTGTTGTTATGTGGAGACTGATGATACTGAGGCATTTGGGAAGTACTAATGATCCAACCATCAACTCCGTCGGCTCGAATTTCCTAGGGGTCTAGGAGTATAATAGTAATTTTACTCTCTATTATGTTTAGCCCAACTTACATGGTATTTATCATACTTTTTGTGGTTGCTCCTTGTAACACTTTTCTAAGCTTTGGAGAATGGTAGTATCTGGTGTGCATCCATGGGCGTAGGCACTATTTGCCGAACCCCGTATATTTGTGTATTGTGTGTACTTGATTTCTTCTTCATCTTGTTTATCTTTCTTTCTTATTAGTATGGGACCGCAATTCAAACACGAGTTTGCCAAATCTATGTAACATAGTAGAAAACATTAGAGATGCGCTTGACCCTTTCCTTTGTTTGAACAAGAATATCACCATTTTCCTTCCCCGAAAGACTCTTGTCATCACCGGTTCTCACTTCACTTTGAACTGATTCATCTAAGTCTACAAACACCTTATTTCCCTTCATTTGATTACTACATCCACTACATGTGAAACTTCATCGAAGGCAACTTTTTGTACATTGCAAGTAACGAATAAAGTATCATCTTCTTTACCTTGTTCTTTCTCATGCATGAAGCTTGATTCTTTCTTGTTTTCTTAAACCAATCTCTTTCTACAATACCTTGCAATGTAGCCAAATTTGTGAGAAAATAGTGGCATTGAACATGTGTGAAAGACGAACGTCCTCTCTCTCTTCCACTATATGAAGAAGAATAGGTATTTTCATCTTTTTTTCTTTTTCTTGATGTCTTCCTTTATTGCTTTTTCCTCTTCCACGATAAGGACCTATTCCTCCTCCTTTAGAACCTCCTTTTAAAAAGAATTGAGTTGGAAAGCTTGCTCTAGAGGTGAAGGATCATATTGCTTCATACGGAGTTCATAGGATTGAAGTGATCCCAACAAACTGTCCACCGAAAATGTAAACAAGTTTTTCATTTCTTCAATTGCAACAATGAACTCAAATTTTCGAATCAAGTTTCTTAGGATTTTCTCCACGATCCTTTGATCTTCAACTTTCTCACCATTTATCCTCATTTGATTAACAATGGAAACCACTCGATTAAAACAATCTTCAATGGATTTTGGATCTTTCATCTTTAGTGTGTCAAAAAGGGATTGCAATATCACCATCTTTACTTTTTCATCACCTTTGATGCTTAAAGTATATCCCATGCTTGCTTAGCCGAATTCACCGACAAATCCTCTAAAAAATAACCTAATCCACCGCTTGATAGATGAAAAACAATGCTTTCTAATCCTTCTTACATTCTCTTTCAATTCATTGAGTTGTTGAGTGAGAGTTGTTGGATCAACCGGCTCTACATATCCGGTCTCAACAATATCTCATACATCCTGAGATCCGTACAATACCTTTATTTGGATGCTCCATTGGTTGAAATTTTTGCCATTAAATCGGAGAAGTTGTGTCTGCAACATGCATGTTGTTGGAAGCCATGATTTTGTTTTTCAACAAGGCTTTATTACCACTTTGTTGGGATAAAACCAACAGGTTGGAGGGACGAGGACAGAAAAACTCAAGAAAAAGTGTGCTCTTGATGCTCAAAAACTCAAGAAGAGAAGCCTAACATGTTACCCAACAACCATAGCCTGAAATTTCATTAATTAAAATTATGAGGAAGAAAATAAAAGGCTTAATTTCTCCTACTACATTCAAAAAGGGGATTTGACTAACTTGTTTACATATTACAAATCCATAAACCCAACTACCTAAGCATCAAACGTAAAGAAAGTAAACAACTATTACATTCTCCAAGTGACAATTAATGCTAGCTAACTACAACTAAAGACTAGCTTATAGATCATAACAACAATACACAACCTTAATATACCCAAGAAAGTGTCTTGCTTACTTCTAACAAACCAAGAAAGGGTTTGTTTGAGTTCATAAATGACCTTGTTGAAGCAACATGTGTAGGACAATCAATATCAGAGAAGGATTTTTCATATAGATAACTTTACATAGCTAACCTTGTAAAAATACAAGGAATTTTAATGTCAAGGTGACGTATAGGTCAATCTCAAACAACATCATCGACCAATTTCTAACTGTTGTGGAGTTGCAATGAGACTAAATGTTACAAATTAGTCAATTTCAAGCTGTTGATTATAGCCATTAACACCAAGATCTTTGTATCTTCCTCTATGGCTATATGCATAATATTTAGTTTGAAATACCTGTTTGTAGCAAATGACAGATATCCAAGCATGTGGCAAAGTGCATAAAATTTCGTTCGAAATACCCGTTTGTAGTTAATGACATAGATATCCGGGCATGTAGCAAAGCATTGGGGCATAAGAATGCAAGGGAGAGTGAAAACCATTGATTTGCATGTTCTGTTCATCGACTCAATGACCACGAGTTGAGTAGAAAAAGACTAGAGTACAGCTTGGCGCTGATGGTTCAGATGGGGCAGAATCAATTGACACCATATCTGTTGTGGAAACAATATCAACAGTAGGAGGTGATGAAGAAGATGATGCTAGATTGAAGGTATCCAATATAAAAACAGATGATGTCCCACGGTTAATGTCGATGACACTAGGACGAAAACTTAGGCAACATCTAAGAAATTCAGGCAGATTAGTAGTGCAAAGAGACCGCTGGTATATTGTTACCATGTGAATGTTATGGATGATATTCCATGACTTCGTGGACTCTATCCATGAACTGTTATGAATGTTTCCATGCGACTGTTTTTCAATATCTAATGATCCGTTTCACAACAGACCAATCAACATTAGTTGGCGTTCGCATGAATTGAAATATCTTATTTGCAGATAAGGCAATGTTAGGCTTTGTAAAAGAGAGGTATTGTAAAGCTCTCACAACACGTCGATATTCTATTGGATTTGTTAATGGAAGTCCATCAAACTTGGATAGAGGAGGACCAACAACCATTGGTGAGAGGGTTTCATCAGATATCTAGCATCAACGGATTAGTCATCTCACCTCCCGCACGGTAGATCATATTTCATTTGCAAATAAACTCTCAAGTGTCAAAAATAAAATTTTGCCTAATTTTTGTTCAACTTGTCAATTAGACAAAAGTCACAAGTTGCCTTTTTCTACATCTATTGATTTCTCAATCAAAAGTCACAAGTTGCCTTTTTCTACATCTATTGATTTCTCAATCATTTAGTCCATTAGGTTTATTGTACTCAGATGTTTGGGCCCTGCCCCTATTTTTTCCAATAATGGAAGTCGATACTATGTTCATTTTTCGATGATTATAGCAAATTCAACGGGTTCTTTCCTTTATCTTACAAATATGATGTCTTGAATATCTTTACTAACTTCCAAACTCATGTGGAGTAGTATTTTGGTCGATCAATTAAAGCTTTACATTTACTGATCGATTGGTTGAGGGTTTCAGTCCTTAAATACATATTTATTTTCACAAGAAAATATATATATATATATACACGGAGAGAGAATGATACTAGAATTTATTCCAGCATATCCTTTGGTTAGATTTCTTTTTAGGCGTTGATGATGTAGAAGAAAATAGCAGATAGAAAGGAGAGAATACAAGAAAAGGGTATTATAGTGGAAAAAAATGCCCCCCTTGTTTGGCTCATAATGGCTCAATTTATGATTCGTGATCTCTTTTGGCGAGACCAAACACAAGATCACAAGGATAGATGTCACGCCCCAGATCCCGATGCCCAAATTCTTAGGTGGGTAGCACGGATCACGATGTGCAACCTTCGAGATCCACAACTGGACCGCAGATCAGCAACTATAACCCACCACAACAGAGCATATCTAATGCTAAATAAATCAATCAGAGTGCGGAAGCTAATCATAATTTCAAATTACATCACGACTTCAAAAGAGCCCCAATAATACATAACAACTATAATCCAAACCCATAGACTTAGTTAATCCTATTACATGGATTCTATCAACGAAAATCAAATGAAGGGATAATCAAATCAGCAGATTGAGTCCACGTCCGTCTTTCATGTCACATCAACCTGCAACATGAAACATTGCGGGAGCTTGGAATGCCCAGTAAACCCAATTCTGTCACCCATCCTTGTACCATACTGTTAGTCCAAACATACCATAATATCATGCTAAGCAATAAATGGAAAGAAAGACAACAATGATAAACACACATGCATAGTGGAAGTTAGCAAACACGCATAAGAAACTAAATTACACAGATGAATGAATGTATGAAGAATGAATGAATGCTCATCAAGGAATGCTCAAACAATGATATGGATGACTCTAATGCGTGTCCTAGCCGATGATCAATCGGTGCCAAGTATCACGTAATTGGTGCTGCTAGTATATGCCAATCACATCATAATCCCGATCACAATCTCAACCTAAACTCCCATGTGTACAGCGTGGTTTTGTAGGACTTGCAACGTACCAGGTCAATTCCCGTAACTGTTTCTAACATTTCTGGGAATTAATACCCAAGGACAGGGATCCATAACCTTTTCTGGGAATCAACACCCAAGGACGGTCTTCCACACTCAAAAATCTTTGCTAACCATTTCTAGGAATTGGCACCCAAGGATGGCCATCCATACTTAAAAAGTTCCATCTCCAATCCACAACTATTCCACCTCACTTAAATCAGTAACAGTAGGATTGTCGGTGATAAGGTTCTTTGGAAACTATCCGTGCGCCCATACACACGAATAATCCTTAGAACTTCATCGCAAGCATCCTTTCCAAACAAGCATACGGACTTCTAGTGATAACAACCTTCAGAAGCTATCCGTGCGTCCCATACACACAAATATCCTTGGAGAGTCATCACGGGAATTCCTCTCATGGTATACATGCACAATCACATTTAAGGCACTCACAAACACTCACTTCACATCAAGGTCCATTTAGGTCAATCAAGGTCTAGGTCCAACTCATAGTAATCATATTGGAGTGGGTTCGCCACCCTAGGTCAAATGGTCAAGTCCAAGGTCAATAGATTCCGTACCAACCAATTCTAATTTATCAATATCAGTTTTTCATTTCAAAACTCCAATCTCAGTTCATCATCTTCCAAGGTGAAAGATGGTCACAACAAGTCATGGAGCACCAAGTGGACTCCCTGCAGGTAGGCTAGACGCCTTCAGGTCACACTGGTCTCTGAGTACCACAATCAAATCAATGGTCGAAGCCCCACATCATCCACCTAGGTATTCCACAAATTTACCCAAGACTGTGTAATGTACAGGACATTTGGTGGAGTGCTCGGTGTACCAAAGCCTACCGAATAGCTCAAAATCACTAAAATTCAGACTCTGTCGATAGAGTAGTCGGCGGACCCAAGCCTATCAAAGTGCTCTGTGTTTTTCTCAAGGGTTCGGTGGAGTGCTAGGTGGAGTTCTCGGTGGACCGAAGCCTACAGAACACCCAATTTTTCCTATAATTCACTCTCTGTCGGTGGATCAGTCGGTGGAGTTTACTGGGTTTTTCAGCTTCGACGAACAGTCGGTAATTTGGCTATATCTTCCTAAATACTAATCGGAATCGCTTTAAACTTGTTTTGATGTGTTCCTAATGAACATGGGGTCTTAGAAAAATATAGAATACATAATTTAAAATGTGTACATAGGCTCGTTAATTAATTGTTCAGATCTGTACAGTTTACAGGGTTTTCTAGAAACCCTATCCTTCGATCCCAACTCTATTTTCTTCAATTCAAAGGTCTAATAGCATCACATAAACATGTATAAACATCTAGGAGTTATGAACAACATCCATTTAGCATATAAACAAGATCTACATGAGATTACACCAAATCACAACATGAATCACATAATATCAAAAAACATAAGAGAATAAATCATGGATCTAAGCATGAGCATATATCGTCATTCAAACATACGAATTATACATTCTCAAAAGAACTACAATATGATACAAAGACTATACAGAAAATGGTATTTGCCTCTAATTTGAGTTGATTCGTGGCTACGGATCTTCTCTCCCTTTTCTCTTCTTCTTTTCCTCTTTTTCTTTTCCCTCTTCAGATCTGGACGGCAAGGGTTTTTGCCCTAGTCTCCCTTCTATTTTCTTCTTATACCCCTTCCTAATCCCTTCTCTTACATAAGGAAAGAGAGATTGAGAGAATGGAAATTCTCTCTCTCCCTCCAACACACGCACCATACGTTTTCTGATTTGAATTTAATTCTTCTAATCACTTCTCCCTCTACCAAGGTTTCCTCTAATAACTCATAACCCCCACGTTACTTATTCTTATATTCTAATTACTACTCAATGAATTAATTAGCTAAGAATCGCTTCCATTAACTATAATAAATTACTAAACTAACATTTAACTCCCTACTAGGACCACGACTCTAATTTGAATTAAATTACTTACCAAACCTACAAAAATTTATCAATTTGCCCTTATTAGCCAATTATATTAATTAAATCACCTTAATTAATCTTTAACTAATTATTTCCATTTAATCACCAAAAATTACCAATTAACCCCCATCAAACCCTCTTTACTTAGTTTCATTATTTAACTCTATCAAATAATCACGCCATTAATTATTATTATAAATTTCTAGGATCCGGGTCTTTACAATAGAATTTTTGGCCAAAGAGATTGGTTTAAAGGCTCATAATTTTTGTGGTAAGACCATAGGCAAATTCATGGAGCCATTAGCCCAAAAAGACCCATTTTATTGCCTAAAAGGCTATTAGGCCCATCGAGGCTTTGGCTCATTGATGTCCACCCCTTCTAATGGCCCATAAAGACATGGTCCATTAAGGCTTGTATTGTTCTCTCTCCTCGCACCCCTTCTATTTGCCTTCTCTCTACACAACACATCAACAACGGTGATGAATTATCGGCCAAGCACGAAGACATGATTGATTGGATTTGCCAAGCACCATAGAGTAAAACTCATTTCAATTCAAATCCCTGAGATACACTATCTCATCATCATATGTATCTTATCACAACTAACGGTATGAGATTTGATTAGATTGTGATTAAGATTGAGATTTGATTAGATCAAATTATGATTTATTCTTATTTTTCTACTTATGATGTTTTTCTATTTGAATCCCAATAATCCCTCTCTGTAAGCATGTAGAGAATTATTATCAATAACATTACTTTCTCTTCAATACCGTCACTTGATTTTAGTAATTTTTTACTAAGAATATGTCAAATTTCATTAAATCTATGTCAATACGACGCTTGAATTGAAGGGTTAACAAATTTTCAAAATAAGTGTTTTAAAATTTCATTTTCAAGTGTTTAGAAAAAGATTTGTGTATATTAAGCATTTTGTATTGATCGAAATAAGGGAATACTATCCCTGTTTGACCTCTTATAATGACCTACGTAAATTAGCAACAGGCTTTGGCCCATTGATGTTTGGTTATACTCTTTAAGCGGGTTCTTAAAATTTCTCTGGATTCAATTGAGGACATTGATTTTTGGCAATAATCATTTGCCTTTTCCTTTTGTAGTAGCTAAATTTGGGAAGGTTCTGTAAAATATAATTGATGATCATGTCAATTTTCGTAGAAATTTTTGGACATTTTTGTATCAATTATTTGATATATTTCTTACCTATTACAGAAAAAAAATTAGTATTTTTGAGCAATCTGTTGGATATTTTAAACCTATTACAGAAAAAAATTAATATTTTTGAGCAATCTGTTGGATATTTTACACCTATTTTAGACAAAAATTAATACTTTTGAGCAATCTGTTGGATATTTTAAAATTAAAGGATATATTTAGTATTTTTAAAATTATTTTTTGTGAGCATTGGAATGTTTTTGTGGAAATCTTATTAGTTCCACATCAGAAAACTACAAAAGGTGTAAAGGTTTCATATAAAGGGAGCTCTTTAATTTTACACGACTTTAAGAGAATGATTTAGTGTATTGCATGCGCACCATCGTGTGTATTTTGCACATGACACAAACAAGCCAATTGATTGGTCGGATTGGGTCATTCTTGGCTGGAGGGCTACACTTGGTTTAGCCCCATTGATATGATGCTCAAAAGATCATGATGCTTCATGATTGAGGGCATCTCTTAGCACGAATGATCAAGACCATCCGATTATGATGCACCCGATTATGATCATATCCTGATTGTTGGATTGTGTACACGCTTGTTTGATGATGGATGAGAGGTTATGTATTCATTTGGATAAGATCTTGACCGTTGGATCAAATTGTACCTGATGAACATGTACATGCCAGTATAAATAGACCTAATCAGCAAATCAATTTGCAATGGAATTTGAGATATCATTACAAGGCTTTCAAGTATACCTTAATGTTTAACATCATCAATTTATACATATAGAGTGTCATGTTGTGATCAGACGGTTTATATTCGAGAATCACAACAAATCAAACTAGAAGCTTCATTGTATCTTAAAGGCAATTTCTCACTAACTCCAATTGCACTCGCGTTCTAGATTGGAGGGGGAGAAACTTGTATAAAAGATAGTGATTTGACCGTTCCTTGAAGTTTATTGATTGACGAACCACGAACCATATTGTTTCAACCCTTCAGTCTTCCATTTTTCTTATTTTCTCCAACAAATATATAGAAGTTCTAGCAAATGGAGGGTTTTGTGATACAATTATTTCAAGTCGTGAATTAAGACCTAGTTCGTCTTGATTGGTTCCATTGTTAGAATTTTACAAGATGATAGAAAAATGTGTTCTTCTTCTTTATTACTCTCAAACTTTCTTACAACCTTGTAGGTGATTTTAAAGACATCCCAGAACCATTTGATTCTGATTCAAAGGAAGAGACGTTAAAGAAATGTTGATGACTTTTTATGTAGAGGACACATTCTATATTGCACATCGCTCATATATGACAGTAAATGAATTGTGGACAGTGATTTGATCATGCTTTGAAGCTTGTGGATCGACGATCCAATTTGTTTCAACCCTTCAACTTTCCATTTTCCTTACTTTCTTCCCATCAAAATCAACTTTGCTTAAAAAAGACATTATGACGGTCGATTGGAACACCTTCAATTCTGCAATCTTTTGTTAATTAATCTTATCATCTTAGGATACATGGAATATTTAGATTACAGACCCAGTTAAATCTGTTTTCCTTTAGCTGGGTTATGTAACTGAGATTTTTCTGTGACATTGTAACTTTATCATGTACTTCATCTTCATTCCCAGAATACTTAATTAGATGCATTTCAAACAATGTGAATTGGTAGCTTGTGATAGCCCTTCTTTGACTCTAAATTTTCCTAGTACTTTGTTCACATCACCAAATTCCCTGTTTGTAGATTCTAGCTAACTTACCATTCTCTATCTTCTGCTTTAATATTAGCATTCTCAAGACTCTCGAGAGATATCAGAAGTGCAGTTACGGAGCGTTAGAACCCAGTCAACCTGCCAAGGAGACACAGGTAGTATAATCCTATCTATTTGGCTTTATTTTTCAATTCAAACTGTGCCTTCATTTAGTATCTTATGACAAAATATTAAGTGTGGTTCTGTCATCAAGCAGAGCAGCTACCAGGAATACTTGAAACTAAAAGCAAACGTTGAGGTCCTACAGCAATCGCAGAGGTAATCTATCTTTACAGCACTAATGCTTCCTTGACATTTCTGAGTCCGATTGGTTACTTTCTAATTCTAGCTTAAGATTGATGTAAGCGTAAACTAATCAACCATGAATTCTGCAGAAATCTTCTTGGGGAAGACTTGGGCCCACTTGGCACAAAGGAGCTTGAGGAGCTTGAGCATCAACTGGAGATGTCCTTGAAGCAAATCAGGTCGACAAAGGTATTGAAATACTCAGTAACTTAGGTCGGTTAAACCCAAAATCGACGAATTTGGTTCAGTTTGGTCTGGGTTTCTTGATGGTTTGGTTTTGGTTTGTTAGATCCGGTTGTATAAATTAATCTAAGTTCTAGAGAGTATTAGATTAACTAGTGTTATCTAATAAAAATTAAGACAATAACGCAGGCAATTTTAACGGGGTTCGGTATATACCTACTCCTCGGGACCACGTCCAGATGATGAACAATCCACTAAAGTAAACAAGATTACATACACTAATTTAGTCGTACACAAATTAAAGACTTCCTCTTGAATTCTGTCGCCATTGTGTAGAATCAACTCCATGAACTTGTTCAGCGAGCTCTCCTCAACTTATGCATTCATGATTGAACCCCCTTCAATCTGCAGCCGCCTTCTCTCGAAGACTCAAAGTTCTTCTCCCAAAGAATTGTAACGCATGATTAAACTCCCTTCAATCTGCAGTCGCCTTCTCTCGAAGACTCAAAGTTCTTCTCCCGAAGAACTGTCAAATACTTGATATGATATTCTTGAATATCTTGGAGAGTTTTTCTC
>JAUPMG010000019.1:11262908-11283796 GCA_031762675.1 Pachysandra terminalis
CTCAAGGTCCAGTCGACCTTATGAATCAACTATGATTCATAACTTATTTCGTAGGCCTTTCAACCCACAGGACTAGGGAACCTATTATTTTCCACCAACCGGGCACACTTAACATTTCATATGAACACAGTATAAATGTACTCTCCTATGGGATATGGATGACAGATCCCCTTGATGCAAGTCACAAATAAACATAAATAGGGTTCACCATTTCCTTCCTAAGTGGAGACTAGTTGAGGAGTGTGTCTAATTGGTTAGCACTTGCTAAGGGCAACAAGTAGGTTTCAGTCATTGTAGGTACTCAACCCTAGACCCCACTTGATACCATCATGAAGCACCATTAAGCCCGAACCAAAAAACATCCAAACCCTCACATTGTCTTTCAAATAGGTCTTTGTTTGCTCTGTGTGCTCGATCCCAATGCGCTAGATCGCATGATGTGCGCTCGATCTCAATGCGCTCTATCGCATAATAAGCGCACAATCTCATTGCGCTCGATCGCACGATGTACGCTTGATCGCAAAAATGCAGACTAGTAAGTCATTCTAAGTCTCTGTTCTCTGGGTTTTTCTAATCAATTCTCCCAGGAAATCTAATAGGCTTTCTGGGTTTGATTCCTATCAAATCAAATAACATTTACCATATGAAGAAACATGATAAAAACCATATTACAAGTTTGATACAACTATTATATATTTCAATATAAATTCAAGAAACAGAATCTAATCATGAGAATTTCAGAGTCTGAGATGCAGAAATCACAAATCACATGCTTCAGCCAAATCCGAACAAGTGAATATAGAAATCATTAATTCATCATTATCTAACACATGTAGAATAATTTCTCAAAGATTAAATTGTATATCCAGAAAATCACATAATTCAACTATGCCAAACCAGCGATTATAATTAAATCTTGAATGGTGAAAATAAAGCATCATCTATAATCATATGAATTCAAACCGGATAAGCTACTTACAATGATTCGAATATGAGTAGGGGCTACAAATGGGAATTCTCTATACTCGATTACTTCTCCTCTTGCTAACTTCTCCTTCTTCTTCTCTTCTTCTCTACAATACACCAGATTCAGACTTTACTCTCAAGTTCTCACACTAACAGTCTCTTCTTTCTCTTTTCCGTCTCTCAGTCTCACTCTCAATAACTCAGGTTCGAATGATCCTATCAGTTGTGGGAATTGGAGATATAAGGGGTAACTATCCCTAACTTCTCTCCCCACTAACCCATTCACCAGCCACGAAGCAACGACCAGTTCAAACATTCAACCGTTCGTTTGAATTGGTAAACTCAGTTCATAATTACTAATTTAACCCATAGGTCAACCTAATTACAATAAGACCCCTAACACATATTGTATTAGATTATTGACCCTCAAGTGTACGGGTTAATATCTATTCTAACCTTAGCATAAGATTAAGTTCATAAACAAAATTAACTCATGTAATTACATTACCAATAAAATTAAATAAATAGGGAAAAAATTAAATTAAGAAGTTTAGGCCATTACACTAATGCCCCAGCAACATTCATGGACATGATGCAGAGAGTCTTCAGACCCTATCTAGACAAGTTCCTCGTGGTGTTTGTTGACGATATCTTGATCTATTCGAAGTCGGAGGAAGAGCATGAAGAGCATCTCAGTATCGCCTTGCAAACCTTAGCAGATTCATCAAGTGTACGCAAAGTTTTCTAAGTGTGAATTCTGGAAGGTTGAAGTGAAGTTCCTAGGGCATGTAGTGTCCAAGGAAGGCATCACGGTGGATCCTAGTAAAGTAGAAGCAGTTTCTAGTTGGGAGCAACCGAAGAACATTTCAGAGATTCGCAGGTTAGCAGGATATTACCGGAGATTCATTGAAGGTTCTCGAGTATTGCAGCGCCGCTAACCGAGCTCACACGGAAGGACCTCAAGTTCATTTGGGATGACACTTGCCAAGCAGTGTACACTACTCTCAAGGAGATGCTCACTACAGCGCCGGTCCTCACCATTCCTATCAGTTGCATTGACTTTGTAGTCTACACCGATGCATCGCTATTCGAGCTCAGGTGTGTTTTGATGCAAGATGGAAAGGTCGTAGTGTATGCTTCAAGGCAGCTGAAGACGCACGAGAAGAACTACCCCACTCATGACTTGAAGCTTACAGCGATCGTGTTTGCACTAAAGATTTGGAGACACCATCTAGGTGGCGAGACTTTCGAAGTATTCTCAGATCACAAGAGTCTCAAGTACCTGTTCTCTCAGAAAGACTTGAACATGCGTCAAAGGAGGTGGATGGAGCTTGTAAACAACTACAACTTCTCCTTTTAGTATCATCCTAGCAAGGCCAATGTCGTAGTAGATGCACTCAGCTGAAGACCCATAAGTGTCGTGGCGCATCTACTAGTTCAAGAGTGGAAACTGTATGAAGCCCTTGCAGATTTCAGATTCAGTGTTCGTAGGACGGATCATGGTGTGAGATTGTGCAACATCCTTTCAAGACCGTCACTCAAGGCAAGGATCATTGAACTTCAAAAGGACAATAAGCGGTTGCAAGACTTAGCCTCGGATGAATAAAGAGCAGATTGGACCAGGGCTAAAGATGAGAGCATCAGGTTCAAAGGGCGACTTTGTGTGCCTCAAGATGAAGATTTGAAGAGTGAGAATCTAGCTGAAGCACACATGTCGAGATATTCTATTCATTTTGGCAAAACCAAGATGTACTGTGATCTGCGACGCAACTATTGGTGGAATCGTATGAAAGTCGAGATTGCAGAGTTCGTGATCAAGTGCACCACCTGTTAGCAAGTAAAAGCAGAGCATCAGAAGCCTGCAGGTATACTACAGCCTCTACCCATCGGAGAGTGGAAATGGGAGCATATTTCCATGGATTTCATCACGGGATTGCCGAAGACTTGTAGCAGCTCCGATATGATTTGGGTGATTGTAGATCGTTTGACCAAGTCAGCACATTTTCTAGCGGCGAAGACTACGATGAACACTGATGATCTAGCCGAACTGTACGTGAGAGA
The DNA here is from genome assembly GCA_031762675.1 of Pachysandra terminalis. NCBI lineage: Eukaryota > Viridiplantae > Streptophyta > Magnoliopsida > Buxales > Buxaceae > Pachysandra > Pachysandra terminalis. The sequence goes on from JAUPMG010000019.1 coordinate 11,265,936, forward strand.
GATCATTCGCCAGCGTGGAGTGCGTGTAACTATTGATCGGGGATCGCAATTTACTAAAGGTTTTGGAGGAGCTTACACAAAGCTTTGGGGACGCAACTCAACTTCAGTACTGCCTTTTATACTCAAACGGGAAGTCAGCTGGAAAGAGTGAACCAAGTCCTTGAAGATCTCCTGCAGTGGTGTATTTTAGACTTCAAGGGTAGCTAGGAAGACCACCTTGCACTAGTCGAATTCTCCTACAACAACAGCTACCAGGCAAGCTTGGGGATGGCACCTTTTGAAGCGCTCTATGGAAGACCATGCCGATCACCTTTGTGCTGGAATGAAGACAATACTCATGTTCCGTTGGGACCCGAGATCGTGGCCGAGACGATTGAGAAGATCAAGCTCATAAGAAGCAGATTGCTTACAGCTCAACATCGCAGAAGAAGTATGCAAGCGTGAGAAGATGGGAGTTAGAGTTCCTTGTGGGTGACTGGGAATTCCTTAAGGTCTCACCGACAAAAGGAGTAGTCAGATTAGGCAAAAGGAGCAAGCTAGCGCCACAGTACATTGGACCATTTGAGATCACCGAGAGGATTGGAGAAGTGGCTTACCGAGTGCTACTACCGTCCTACATGGACTTGGTGCACGACGTATTCCACGTGTCCATGCTGAGGAAGTACCACTCGGATCCCGCTTCAGTGATTGACTGACAAACTGTGACCATCAAAGAGAATGCCACATATGAAGAGCATCCGGTGGAGATTCTGGACCAAAAAGAACAAGTGCTTCGGAACAAAGTCACTGCGAAGGTGAAAGTCTTATGCAGCAATCACAGAATTTCAGAAGCAACTTGGGAGCTTGAAGACGAGATGCGAGCCAGATATCCACTTTTTTCACCTGAGGTAAGTAGATTTCGAGGACGAAATCCATTTAAGGGGGTAGGCTGTAACGGCCTAAACCACATCTTGGTTATTTAATTTTATTTATTTCCTTGTCGTGACTCTATCTGCCAAATTGATCGCCAATCGGAAAAGATCCGACCGTGCGATGATTGTTATGATGATTTTGTGGTCATTGTGTGATGCACAATAGTTTAACTTGATTGTTTTGAGCTAATGGCACTGTTTTAAATTTCATATTTTGATAAGGTGTATGACTTGGATTGAGTAGTTAAATTTTGATGGTTTGGATGTGAGTAGTTAAAGTTTGATGGTTGAGATTTGGTAGTTTGAAATGGATGGCCTAGATCTAGAAACTTGGCTTGGGGTATCTTGCTTGAGAAGTTTGAGAGAAAGTTGAATTTTGTTTGGTTTGTTTGGTTTTGGCTTGGTGGAGAAGCTTGGAGAAGAAGGACCTTGCATGTGTTGATTTAATCTTGGATTTGTTGCTTGATTCTAATAGGTAAGAATAAATTCATGAATGTAGATAGTTAGATCTTAATTTCCTCTACAATTGCATATGGTTCTTGCTTTATTTTTGTTTTGAATGTAGATAGCTTATCTTGAATGTTAGTGTAGTTATTTGTATGTATTTTCTGATTCAAGTTCATATATGTATATCTTCTTGTCTTGATATGTCTAGAAATCAAAAATTTCAGAGAAATCCCTAACTTTTGGCCCGTTCGGCGGCCTCCTCGATGCGGTGAACATGTCGTCGAACACTTTTTGGGCGAAGGGCGAACCCCTCGGCGCGCCTAAAAGGCCACCAAGTATGAACACTTTGAACAGGTCGCCGAGGACCAGTTCGGCTCACCGAAATGGACCTCGGCACGCCGAAGGGATCGCCAAGAAAGGACCCCCTGGTTTTGTCGCCAAATCTCAGAGAGGTTCGCCGAAAGTGTAATAACCCAACTAATTTGAGGGAGTTTGGTGTAATTAGTAATAAGGTTGATATGTAATTAATTAGAAAATTGGGACTAATTTTAAAATTTTAGTAGAAGCAAATTAGTTGACTTTGACCAATTGTGATTGGTGGGAGCACTATAGATTGTTTGGAGTGCATCACACTCAATCATAATCTCAAAGTTAAACCAATGGCTGAGATTTCGCAGGAATAATTAAACATAATTAAATGTTAAGATTAAAAAACAATATTTAGACAAGGATAGAAAGACAAATCCTAATCTAAATAGGATATGACTAAGATAATGTTTGTATTGTACTAGGACTGCTATTTTTCCTAATCAAAGGTGTAGATTAACTAACTAAAATTCATGGGCTGGGATTAGAGACAAATCCTAAACTAAGACTAACTCATAAAACCTACCTAAAGCCTAGTTTGGTCGTCCAAACCATTAATTTGAGAATTTGATTGAGATCTGAAGCTTAAGGAAGAAGAACTGTTCAAACGTGAACTGGGTTGAGGAAGAAAAAGGAATCGCGCATTAAGCAAGGTAAGTAACTTCAATTTCGTGTACATTCTTGATTTGAATTAGGTGATATGCCATATTGAAAGAATATGACATACCCTATCGAATTCAATTCAAAATAAAAGACCGTTCTTCATAAAAACTCAAATTTTTTAACATTAATCTTCTAAGCATGTTAACTTCGATGTTTTGATTAGGTTAGTTTCGGAATTGGATTTAAACATGAGTTTATGTTGATAAAAAGTGCCAATTTTTATTAAAAATACAAAAATTATGTCAAACCCCTGTTTCTAGGCCAATTGGCGACTTGTCGGCATGCAGGGACCCTATCGGTTTCCAAAAGGGAATTGAAACCCTCTTTTTCGCCTACCGGAAGGCCAACCAGCTTACCAGTTGGCCTGCCGGAGGCCATCATTGACTGAGACTTGAAAATCAAGCCCCTAGATAGCCTGCTGAATGGCCAGCCGGTGGCTACCCTGTGAAATTTAGTGATTGTGTGATCTTCTGCCTAGCCTGCCGGACGGCCAGCCGGTGTGCCGGCCATCCTGCCGGCCAGCAGCAGACCCTGTAACTTGATTTGTTTGGGCCCCTGTCTAGGCTACCAGATGGCCAACCGGCGTGCCGGTCAGCCCAGACTGGGTTGATTGTTATGAAAAGTATACTATAATTGTTGTTAATTTATTTGATTACTTCTATGATACTGATTTAAGGTTATTGGATTGATCATATATATGGCATCATCTGAATTGATTATTATCATTATGAGTTAAATTATGTTTTTATGCATTATAATCCATATATAGAGTCATTGCACATCTATACACATATATGAATGATTAGTTAATGTGCACCAACACCTCACATTGCACTGCATATCCAATATGAGTTAATGACCATATTCTGGTCATATACTAGACCTACCATTAGACTTCACTCATGATGGAGTTTTTCATTTAATTTGAGTGGATCATGACCTGGATATCATGATTAAGTGAGGAAGTCCCGAATGGATAAATATTATCGGTTGAGGGATTTGCTACCCCAATATACCCCAGTTCTTATCATCTAGATCGCGTATTATTATACATAACTGATGCCGAGTGAAATTCTGTTGGCATTCGCCTTATGTAGTACTCACTAAGCTTAGTCTTATTTATGTGACACCTTGGATTTTTGCATTCCCCTGACCGCAAATAAGTGGGGGAATTGTGCCCTTTTGGTCGAAACCCCTCAAAACTATGATGCATAAATGAAACATCGTACTAAGAGTGGCCCTGTATGGAGGGACGGATCGAGAAGACGTCACGCTCAGTAATTGATTGGTCTAGTGTGGGATTTACATAATTCGAATTCTAAACAGCATGCTTGTTGCATGAGCATGCATTCATACGTTAATAATCTGATCATGCATATCATATTCTGCATATTTACCATGATTAGTACTGTTTTTATGTCGTATATTTGCATATTGGTATAGACCCTATTTCTTGTTAAGGTTGTTACTTAATTGACTTTACTTACTAGGCTAAGTGTAGCTGGCGTCTTATGACAACCATTTCAGGTAATTTAGATGAGGAAATTATTGATATTGGAGAGCAAGATGAATACCTTTATTATGAACATGCTGGAACTAGTCAAAGCTTAGAGTGATTTTTACGTGAAGTTTTGCTACCGGATTTACTATTTTATTTCATAGATTAGATACTATGTATAGGATTAGGGATTTGAATTTTTACTTGAAATAGGACATTAGTATTTTTCTTTTCCGCTGCAGATTTTATTCATTGTTATGGATGTAATAGATAAGTTATCTTTTACTTATTTTTCAATAAAATAGATTCTTTTGAAGTTTACTAAATTTCTGTAAGTTTTGGTTCGATATTGATTGCCACTCTCGATTTCAATTGGGGTGAGAGTCGCGGTTCGAACATAAGGGTTCTGACGAGAATTTCCTTAAGTTTGGTTCGTGACAGAAATGATCGCCGAACCAGGCTTCGGTGCGCCAAAGGGGTCGCCGAGGTGGGTTTTGGTGCGCCGAGGACCCCTCCGAACTAGACCATTTATATTTATGTTTTGACGTTTGTAAATTGATACATATTGTCATACATGGTGGATTGAATTATGGTGTATGCTCACATGTATGATTGCTAGTAGAGATGATGCCTTGAGAACCTAAGTGAATGAAGTGCCATATGAAAATACATGGAGATATGTGGATTACATGCTTTAGATTATTATCTTTCACCCTGCACACCACAAGATGTTTCTTTAGTTAATGTGCACACTTCACAATACTTCATGGACTCTAGACCCCAGTGGGCGAAGAGTATGACCCTGTAACCCGAGACCTCACATTTGCGTCTTGATGATGGAAATGAGAGTGATGTGATTTCACATCCAGTGAGGAGATCGGCGGGACCGAGTTGAGGGAGTAGCTAACCCAATACACTCTCCTTTTCCAAGGGGTGTCAGACCCGAGGAACAGAGATGAGCCTCTGTAGATTGGTCAAGTGTCATGATTTCCTGAGGGATACCGCAGGTGGCTGCAAGTCTCGATCTAGGGACCACTGATCTAAAAAAAGTAGGGGGATTGTGCCTCCTAGGTTGAAAACCCTTAAAACTACGTTGTACACGTAGAATAGCCCTATTCCTTGGACCGTCAAGACGGGGGGACCCTGGGAGGAATTTAGGTTGCTAGGACACCCCTAACAGAGGCTGGATGAGGAGGAAACATTTCACATTGACATTCTATCAGAGTTTGCATTGCACAACATATTTAGATTGTTTGCTAGATCTCCTTGGTGAAGTTCTTAACTTAGGTGCACAACATTTGCATTTAATAATTAATCTGCCCCGTGCATTGCATTTGTAATGTTTCCCTTCTTGTTTGTGCAAGAATTATTGTGATTGTATAGACTTTAGGATTTACCTTATGCATTCCTGAATTTACTTCTCACTAGCTAGTTAGCTCATGCTTTTTAGCAACATTTCAGGAAACTTAGAAGGTGCAATTCCTGACGGGAACTTCGAAGAAGATGAAGTATATGAGGGAGAAGAGGAGTTTTACGCACTCCAGTGATTTCATTGTAATGTTTTGGACATCTTAGGTAATATTTTGATATACTCCTAGTTTTGATTCTTTTTGGAGGATACTTAGGGTAGTATCTTCTTTGTAAAAAATCTGATTTTTAGCCTAGAACAATTATTTTAGTTTCTTTTGCTGTTATCTGATGTAAATATGTGCATAACTTTTCTATGCTTCTTAGTGAATGAAATTCACTCATTTTGCTATTGTCTTTGAATCGACTACCACTCTCCTTCCAAGTTAAGGTCATTATCTGGACCCCGCTGGGCCCCCAATGGTATATTGGGTTAGGGTCGTGACTGTTATAAGCTTAGAAAATCTTAGTTGTGGTTAGAGGCACGAAGTCCCAGAAGAAAATCCAGAAAATTGACTGAATTTGCCGTTCGGTAAGAGTCTCGGTAGCTATCGAGTTCCTTCCGAAAATCCCCCAAAAAAATTTTCAGTTTGGACTTGCTACCTAGGCTTCGTAGGTGACCTACTTAGGAGTTCAGTAGGAGTCTCGGTAGCTACTGAGTTACTACCGAGGTCCAAATTGGCCCAAATGTTTGGGACAGTTTCCTTAATGAGTTGTACACATGCCTACATAGTTGGTTTGTGTGCAAATGACCTAGAATTGGTCGAATCTTGAAAATTACAAGGGAAGGTCTTGAATTTAGGATTATTGGATTGATTTGAATGTAATATGAGGTGATATCGAATCAAGTGATTTGGATATGATCATAGGACCTCAAGATAGGATCATCATGATTAGAAATGGTTACCTAGGATTTGATTGGTTGAATGGTGCTTATAGCATCAAATGTTAACTTAGGTTTGACTTTTGTTTGACCTTGATGATGATTGACTTCTATGATGGATGAGAGTACTATTATCCATGACTGTGAATGCTGTTTGTGTTTGAATGATTGAATAACTTGAATTTGTGATTATGGATGGGTGAAAGTCCCTAAAGGTAAGGCATGGTATGGGTGTATTCCACCGTGGGTGAAAGTCCCTAAAGGAAAGGTTTGTACATGTGTATTTCCACCATGGGTGCAAGTCCTTAAAGGAAAGGTCTGGTTACAGGTGTGCTTCCACCGTAGGTGCAAGTCCTTAAACGGAATTTGAGTATACTAGTGTATTCCATAATGAGTGCAAGTCTCTTAAGGAATAAGAATGGTGGCTTTCCTTCATGGGTGCAAGTCCCTAAAAGAAATGGGTTACTGATACAGGTGTGTTTCCACCGTTGGTGAAAGTCCCTAAAGGAATGGTACAGGTGGCTTCTTCCGTGGGTGACAATCCCTAAAAGTATGGCGTGTTATTGGTGTATTCCACCATGAGTGAAAGTCTCTTAAGGAATAGGAATGGTGGTTTCTACCGTGGGTGCAAGTCCCTAAAAGGATGGGTCGTATGGTCGTGAGTTGGATTGAGCATGTGACTGGGCTCAGCCTGGTTACACTCTGCATTGCATTGCACCTCATTTCACTCCATGCTTGCATCATACACTTGGATTGCATTGCACTTGTGTTTGAGTTGACTGTGGTGCACAATTATATTGATTTGCTTTAATTGATTGTGATTGAGTCGCATTGGTCGTAGCAAGGTGGGACCTTGTGGTTACTGGTCGTAACAAGGTGGGACCTTGTGGTTAGTTGGCCATAATATGGTGGGACCATGTGGTGTTTGTTTATGTGTTGATTGATCGTAGCATGGTGGGACCATGTGGTGTATGTTTATGTGTTTGATTGGCCGTAGCAGGGTGGGATCGTGTGGTGTTTGTTGTATAACATAGTGAAACTATGTGATTGCTGTGATCTTTGTTGTTGTGTCACATGGTGGGACCATGTGTATGCATGTATGTATGTTTTGGTTTTGGAACATGGTGGGACCATGTAGAATCTATTTTAAACACGATAGGATCATGTGGGTAACATTGACATAGTGGGACTATGGGATTAGTGACTGTTGACTTGTTATGACATGATATGGTATGGTTTCCATGTAATTAGAGATTTCATATGATGATTGCTATGTACATACTAGTGCACACATTTGATTTTGATATTATATGATGGTTGAAATGCATGTAATGAATCGTATTGTCAAGCACGCATAAAGTAGATATTGTAGTCTTGTTGGATTTCTCTACTAGGCTTCGACTGATCCTTATCTCTACAGGTAATCGGATTGTCTGACTCTGGATGGCTGGAGTGGAGATGTGCTTGCATTTGAGTTGCTTGCTTTATAAACTTTGCTACTTTATTTTACTTTTATTTCAGTTTATATGTTTTTGGTTTGACCCTGGTGGGAACATTGTATTAGATATTATTTGGATTACTTTACAGTGTGGGTTGTTGGCTCGACATGCCTTGTGTTGAGCTAAGGTTTTATTTATGTTAGACTTCCGCTGGTGTTTATATTTTGTCGAGACTCTGATTCAACCAGGTAAGGGTTGATTATGTGGATGGTATCTATATCCATGTGGTGGGTCCGAATGTCAGTTCCTTGAAATCCTCGAGATCCTATATCTCGGATTTGGGGCGTGACATGAGCCTCGCAAGCCCACGCGTTTAATGCTGAACATTTCCAAGTAACAGAGACTGAGTTGAGCTGATGTGGTTAATGGATGATGCTGCTTCTTGAAGTTTACTATGAATTTAGATAGGAAGCTAATTCTAAGTAGTGTTGTCAAGGTTAATGTTGTAAGTTTTGTAATGGGTTTGTACTTGAATTTAAGATTTGTAATGGGTTTTCTTTATTTTAATCTGGACTTTCATGTATTAGATTTTTAATAAATTATTTGTACATAGTTTTAGAAATTTGAAGTAATGTTTTGCCCAGACTCCTGGTGGATTTGGAAGGTCATACCTCGAGATCTGAGCAAGATCATAGAGATTTGTGTCGTGGATTTTGGGGCGTGATAAGCAGTGTCCCTACATTGTGATTGCCAAGGTGTTGTAGCAAAGGCAAAGAACAAAATTTATAATGGGAAGAGTAGACATATATGTCTAAGACATAACACAGTAAAGCTGTAGCTTACTAATGGAGTAATAATTGTCAACTTTGTTAGGACATAAGAGAATCTAGCAGATCCACTGACCAAACCACTAACTAGGAAGTTAGTATTGAGACATTTAGGGGGATGGGGGTTAAAACCCATAGAATGAACAACCGATGATGGCAACCCAACCTACGTAATTGGAGATCCCAAGAAGTAGGTTCAATGGGCATAACAAGTCACTTGAGAAGTTTGATAGCACTGAATGGTGAGTATCCCTATGATGTGTGCAATGCTAATTGCAATGTGTGAGGATGAATTATTTTAGACTCTTAATAAAGTCCATATCCTTTATAGGTGCTATGTTTAGCAGTAATTACATACTTGATGGATTTCACTTATGTGAGTGTGAAGTGGGACGGCTTATGTTGAGAGTTTTGTAGATTCTCTAGAGCACTCATGAAAATCCAGGTGACGCATGGCCTAAACATGTCAACCCGCTAGAAGAAGACTGTGGTAGAATATGATGTGGGTCTCAATATTAACTTATTTACATAACAAAGATAGATTCAATAATTTATTCCACCTCGTCTCTGTAAATATTGTATTGAAAAATCCTAAGTATCGGTCAAGTCCAAAAGCCATCGGTATGACTGCATCATATTCTTTTAAGTACTGACTGAGGTTGTATTTGAATTTTTGAATCATGTGGGGGATTGTTGGAGGGTGATTAAAAAATATCACCCTTTTCTCCTTTGTGAGAAGTTTTTCTCTCATGAGTTTTGCACTTTAAGGTTAGTCCCACATTGGAAACACACCAAAATCATCTTTTTGCACTTTAGAGTTAGTCCCACATTGATAACACACCAAACTCCTTTGTGAGTTTATAAGCATTGAAAAGTTTCTTATGGGTTGAAGGCCCATAAAGAGAAGTGTGTATGTGTTAGTGCATGTGGCCTTTATAGGGGTGCATTTCACACACGCGCGTGGTGTTGTCGACTAATTGACCGGCCATGCCGAGTCAAGTTTGAGCCAGATCGGGTTGTTGTGGTGTGGATCCTTTGCTTTTTGATGCTTTTTAAATTCAATTTTGAGTTTGAATAATGAGTCTTAATTACACAAAAACGCTTCTTTTATTTAATTACAAAACCGTGTTGTATTAAGTATAAAACCATTTATGTCTTAATTTCAAAAACAGGTTTTTGTCTTTAATTTCAAAATTGTTTTGGGAAGTTTTGGTCCAAACGGTTAGAGCATTAATCTAGCCGTTTAAGTCTCATTGAGGCCCAAATGGCTAGTTTTTGGCCTATATAAGAGAGGCCTCTCCTCCCTCATTAGCATACAAGCAGCCAATGAGCTCATTGCTCTCTTCTCTTTTCTACCGTTTTCGAGTTTTGCAATTTAAGAAATTTATTTTGCAATTCCAGTCAAGGGCTACAACATTATTTTTCTTCTTCCTTAGCCCGGTACGACCGTGTAATCTATCGAAAGGAAAAACTGTTGAATCCTGGAGACTGATCGCTAAACCCGGTACATTAAGGACACGATCCAAAAGGGGGCGAATTTGGTTTCAAGGACAGTGACTTTATTACGTCTCGTATCATCATATCAGATACGTGCTATTTTATTTTATTTTTAATTTTTGCATAGCCTACAATACCTCAGATTCGTCTTTCTTTCATCTTGTCTTCACCCTTATTTTTACAACAAGGAGCAGGTTTGGTATTAGAGGGCTCCTTCAAGGGCGAGTTAGGGTTTGTCAAAACCCACCCTGTTTCCATCCCTAAGGCTATGTTTGATAAAGAGGATTGGAATTTGAGTGTAGATTTGTTAATCTGTAGAATCTTAATGCTTTAAATTCAAATTTTTAGATTTTCTTGTTTGATTGCAAAAAAAAAAGAAGAAAAAAAGTTACAAATATTTTAATTGGGATTTTTTTCTTTGGTCGTTAAGGTCAACTTCTCCAAGATGATGAACTGAGAGAGAGAGAGAGAGAGAGAGAGAGAGAGAGAGAGGAATGAAGGTTGTGGCCTACAGGGAAAGGTTACAAAAGTTGGGATTGCCAAAAAGATCGAAGATGTAAACTAACATGAATGTGAAAGAAGAGAGTACTCAAAGAGCTTCCCTTTAGTGGAGAAGAAGATCAGAGCAACCCCAACATCACAGAGAACTGAGATCTCATGAGCTTTTTTCAACAATCCCGACCTCTGCTTGGAGAATGTCACTTGGCGATTCATCTTGTTCTCAATCCGCTTTAATTGAATCCTACCTCAACCCATTTTAATTTTTTAGTTGTTTACTTTTCTCTCTTTAAAATAACAATGGTGAATTTGAGAAAGGAAACTCGATGATCATTCCATGAAGAGCAAGATTGATTAAGATGCAGAAGAGGGAAATAGAAGAACATAAATAGAGGTATATATATGCCTCAAGAAGTTTTGTAGGTTATTCATTATTTTATTTAAATTTATTGATTTCTTTCTCTCTTTTGTTTTATCACGTGCTGTTGTTGCTATGTGAGTAGCAGCAAGGGTGGTTCCATCTGTTTGCAGATGATACGATCATCTTCTTGTAAGCCTCTAAAGATAACATTTTTTGGACCAAATGCATTTTGAAATGGTTTCAGGGTTGAATGTTAATTTGGATAAAAGTAGCTTGCTCGGTATTAATGTGGAGGAGTTTTTTTCTTTAGGAGTGTAGTGCCTTAATGGGGTGTGGGGTAAGGAGATGGTCGATGAATTATTTGGGGTTACCCTTGAATGGTAACCATAAGAGTGCTCATTTTTGGTCACCGATTGTTGAAAAAATGGAGAAAAGATTGGCTTTGTAGAAGCGTAACTACCTGTCTTTTGGAGGTCGTATCACTCTTATTCAAGCATCCATGAGCAGCTTACCTACGTATTACATGTCTCTGTTTCAGGTTCCTAAGTTAGTGATTAAAAGGATGGAAAAACTTCAGAGATATTTCCTTTGGGAGGGTGGACTGAAGAAAGATCATTTTGTGAGATGGACTGATGTGTGTAAAGAGAGGGAAAAAGGTGGACTTAACTTGGATAATCTTGACTCGCGGAATAAGGCTCTTTTGGTAAAATGGTTATGAAGATTTAGTACTGAGCAAACGGCTCTGTGGCGTTTAGTCATTGCAAGTATATTCGATGTTCATACAAATGGGTGGGATGTCAACCCAAGAGCTCACATTAAATCGTCTAATGCTCGTAGTATCACCTCTTTATTTCCTGCCTTCTCTAATAAGGTCAGTTTTTCTGTGGGCTCAATCAAGTCTATTTGTTTTTGGTTTGATGTTTGGCGGGGAGAAAATTCTTTAGCCAATTGTTTTCCTATAGTATTTCAGTTAGTTCGTTGTAATGAATCTTACGTTGCTGATGTTCTGAGTTGGTCTCTCTCGGGTTTCTCTTGGGACCTTCCTCTTCGTAGGGATCTGAGGTCGGCAAAGATGGAAGAGCTAGGTAAAATGTTTGTTCTCCTTAAGAACGCTTTTATTGATGAATTCTCCCTCGATTCTCGTGTTTGGCGCCTGGACCCTAGTGAAAGTTTTTGTTGTAAATCCTTTTTTGGTTCTATTCAGAAGAGGTATCCTATTTCTTTGCCTCCATTCCCCGCCTCTCGATTTTGGAAGTCTAAAGTTCCTCTTAAAGTTAAAGCTTTTGTATGGACTGTCTTCCTTAATCATATTAATACTACAGATAATCTTCAGAGGAGAAGACCGCATATGGCTTTGTCCCCTCAGGTTTGTGTGATGTGTATGCATAATGTTGAATCTATTGACCATCTTTTCTCTTTCTCTCTCTTGTGATTATGCAACAAAAGTGTGGGATTAATTTCTTAGGGTTACTAGTGTGGTTTGGGCATGTGAGAGATCTATTTGATCAGTGGGGATTTTCGGTTCTGGGGAAGCAGGGTCGAAATTTTTTTTTCCTGAGGGCTCTTCTTTTGCATCTTGTGACATAAATGGGGTGAAAGAAACACAAGGATTTTTGAGGACTGTTGGAGGAGCTCGAAACGTCTGATTGACTTGATCGTGGGTAATACAACTGCTTGGTGTGGGGTTCTCCCAAAATTTCAGAATGTGTCTTCTTAGGACTTAGTTAGATGTTGGGAGACCATTATGACTATATAGTCATTTTTCAGATTTTTAGGGTTTCTTTTCCTATTTAATTTTGTTTTCAATGTAGTTGGTTCGCTGGCTTAGGGACCTGGCTACTTTTCTACTTGTTTTTGTACATTCTTCTCCTCTTATAAAATCCTTTGTTATCAATAAAGAGAGAGAGAGAGAGAGAGAGAGAGAGAGAGAGAGAGAGAGAGGATTACGGAAGAGAGAGAGAGAGAGAGAGAAACCTTGTTCTTTGGAGCGTGCTATTGGGGAAGGCTTCAATTCTCAAATAAAGAATTGCAAAAAACAAGGAAACAATATATAGTTATAAATCTTAATTTTTAGCTTAAACAGAATTTTCGAAGAATTGCTAAGGAACTCTAAACCTAATTCTTTAGTATTCATCAAACTTAAAAATTAGAATTCTTTATCTCAATTCCAATTCTCACCTCCAATTCTCAACCCAATTCCTTGTGTCAAACACAGCCTAAAGGTTATTGTAACAAAAATTATTTGCATCAAAATGCATTGCTTCCCAACACCGTCGGGGTATATTAGGCAAATACAGAGCATGTATAAGCATTCTACATTACCAAAAAAAAAAGAAAAAGAGTATAAGCATTCTGCTTCATTAAAAATAACTCACCTTCAATACATTTTATTTAAGGAACACCTTAAAAATTACTCACGTCCAAACGGCTCCTACTAAAGTCAAGGTAAATCTATTTAGGTAAAGGAAGACCAGAGAGATTGGTTGTTCCCAAATCGTGGACATTTTTCTGCAACGCAATAGGAAGATTCGTTCCCGCCATCAACGAGAGAAAGAAAAACGACAAATTCCTCCGATAAAGCTTTCAGAACCAATAAAATAAGAAAAACGTTAGAAAAAACATCTTTTTTTTACTTACTCGATTCCGTAAGCGGTGACGCTCGCATTATCACTTGGTTAGTGTTTCCTAGTCCCACAAACACAGCAAGAGATAGAAAGATTTTCTTATCAGAGCTAACTTCTTACCAGACCTGAAATGAAAAAGTGGTAATCTTTTCTCATTTGCGTTTTAACGGGAATCCATTCTCTTGTTTTTCTTCTTTTCTTTCTGGATTCTTTTCTCTTCATTTTTGCAACTTTTGCCTTTCCATCTCAAAACCTGTATTTCGTTTGGAAAGATCTTGGGCTTTTAAAGGAAACTTTCGTGTTAGTGCTATTTTCGTTATTTTATAGATATCTTCACGACCTGATTTTTTTTTTTCTTTTTTCCTTTTGGTTTATTCTTTTATGTGGATTCTGTCTTTTATAAGTTTAGAGTTGGTGTCTGTGATGGAAATGGATTTGTGTTAATGCTTGCTTGAGCACAACAAATTTCAGGAGTTTTAATTTAGTGAAATTTATATATTCAAACGATGTAAAGAAAAACAGAAATTTTTTCTGTGTAATTGAATGCAAATTTTCTTTGTTGCAGGTAAGGCTGTGGGAATATAGCAGCTTTCTTTTCTTGACGATTGTAGTCCTAAAATCATATTTCTCAAATACCCAATATATATTAGAAGGCAAAGAGAAAGCATCTTTGTGTGTAATGTGTTTTTAGTTGAAAAAGCTGGTGAAGAAGTGATTGAAATATGGCTTTTAAGCCGCTGGTTTGGTATTGTCGGCCTGACGATCATGGGATATGGGCAAAATTAGTGGAGAATGCGTTTGGTGCTTATACACCTTGTGGGATTGACACTCTGGTAGTTCTTATCTCTCATTTGGTTCTCATGGGCTTTTGTTTTTATCGAATATGGAGGATTAAAAAGGATTTTACAGTCCAGAGGTTCTGCTTGAAGTCAAATTACTATAATTATATGCTGTGTCTTTTGTCTGGTTATTGTATTGCTGAACCTTTGTTCAGATTGGTCATGGGCATATCAATCTTTAATTTGGATGGGCACACTTCTCTTGCCCCCTTTGAGGTGAGTTTTCTAGATTTGTTTAAAATATTTATTTAAATGCACACGGTATAAATATGTACCTGAATGATTCTATGTTTGAAACAAAATTATTTATTTTGTAATATAGATTTTGTGGTTTGATGACCATTTTCTGTCTCTACTTTTAGTTATTGTTAGCGGTTCTCTTAAGTGAGTAGAGTTGCATAAATTTGACCATCTTGAATTGGGTTCGGTGGCATTCCAACCTGGAAATATTTACAAAATTCTCAGACAAATTTTTCACCCGTAGGTGCTTCATTTTTTGTCGGTATAAAGAGGGTACACGTTAGAACATTAATGTTTTGAGTTCCGTTTTGATTGTTAAAGATAATGTATTAGGAAAGGAGAAATGGTTGTCGTATCTCTGTCTATGTTGTTTGGATTGCTATATTGTTTGTGCATAGTTGGTTGCAAACCTTGGTAAATGTGGGTTCCTCAAGTTAGCAACCTGCGTGAAACATCTCCCACTCCCTTATGACATGGATCCTAAACCATTATTCCAACTGAACTAAAGTATTCATCTGAAATGACGTGTTCCAGAAATATCCAGTTAAAGAGCAAATGAGAGGTTGCACTAGGACACCTCTAGAGACAAACAGTATGATGAGGTGTAGTTGCAATGGGAAAGTTGGCAAGGGTTCTCAATTAGATTGGACATGTATGAGAAAAGAATCCAGTCTAAGAAAATAGTATTTGTCTAGCTACATGGATTATGGAGACATTTGCACGGAAAATGGTCAGAGTTAGTAGATGTAATGGAAAGATAACCACGTCTAGGATCGAGCACCCGCGTCTAGGATAGAGCACATGGAGGGTAAGGCTTTGGACATAAATGGGGAAGCCATTGTTGAGTTTGCAATGGCCTAAAATCTTGTATTGGTAAACAAATGTGTTCAGAAGAGTTAAACCTGTAGTGACTTCTAAAAGTGGAACATGTGATTGTATTCTTCTTGTTTTTGAGTTTTCTTGCAACGTTTCTATGAATTGCACCATGGAAATGCCATCATTTGAGATTGTTTCGAAAGTTAACTACGACAATACAACAACTGATTGATCTCATTCCGTTGCCTATCTCATCAAGGCCTAGTGAAGAAGTTGAAAATTTTGCTAAACATATTAATCAAAGCATGAAGATATTAGAATAAACTGGAGATTTGTTGAGTTCAATCCAAGTGACGTTGTGATGATTAGACTAAAACCAGGAAGGTTCTTGAAGGGGCGATATCAGAAACTTCATTCTAGGGAAGAAGTACCATACAAGATACAAAAACAAGTAGGACTGAATGCTTATCTACATATCAGTCCTGTCATTCACGTGGACAGGGTTTACAGTTTCAGTAACTGTATTGTCAGCTCCAATACTGAACAAGTCCGAGAAATAGGTTGGAGTTGAGGCCCTGTGCCTCAGACCCATTCAGTGCGATACAGGTACAGTCAGGCCGTCCGTACTGGTATCATGGGATACTTTAAAACATGCATGTGGAAGATCTTACAGTTTACAATGGTTATCATGAAACTATGAAACAAAAATGCATCAGTTATGTTCCACTAAACAAAATATGAAGAGCAACATCATGTCACACCTCCGTACTCCACTAAAAATTCTAAAAAGCATGGCAATTGCATCCCGGTCACACCACCCGACAGCATGAGAGGGATCAAATGAAAAGTTTCCTCCTCTTAGACCACAAGGACCACCAACCAAGGAGTCATAAAAGCTATCTGACATACATCAATTGACTCCCAACTTGGAGAGAAATTCCAAATCTGACTCACAAAATCACAATGAAAATTTAGGTTATTCACATTTCTGCTGCTGCTTTGCAAAGGTAAAACCTGTTGGTAATGTGCCAATTCCGAGCTACCAGATTTTCTATTGTTAATATTTTCCATTTCTGCTGCTGCTTTGCAAAGGTAAAACCTGTTGGTAATGTGCCAATTCCGAGCTACCAGATTTTCTATTGTTAATATTTTCCTCGATGCAGCTGCTCATAAGAAGAAAGCAACTCCAGAAGGGATCGGGGCTGTTTAGATGATTTGATTATGATCTAAACAAGCATCAGCATTAGTCAATTCCAAGATAAAGGACCGCATAGAGAATTCCCTTTAGAGCTCCACTGCCACCATCAGGCCCAACAACTAGAGTAGAGGAATAAAGATCACAATGTATCCCTCTAAAATGACCATAACTCCCAATCCTTCAGATTCCTAAAAAAGCGGGCCTCATACCCCACTAGATTAGTAGAAGTCTCTTCCTCCAAGAAATGACTTACCTAATCATCTCTGTTTGCTGAAATTAAATAGACTGGTGAAATAAGCTCCTCAAAGGAACATAGGCACCCTACCCGTATTCCCAAAAAATGATATGAGTACCTGTTCTCACCAAAACTTGATAACAGCCTGTAAACAATCTAAGAGTGGAAATTGTTTTCCATACATTGACCACATAAGTGCCTCTAGGGTGACCCACCACTCTTCATACTCTTTCCATTCATTAATCCCACCACGAACATAGCTTTTGTTGAAAGATTCTTACCCCAGGTCCATAAATAAGAAGTAACATAATGAGCGCATGAACAAATCATCTTGAATTACATAAGAAGATAGTACAAAGGACTGGATGTGAACAGTCAGAATAATAACGTGAAAATTTCTAAAAATGGCTTACAAGGACACCATTGTGGACATCCTTACTTGATTGAAAGGCTTCCAGATAGAGGAGCGAATGCTGATTTACAGAACGGCAGATAAAAGAACACGTGTGGCAAGGATAATTTAAAAAAAAAGTTAGTTCAAGCTCAAAAGAACAAATCATCGTGAATTACATAAGAAGATAGTACAAAGGACCGGATGTGAACAATCAGTATAATAACGTGAAAATGTCTAAAATTGTCTTACAAGGACACCATTGCAGACATCCTTACTTGATTGAAAGACTTCCGGATAGAGGAACGAATGCTGATTTACAGAACAACAGATAACAGAACACGTGTAACAAGGATAATTTAAAAAAAAAAGTTAGTTGAAACTCAAAAGAGAGTGCAATGCGAGCCAGCTCCAAAAAAGACAAGTATATTCAAATTCTCAACTCAAAGATCAATATTAACAGTCAAAAGTTCTAATCCTGTAGTTCTACTTTTTATGCAGAAGAGCAAAAGTATGCCTACGGAAAAAGAAAATAAATCTAACTTTATATTCATCTGCTTAATAATTTAGGTTTTGTTTTGCAGATTGTTTCTCTGCTCATTGAGACTCTTGCTTGGTGCTCTATGCTGGCCATGATTTGTGTTGAAACTAAAATCTATATCAGGGAATTTCGGTGGTATGTTCGATTCGGAGTTGTCTATGTTCTGGTAGGGGAGGCTGT
>JAUPMG010000019.1:11297690-11308484 GCA_031762675.1 Pachysandra terminalis
AACAAAGAAACACATATGCATAGGATGAGCATTCTTGAGATGAGGATGTTGAGATGGATGTGTGGGAAGACTAGGAACGATGAGGTAAGGAATGAACAACCCGAGGTCATCTATGTGTTTCCTAAATAGGAGATGAGATAAAGGAATTAAGTTAAGATGTTTGGGCATGTAAAGTGAAGATCTAGAGAGGCAGCTGTGACTTGTGAAAAGGTGTGAGGGGGCACTCATTGAAGGATCTAAGAGGCAAGAGAAAGACCAAAAAGAATCCAGATGGAGTCGATCCGAAAGGATTTGGATACTTATAATCTAACTGAACATAAGGTTTTTGACAGATTGAGATGGTGGAAAAGGATTCATGTAGCCGACCCCAACTAGATGGAATAAGGCATTGTTGTTGTTATTGTTGTTGTTGTTGTTGTTGCTGTTGTTAGTAATATTAAAAAACTATGGATAATTTAGAATATACATCAAAATTGATGACAAATAATTCCTATATTAATCTGATGTTTAGTAATAGTTCTGAATTTTTTTTTTAACAAGATATATTTTTCAATTGTTTTGAATAAAACAACAAAAATTAATCAAAAACGGATAATTTCCATCTAATCAATAAACCTACCTTTTTATTACACACAATTAGCTCGTAGTCTAACAATAAGCATTTAGGTTAAAATCTCAAAGGTAGGTCTTTCCCAAAATTTTAGGGCTTTCAAATCGTTCAAGTCTATTAATGTAGGGTTTGAACAAATGAAAGAGAAGAAGAATATTTTACTGATCAAAAAAAAAAAAAGAAAAAGGAAGTAAAACCACCAGAGAGAGAGAGATAAAGAGAGAAGGTCATGTTACTTATCTCCTCCCGTGCACCATGTACGTACATAGATTAAAATGAGGAAAAATTACAAGAGTGCCTTACTAACTTATGTTCTAACACTCCCCCCTAATTTGGAGAATATATGTCATATAATCCCAATTAGTTACATATGAAATCAACCCATTCCTTAGTTAATGACGTATTGAACGAAGCTGCTAGCTGGTCTCCATTCGCCAATATGGAGCAAATATCACTTTCAGAACTTTATCTGTCATAAAATGACAATCAACTTCGATATGTTTAGTCCTCTCATGAAATCTTGAGGTTTGATGTTGAATTCCATGTGAAATGAAATCCTGAAATGGAGGACAGATATTCCCTTGCGTTATCTTATGAAATGTAGGAATGGATGCTCCAAATTGATTTTTAAAAAACAAAAAGACTTAAAGATTGCAAATAACTCTAATGTTCTTTCATCAAGTAAAGTCAAGTCATCCAAGAATAATCATCCACGAAGATTATCAAATATCAAATTTTCAATAAGAGATTACTCGACCCCAAATATCTGGATGAACTAACTGAGAAGGACGAGATGCCCGTTTATTGACTCGAGGAACAAAAGACGCCCTATGATGTTTACCTAACTGACATGCTTCACAATTCAAAATAGATAACGGATTCAAAGAAGGAACTAAATGCTTCAAATTTCATAAAGAGGGAATGACCAAGATGATGGTGACACTAAAGAGGAAAAAGTGATGACTGCAATGCCATGCCAACTTCACCTTCAACAAAATAATAAAAACCACTAGCTTCATTCCCTCCACCAATTCGCTTCTTCATCTTTAGATCCTGAAAGATACAAAAGGAAGGATAAACAATTTAAAAGTTTTATGAATTCACTAACAAACATCAAATTAAAAGGAAATCTAAGTACTAGCAATACAAACGATAAAAGAAAGGAGAGACTAGGATTTGCAGTACCAAAACCAGAAACAGAAGATGTTGTATGATCGGTGAGAGTGACATGCTGAGTAGAAGATGAAGGAACAAAACTGAAGAGAGTATGTAGAACATCAGTCATATGATCGGTGGCTTCGAAATCAATAACCCAAGGTAAAGGTGTAGATGCAACACAAGCAATAAGAATACCTGAATAAGCAAAAGTATCCATGGATGGAGGAGGCTAAAGGGGCCATGGCAAGGAGACGAGAGTACCCATCTTCTAAGAAAACACCTTACCACCAGAAGAGGATGAGGAAGCACTATGGATAGTATCAAAATCATCATTTGTAGAAGCAGCAGCACGATTGGCAAAAGCAAGTTTGCCATGATGGTCCTAGTAGTAATCAACAGTTTGTCTACTAAGATTACAATGACAGCCATCCCTACCACCACCACAGTTACCATCACTATAATCACTACTAGAAGTGGTTAAATCGGACCCTTCAATTGGAAGAGAAGCACTAGAATCAAAAAGAGTAGCCCTATGACTACGAAGAAAAACCTTAGCCAGTGAAGGTAAGTACTACTAAGACGACTGAAAAATGCAGGAAATATTATGTGAACCCAGATACATCTGATGAATGTGGTCCCAGGTTCGTTTAGCAATCTCAAAAAATAAAAATTAAAAAATTAAAAAAAATTAAAAAAAATTAAAAAAATTAAAAAAAATTAAAAAAATAAAATAAAATCTGTTGTTAGTACAAGGCTCCATACTGTTCTACAGCCATGTCCAGATCTGTGTATCATTGTGCATCTGTTCAAGATAACTAGGATCATCTAACTTGGGGGTATCTTGAGTAAGACACTTGTCTTACTCATTGACAATTACATAGATCTCCACTGATTTAACCTATTAAATGTAGTTGATTCCATTCAACTTAATAGAAGTAATCTGAATTTTAGAATGGGCTGGTGGGGCCATTAAAAAAAGTCTGGTGGTGGTCCTAATATCCATAGAGGATCACCAAGATCAGTCTGCAATCTCATGGCACAAATCAACCGAAGTCACACAAGATCAGTCTGCAATCTCATAATGCACATCAGCCGCAGTCACACACCACAAACAGTAAGAAATGGCCTCAGAGCAATCACACCACAAGTCAACGATCTTAGAAAACACACTAACAGTAGTCACATGCACCACGAACAATAAGCAGTGGCCCAGGAAATCACCATACAGCAATCATGCAAACTACACAAATCTCATAAATATCATATCAAGATCCTCCTTTCACTGTTATACACATTTCCTAAGAGGGAATCAGAGCTCATCCACATACTTTATTGTGCAACAAACTGTTGCAAATGCTGCTCTACACAGATAACCTAGTCTAGGGTTTTCCTTTTTTCTTTTTCTTTATACTTTGTGAACAGTACCACATAAATAGTACTTGTAAAGAGTACGTATGAACAGTGTTACACTGAATGCATGAACTAGATCAAGGCCAATGCTCTGATACTATGTATGTTAGGATTTGAATGAATGAAAGAGAAGAAGAAAAAGAAAAAATAAAGGAAAAACTGAGAGAGAGAGAGATGGGTGGGGGGTTCATATTGTGGCTCTCCTCCCTTGCACCAGGTATATATATTAAAATAAGTACAAAAATTACAAGAGTACCTTTTACTAACTGGTGTTCTAACAAAGTCAAAGTTTCTTGATAAATTGCACGTTGATGCATCATGCACCAGGTATATATATTAAAATAAGTAGAAAAATTACAAGAGTGCCTTGTACTAACTTATGTTCTAACGAAGTCAAAGTTTCTTGATAAATTGCACGCTGATGCATGAAATTGTTGCATCGACATGTGTTCCATCTGTTAACAAGCTAAATCCAAAAGAGAACAAAGAGAGGAAGACTAAAAATGAAATCTTATTTATCCCTTTTTTTGGTTAAATTGGAAATCAAAAACACCTTCAATCTCTTCAAATCTCACAAAAATTAGTTTGATTGGAAAATAATTGTGTAAACCTCTCATAAAATAGATTTCAAGCAAGGGTAAAAAACAAAAAAATCAAACGGAAATGGAATGAGACTTTTGGGGTTTAGAAGCTCTCCGAATCAAACATGAGGTTTGATTAAAATTCAATTGTTATAACCCCTACCTCGACAAGTTTTTGTAAAAAAAAAAAAATATATATATATATATATATATATATATATATATATATATAGATATTGTGTCAAACCAAAATCTCAAGCAAAATTTAAAGCATCACTATATAGCAGGGGAAAACATGTTTAATTTTATTTTACCCAGAGGATATATCCCCGCTCTATGGACAAGGAAAATTCAGAGGAAATATTGCAATATGCCAGGATATTAAAAATATGATTTCCACCTCTTTTAGTTGCTTACATGCATCAAATTTTAATGAAAATTTTCGTGAAAAATACATATATTTACTGGTTGTTGTTTAAGTAATATTTTTTCTCTTGGGATGGGGTGTCGTGGAAGTAAGGGCAACCTTGGTTCTGTAGAATTTTGATAGAGAGTACTATATATATTTTCTGACTAGCACACTTACAACAGGTTATAAAGGACCCATTGGCAAAAAGATCATATGTTGAACTACAATACATCATTTTGACGAATATCTGCAGCCCTATTTGTTTCTTGTTATCAAAAGAGAAGGAAATGTCTTTAGAGTTGCAGAATGCTTGCTGTTCTCAATTAGGAAACAGCTAACCTCCCATGACAAAACAATAGTTTCATTCATGCTCTCTGAAGCTAGAGAAGAATCTTTAGTGACTTTGAGCTTGTTGGAATAGACAAGACTCTGTGGACACATCTTAAGATACACTGATGTTTGTGAAGCAAGACAGAGATCGTCTGAGAGAGGCTATAATAAAGTAAAAAAGTGATCTTGAACACCCACCAAAATCAGTCTCTTCAATCACCTGTAGATCCATCATGTTCAAGCCTAGGAAATGTCAGTCATGTGGAATCTTAGAGCAGTCATGGAGGTTGAAGGAAAAAAGGAGTTAACCACTCTTGGGTTTAGGAATTTCCTTGATTAGCATGTTGAATCCTATGAAGGTCTTCCTTAAAAGATGTGGACTAATTGTGAAAATCTAGTGTAAGATAGCTTTATTCAGAACTTCTTTTTTGTTTTTTTGGTTTCTTCAGATGTATATATGAGTAAAATTTTAACATTCATTATTGTATAGAGAACATACTTTCTTAACTAATGGAAATAATTCATGGTGCTGAAGTCAATAGCTTCTTATCATAGGTAGACTGCGAATCAAAGTTACCTGGAGTTCATAATCAGGATTAATTTGCAAGATCAGGCCAAAGATATTTTCCTGATCCTTGTCCTACTTCACACTATGCAGTCCTGAATTTGACATTTGTTTGCTGAGGTGTTTAGATCTTGAACATTCAACAGACCCAAGTTAACCCTCATGAATTGCTATTCTTGCAATGCTCCTGTTCGTTATTTCCCCAAATTTCACCTGCACCAGAACTCTGCTCTGAAGCCACCTAGCAGTCTCAATGCAATAGCAAACCTCCTGCCTAACTGATCTCAAACTTGACACTGTAAAACTATGGATTCCTTTCAAATTGATGCCAATGTGATGATCTTCAGTCTAATGTCAACATCTGAAGAGGAATATGTTCACCTCTTGAAAAGGTTCTATTTTATGATTTTGATTCTCAAATTTCCCAAGAAAGAGCAAATGTAATATCGAGGTCTCCTAAACTTAATGATTTCTTACTTTGCTTAATCTTTGAGCAAGTGTTTTAGGCAATACAATCTAAATCTCGATTTAATCAAGTCACTAAATTGTAGTTATGAGTCGATTCATGAAGCTCAAATGGGAAAATTTATATGCATTCAAAAAGAAAGCTTCATATTTGAGATATGGACGCAGAAAATTTTGTCATTGAAGCAGGTATTTATAAAGCATATCAGGTATTTCTATTAGACTTGACATTACATTTAGGAGAATTGAAAGATGAATGTTGTTAGTATTTAACTTATATTATTTTTAATCTTCTGTGATTTCCAATCAAAAAGAGCTAATTGATTGTTGGATTCTTGCATTTTGGTTTATAAAATGTAGAAGGTACTACATGGGTATTCCTAAACTTGTAACTTGGATATACCAAGGATGCGGCCCTTTGTATTGATATTTGCACCACAGGCTGACATCTATGGTTGAATTCTTTCTTATTAGATTATTATGGTGAACCTCAAGAATTATGGAAACATAAGGGCTATCTACCAGTGGCACACTGATACATATCCTTGTACATGGATGGGACTAGGAAATGCCTGTCAGATTGTCCTGCCTCATAAGTATTCTGTGAATACTTACATAGGAATTAGATGAATAAAACCATATGATCAGTGGTATTTTTCCCTGGGTTTCATCTTTTTTTTGTCTGACTACCCTAAAATAAATAATGGGCTTACAGTGGTATAATGATTTTTTTCTGCTATAAATCTTAAGTTTTACCCTTAGATGGTCGGCCTACTCTGCAGTACACCAAACTAGTCTTCATGGTTGCCTGTTTCTTATGGGCATATGGCCTCCTTAACAGGTGTTATGGTTGTGATTTTCATACATAGATCACCTTGTGCTTCATGATCACTTTTCATGTAGGATGCTTGCATAAAGGTTAACTTAAATTGATATGCATGGAATGATCTGTTGATTGCTTCTTCTTCTGCAGATATAAGAATGCACTTGGGGCACATGGGTAGTTATGATACTCTTTATGTGCTATATCTCAACAGAAGTTCTTCGAGTTTCAAGCAGCACATGGCTAAGTATTTGGACAGATCAAAGCACTTTGAAGGGTTATGGTCCTGTTTTTTACAATCTTATTTATTCAGTTTTGTCATTTGGTCAGGTATGTTCACAATCAGTTGGCCTTCTGGTTCAACCCAGTTTGTCTAATAAATCATCCCTTTGGGTTTTTTTTTTCCTCTGTATTTTTTCTTCTTTTTTTTTTTCCTTCTGTTTGGTGGGTAGTATGTGGAGGTGTGTGGGTGGGGTGGGTGTGGCGCATCATGGTAAGAATGCTGGCATGATATCATTTTCACATATGGCAATTGGGCATCTTTACATGTGCTCTTCCACATACCATGTTTCATGCCCAACACATCTTCCACTTGTCCGAAGACCAGTACCTTATTCTAATTTCTTTTTTGTCCAAAAATATAAAATAATAATACAAATTTTGATCGTTGATATTACACAAGAGCCAAATGCACAGTTATGAATGGATCTAGTGAATGGAAGGGATGTCCAAATGGCCTATCCCTAGGGTCCCCTGTCAAGGGACAGTCTAGATTGTTCATGTCATCCCCCCATGTGGTGTAAAGACTCATGTCTATCCAGGAAAATTGATGAGACGGATTAGAAATATTTTGCCAATTCTCTTTAGAGAAAGGGATAAAAATTATTTTCTCGCATGAAATCAGATATTTTCCATGAACTTGGACTTTTTAGTCATCTTGCCAGGATATATTTTGGGTAGAGAAATTGGATAATTAGGGTGGAAAGGTATCCAATTTTTTTTTACAAAGTTGTGAAAGACATATTCCTATATTTCTGTTTCAGCCATTTTAGATGTTTCATCAAGAAAGAAAAGGTTTATAAATCATTCAATGAGATTTCTGACTGCTATCTACTTGAAGTCTTACTCCCATATTTCTTTTTGATTCAGGTACTAGTGACATTGGCAAACTCTTGTTGGATGATAGTTTCAAGTCTTTATGCTGCCAAAAGGTTACATGACGCCATGCTCAACTCTATATTAAGAGCTCCAATGGTATTCTTCCACACGAATCCTATTGGACGGATAATTAATAGATTTGCAAAGGATCTCGGTGACATTGATCGTAACGTTGCTATGTTTGTAAACATGTTTCTGAGCCAAGTAACAATGCTCCTTTCAACTTTTGTGCTGATAGGCATCGTCAGCACCCTATCTTTGTGGACCATAATGCCACTTCTGGCTTTGTTTTATGCAGCTTATCTATATTATCAGGTAGGAATAAAGTCCTTTTAACGTTTTCTTGATAGAAGGAATTCTAGTGTCTTCGAACAGAAAATTCAAATACAATCTGGGAATAATTCTTTTAATGTTGATGCAGTTTTTTCTTTTGCATGTGCAGTTGTTATAACCTGGTCCAAGACATAACTTATGTATTCATACATTTTAAATTGCATAATGATAATGGGACCAACTTGGTTTCCATGAAGTGGGGACCTTTCTTGCTTTGGATGCCTAGGTAAGTCATAGGTGACTGGCAACCATAAAAAACATGAGAGGCCCTTAAATTTTTTATATGGAAGGAAAAATAGAATAAAGTGAATCTTTTGCCAGTCTTCTTGGGCATTTTCCAAAGCTCACATGCATCTAATTTATGCGAGGTTCCAATATTGTTGAAACTGCGTGATCTTGATAGCATTACTCAACTGAATTACATATATCATGGATTGTGGGAGTAACACCTAAATGGGTATTGGCTAAATGCAATTGAATAAAAAAATAATGAGTACAAATTGGATGCCATAGGTGGTAAAGTACTTATAGATAGTTCAATTCTAGTGATCATAAGTTAGCATCCCATGCCATTTCTGTAGCCAAATTCAAATACTTTGCTGATTGTAGGTAAACCTCCAAATGCGTACCTTTTAAAATTTCTGGTATCTATTCTTTCTGTGTAAAGGGCATTAGTGTTTCTAGTTATCCTCTTGAAAGTATTTAGAATTATCGAGACAAAGCATTTTGTCAAAAAGAAAAGAGAAAACACCAATATCACATGGGTAGTGAGCATAGAGGATACAAGTACGTAACGGGCAAATCTAATGCATCTGGAATGTTATGTCATATATTGATCTACTTCCTACTAAAATGGAAATTGTGAATTAGTATATTTTTTTAGTGAGCAGTATTCAATCCATTGTTCAAAATTTGCATGACCGTGTATTTTGTATATTTTATATTTTAACACGTCTCATCATATTTGTTTGGTTCCACTATTGGTTTCCACAAAATATTTTTTGCCCAATGTTCTTGGATCTAAATTATGTCTTATATATGAGCATCATTGTTTGTGTTTCGCAGAGCACAGCCCGTGAAGTGAAACGCTTGGATTCCATAACCAGGTCTCCTGTCTATGCACAATTTGGAGAAGCATTAAATGGTTTGTCAACTATTCGTGCATACAAAGCTTATGATCGGATGGCTAATATTAATGGGAAATCCATGGACAATAATATCAGATTCACCCTTGTGAATATGAGTTCAAACCGCTGGCTTGCTATCAGGTTAGAAACACTGGGAGGCCTTATGATTTGGTTAACAGCAACCTTTGCTGTCATGCAGAACCAAAACGCAAAAAACCAAGTTGCCTTTGCATCTACAATGGGTCTGCTTCTCAGCTATGCTTTGAATATCACAAACCTGTTAACTGCTGTTCTGAGGCTTGCTAGTCTGGCTGAAAATAGTTTAAATGCCATTGAGCGGATGGGAACATATATAGAGTTGCCTTCTGAAGCTCCGCCTATAGATGAGAACAACCGCCCGTCACCTGGATGGCCTTCATCTCGTTCAATCAAATTTAAGGATGTTGTCCTACGGTACAGGCCTGAGCTTCCTCCTGTCCTCCATGGCTTGTCCTTTTCTATTTCTCCAAGTGAGAAAGTAGGGATAGTTGGAAGAACTGGGGCTGGAAAATCTAGCATGCTCAATGCTTTATTTCGGATTGTGGAATTGGAAAGAGGTAGAATCTTGATTGATGATTACGATATTGCAACATTTGGTCTTTTGGATCTACGTAAAGTTCTTGGAATTATACCACAATCACCCGTTCTTTTCTCAGGTATGAAGTGTCCTTTATCATCTGGGTTTGATCATGAAGATATCAGTCCCATGTCCAATCCTGAATGTCCAATGCTGCTGAATGAACAACGCATTAAACTATATGGTATGCCATATCATGAATTGGAACACATTATCTGAAATAATGCCTCCTCATACATTATCTGAAGGTGTCTGGTGTCATTTGGCAGCCCACCCCTCTCTTATCAATAATACCAGGATTGCTCTATGTCCTAGATAATGTTGGCAACGTCATGAATTAAATTCATGATAGATAATTTCCAACGTTCAAGAGCTAACTTGCATTCATGTTCAAGCATTTGTTAAATACAACAAGAGTAAGCTACAGTGACTGTTTGCTCATTCTGGTCTTTTGGCTTAATTTTAGGAGGCCATCTGTTATAGAGTGGAAACCTGTTATATCTGAGACTAAGACAGCTTAGCTGAATTTGTATCTGATCAAATGGGATTCCACTGCTGAAAAAAATAAAAAATAAAAAAACTCAGTAGTCAAGGCCCAAATGGTAAACTACTACTTAGATAAGCCACCACATAAAAATGGGAGCAGCATGGTAGATAGCTTCTAAGAAGGCAAAGTGTGGTAAATAAAGCTCATCTTAAAGAGTTTGTATTTTCTTCAGGTTACTATACTCTCTGAACTAGAACCTTAGTTACCTAATTCTTCATATGAGGTCAGCATTCCCGCTCTTGATTTGCGAATTTACGAATTAAGAGCTAATTCATTTGTAATTTGCGCATTTAATGAAGTGAAGGTGTGAATTCTATAACGTGTTTCCACCAAGAAAAGTTAAGAGACCCCACCTTCTCTCTCTCTCTCTCTCTCTCTCTCTCTCTCTCTCTCTCTCGCTCTTAGCCTAGGACACACTTAGCGGATAGCTAATATTTGATGATCAAGGTTGATGAGTTTTTATGTCACTTTTGCTGCATGCCTCATACAATAAAAGCAGTATCTGCTGTTGAAACTGATAGTTCCTTCTCTCGTTTTCCTTTTGGTATGTTGCAAGTAAATCGTATGTGTTGTTCTGTTGGTGACTTTACTGTTGTCTAGGAACTGTCCGATTCAATCTTGATCCTTTTAATGAGCACAATGATGCTGATCTAAGGGAAGCT
>JAUPMG010000019.1:11316812-11331054 GCA_031762675.1 Pachysandra terminalis
AACTCATTTTGTAACATGCTAACCAAACACAATCAAGAAACCTTCAAAATGAGTTCCTTGAATGAGTTCCTGATCCAAAATGGGAGCCAAACGACACCTCACAATGACTGATAATTGAAAAGGGAAACAACCCGCGAGCTTCAAAGAAAAGTTGTTGAAAGGCTCAACCTCATATGAGCAAAATTGGGCAGATGAGGTTGAAGAGACTACCCGCGTGATCATGATTAACAAAGGCGAAGAATCGGCAACGGCTAATGCTATTTCCGATTTCGAAAAGAATTTTCAATTAGAATTCGAGAAATCCACCGTATCGGCTAGTGCCTCTGCCTGGTCGTTGAGCCTGATAGATAAACTTATGGGCTCTTCAGTCAACATTATTATTCTAACCGAAAGGTTGACCAAAAACTGGAGGGCTGCGGGACTCACGGGGCAGGGAACATCATGCCCATTGGAGGAGGTTGCTTCCTAATCGGAGTCACGGAGCCTAAGGACTACGACATCATCGTCTCTAGGGGTCCGTGGTTTGTATTCGGTAAGTATCTTCTTCTCCAACAATGGAGCGTTCGCTTTGACCCTTATGACAACCCACCCTTCAAAGCGCTTATTTGGGTGAGACTTCCTCGACTCCCACTAGAGTATTGGCGTCCAGACCTTCTTTTCCAGGTGGCGGCTCTTAACGGCTGACCGGTTAAGGGTGATGAACACACTATTCAGTGCCCTAGAGTGGTCTTTGCACGGTTCTGTGTGGAGATTGATATTAGGCATCCTCTCGTTCCGACTATCATTTTGAAAGAAGACGAAATGTTTCGTCGTATTATCTGTATGTACGAATCACTTCCGTCTCTCTGCTTCCGTTGTGGCGGTATTGACCACTTCACTGAACGTTGCTACAATGAGGGTGACCTTCCTTTAGGGGAACACATCAGACAAGAGGGCCAGACCACACTGCATGTCCTTAAAGAAGGACATCATTCTTCTGTGTCGGTTGCCGAGGTCACCCCGAGTCGCTCGAGTTATGGCCAGTGAATGTTGGTTCCACAAAGGGGCTCCAGACATACTATGAGAAGAAATAGATCCAACGTCTCCACCACAGAGAGCAAATCGACCCCAACTGGTGATCACTTCCAATTAACTACTCCCCTCGACCCGGTGGAGGGAGGATGCCCCCCTAACATGGCTCAAGACTATAATGCAGAATACTCACGGGGCCACTATATTGGGTCCTGACAAGACTGATTCAGGCTCTAGTGCAGCCCCAACTATTTTGGAGTCACCCCTCCTTAAGCCCGCTCCCACTACTCGTCCTTCAAGCCAAACCACAGCTTTCAAGCCCTTTAGAGGCTCCAATAACAGAGATGCTTGGAGACCTAAGCTGGGTGACAAGGCTGAACAGGCCTGGATTCGTTATCGCCCAGCTTTCGCCTCGGCCGAAAACCTTGATCAGCGATCTCCTCTTGCCTGGACGGCTGATGATTCCAGGCAACCATCAAAGCCTTTCAGACCCTCAGCAGACTACCCCAGAAGAAGCTGGTCGATTCTGCTCGTGAGCGTAATGGTATAAGCCTGCCTGACTGTGAGACCGACTGGTCGAACAGAGACGAAAGTCGATCAGTAAAAGAAGCTAGTTTTGCCTAAGCCAGAGTCAAATGCGCTTGAACATCGGGCACTCCACCGTCATGATTTAAGGAAGCAGGCTAGCGTCCGATGGGTACACGAAAGTGACGAAGTTGCTTTGACTAATTCTAAGCTTGCTTGCATCTGGTCCCGCCGGTTGGGTGGGTTTTCTCCGGGGCTTGATATTGGAGTTGAAATATCCAGCTGGGGAAGGAGTGGGTTGCCTATGAAAGGTGCTGCAAGTCTGCGCCAAGGCTTCTCGAAGTCAAGTACATCAAAGGTAGGGGAAGAAAGGGTCATCTCAGGATGGACTCAATATCTATTATCTTGCCACTGGCTGCTCTGCTATACTTTTGTAGTCTCCGCGCGCTAGCGCCCCTATAGAGTAAGGGCTCACCCCTTAAAGGAAATAAGTGGCATTCTAGTAAGTCTGGAACGAGACTGTTTTTAAACCACGGCCCACTCAACCTAGGCGTCTGCTACACCCAGAGTTAGACCCATCCTTTATCCACAAAGCTAAACCTGTATTTTACAACTTCAACCCTTTGGGGGGCCTTCAAAATTTGGATTTTTTTATGCTAATGTAATCGACACTAGGGTTGTCAACAAGCCAAGCTAGCTCGAGCTCGGCTCACATGAACCAAGCTTGAGTTCAATATTTAGGCTTGCGAGTCGAGCCTGGGCCCAAAAACACTCATTATTTTAATGAGCTTGAGCTGAACTTGGATAGGCTTAGCTCGGTTATGATAAATAAATATGTATCATAAGTATTATATATATATATATTAATCATTAAATACAAAATTAATGACTCATGTAAATACAAGTTGAGCCGACCTTTTCCCGAGCCAAGCCTAAGCTCGAAAAAAATTTGCGAGCTTGAGCCAAACCCGAGCCCAAGCCGAGTTGGGCAAAGCTCGGCCCGTTTACAGCCTGGATCAACAATATATATATAAAGGGAAAACTCATTTTTAGTTATTCTTTTTGAAAATATCTTAAAGTCGGTAATGTTTTTTAAAACCTAACAGAATTGATTGTATTTTTTCAAAAGGTTTTAAAACGAATGGTCATGCATTGTAGCGCGACCACTCGTTTCCCGAAATACCTTTTCTCCACTGATTGATGCACCACCTAGTGGGCAGGGATGCACCACCCAATGGACAATGATGCACCATCCAGTGGGCCTGCCCTTGCACACTTGGTGATGCAATGATACACCACCCATTGGGCATTCCTTGTACACCTAGAGGTGCAAGGATGCACTACTCAGTGGGCAGGGATGCACCACCCAGTGGGCAAAGATGCACCAACTAGTGGAGAAATCTGGAAGAGGGAGATGAACCTAAGAGGGGGGGTATTTTGAGAATGACCATTCGTTTTAAAACTTTTGAAAAAGTACAATCAATTTTATTAAGCGTTAAAAAGCATTACTTGCTTTAAGATATTTTCAAAAAGTATAACTAAAAATGAGTTTTTCTAAAAAGGGATTTTAAAAAAGTATAACTAAAAATGAGTTTTCCTAAAAAGGGACAACTCATCAACGTTTAGCTATTTTAAGTAACATGTCCTTTTCTTCCTATTTTAAAAAATATATATATATAGACTGATGAAAACTAACAGATTAATAGAGAGATCTGAGGCCACTTTTAGATTTTCTATAAGTTGGTTAAATTGAAAGTATGGATCCTTTAATCCAATCTAACAAAATACTTAATATATATATAAAATACCTAGAGGTGATCAGGGAATAAAATCAAGATCAATAGTTAGAATTGCTATCCATCAAGCTAACGTTTTCAAGTCCTTCCACGGCTTTAAATCACAACTCACTTCACATTTCAATCTCTCAGAGCTACATGTTTAACAAAAACAAAAAATAATAACGTACTGCATAAATTTCGTTTTCTCATGTCAAGAATACCATTAGTTACAAAATATCTTTTTACCAAAGAAAAAAATTATAAAATCTCCCTTATAGTATGACTATTTATGTTATACCCAAGACACTAAAATTTAATTTCAAAGTAAAAATATTTTTATGACATTCTTGCTCTTTTCAAAAGATTTTGTGGTCAAGGACATCCTTTTAAATATATTGAAAATATTTTTCATTCTATAAGATTTATTTATAATATTTTAATTAAAATAATATTTATAACTTTGTGAAAAAATAAATAAAAAAAGATAAACTCCTTAGTGATAACTTCTTTAAGTATAGATAATGATTCTATTGTTCCTTATGTCAATTGGAACTAAAATATTCTTACATTTATGTATCTTAAATGGTATAATTTTGGTAATAGGTTATCTTTTACTACTAGAGGATTTTAAAAAAATATTATCCTAAATTTATTTTAACTAAATGCTGATTACTAACAATCTCTCAATTGGTGTTCATGTTAATAAATCATGTGGTTATTATGGTTCTTAACTGTTTGAATTATATAAATTTAGCACAAGCATAGGTATCATCAAACTTTCTTCTATTCTCTTAAATCACAACTCCAATACTGAAATAAAGGAATAATTCCCATGAGAACAACTTGATGAGAGTATGTTAAACCAAAGTAAAATCTTGAAACAAAAAATATGGTTCTAAATGTATCAAATCTGGTTCTATTTATTATGTATAGGATCTTTCAATTGTACAGTTTTGACAGTTTCCACTAGTTGGTCTTTGGATCTAAAATACTGAATTCATCAGACTTGGAACATAAACCCATCACCATCACTCACTACTGACCTGGAAATAGACGCGTATGTCTGAGCGCACACACTCGAGAATCCTGTTAATGCCTGGAAGACGTTAGGGAGGCTGGTTTGGAGATTGTTCAGCGTCATGGCACTGCTGAGTTGGACTGAGTTCAAATACTTTGCCTTTTCACTCTCCACACGCTTCTTAAATGCCTCGGTTTTCGCACGCTTGATTGATAAAGGATGCTTAGGGCTCAAGCTTGACACCACACTTCCCGCAGAATTCTCTTCAAGCCTTTTCTCCATTTCTTCTAGAGAATTCAGTTCTTTCTGCAACCTTTTCTCAAGCTGATCAGACTTCTTCTGCAGGCTGCGTTCCTCATCATGCTGCAAAACTATGGAACGGATCACAGACACAAAACTCTTGATGGCTTCAGATGCTACCTGTTAGCAAATGCACAAAGATGGACACTTGAATTAAGTTGTATGCAAACAGCATGTCCCAACTCCTATATATGCATATGTATGACTATGGTGGTCCACCCTATTCAGTTTCTCTGACTCCTATTTTTCATTCATAAATTTGTCAAACATGAAATGCAAGCTAATAATATCAGATAACATACGGCAAATACCTTGTAGGGTAACCGATCAAGGGCAAGCTGCCATTCTTCACAGAGGGCCTGGACACCAGATGAATTATCATGCGGTCGGTCATCCACAAGGCAGTTTGTGAGTTGGACCCAACTGTGGAGAGTCTGTATATAGTCTCTTTCAGATTTTAGGAGGTTGCAGAAGCTGTTGTACCATGCAGTGACCTCACTTTCAAGCTGGGCTGTGGCCTGGCGATGATAGTCAGTGGTGGGCTCCGTACTTGGATGGTTGGTCAGATGATTCATCTGTTGGGAAATATGATTCTGAACCTGATGACACTCGTACATTGTTCTCCACATATGCATCAGCCTAGAAAGTAACCAAAGAATCAGCAAGAAACCTCCCTTTTCACTTAAAGAAGTTATTTTAGTAATCTCATATATTTTAATCCTTAGAAATCTAAATATTTAAAATTTGGAAAAGGGGAAGAAGAAAGGGCAGAGAGGAGACAAGCAAGAAACTTCTGTACCCCTTCTATCAGACTCAAACCATCAAAACCTCATGATTAGAGTTCTTTTCATCATAAAAATCCCCGCCAAAGCCATGCATCATGCTAGGATTTCAAGCACTCATGAATTGCAAATGAAAAGTTTAAAGCTAGGGCTTTTCTGAACAATAAGAAGCCAAGCGTTCCAGCTCAAGTTGGGGAGGCATGTTAAGAATAAATGACAAAAAGAGAATCCTAATTTCGAATTTCTTTCAATGTTACATCTTCATATTTCTATTTTTCTTCGTTTTTTCGTTACTCTTTTTCTCTTCCATTCTTCGCATTAAGCTGCTGAGATGGGGAATTGACAACGTTTCTCTCTTGCCATGGCTTAATAGTGCTTTTCAATACGAAAAAAACAGTCTATAGTTTGATGAGACCAATGGCCACCAACCTATTGTCTCATGGTTTCAAGTCTCAAATTTTGGATTATACAGATACAAACATGTATTATCTAGGAGGTACAGGTCAGCCGAGACAGTGAAGAAGTAGAGAGCATCAATATAGTACCAGCTGATGCAAGCTACATAACTCCAACTTTCAAATATCAATAGTTCAGGATATATCTCCCTCCCTAAAATAGGGAAATACCAACATTGTTGAAAATGTTAGATAAATAAGAGAAACACATTGGGAAAAAGGTGAGACTATGGAACTTTGTGGGATGCATATTTAGAAATGTTCACACCCATTTAACTCAAGATCTTTAATTTATAAATAAATTAAAAAACAATGATATTGGACAATGCATGTATAGGAAATAAGATGCTCTATCATGCATATATCACTCATTAAAACTTCAAATCATAAAACTTTAAAGTTTTTTGACAAAAGAAAAATACACTGTATATTACAAGACACAAGAACATGAAAAAGTATTCTAAACATGTAACTCATAGCTATAGTCTAGATTGGAAATATTCCGTCATTATGGTTCTAACTTCGGTTGAGCATAACTCAAAATGACACAGGATTACCACCAGTCCAATGTTGCTTCAATCGAGTTACTCCTAACCCTATATATACATCCAAAAAATATTGTACTTTTTTCTCTCTTATTCCTAGGAGTTGGCCAACCATGTTGCCAGTAAATGTCAGGCTTCCTCCCACCATCCATCTCAAACTAAATATAGCTACAAAATTAAAGTAACAAACAAACAATGATTAAACAAGTATAGAATGCAAGATATTTCTTAGATTATTCTATTTATTAATTCCCTAAAAATTTAAATACAATAGTAAATTCTACTATAAATACATAATATGACCTCAGATCTTTTTCACTACAAATCAATTTATAGCATAAATGTAAAACATTTAATCAAATTAAGTTCCTAACTTTCTGTTTTAATATATATTTAAATATTATAAAATAATTAAAATAGATAAATGTTAATTTAAAAATAAATAAATAAAAAATTGCCCAACACATAAATTGGTCTTCCGCCTATAACTGCTTTGTTTTATTAATTTACAAAATAAAATAAAACCTAGAACCAACATTACAATTACCTTCATTTGTTCTTGAGAGTTTTTGGACCAAGAACCTCAAAACCATCAACAAATCCATGTGAAACTTTGTGAATATATTTGAAACTTGGCAAGTTGGTAGGTTTATAAAGTAAAACTAATCAATCCGCCTCGTACCGCCCTGTTTTAAATGGGTTTGGTAGGCTATCCTAATGTCTTTGAGTAAGATTAACATTTCACCTTTAGGAACATATATTGCACCAAATGCATCAAAAGAAGACTGCATAGGCAGGGTCATTTTTCTAATTGGTAAAAATGTACAAAATATATTTTGATAAGTGTAGTAAACACTATTGCCAGCAGTACAAAGTATCCTTTCCTAAGCTAAGTACACATATACTATACCATTTTAAGTAGAGGATATAAAACTGCAAGGATACAGAGAACGTTGTAATGATAAACATCATTCAATTCCCCCAAGCTGGATGAAAAAATGGAAAAAAAAAATATTCCTCAATCCCGGTCTCCGGGAGGTTGGAAACCCAAAAGAACATCAGAGAGAGCACTCTTGATATAAAAGATTCCACCTTAGATTCCTGACCTACAAAAATCCTCTGTTCCTTTCCTTCCAAGGACTCCAACAAATATCAGCTGGGCATAGGTTGTATAACAATGTTCACCTACTCTTCCTTTTGTCTCCCTTCCACCCCCAACTACAGAGAGCATACACTTTAATTGCAACGGCATGGCCAGCTTACTTCAATCTACTCAAGGAGCCCCATACCTTGAATTGCTTATTCTTTTTGCGTCTCTTCCACCTTCAACTACCTACCTAGAGCATCCTTTAATTGCATCAGCATGGCCCAGCTTACATCAAATTTACTCAAGGAACCCCACACCTTGTAAGTTACCATGCAATACAAGAGAAAATGTGATACCGATACAGATTCCTTACACAAACAACAACGGTTAGGGATCGTCCACCTTGTGCTCAACAAGTGATTCACAATGAGGATTTTGTCTACCACCAGTCCACATAAAGGACATCTATGAAGGTAAGAAAGTCTCCGATATCCACTTCCGTGGATCATCCCAGCCATCCTCCCTTGTAATAGACAAGAAGAATGACTTCACTGAAAACATGCCTGAACTTTCCCACTTCCACTTCCTTGAGTTTCTCCCTTCCTAACTCGGGCTGATTAAAGCAATGCAACTAAATAGGCAACTGAGTTCATCTCCCAGATAAACAAGGGTCTACGAGATTTAAATTCCAAGACACACCACGTTCCTCCTTGATCTTAAGATCCCCCACCCAAGCCGTAATGTTGGCAGACAAGAAGAAATCTCCAGAAGCTGTATATGAAAAGCTGAATCACCAAACCACGAGTCCTTCCAAAATTTCACCCTACTCCCATCCCCTTTCAAAGCGGATACCTTTTGCGAATATTTAAGACACTAAAAATAGCTTTCCATAATACAAGTCCGTGTGGGGCATTACACTGACTCGAAGCCCTATCACCATCTGATCTTCCGTATTTTTCTGTAGTAATGGTTCTCCACAGACTGCTCCTCTCCACACCGAATCTTCACAACTACTTCTCCAATAGTGTCATGTTGAACTTGGCCAAACCACTCAAATTCAAACCCCCCTTCTAACCTCAGTTTACATATCTCAAACCAGTGGACAAGGCGGTATTGATGGGCCTGTCCCATCCACTGCATAGGAAATCCCTCTACTTTTTCCAGTCTATTGGCGATAGAAAAAAGAATTTTCAAAATGGGATAACGTATGTCGGTAAGTTTGAAAGTAAGCTCATTATCAACATGATTTAACCCCCTATGGATAAGTATTTTGATTTTCAGGTAGTCAATTTCTTCTCCATTATCTTGACCCATAGGGTTTTATAGAAGTGGAATATGAGAGGAGTTCACCTGTTCACCAGATCTACCTCTTTCAACAGTCCATGCACATGGAAAAGGTTAACAATTCTTTCAAGCACATAGCTAGAGAGCTATTTTAAAAATAAATAAATAAAAGGCATATCAAAGGTACATTAATATGAAAATAAGAGGAGGCCCACAGCAATGAAGAGAATACAAAGAGGCTAGCTGACAAAACTAGCTAGGGCTATACAGTTGCAAGGCTATACAAAATTACAAAGGTACCAACAATTACAAAGATAGATAGGGGTGTTCCCAGCTCCTTAGAAAATCTTCACAAGAAGTCCCTATAGAATCTTTAAACATCAAAAAAGGACTACAATTTTATTTCAGATTTAGTAAAGGATGTGGGTATATGCTTACTCTTGCTACATATCAAAATATACTGCCTAAAACTTTGCCACATGGAAGAGGACAAAATGCAAACAGAAAGGCTCCATTGGGCCTACCACCCAAGGTTTTAAGTTTCGATTTCTCCCGAAATTTCGCCCAGGGGGAAATGGCGAAATTTCGGTGAAATTTCGCCAGATTTCGCCAATATTTCGGCGAAATCTGGGAAATACCACCATTTCCCCAAGGGGGGAAATAGCGATATTTCAGCGGCATGCCGCCGAAATTTAAAACCATGCTACCACTACAGTCAGCCACAAGTGGAAAAAAATCGACGCCAACTTGTTTTACTGCATTTTTTTTTTTTAGAAAATGACAATAACAATATTTCAAAAACTCAATTTTACTCAAATAAGTCAAGGAGTTTAATCAAACTTCACAGATGTATATATTTTCATAATTTTAAATTTCCAAAAAATTTTGCAAGTTTTCTTTCAAAATTTCCCATTAAAAACGAGTCCAGTGGCATACATACATGTGTTTTAGTTAGATGTTTAGCCATTTATTTCTTGTATTTTGTTTTTTAAGTGTCTTGTAGGCGCTTCGTCCCTCAAGGAAGATGCTGACTTCTTGGTACTTATTGTATTTGCTCATTAACAATATCTAACTAATTATAACAAAAACAATTAAAATAAAATTTAAACAAAACCCTTAAATTGATATTTTTCCATTTTACAAAAGGGTTATTTACAATATTTTTAAAGGAAATATTGCAAAACATAAATATTGCAAAACATGAGAAGCGTCTTTTACAATTTTCCTATTCTAAAGGCTTGAACTTCCCATGATATCACCATTTAAGAAATTGTTTCGCACACGCATGTATATTTATATTAAAGTAAATATAATAACAGTCATACAGCTGAATAAATAACACATTACAGTTATATTAAAATTGTGCGCAGATTAGTGCATATATATCAGCGAAGGCACAGTAACCAAGCTTGCATGTAGTTGAGCAGAGCTCGGATGAAACTTAATAAATAAATAAATAAACCATAAAAGAAAAAGAAAAAGAAAAATTAATCAGATAATTCTAGAATATAAATGATGCCTATAATTTTACCCAGAAGTTATGTGGATCAGCTGAGGATGCAGCTCTTCATCTCTTAACTTCAATATAGAAGAGCAGGTCCTATTTATTGATTGTTGCAAACACATTATGTCAGATTGCAAACTTTCAATACTCAATCTAGCTTTGTCAGTTTTCATCCAGTCCTGATCATCAGCCTCTAGTTTCTGCAGTACCAAGGTTTTCCTCTCATACTCCAAT
Organism: Pachysandra terminalis; assembly: GCA_031762675.1. Taxonomy (NCBI): domain Eukaryota; kingdom Viridiplantae; phylum Streptophyta; class Magnoliopsida; order Buxales; family Buxaceae; genus Pachysandra; species Pachysandra terminalis. The sequence continues at coordinate 11,327,336 of JAUPMG010000019.1, forward strand.
TTGGCGATCTCTTCCTCCTGCACCACAAGAATACATTTACAAAAGGAGAAGAAACAGACAAACTGCAATATTAACTTGTAATATAATACAATTAGCACATAGTTGGCAGATTTGTGGAGTTTCCAATTGTCAACTTTTCTGAAAGAGAAAAGCATGTCATAAGTATAGCAATGGGGCGAGTTAAACAGGTGAACTGCCCGTGCCAACCCTATTGGGGCAGGTTTGGAAATCCATAGATTGGGTTCATGTTTGACCTACCCACCCCATTTCCATTCAAGCATGAATTAATCATACATTTCTATATAAAGATAAAAATTTATAACTACATGTCAAAAATCTATATATTTTGCTTAAAAATTATATGTTATTCAATGATATATGTGTAAAATAGGATCCATGCTCACCCCACCCCGCCCCACCTAAAATAGGATCCATGCCTGCCCACACCAACAGGCATTGTTCAGGTTAGTAGTAGGTCTGGTATGGGATGGACTCCTATAGGGTCGGGTTAGGATTTTCCAAAATCCACCCCCTTTGCCATCCCTTATATCTGAATACTGGAAGAAAGCATCAGTTCTTATAATATACTAAATTGAACTGACTGAATAATACAGCTCATCCATTTACAGACATTTGGACTATTCACCGTACTTTTGAAATGCCCAAAACAAGTGCACCATACTTGGGCTGAGCAAGTAATTTTCCCAAAGCTCAGTCAGGACACAAGGAACTAGCATGAGACAGGTCCAGAAATAAAATTTTCCCAGACCAAACATTTTTTGCTTCAAAATTAGGCCCCTAGAGCATTAACAAGGTCCCAAGATCAGGTAGCACATGGGTTGGTAGATGTAGCCAGACAAAGCCAAAGTGAGTCAGGCGTGGGTGCCCATCCACTCACAAAATATTGGATGACCAGGATCACCTGCTCAGGTTGAAATTCAGTCCCACCAGGTGATAGGCCACAACCCTGCAGTATCAAGCCATTTTTATGACACATGAAGAGAAAACTTCTTGGTCTCCTTCTAGCCCAATTGAATATCGCTCTTTCTGCAATTGATACACTTATAATGCACAACCAAGTACAATACATACCAGATAAAAATAAAAATAATAACTGGAAATATGAATCTCAACTCAGTTACAATATGTCCATCTCTTAAAGCAAGGTCCAGGGCTTAAGCCAAGTTTCTGGGAAGACCTAACATGACACCCATTTCTCAAATTTGCAGTTAAATTTTCATCAATAAATCATGTTTATTACAGATTTCCCAACAACTCATTCAAGTTTCCCAACTCTAATATATTCAAGGTTTTAAGTTTTGATTTCACCCGAAATTTCGGCCAGGGGGAAATGGCAAACTTTCGGCAAAATTTCGCCAGATTTCTCCAATATTTCGGCGAAATCTGGGAAATACCACCATTTCCCCAAGGGGGGAAATGGCGATATTTCGGCGGCATGCCACGGCATGCCACCGAAATTTAAAACCATGAATATATTCAGTAAAGTTAATTGTGTACAGACACTGAAATAATCACTAAAAATGTAAAGGGTAATTTTATAAGAAAGTTTTCCTGCATAAGAGGTAACCCAATGCCTTTCTTCCTACACGTGAGAGCAGATCCAAATGATGAAACCTAATCTTCGAAAGTTCTTGTTACACTATTAGCACCTGGATTGCTAAGACCAGTGTAACGTATGTTTGCGCCAAATACAGCATGGAGTAACTTCAATTTGAGACCTCCTAAAGCTACATATAATACACAAGTAACAAACAAGTATTATGAAAATCTACTGAAATTTCAGAAGAACATAATTTTAACCGATAAATTACACATATTGAGTTTCCAATCAAAACTCTAGACAAAGCATAAATAAAAAAATAAAAAAGAAAAGGAAAAAAATAAAAAAAAAGAGTAGTGTCTGATCTAAGGTTGGGGGAGGGGGGGAACATCAAATGGTGTCAATCATCAAGCGAGTGCTCTACCATTTATCCTCGAAGATCCTTCTGTTCCTCTCTCATCAATGGCCCATAGCAAAGCATTAAATAGAGTCTGGTAAATCATCTTACCCCTCTTACCCAATCCCAAAAAGCTCCACTAACCTAGGAGTGAGCATAATCTCCTGGCAAAACCAACCCTATGTCAATAATGTGAAGGAAAAAGAACTAAATCTCTCTAGCCATAGCACAATGAAGAAATAGATGATCGACTGATTCTCCATGCTCTCTACACATAATGCACCACTGTAGAGAAATAGCCAACCTTTTCTCCTTCTCTGATGATCACAGGTGTTAAACCTATATAAGATGGAGGTCCAAACAAAAATTTTGATTCTAAGAAGAGAATGAGGTCTCCAAAGCTGATTACAACGGAAGAAAGGGGGGATGTTATACTCACCACAGAGACTTGTGAAGAAAGAACTAGAAGTGAACAGACCACTGGACTCTGGGATCCAAATCCGAGAATCTTGACAATTGGGGTCAATGAATACATCTTTCAACAACTCAAAGAGGTTAGCTAGTGTTGAACCATTTGATATACATTGCTGTGCATTCTCTAACAGCTTAAGCTTTTAGAAAGTGGTTGTCAACATGGTATCAGAGCGGGAGGTCGGGTGTTCGAATCCCAGGGGTGTGTGTGGTGTGTGGTGTGTGTCTGTGTATTTTCCTCGGTGCCTGTGTTCTCCCACAGGTGTGCTGTTCCCTTGCAGGGCCAGCAGGTGCCGCGGGGTGTTGAACCATTTGATATGCATTGTTGTACCGTTCTCTAACAGCTAGCTCCCCCGATCTCTACCGGCCTAGGATCTGGTCTGAAGTCAATGTTCCAAGAAAGACCCAGAGACGACCAAGAAAGGATATGTGAAACCAAGGACTCAATATTACAAACCAGATGAAAACAGCCTACAAAATCAAGAATCGAGTATAGGAAATGTAAGGAAGTGGAGATAAATGAGGAAATATTAGGAAAGATAAGATCAGAAGTGAAAGCATTTGAGAAATTGTGTTTACACCTTGACGTGCTACATACTAAAAATGGTAATAAAAATAAAAGTAAGATTCAACAAATGATACAGGATTTTTCTTAGCCATTGATTTGCTTGATGTATATAAGGATAAACAAAACACCTTTATAAGGTTCATGTTTTGCAATGTTGGCGATTTAGATCCCCGACGTGCTACATACTAAAAATGGTAATAAAAATAAAAGTAAGATTCAACAAATGATACAGGATTTTTCTTAGCCATTGATTTGCTTGATGTATATAAGGATAAACAAAACACCTTTATAAGGTTCATGTTTTGCAATGTTGGCGATTTAGATCCCCGACGTGCTACATACTAAAAATGGTAATAAAAATAAAAGTAAGATTCAACAAATGATACAAGATTTTTCTTAGCCATTGATTTGCTTGATGTATACAAGGATAAACAAAACACCTTCATAAGGTTCATGTTTCGCAGTGTTGGCGATATGGATCCCCCCCCCCAGCAACACGAAATCTGGGAGCAAATCCCCAGATTTCATTTTTCCCTACATGTCGAGTGACATGGGATAAAAAAAATTTACCTTCGTTTAATGTCACACGTGTCGGAGATGTCGCTCAAAATTTCGCTGGAAACCAGCGAAATTTGAGAGAAACCATTCTCTCTTCTTCAAAACTTGAGATTTGAAGGGGTTTTGCTCAAATCTCTTCCTCTTCAAGCTAGATTTGTGTTTGA
>JAUPMG010000019.1:11341483-11387958 GCA_031762675.1 Pachysandra terminalis
GTTGTACTACAAAGTAGATTAGTTAGTGTAGGTAGACAGGCCGTGCCAACCGAAGATGGGTTATACTTATCCCATATTATTGTAAATCATGCCTAAGAATTTAATAGCTTATGCCTAGAGAAATCGAAGATAGGCTATGCTTATTCTTAGCATGATACATTTTTGGGACGTTGTGTGTGCTTGTTGCCACACAAGTCTGTTTTCAGACAGTGAATTAATGCCTATAATTTATGAGATTGCCATAATCAAAGGGTTAGAAGGATCATCAATACTCTACTGCTTCTCTTATTGATTTAATCCACTTAACTCTAGTTAAATTAGTTTTTTAGAAATAGATCATAAAATTCCTTTTCTTTTTCTAATAAATTTACTTAGATTTAATCTGATAATTTAACAATCAAAACTCATTTAGTCCTTGAGGTTCAACACCCTCGAATGGCCATATCTTACAAGGATTCGTCCTATTGCGAGTGGTTATTATTGCACCAATCACTCTCCCCTTAGATGCAAATTCATATCGATAGTGTTCACCGAGACGTACCTCTTTGGTAAACATAAGGCGCACATCTAAGGCTCTTAAGAATCCAAGGGGTTTTCCCATCGCAAGTGGGCACCCTCGAGTCTGACTTGAGAGAATGTCCCAGCACAAGTGGGACTCTCAAGAACCCGAGGATTGTCCCATTGCAAGTGGGCGCCCTCGAGTATGACTTGGGTGATATTTTTGCATTGGCATCCTGCTATAAAGGGGTCATGCATCCCACTGTGGAGTACCTATTGATATTAGCTTCATTGCATATTCATTGTGTAGTGTTGATCATCCTGTGATTTATGTGATAAAGGGTCATCAGGGTAGCACACTACCTTCTCCTTATATCTATGTTTCGGCGGTACATTCCTTGAACCGGTCCCTCAAACCGATTGGGGTTCTTCCTTAAAATGTTCCCGAGGGTTATACCCCTAGGTATCATAAGGGATCTTGCTACATGTCGATCATAGTCTTAACACGTGGCGATCTGTTATTGGGCTATTTTTCCATACCATTTTTCATATCTACAGTTATAATTTGTATTAAATCTAATAAAATTCCAGCCATTAGATTAGATTAAATATTCCTACGAAATCCTAGCCACACATTATAACTTATAAGAGTTATGATTGTGTGTGATGCACTTAGTTTCCTACAGTGTAACTCACCAATCACAACAAGTCAAAGTCAAACATGAAGGGAGCCTTCATTCAGGGAATAGAATCCATAAGGATGAGACTCAAACAGACATTCCCCGAAGAGGGAGCCTTCGAAAGAGCGAGGGGGCATATCTAGCATAGGTGAGCCCTTGAAGAACTGGGGTTCAAAAGAGTATCCCTCTTCAAAAGGAACACTCGAATGATGTAAAATCCATATTATATTATCCTGACATTGCCAAGTAGCACATTGTCATTGGACCAATTCAATTTACAAATTGGCTCATCATCATGAAGCAAAATAGAGTATTTTGAGCTTATGGCATTTTCTATGTAATGAAGTGTCTTCAACTTAATTATTTTTGAAAAAAATTCTCGCAAGAATTTTCAAAAATTGTTTTTGTAATTGACTCTTGAAAGTAACCCCCTTTGCCCTAATTTTTCCTATAAAAAAGAATTTTTTTTAAGAAAAAAAGGTCGAGATTTTCCTATAAAAAAAATAAACAAAAAAAAAAAAAGAAAAGAAAAGAAAAAGGTCGGTAGGAGTTTGAAAATAGCATATACGTACAATCGAAAGAAGGTATCATCCCTTGACCTCTACGTTCTCGGTCTATAATACGGACAGACGCAAAGGTTGTGTTTTGTCTTTTTTTTCGGTGAAACAAAGGCTGTGCTTGCCACATTTTAAATAAAGTAACTTAGAGAACAGCTATTGCCCAAAAGCTTGGCTGCTTCCACGGCTTTTTTAAATGCATTTCACATGAAATTTTCAATCGAACATTGCGGAAATACTCAAATAATGGATTGTCCAAAACCTTATATTTCTAAAGTCAAACGCAGCAAGTGTATCTAAAGGCTTGTGATCAGATGAAGCTAACACCACCGTATTGCCTTGACGTGACACCATCAAGATCCTCTTAAATCCCCTAATCAGACTTTGAATCGTAACCGTCAAAGTTCACTAAGCTGTTTACTATGAATAGAACTATAGCCGGATAGAAGCCTCCAGATACGGAATCCTCTTTAAACGGTATTGACCTTGTGACCAAATACTCTACCAAAAACAAAAAAAAATAGACCTTGTGACCAAATAAACTATCTGTCTTAACATATAAAAGAAATGGACGCGGATCTTCTGTCCACACTAGCTGTACGCGCGTCCACAAAAATGTAAAAGAACTTCCCACCACGAATAGAAATTAGAATGAAAAATTCCACTTATAGCAAGCACAGCTATCAAAGAATCTGCAATAAGAAACGGGCACGGGTCGGTTGACTAATTTCCGATTTCTCAGTTAACAACCGAAGACTTCCGGTCAAATACACTGTGAAAATTAGGAGAAACGGTAACTGTTTAAGGGTAATTATAAAAAAGCTTTTTCAAAAGTCTTAGTTAAGGAAAAGTCTTTTTACTCACAAATAATTAATATGAAGGCACTTTGAACGGTAGCGAAGTGTCTTCAGCCAAAATTACCTTCTTTTTAAATTTTTTATTCTTTTTATTGAAAACTTAATAAATGTTTTTACTCTTATACCCTTGCTCTAAAACAAACAAGATGAATGAGAGAAATCTCGTTCTTGAAGATTGAAGAAGGAAAAACGAGAGAGAGGGAGAGAGAGAGAGAGAGAGAGAGAGAGAGAGAGAGAGTAGGGCTTCTACGTTTGGGGGAAACCAAACCTCGATCTTCTCCGTCAACGATCGTGCAACTCTTTCGGTGCATCTCCAACCCTTTGCTTCATTTTCCAAATCAAAGGTATGGTAAACCTGCAAAAAGAGAAAAAATGATGAGGAAGAAGGGCTAGTTGGAGAACAAATGAAATGAAAAAGTTTCTTGGCATGGTGTGGCAAACTGCAAAAACAGAAAAAATAAAGAGGAAGAAGGGGGAGCAGGAAAATAAATGAAATTTAAAAATTTCTAGAAATGGTGTGGTGGAGCAAACCTGCTTTAAAAATAAAGCATCGTACTTATAATCAATCTAGCAGTTGTCTTGTGCATGTATATCTTGATCCACAATAAGTTAACCATTTAGACATAACCATTTTGACAATGATCATTAACATCATTACATGTACAATAAGATAAGCAAGGCTACACTTTAGAACATACTGTCATTTTAGTTTGACTTGTGCATATAAACATATACACAGTAGCCAAAAAACCAATAAGCAAGTGATCCATCAGCTTAGCAATAATACCCATTAGCAAGCAAGCAATTGACCCATCTAGCTTGACTTGTGCATATAAACATATACACAGTAGCCAAAAAACCAGTAAGCAAGTGATCCATCAGCTTAGTAATAGCATCCATTAGCAAGCAAACAATTGACCCATCCAGCAAGCAGGTGACCCATCACAGATGTTGTCCATGCTCTCACATCACCCTTGTAGAAGTATGAACTGTTGTACTGTATTGTCTAACACCAAACTAATTCCATTGTGGAACAGAGCAGACTTTTGTTGTAAATGTTCTAAAACTGGAAACATGAAAATAAAATTGCAACAAAAAACAAACTCACAATTAACATGAAAATAAGGTATGCTAAAGTATGCTAAGGATCAACAGCTATTTAAGTATATCATCTACTCGATTGATCATTCCTTTCAACAACTTATTTTATTCCCAATATGTAAACTTCCTTTAGCAGTTGTAGCACTCACTTCTTCATGTAAATCATAGAATACCTCTGCAGCAAACCTATTGCAAAACCACCAAAGAAGTCAAGCCAACCCACTAGCACAAGATTCGATTCAACGAGTATGACTAGGGATAAAAATCATCCTATTGAGTCTAGCCACCATATTGAAGGTCAGAACCCGCAACTATTGATCTCCTCATAGTCAAGCAATTGAACCAGATATTAAATTGGTTTGAAGTAACTCTTCTAAAATTTCTAAATTAAGTGCACATTAATGAAATTGCTATTTCTTAATATAAACAAGCATTGTGCACACCCAAAAATCCAAAATGTAATAGAAGTTATATAGATAATTTAAGTCTCAACATAAACAAACTACATGGACAACAAGACACTATAATATCAATAAGACACTATAATATAGGAATCCTTTGAAAAACATGATATAAAGATCCATTTTTAACTATCCTATCATAAGCTTAAAGAAGTTACATCCAGCTGCCTAAGCATTGAAATCACCATATAAAATGCACAAGTCAATATGTAAATTTCCAACTATCAGAAACTTGCAAAGTTAACATTCATAATCTTGTAATTTCAAAATGGTACCAAGTAAAATTAATGTTGAAGTTAGCGCCTTGGAGGAAGAGATTGGAAATCAGAATCATTAGAGTCAGAATCTTGACGTGTAGACTCGTTTGAGATGTCAGATTCTATTTGATATTTTGGGTCTTCCAAAATATCTCTAAGCTCTTGTTCTAGAGCTTCTCTCATGTTTGCCTTTTCGTAAGTTTTCTTCAACATATAAACCTTAAACCACTTTATCCAACATCGATTCGTACGTTTATTCTCTTTTTTTTTTATGAAGATTAAGGATATTTGAAGGTTTTGATCATTAGTGTGTGGAATCTCTAGAGACCTGCATTTAGGAATCGACAGTCCGTGACGGCGTAGTTGTTTGGCCAAGCTCTTAACCTCCCAATTCCCACGATTGAACTCCTTAACAAGGTGAGCTGACGGCAAACTTGGACATGTAACTTGGCACCTTGGAGGAGATTGAAAATCAGAATCATCAAAGTCAGAATCTTGATGAGTACGCTCGTCTGAGATGTCAGATTCTGTTTGATATTTGTTCTGGAACTTTGCTCATGCTTGCCTTTTCATAATTTTTCTTCAACATATAAACCTTAAACCACCTTATCCAACGTTGATTCATACGATTATTCTCCTTTTTTCTCAAGCCTAAGAATTATTGAAGGTTTTGATCGTTAATGTGTGGAATCTCTAGAGACCTATGTTTAGGAATTGAAAACCCGTGAAGACGTAGTTGTTTGACCAAGTTCTCTGCCTCTCGATTCTCACGACTGAACTCCCCAACAAGGTGAGCCGACGACAGACGTGGACGTGTAACTTGGAACCCATCCTTACTCCAGTTGACATTGTTGTCACTCCTTCGGTTGTTCATACTGCATACAATGTTAAACAGGGGAAATGATCAAACCCAAATTGATGGTAGGAGTTAAGGGTCATGGAGAGTAACTATTTTCAAATAACAGTAGCCACTTGAGAGAATGTGATAAGAGAAAGAGGGAATGCTGGTAGTTTGAGCTTTCCAATTTGTGGTGGGTAACATTACAACCACATGTTTCCAATTATGGATATTACTCCTAAGTTTTTTTAATGGTCATGGTCATCACGCCCTTTTCATATGACCATGGTCCATGTCGAACTCCCACAACAGGATCCAAGGCAAATAGAGCAACATGTACCCAAGTGAGGTAAGCCATTTGAGAAGGTAATACCTTAGTCAAAACTCCCAAAGAACAAGATAAAAACATTAAGACCCACATACATACATATATATATATATATACACACGTTAGGAGACATGCTTATGTATGTCAATCCACGATTAACAATAGCACATTGAGAGTCATATATGGGTGAAAAGTCTTGTGTAGCAAACAATTTTTTTTTTTTTTTTTGTCGGCAAGCATGTGACATCTGACATGGATTTTAGGTAGGTTTTAGAGCTTTTCTTCTATGGGTAGGGGTTAGTGGAGACTCCAATTTTTGTGTGAGTTGTTGAAATCATAGTCATATTAATAGCATTCATCAATAAGGTCCCTAATTTATGTTCTTTCAGCTATTTGAAAGCTCCTACCTTTCAAGTCTATGTACTCTTAACTTAACGAACAAACATTCTTTACCTATATTCAAGATGAAAAAGATAGGATTTACCAGTTGCTATATGTTTATCCATAAAAAAAATATATAAAGGACTTTATATACTACAATTAGATCGATAGATGGAGAGTTCCAATATGTAAATTCTTTGCTTAGTCAATTATAAACTTCTAAAAAAAGGTATTCAATTTTGTTTCAGGTTTATTATTACTATTGCTTGTTTGAAGATAAACATGTTAGACTCTTACCAAACAAGGGATAAGAGTAAAAATAACATAGCTATAACTGGCATAACATCATGCACTGAAAAAAAAAGTAAGGTACGAATCTAGAATCTGTATTAGGCAATTAATCAAATAGATGGTGTGTATATTTCCTAATAAAGCTAAGGAAGAACAAAGAAAGATTTTGAAACAATAGGTGTACTAGGCAAGAACCAAACTCCAAAAAAAAAAAAATGCATTCTTTGAACAATGGGCATAAAGTTTGATTTGGGAGAATGAAGACAAAACTATAGTGCATTTAATAAACGAGTAAATTGCTTGTTGCTAATGTCTCATAGGAATACAATCTAAATAAGCCCCAATAGATTGGGCCTAGAAGGCTTCAAAAATCCGCAAACATGCAAATAAACCCATTCAAAGCAAAGCATTACAATTTGATTTTCGAGAAACCAAGACAAATTAAAACCTTTGTCTACAAGTGGTAACTGATTTCATAAAAATTGGCCAATCTGAAAATGCGATAGCATTCCATCTGAAAATGGATTCTAGATTGGAACGAACATGCCTGTGGATTGTTCATCATCCCACAAATGCAAAGAAATATAGTTGCCGGAATGTAGTCGCCGAAGCAATCCCTAAACCTTCATTTGCCTACAAAAGAACCATACAAAACCCCATTAAAATGGGGAAAACAACACAGAATAAAAAATAATTCTAGCAAAATAATTTTTTAATGTTAAAAATTCCATCAAACTATAACAAAAAAAAAAAAAAAAAAAAAAAAAAAAAACAGAACAACCATTCCTAGTTCGTTTTGAAGCTCAAAACAGAAGCCAAAAAAAGAAAATGAATCCTTAAAAGAAGCAAGTGAGGGGTACATGAAGAATGATTTAAAAATATAAGAGAAATTACTTGAAGCTTGAAAGGTAATTGCTTTGAAATACCACAGATTCGAAGATGAGAATATGGGATTTCGTTTTTGGTTTTCCCCCAAAAGAACCCTAGATCTCTTGTTTTTTCCCCTCCTTTCTAATGGCCCTTGAAAATCCTACTCTTCTTTTTGAGGTTTTGGTTGACGAAGATGTACCAGAAGAGATGCACCATTATTGACGAAGATGCACAATTGTTGACGGGTGAAAATTAGTCTCTCCATCTCACTTTTCCTTCTTCAACCTTCAAGAATGAGAGAAATCTCATTTATCTTGTTTGTTTTAGAGTAAGTGCATAAGAGTAAAAGTCTTTATCAAGTTTTTAATAAAAACAAATAAAAAATTTGAAGCCAGGTAGTTTTGGCTGAAGACACTGTATTACGGTGCAAAGTACCATGGCAATTATTCGTGAGTAAAAAGACTTTTTCTCGAGGAAAACTTTTCAAAGGCTTTTTTTGTAATTACCCTTAAACGTTACCCTTTCTCCTAATTTTCCCACTGTACGGTCTATAAATCATGGCTGATTCTCTCAGGTCCACAAGGTCACGATTCTCTGTTCAATATTCCTCCGGCGATCCTACGGAAACTGCCGTAAATTTCCGGCAGTCGCAGTTCCGGGAATCCGGAAGTCGGAGAATATCTGAAACAGGCAATATCTCCTCTCCAACTTGAATCTTCGACGTTGTTGATTTAAAAACAAATAGTTTGGTTTCGATTAAAATACAGAAATTCCTGTCTGTATTTGCTTTTCTCTTCTCTATCATTCCGGCGATTCTTATTGTATTGTTTTCTTGTATGTGATTGCGAGGTTTTGAATTTTCTAATAAATTTCATATTTATTTCAACGGATAAATTCTGAAATTATCGAGTAGTCTTTGTTTTGATGGAAGAGATCCGTTTGCACTTATTTGGATTTTTGTGGCTCTGCCGAACGGAAGAGGAGAGATTTGTGTTGTTTTATAGACCCAGAAGATGATTTCAAGCTTTATTGAATTCTCTTCTGAATTGAGGATTTGAAAGGAAACTGAAGCTTTTGACAATTTCGCAGGTCTAGAAGCGAAATGGGAGCGAGTAGCGAAGGAGCAGATGGAGGAGGAGGAGTGAAGAGGAGAGGATGTTCTTGCAACAAAGATGATTTCCTGCCGGAGGAATCATTCAAAAGCTGGGGGAACTACGGGAGGGCGCTGAGTCAGACCGGGTTCCGGCTGATGAATCGGGTGATGACTCGGTCACTTGAGCATACCGAGTTGGTGGAGGTTAAAGCTCAGAGTCAACATGAGATGAAAAAGACACTAAATTGGTGGGACCTTATGTGGTTTGGAATCGGTGCCGTGATTGGCGCCGGAATCTTTGTTCTTACAGGACTTGAGGTTAGGGATCATGCCGGACCTGCCGTTATTTTCTCTTTCATTGTTTCTGGAATCTCGGCGATGCTTTCAGTCTTCTGTTATACTGAGTTCGCCGTGGAGATTCCCGTTGCAGGTACGTTATAATAAATTTCGTTTGTGTATTAACAATTGATTGGTTGAGATTGGGAATCTAGGCACTGAAAGGTAGTAGAATATTTGTTTGGATGAAAAAGGGATTCGTTTTTATCATTAAAAAACGAAAAAAAAAAACAAGGGATTGATTTTACGTTTTTGTTTAAATCAGATTCATGTATGATTGATTTTATATTTACTATACATCTTTGAATCTGATAAAAATTAAAAGGAGGAAGAAGATTTGAAAATAAATTAGGTTAAAGGGCTGTTTGCATTGGCTCGGTTAAAGGGTTGTTTGCTGTGGCTCTTTGGGCTCTGGAAGTGATTCTTATACTTGGTAAGCACTTCAAGAAGCAATTCCAAGTAGGGGCGTAATTTGATTTGGTTTGCTTTGGTCTAGTTTGATTGGGTTTTCAGTTTTTTTCGGTTTAACTGAAACCTTAACCATTAACTGAACCAAACTAATTTGGTTTTCTTTTATAAACCATAATCAAATCCAAATGGAAAAATCGACCCAAACTGAATTTTTTTCGTTTGGTTGTTTTTTTGGAACCAAATTGACACCTATAATTTCACGGACTGTTGATTCCATTGAAGCTGTTGATTACCCACGCTTTCACAAATTGATGCTTTTGCGAGAATCAGTTTGCTCAATTAAAGAGTCTAATTTATCCTTATTTTATTTTATAAAATACATTTTTCTATTTCTCATCTTCTTGACCAAAAACCGCTTCTTAAATTGGCATTTAGCAAGTGCTATCTTTCATCTGAAGTAGTTTTTACAGAGCACTTTGTAAAATCATATCCGAACGGAACAAGGCCTAAACTTGTTATTTCAACTACAGCATTACCCAAATAGGATAGACCAGCCGAGGCTAAATCTAAAATAGTTAGAAAAACTAGGCCTTTTGCAATGGACTAGTCCTAATTTTTTTTTATGTTGAAGTGAGCCTACCCATTTGTAAGTGCATGTTCTTGTTATCTGTTTCTATCAGGTGGTTCATTTGCATAACTTAGGGTGGAGCTGGGTGATTTCATGGCCTTCATAGCAGCTGGCAACATCCTCCTCGAGTATGTCATTGGTGGGGCTGCCGTGGCACGCTCGTGGACATCATATTTTGCGACTCTCTGCAACCACCATCCAGACGACTTCCGTATCGTAGCGCACAAACTCTCGGAAGACTACAGCCACCTTGACCCCATAGCTGTTGGTGTCATTGCCCTAATTTGTGTCCTTGCCGTCCTTAGCACCAAGGGCTCTTCACGTTTCAACTATGTCGCTTCTGTTATACATGTGGTCGTCATTCTCTTCATTATTATTGCCGGTCTAACCAAGGCTGACACAAAGAACTTCACTCCATTTGCTCCCAATGGTGCCCGTGGCGTCTTCAAGTCCTCTGCTGTCTTGTTCTTTGCCTATGTTGGGTTCGATGCCGTGTCCACGATGGCCGAGGAGACAAAAAACCCCGCACGCGACGTCCCAATTGGGCTCGTCGGCTCAATGGCCATTACTACACTGGCCTATTGTTTGCTAGCAGTCACTCTATGCCTAATGCAACCAGCTAATATGATTGACATAGATGCTCCTTTCTCTGTCGCATTTGAGGCTGTTGGGATGGGATGGGCTAAGTATGTTGTCGCCGCTGGATCATTGAAAGGCATGACGACCGTTTTACTCGTTGGTGCTGTTGGACAGGCTCGATACCTGACTCATATTGCTCGAACTCATATGGTACCTCCATGGCTAGCGCACGTCAACGAAAGAACTGGGACACCTGTTAATGCCACAGTAGTTATGCTTGTTGCTACTGCCTGCATTGCCTTTACAAAACTCCACATCCTTGCTGACCTCCTCTCCATCTCAACACTATTTATCTTCATGCTTGTCGCGGTTGCTCTTCTTGTTCGCCGATACTATGTGAGTGGTGTAACCACAAGTACCAATCAAAACAAGCTTGTTGTCTGCCTCCTACTCATCCTTAGTTCCTCAATTGTAACTGCAATAGTTTGGGGGCTCGAAACCGGGTGGATTGCGTACACAATAACAGTACCAATTTGGTTCTTGGCAACCCTTGGTCTAAGGCTATTTGTTCCACAAGCACATAAGCCGAAACTGTGGGGTGTCCCCATTGGTTCCGTGGTTGCCATCAGCATCAATAGCCATTAACATTTTCCTTCTTGGATCGATCAGTACACCCTCATTCGTGAGGTTTGCGATTTGGACGGGAGTGTTGTTAATCTACTATCTCTTCTTTGGGCTCCATGCATCGTATGACACTGCCAAGAAAATGACTGGGAACAAGACCCAGAACAATGGCACAGAGTGGAAGAAGATTGAAGAGGGGAGTATGACTCCGGCAAAAGAATCTGGGTAAGATGAAACTGTAAATTGTAGAATGGTGATCTGAACCATAGTAGTTGACATCTTTCAGATTGTTCACTGTTGCTTGGATTTGTAAGGCAAAACTAGATGTTTGAATGATGTTGGTTATGTACATTTCTTCTATATATAAAAGCAGTTTGGTTTAGGCAAAAATACATTTTCTTTTTTTAATTATTACTTCTTACTCGTATACGAGCTTCAAAGAGATTATGATTGGCTGATCTAATGAACCATGTTGCCTCGCCCACATGCACATTAATACCATTAGGAATGCGATTGGCAAAGCTTGGAAGAATACTGGGGTTAAAAACATTAGGAAGATAAGCTACAGGAATGGTGTTTTGGTTAACCAACCATGGTTCTTTGACAGTCAGCTGGTCACCTTGGATCATATCAAAAGAGAAGCCGAAGCGGATACTCATGTCAAAGATCTCTGGTCGTGCTGGATGCAACTAAAAGACCTCCCGTGCTTCTATCAAGAGAAGATATTCATGAGAAAACTCCTAGCTCAATTTGGGAAGGTTTGGGATAAGGTGATTCCTGAAGATGCCTCCCGTGCTTCTATCAAGAGAAGATATTCATGAGAAAACTCCTAGCTCAATTTGGGAAGGTTTGGGATAAGGTGATTCCTGAAGATGGGTCAGAGGAAAAATTTACAAGTGCTAGAATGAAGATCCTAATGACTCGGTCCATCCAACCTGGTATATACCTTGAAGATCTGGACTCTATAGAGGTATGAATCACTTTTACCTACGAAAATCTCCCAACTTTGTGCTATTTGTTAGATCCGGTTGTATAAATTAATCTAAGTTCTATCAAGTGTTAGATTAATTAATGTTATCTAATGAAAATTAAGACAATAACACAGGCAATTTTAACGAGGTTTGGTATACCCTATTCCTCGGGACCACGTCCAAATGATGACCAATCCACTAAAGTAAAAGAGATTAAATACACCAATTTGGTCTTACACAAATTAAGGATTCCATCTTGAATTCTGTCGCCATTGTATAGAATCAACTCCATGGACTTGTTCAGCGAGCTCCCCTCGACTTATGCATGCATGATTGAACTCCCTTCAATCTGCAGTCGCCTTCTCCCGAAGACTCAAAGTTCTTCTCCCGAAGAACTATAACGCATGATTGAACTCCTTTCAATCTTTAGTCACCTTCTCCCGAAGACTCAAAGTTCTTCTCCCGAAGAACTATCAAATACTTGATATGATCTTCTTGAATATCTTGGAGAGTTCACCTTCTTCACGTAGCTTGATGTGTACAATGAAGGTAACAAATCTTCTCCAGATTCTCGGATGACTGGCTATTATAACACTGTTGTAACAGTAGATCTTCAACGTGAGATTTGAAATCAGATCACAATCTATTCAAATTCTCATGCAAATTTTTTTGATCTCAATCAAGAATCTTCTCAGAATATTCCCCTATAGATAGCCATCCCTTGCCATTGATTAGCAACAATATAATGAAGAGTATCTTGTGCGGTTGGGATCTTACTTAATCTACAATATTTACAGAATATTGCTTTCAACAAAATAACAATTCAGATTTACGTGATCTTCTGTTTTTAGAAGCTTCTCTTCAAACACCAGCTGTACCATCACACTCAATCTGCAAGCTTCTCTTTATTTGAGAGATCTTCTGAGGAGAAACGTCTCTCCAAGAACCAGCTGTACCATCTCCGCAATCTGCAAGCTTCTCTTTATTTGAGAATCAGCATGCTTCCTAATTTTTACTCTTGGAAAATTTACTCGTTGGTTGTAAATATTCTATTAGAGATTCTTCCCTAAAACATAGCAATCATATTAGAGAGAGGTCTATGCACATGATTTTAGCAGTTACTTAAGTTGAAAATAGAAACATTTTAACACGGCCAAATATAGAATTAATTAGAAAGTGTGTGTTATTTGCCAACTCAAGGTTTGCCAATAATGCCAATCTACACATGTGAGATCTAACAATCTCCTCCTTTGGCATTTTTGGCAAAAACTCCTCCAATGTTTATCAAGAGAAATAACTCACATAATTAAATCCATTAAAACAAAGGGAGTAGAAAAACAAGCATACCACATTCAAAGTGAGAACTAACAGATCATTAATATCAACAGAATGCACTAGTGATCAGACAGTATCAAAGGTCAAGTAAAGTCAAATAAACATCAACAAAAACAATATATATTTACTCCTCCTTTTTGGCAAAATGTGACCAAAGAACAGTTCAGTAACATCAAGAAGATGGAGGAGCAGAAGCAGAAGGAGGATCTGAACATGGGGAGCAACCTGTCCAACTATTATTCCTTGGCATGCAGCATCCGAGTCCTGTCCGCCAACCCGTGAAGCTCCACCTTGACAGCTGCTAACTCAGATTTCAAAAACTATTGCAGCCAATCTGATGAGAATGTTTTAGGAACAGTTGGAACAGGAGATGGTGGTGCCAGCTATGAAGACTCCCCCTCAATGTCAGCCATGTGTCTGCCTCGAAAAATTTTCCTAGAAACATGAATAGGTTTTATGGGATACTCAAGAATATCCGAAGGCTCAAGGATAACATGTTGTGTTTTCAGCGAAGCAAAGATAAGAGAAGGGAAGGGAAGTACCCCATATGTGGATTCTACTTCAGCATGACTCACAATTACTTCAAAAATATGCTTTCCAACCTTGAAAGTCAGCCCCGTACCAATAATAAACAATAAGGAAGCTAAATCCCGAGAAATAGAAGTGGTGTGAAGACCGGGAAGCCAATTGGCCAATGCTATCTTACATAAGATAGCATAATGGACACTCGAATCCGCAGACAAGAAGGACTGACATTTAGGCCAATGTACAATAACTGACCCAATTAACTCCTTCATGACATAGTTCATATCAAATGAACGATCCATCTCTCGACCGCGAGAGGAGGAGGATGGGGGTGTAACACCATTCGTTGATGATATAGGGAGAGAAATCAAGTAATTTCCCATGGGTAAATAGCTTACAAAAATTAGGAGAGGAAGAATCTAAAACCCCAATAGACAGATTTGAATAAAATTCAAGAACAACAGCAAGTGCATAGGCACAGGCTTGACTGACTGTTCCCAACAGACCATGGGTCTTTAAAAAATCAACAATACCAGTTTGTTGATGGTCTAACATCTTAATCAACCTTTCAGACAGTAATTTCCGTTTGGAAAAACATGACCAAAGATGACTATGAAACTGAGAAGTAAAACGATCATACCCGAATTGGAAAGGAGGAATTGAAGGTGTGGTTGTCTCAAAGTCATCTGATGGTGGAACAGTAGATATCTTGAGAACCCCTTTCTTTGTTGACAATTTCTTATTTCCAACAGACTTCTTTAACAATTTCTTCTTCTTTAATGATTAAACCAAAAATTCAGAAAAATCAGAGGAGGAAGAAGAAGAATTGACAGTTGCCTGCGATTTGGGCATTGATGGTTGTGAAGAGTCAACCCCACGTTTGATGTAGGGTTTCAGATGCCAGGCGGGAAACCCTTGGCTTTGGAAGAATGAATCTGGTGGTGGTGCTGCAGATGAATCACCTACGGGTGGAGGTGTGCTGCTCTGAGAAGAGGACGAGGACGAGCCAATTTCCATTGGAGAATCTTGCGATTTCCTCTGTACAGACAAGCGCCCAGCCAACTTTGATCCAGATGAAATGCGAGTAGTAACCATGTTCAGAAAAATCAATAAACTCCAAGAGGATTCTAGCAAAACAGAGAGTCAGGGTTCTTGAGAAGAAATAAGAAGATTTTGAAAATATGAGATGAGAACGAGAAAGCCCTTTTTGAGTTTTTAGGGAAAAACCCTGATCAAAGAAAATAACACTCAAGGATGCGTCACTTTCATAAGATATCAAAAATTCAAAAATTCAGTTAGTAATAACTGACAGTTGAAGAGCCAGATTTCTGTAGCACATGTTACAACAAATTGAGAACATAACAGACTTAAAATACTAATAGCTTATATCATTTTTTTTTTATTAAAATACCATATCTTTCAGATCAGTAACATTTTTCAAATGCACAATTTAACTGAAAAAATCTCAGATTTAATGTAAGCTGATAAGAATTTGGAACCAATTGTGTGTGTGTGTGCTTAGCAAATTACATTCTTGAAGAATCTATCATATTTCCAACTTGATGTTTCAAATCATCTTTTTGAAAGATCTGTTAAAACATGTTCCTGACCGCTTTTTTTTTTATTAAAATCAGTTGGTAGCTTTCACACTTATCACTACGGTAGCTCTTTTCTCATGGTAGATCTTTCTCTACACATTGGTAATACATAGGACCGGATTACTCATGGATAGCTTCACACGATAGTGTAGGCAGCTCTTTCCAATGAAGTTTTTCACTATAATTATCTCATGGCACATCGTCCTCTATATATTGGTAATACATAGGCCAAGATTACTCATGGATATCATCATACACATGTCAAGGTAGAAAGTATCAACACAACCTTTCAAAAAAATCTTCTTAACAGTGGTTGTGCATACACCAAGTATTCAGTCTAGAATATGCATGCTGTTGTGCTAAAAATATTGGTTCTAAACTCAATCAATCATGCATCAAAAACTTAGTTTATCAGATTAAAATGTTAAAATTCAAAGATTGTAAACCTGAAAAATAGACCAAATCATGAAGAACATGTAAATTACATCATGCATAACCCTAAGGTCTTTCTCAATGATTCAAAACACATTGCATCAAGAGCCTTAGTAAAAATGTCTGTATGTTGTTTCTCTATTGCAACATGTTCTAGAACAACAGTTTTGTACTCAACCAACTCTCTAATAAAATGATGTCTTGTGTCAATATGCTTGGTTCTAGAGTGTTGGACTGGGTTCCTAGAGATATTAATAGCACTAGTATTGTCACAAAAAACAGTTAAACTATCCTGTACAATATTATAGTCCTTGAGCATTTGTTTCATCCAAATTAGTTGGGTACAACAACTACCGGCTGCAATGTATTTGGCTTCCGCAGTGGACAGAGAGATGGAGTTCTGTTTCTTACTATACCAGGACACCAGATTGTTCCCAAGGTAAAAACACCCTCCAGTAGTGCTCTTCCCGTCATCAGCATTACCTGCCCAGTCAACATCACTAAAACCAGCAAGGTTCGAGTTAGTGTCTTTAGAATACTAAATCCCATAATCAACTGTTCCATTGACATATCTTATGATCCTTTTAACAGCAAACAAGTGAGACTCTTTGGGGTTTGCTTGGTACCCAGCACAAATTCAACACTGAAGCAAATATCAGGCCAACTAGCAATTAAATAAAGTAGGCTACCAATCATGTTCCTATATAAACTGGGATTCACAGAAGTCTCTCTTTCATCTCTAGCCACTCTCATATTTGTCCCCATTGGGGTCCTCAAATGTTTGGCATTCTCCAAACCGAATTTCTTTACTTGGTTCCTAGCATACTTGCTTCGGGAGATAAATACCCCGTCTTCAAGTTGCTTGATTTACAGGCCTAGGAAATAGTTCAGTTTTCCTACCAAACTCATTTTGAATTCCTTCTTCATTTGATTCACGAACTCATCAACTTTCCCTTTTGAGGTGGAGCCAAACACTATGTCATCAACATAGATTTGTGCAATGTTGATGCCTATTCTAAGTCTTTTAATAAACAGAGTTTTATCAACTCCCCCTCTCTCATAACCCTTTTCAATCAAGAAATTGGTCAATCTCTCATACCAAGCTCTATGAGCTTGTTTCAACCCATAGAGAGCCTTTTTCAGCTTATATACAAGGTTAGGATGGTGAGGATCCTCAAATCGTTTGGGTTGTTCCACAAAAACCTCCTCATTTAGTATTCAATTTAGAAAGGCACTTTTGACATCCATTTGGTACAGTTTGAACCTTAGCAGACAAGCTATGACCATAAGCAACCTAATGGATTCTAACCTCGCTACTGGAGCAAACGTTTCATCAAAATCAATACCTTCTATTTGGGTATACCCTTAAGCCACCAACCTTACCTTATTTCTTGTAATGTTACCAAGTTCATCAGATTTATTCTTAAAGATCCACTTGGTACCAATTACATTGGTATCATTAGGCCTAGGAACAAGACACCAAACATCATTTCTTACAAATTTTCCAACTCTTCTTGCATGACATTTACCCAGAATTCATCAAGGAGAGCTTCCTTAATATTTTTAGGTTCTGTTTGAGATGTGTAATAAACATACCTGACCATGTCTTGATGGTTTACCTTTGACTTTCCTCTGGTACGAATCCCATCATCTAGATTCCCAATGATATCATTAGTGGGATGATTCTTCTAGATTCTGGAAGAGGGTCCTCAAGTAGCTAGGTCTGCAATGTCAAAAGAAACATAATCAGTATCTGTATGTTCTGTACCTGGAGCTGTTGCAGCCTCTGTTATAGGATCTGTTGTAAGAGATTCTTCTGTTTCAGAAAATATTGGAATTTTATCTAAAAGTCTCATGCACAGTGACTTTCTCCTGATTTTTCTGAACTTCAGCTTTCTTTATGAGGCTTGTTATGGCTTCTTCCTTGGAGTAATCTGCAAAATCTTTACAGTCATCAATCACAACATTAATGGATTCCATAATAGTTTGGGTTCTTATATTGTAAACTCTGTAAGCATGACTATTTGTAGAATATCCAAGAAAAACTCCCTCATCACTTTTGACATCTAACTTACCTAATTGCTCACGGTCATTCAGAATGTAACAAGTACAACCAAACACATGAAAGTAACTGAGGTTGGGTTTCTTGCATTTCCATACTTCATAAGGTGTTTTGGTTGTTCTTAGTCTGAGATAAACTCTATTAATTGTATAGCATGCACTGCTAACTGCCTCACCCCAAAGTCTCTTAGAGAGTTTTTGAGTTTAGCATGACTCGGGCCATTTCTTGAAGGGTCCTATTTTTCCTCTCAAGTACCCCATTCTGTTGGGGTGTTTTTGGGGCTGAAAATTCATGGGCTGTGCCATGCTTGTTGCAGAAGTTGGCAAAAATAGAGTTTTCAAATTCTTTTCCATGATCACTTCTTATCCGGACTATTTTGATAATACTGCAACACTTTTCATTTTGCAGTTTCAAACATAGTTTTTTGAACACTTTAAAAGTGTCTGACTTTTCTCTAATAAAGCCAACCCAAGTGAATCTAGACAGATCATCAACACATACAAATACATACCTTTTCCCAGATATACTTTCTACCTGCATTGGGCCCATAAGGTCCATGTGAAGTAGCTCCAGTACCTTAGTTGTGAAAATCTGTTGCAAAACCTTACGAATAGACTTTTGTTGTTTACCAACCTGACATGATCCATAAATTCCAGGCTATTTCTTGTCAAGATTTGGAACTCCTCGAATAATACCTATATTAACAATCTTAATTAGATTCTTATAGTTCAAATTTCCAAGCTTTTGATGCCATACTTCAGTTTCATCTAAAGAGGTTTTGTGACAAGTGTGTGGTTGTGATAAAGTATAACAGTTGTCAGGAGATCTGGATCCCTTCAGAACACATGTTTCAGTCTTATCAAAGACTAGACATTTGTCCTTTGTAAATCTTACAGACAAATTCTGATCACATAGTTGGCTAATGCTTATCAAATTTGCTTTTAGCCCTTTCACATGAAGCACATTCTTTAGTCTTGGAAAGCTCTCCACATCTAGTGTTCCTTTGCCAAAGACTCGTCATTTCACACCATCACCAAAGGTTACTTGTCTTGAAGAGTAACTTCGGTACTCTGCAAAAATGTCTCCATCACCTGTCATATGTCTAGAGCATCCACTATCAAAATATCATGAATCAGTAGCACAAGTTTTTAAAGAAGTGTATGCAACAAGGCATCTAAAATCAGATTTTCTTACCCAAAGTTTTCTAAAAACAATAGGTTTCAAATAAATCTTCAATTTGGGTGTCATTTTTGGGAAATATAAACTCATGCAATTCTTAATTGCATTCAAGTATTTGAAACATCTAGGTCGAATGTGACCAGGTATGCTGCAAAAATGACAGATAGGAACAAATCTCTTTGACTTATTTCTAAAGACTGAAGAATTAGTTTTCATACCAGATACTTTGGGTGGTTCTGATGTTGAAGATGATTTCACAAATGTCATCTTTGAAGAAGAGCTTTCTCCTAGGAAACCAATCCCATTATGATCACCATTAGCCTTTCCAAGAGATAGTAAGTGATTGAGCTTTTCCGTACTGGAGTTCAGCATCTGAAAATTCTTATGAGTTCTTTCTAACTCAATTCTGAGTTCCTGTACTTTCTGTTCCTTTTCAACAACAAGAGCTTCCAAGGTTGTTGCAGTCCTCTTTAGAGTCTCCTTCTCTTTGAAGAGTTTGGACACTTGGTTTTCTAGTGATTTGTTTTCTTGACAAATCAAGACCCATTTCTCATACATCTTCTTGTACATCTTCTAAATGTCATCAATGTTTGGAACATCATCATCACTGCTGTAGTTTGTCTCAAAATCAGAATCTTCACTTTCTTCACAAACTGTTTCAGTAGTTGTGGCAATATCTCTTGCAACAGTGTAAGTCAGTTTGTTTCAGCTTTCTGCTTGTGAATGCAACATAGTTGCTGGTGTGTTCATCATCTTCTTAGCTTCCATCAGATTCATCATCACTCCAGGTGATGTTCAGAGATTTTCCTTTATTCTTCAGAGTATTTGCACACTCCGATTGGATATGTCAAAATCCCTCACACTCACGACAATGTATCCCTTTACTTTTCTTCTTTTCTTCAAAGGAATAACATCTGACATGTTCCTTTGTGCATTATTGAATCTTCCGGGTCTGGTAGAAGGATTCCTCCTGTTCATCTTTGTCAAGAACTTACCAAATTTTTTGGTTAGTAAAGCAAGAGATTCATTCAAATATCATCTGACTCATCTTCTTTAATGGGGGAAAGAACCTCAGCTTGAAAAGCAATGCCTTTCTCCTTCTTTCATTGTTTGAAGTTCATCTCGACAGTTTGTAAATACCCCATCAGCTCATCTAGCCTCATGTTGCTTACATCACGAGCTTCTTCAATTGTCGTGACTTTGTGTGAAAATCTCTCAGGAAGTGACCTCAGAGTTTTTCTCACCAGTTTTGAGTCAGAGTACCTCTCTCCAAGTGTGAATGCTTCGTTGGCTATATCACATAGCTTTGAGTTGACGTCAACAATCTGTTCAACTTCATGCATCCTTAGATCTTCGAATTGGGAGGCCGACATCTGGAGTTTTGAATGCTTAACAGTGGTGGTGCCTTCATGCGTAATCTGCAAAACATCACATGCCTTTTTAGTAGATTCACATGTTGAGATCAATTTGAACTGATTTGCATTAACACTATTAAAGATGGCATTTAGGGCCTTAGAATTTTCGTTCGCCAAACGATCTTCTTCTCCCGACCATGTTTCCTCTAGTTTGATAATAACATTCTTTTCTGCATCCGTTGTGGTGGGAGGAGTCCATCCAGTAGGTATTGTACGACAGGCCTTTTCATCAATGGCTTTGATGAAAGCTCTCATTCTCGCTTTCCAATATGAATAATTCGTTCCATCTAGTAATGGTAGACGTGAGACTGAGCCTCCTTCTCTCACAGCATCCATTTCCTGCAAAAACACGGATCTTTTTCTCGGATCTCACTAAACTTGTTAGTGACCTGCTTTGATACCAATTGTTAGATCCGGTTGTATAAATTAATCTAAGTTCTATCAAGTGTTAGATTAATTAGTGTTATCTAATGAAAATCAAGACAACAACACAGGAAATTTTAACGAGGTTCGGTATACACCTACTCCTCGGGACCACGTCCAGATGATGAATAATCTACTAAAGTAAAAGAGATTACATACACCAATTTGGTCTTACACAAATTAAGGATTCCATCTTGAATCCTGTCGCCATTGAGTAGAATCA
Organism: Pachysandra terminalis; assembly: GCA_031762675.1. Lineage (NCBI taxonomy): Eukaryota > Viridiplantae > Streptophyta > Magnoliopsida > Buxales > Buxaceae > Pachysandra > Pachysandra terminalis. The sequence continues at coordinate 11,362,437 of JAUPMG010000019.1, forward strand.
ACTCCATGGACTTGTTCAGCGAGCTCCCCTCGACTTATGCATGCATGATTGAACTCCCTTCAATCTGCAGCCGCTTTCTCCTGAAGACTTAAATTTCTTCTCCCGAAGAACTGTAATGCATGATTGAACTCCTTTCAATCTACAGTCTCCTTCTCCCGAGGACTCAAAGTTCTTCTCCTAGAAGAACTGTCAAATACTTGATATGATCTTCTTGAATATCTCGGAGAGTTCAACTTCTTCACATAGCTTGATGTGCACTTATAATGAAGGTAACAGATCTTCTCCAGATTCTTGGATGACTGGCTGTTGCAACACTGTTGTAACAGTAGGTCTTCAACGTGAAATTTGAAATCAGATCACAATTTATTCAAATTCTCATGCAAATCTTCTTGATCTCAATCAATAGTCTTCTCAGAATATTCCCCTATAGGTAGCCATCCCTTGCCATTGATTAACAACAATATATTGAAGAGTATCTTGTGCGGTTGGTCTCTTCCTTAATCCACAATATTTTTAGAATATTGCCTACAATAGAATAACAGTTCAGATTTACGTGATCTTCTGTTTTTAAAAGCTTCTCTTCAAACACTAGCTGTACCATCTCACGCAATCTGCAAGCTTCTCTTTATTTGAGAGATCTTCTGAGTTTAGAAGCTTCTCTCCAGCTGTACTATCTCACGCAATCTGCAAGCTTCTCTTTATTTGAGAATCAGCATGCTTCCTAATTTAGTCTCTTGGAATATTTCCTCGTTGGTTGTAAATATTCTTTTAGAGATTGTTTCCTAAAACATAGCAATCATATTAGAGAGAGGTCTGTGTACATGATTTTAGCAGTTACTTAAGTTGAAAATGGAAACATTCTAAACACGGCCAAATATGGAATTAATTAGAAAGTGTGTGTTATTTGCCAACTCAAGGCTTGCCAATAATGCCAATATACACACGTGAGATCTAACACTATTCATGGGAGTGGGATCTTCCTAGGCTCATGTTTGGTCCATGTCAGATCCTGGATTATAGGGTATACCTCACCTATCTCAAAGGATATTACCATAAATTCGAGTGCGACTCTCACCCTTCCTCTACCCTCTACTAAGGGGTGGCACGCCTGAAAATAAATAATGACTGATCAACCGATATGAACTCATCATAGTGTTATAGAGGAAGCAATAATCATAAATACAAATTGAACATAGTTTGATAATAATAATGACATCACAAAGTAACACTACAAGGTACATATTCCATCATAGCCCACTATCAATGGGGCACAAACAATCCCAAAACTAATTACATCATGGTTCCAAAATAATAATGAATAGAGTAAGTCTTCATGACTTCAGCTCCAAGTCCCTAAATGGTCTACCTCAATCGTTCCCCCTTCTTATGACTATATCACCTAAAATGTTAAGAGTCAAAAAGTTTGAGCTACGCGCTCAACAAATACAATGTACAAACATGGTGTAACATGATCACTTGATTCCCTATCGATGTATACCATGCCATGTAGTGATGCAGGGGTATATTTCTTTTAATGCAAGTCGTGAGTATTCAATTCATCATCCCAAGCGATGGTAAGTACATTACACATGAAATGCAAATGCATTTTGTTGCAATTATGACCGTTGGATGTTCACGTTAGATCTCTACTTGTCCTACCATGCCCTCCATAGGTCACATGGGCCATCATTGGCTACGGGACTGAAAGTAGATTCTGTGTGCACATCACAGTTTTAGGGCCTCTCAACCCATGGGAAGTCAAAGTCCCACCATTATTTTTGATCACGGGATGAATCTGGGGCATCACAGCATTGGCACAGAACTTCACCCATGACACATCCCAACTCACAATTATCCAACAGTTTACTCACCCATATATGTATATGTTATCATATTATTCCCACCATGCCTGTATTAAGATCTCATATATGCATATGTATCATCATCAGGTAAAGGGGCAGCTTCTCTCTTACCTAAGATATTTCAGACCTAACCTCGTCCATTCAGGAATTCTAACATATAATCACTCATTGGCACTCTTCACTGAGCCCAATCAATCTCACATGATTCCTTTGGTTCTCCTTACGAGAATCCAAGGTATGGTATGGTCATTGGTTCACATTTGATAATCCAAGATGCATGAATGTCCCTTTTTAATGTATGCTTTAATCAATCGACTAAATGAGATGAATATAGACATGTTAACCAACATAATATGTTTTAATACTTAAACTACGTGTCATGTGTGGGAACAAACAAGTCATATAACATTCTATGGTAAACATGCTTCAATACAAGTGAGAAGTTACAAAAATCTATCATGGAGAATACCACACACAAACACGCATTTTTCACATTTAAGCATTGGGAAAACCAACCATATATCACGTATGTACAACTAAAAATACAATTGCTCACCAAAATCCAAACTCATTGGGCCATGTTGGGTTTCTACGATGGACTAGACCCCAGCCAACCAGCCTACCGATGGCGTCGGTGGAGCCAGTTGATGCACCGGTGCCCCCAGAAGCCCTAGCATCACCCCTTGTCGGTGACCCCTATGACACCATAGATTCCACCGACAGAACCCTCTGGTTTTTTGTTTTTCACCTCTGGGGCCCCCAACGAACCTACCGACCAAGCCCCCCGAACGGGACACAATTTGCTGGGTTTTCCGAAACCCAGCCCATACAGACATACGTTAATCCTAACACCCAAATAAGACTCAAAACACATTATTATCACTCTAAATCACATTTCAACACGTTCATAAGCATTATATGAATCACATCTAAAACACATCACAAATCAACACTCAAAACATGAAATGCACATGTAAACACACATAATAATCATAGATCTAATTATCCAACTCAAATAAATCAATTCTCATGCTCACATAGTGAGGAAAATCCCTTAACCATATTCCACCAAAAGTACACATTGTACTTACCTGATTTTAAGTGTGAAACCCTAGTTGTGTGTTTCTAATTTTCAAGGTTGAGCTCTTGTCACACAAGTTCTTCCTCTTCTTGGTCCTCTTCTAAGCAAAACACACAAAGAGAAAATTGGGGTCACCAATCTAACTTGAAGAAAGTAATCTCAACCCTTGATTCAAATATAACTTTAAGTGATTAGATCCTCTCCTTTGATTCAAGTTTAGCTTTATAAGAAATCAAATCCTAATCCTTGCTTTAGTTTGCTTTTAGAAGATTAGATCTTAACCCTTCATTAAGATTTTTACGAGAGAGTGATTGTAGCAACCTGTCTTTAAATTATAATTAATATAATTTAATTATAATTAACAATGAAAATCCTTTGTGAAAGATTATATAGGGTTCTGTATCTAGATAATTGAAAATAGTAGAATTTGTCATTACAACCCAATATGTGTAGAGAGTTAAATTAGTCAGCCTAAGAATGATTATAATCAATTAGAGTAACCTTATAATATTAATTGTAAAGTTAAATTTGGATGCATGAATCAATGTTACACATTTGATAGTTAATGTATAGAGTTGGGTTAAATTGTTAATTAAAAGGAAATCTGGATAAAACAAATAGCCGAGTGGAAGTATGGAGGTTATGGAAGAATTGAACAAAATTGAGTTGGGTTGGGATTTGAATTGGGCGTGGAAATCATGTATGGAAACAAGGGTGGATTAGTAAGTTTTAGGGAGGAATCTTAGTGGAGAAGTTACCTTATCTACTGGTTATGTGTGTGGAGAGTTAAGAAATGGCAAAGAGGTAAAATTAAGTAGTTTTAGAAGTTAACAAAAGGGGTCAATGAATAGTGATGTGAATTGTATTTTGAGAGGGCGAGTTAAGGTTTTGGTGTTTAAGAGAAAGAGAGAGGGATAACCAAACCCTAGCTGTCACAAGCCTTGGGGGAAAAAGAAGAGAATGAAGAAAAGCTAAGGAAGATCAAATGGAAGGAAAGCTAGAGGAGGATTGAGGATCAACCATCTCTAACTGCAGAGAAAAGATTTGAGAAGAATTAGGTAGAAATTTCCATCGATTTTACAATAAGTATATTCATGGATCTTAACAATGCTATAGTTATAGATCGGATTGCATGATTTCATGATTTGAGGCATGATTTGAATAGTGATCTTATAGTATGATCATTGAATTAATGTTATGAATGATTGTATGTCTACATGATTTAGTATGCTTAGATTAAGTTTACTGTATTTGTGATGATCTTATTAACTCTTATGATTACCAGTGATTTTCTGGAATTAATTCAAGTAGGTTGATTGATTTGTGTAATAGATATTCACATGTATAATCCTATTTTAATTATTAGGTTTTGTTTGTGATATTAGGAATTGATGTTTGTTAGTGTATTTTTTGTTTGGTGTGAGAAGAAGTGTGAAATTTAAGGTTATGGGAAGTTGGGAACAAAGCCCTAGGAATTTTGGAAATTTCTGGGTAACGAACAGTAGGCTTATAGGTCTCTCCTAGAATGCCTCCAAATTTATATAATTTATTTATTATTTTTATCTAATGCCCCTATGAGTTAGGAACACAACGCAACAAGTTTGAATCGATTCCGACGAGTATAGAATTAATTATGGCCAAAACATCGAACTACTGTCGAAGCTGAAACTGGCCTTGGCAGGTAGCTCGGCAGATGCTGAGACATTTGCCAAAAATCCAAAAAAAAAAAAAAAAGCTCTCGGGACCATCTACCGCACCGTGGTAGAACATCTACCGAGCCTCAATTGGTCCCAAATTTCAGGGAAAGATCCCCGTAGGTGTTTTACACATGTGTATGAGGTTGGTTTGTCTGCAAAAGGGATGATTGTGGCCGAATGTTAAAAAGTGTATTATGGGGTTCAAAATTCAAGAAAATAGGGCAATTCTGGATGGGATATTGAGAGATTATGACTTTTATGAGTTTGGATTTGGATATTGGCCTGAAAGATCAGGTTGGGATGGTTAGTAATGTTAACATAGGACATTGAGTGGTTTGAGTGGTGCTTGTAGCATTCACTATTCCATTTTATGATTGGTTTCAATGTTGATTTGTTTGATGTTTGAGTGGTATTGGGAATATCCACTACCTGTGTATGATTGATTGTGATGTATGGATTATGTTTGTGAGTGGTGCTGGGAGCATCCACTGTGTGTTTGTGAGTAGTGCTCGGAGCATCTACTGTAAATTTATGAGTGGTGCTGGGAGCATCCATTGGTAGTCAATGGGATTGACTATGTCTTGATTATGTATGGTTTGTAAGTGGTGCTGGGAGCATTCATTAGAATTCAATGGGATTGATTGTATATGTTGTGTACTGGTGTGTTCTAACGTGTGCTGAAAGTCCTTTAAGGAATGGAATCTGTGTACTGGTGTGTTCCACCGTGTGGTAAAAGTCCCTTAAGGACTGGTTTGGTCTACTGGTGTATTCTACCGTGAGGTGAAAGTCCCTTAAAGAATAATGGTAAAGGAATGGTGTGTTCTACCGTGGGTGTATGTCCCTTAAAGAATGGAATGGTGACATTCTACCATGGGTGTAAGTCCCTTAAAGAATGGAATGATGGCATTTTACTGTGGGTGCAAGTCCCTTAAAGAATGGGTTGAATGGTCGTAAGATTGAATGAACATGTGATTGGGTTAGGCCTAACTACCCCTGCATTGCATATGCGTATCATCCACATTTCATAATTCATAATTGCATCATACTACATTGCATTGTTCATTACACATATTTAGTTGAAGTGAATGTTTGTGTGTCTCTACATGTTGATTGTTTGTGCTTGTGATTGTGCTTATGTTTGGGTCGTACTTGTTTGGCATGGTGGGACCATGTAGTTGTTTGTTTACATAATGGGACTATGTAGTACTTGTTTGGCATGGTGGGACCATGCGGTTACTGGTCGTAGCATGGTGGGACCTTGTGGTTGTTTGTTTGTATAGTGGGACTATGTGTTTGCTTGTTTAGCATGATGGGACTATATGGTTATTTGTTTACATAGTGGGACTATGTAGTACTTGTTTTACATTGTAGGACCAAGAGGTTATTGTTTGGCATAATGGGACTATTTGTTTGCTTGTGTTGCATGGTTGGACCATGTGGTGTATTGTTTGCATAGCAGGACTATGTGGTTTATATATTGAGTATGATAGGATCATGTAGGTTATGCTTGATTCATAGTGGGACTATGAGGATTGGGTTTGAATGCATGATGGGATCATATGTGCCCTATGATTTATCATGGTAGGACCATGTGAACAGTTGTTTTGATATGATATGACTACTTGTGTAATTGTTATGTGTAATGGGATTACAATGTTGAATGTGATATATCTGTTAAATATATGAGATTTAGTATGATGATGAGCTTGCTAATACATTTGACTCTGGTATTACTTGTTCATTGAAATTTATGAATAATAGTGTTGTTATGTATGCATGAAGATAATTATTTTAACTCATTTGGTTTTCTCTACGAGGCTTCGACTGACCCTTAAATTGAAACAGTTGATCAGTTCGTTTGACGTGCTGGCTTGGAGAGGAGATTTCTTTTAGTTTCAGATATTTGACTTGGTTTTGACCCCGAGTGAGCGTGAACTTGTAATAGATTAGATATCTATTTATTTTGTGTGTTTTAGCTTAACGGGTATGAGTGGAGCTACATATATTTATTTATTTAAGACTTTCGTTGAATTATGTTTTTAGACTCTGAGTAACCAGGACATTGGTTATATATTGTGAATGGCTATATGCGTCCACGTAGTAGATCCGAAGGTTATTCCCTTGGAAATCCTCGAGATCCTATATCTCGGATTTGGGGCATGACAGAGTGGTATTAGAGTTTTAGGTTTAAGTTATCTAGGCTTTAGAAAAGTCTTAGGGTATATTGAAATCCTAGGATGAAAACCTAGAAACATATGAACCTAGGAGCCACATCTTTGTATTGTGTACACTATATTTTGGTATAATATGTGATTAAGTGATGTTGTATGTTTATGTGCCTATATATATATATATATATACATGTGCTAAATTAGGACTATCATACTCCATACTTTGAGACTTGTTACTTGTGTGATTGTTGTAAGTAGTAAAGCTAGAGTCTATAGAAGAGTATAGTGAGACGCTAGGATGATAACATAGAAACTTGTTATGCTAGAATTCACTTCTATGAATCAGTGACGGGTAATTTCTTGTAAATTATTTGGTATGGTGTAAGTACATCAATAGAATACCTTTTGTTTAAATATGATTGTGTAACTTCTCGCTATAATTGCTCTAGGTTGGAGATCTAGAGGCTATCAAGTTAGTTAGATTTAGGAAGAAACACAGAGACATGTAAACTTAGGAATCACATGAGATTTTGTAATGAGTATAACCTGATTGGTTTGCTGAATTTTGTGAATGCCGTGATTGTTCTATAGTACATGCTCTTTGTGAAATGCTTTGAATTGTGTGCTGAGTGCTTATTGCAATTGTTTGATATTGTGTGATTATTTCGGAGTGACATGCCTTCTATGCTTACATGCGATACGTGTGAGTATATTTATATAAAACTATCAAACTTTAAGCTTAGAGACATGTTGGCATAGGAATTTTACTTACAGAACTATAAGCTTCTTACTAAGTATTATGTGTTAACTGCTCGATCATGAGTAGGGTTGCATTGGTGAATATTTTATCAATAATGCTAGATAGACAATTTGGAGTAGGGGTACCACTACTTCTGAAAAGTCTGAAAAATGCATTATGAAGATGAAATTTATGATTAGTATATTGGATTATCTTGTCTTTAAAGGGCATGATAATCAAAGACATAAAATCGGCTGATTGATATGACTATAAAATTAATCATGATTCTAAAACAAATTATATTCCAGAAATTGGAGACAATGCAGTTGCAAATGCATTGAATCAAATTCCTTGAAAATAGAAAGGAATTAAACATATACACAAATAAGTGAAAACTAGTATTAACCTAATTAAAGTTATATACCTCGGATTGAATGATTTTATAAGAAAGCATATTATAATCGAATATTGAACAAGAACGAATGTAGTTATTATTATTACGTAATATACAAAAGAAATTATCTTGTTATGAACTAAATGTAAAATTAAACATAGTGTAAATAATACATGGTACGGGAAAACGGAAGGCGTGAGTGTATACAAATAATAATATTGAATTGTAGAAAAGTGAATTGTGTAAGTATAGGGTATGATGAGTGGTACAGGTGTAACATGAGTATGTTTGAGACATTAGTAGTGTGGGAATGCCTAGAGTGTGCATTACTTATGTTTTGTGTGAGGTCCTTGGTGACCAAGTGATAAGAGTAGGTTTTCTTGATGTGGTTTTATGGTTAGGCTATGCCTAACAATCCTGCATTGTATTCATTTTATCATCTTCATTTTTTGTATTTGTTTGAGCATTATGCACCATATCATCCATGTCCATTACAACTTTGTGTGTGTTTATCTTTTGTCAGCTAATTGTTGCATGAGTGTTGGTTACCCTCATTAAGTGTGTATTTGTGATGTGAATGTGTTTAGTGCTTGATTCCCTTGTGTTATGTGCATCTTCACTATTTGTGTAGTGTTATGTGAATTGTTTGATATAATGGAACGTTGTGTGGGTGACCAAATAGTATGGTAATGCTATGACTAATACTTATGTAGCGTTATTAGAGCTTGTAATACTAATTTAATAAAGTGTGTGACTTATTGTGTGTATTTTGGCTGTACTCATGTTAAGCTTGTTAAATGATAATAATTAACCATATTAGTTACAATATAATATTTATGTCATCATGATAAATAGAAGCTTAGAAATATATGACCATAGAAATTATACTGGTTAGGAATATATGCAGTTGACACTCATAAACTTTAGACTCAACACTTCCCTATTATGAAAGTGAACATAAAGCAAAATCATAAATAGGTTGAGTAGGTAATCATATGAACATTCTCTGCAAACTAGCTATTTTTGTCATACGGTGAGATTTAAGATTGATTATAATTAATAGCGTGATGATATTAATGTTATAAATTCCACACTAGGGTGATTGAAACTTATATACGTAGATACCTTCACTTTATTCAAAAATATGATCAAGCTCTTAAACCTCTTCTCCACACTAGGGTGATTGAAAAATATGATCAAGCTGGTCAAACCACTCCTCTGCCTCCATGGGATCATTCGTGCCCTTGAATACAGACGGTCCCAACCTCTTAAACCTCTCTAAGAGTTTTCCTACTTGATTCTCTTGCAGGTGAGCTCTCTGAGGGCATTGGGTATGCCTCATCATGTTATCCATGTCACCCAAAGCTCTGTAAACATCATCAAGGTGAGGATTCTGCTCTCCATCACCTCCCGTGGAACTAACACCAACAGTACCCACTCTCCTTCCTCTGGCCATTCTGAAATTAAATGGTAGAGGTAAGCCTAACCAGTCGAATAATATCAATCATACACGCTACACTTGTCACGATGCATAAGTTAGACATTCATATCTAGGCATATACAATCACTACACAAACAAGGCAAGTTAATTTAGGCTCTAATATAACTCTACCTCGACCTCGCTCTGTATCAATGTATTAATGGCATCACCAAACCACAATTCAATCAACTTAAGCTCTGATACAACTCTGTCACATCCCGGATTCTAGGGTATATCTCATCTATATCACGGGATATCACCATAAATCTGAGTGCGACTCTCACCCTTCCTCTACCCTCTACTAAGGGGTGGCACGCCCGAAAATAAATAATGACCGATCAACCGAAATGAACTCATCATAGTGTTATAGCAAAATCAATAATCATAAATACAAATTGAACATGGTTTGAGGATAATAATGACATCACAAAGTAACACAACAAGGTACATATTCCATCATAGCCCACTATTATCAACGAGGCAAAACAACCAAAAAACTAATTACATCATGGTTCCAAAATAAAAATGTTCTAATAGAGTAAGTCTTCATGAATTCAGCTCCAAGTCCCCTAATGGTCAACCTAAATCGTTCCTCCTTCTCATGACTATATCACCTGAAATCTTAAGAGACAAAAGGCTTAAGCTACGCACTCAGCAAATACAATGTAGAAACATGGTGTAATGTGATCAAAGGATTCCCTATTGATGGTGCCATTCCATGTGGAGATGCAAGTGTATATTTCTTTTAATGCATGTCGTGAGCATTCAATCCATCATCCCAAGCGATGGTAGGTACATTACACATGAAATGCAAATGCATGTTGTTGCATTTATGACCGTTGGATGTTCACGTTAGATCCCTACTTGTCCTACCATGCCCTCCATAGGTCACATAGGCTATCAATTGGTACGGGATCAAAAGTAGATTCTGTGTGCACATCACAGTTTTAGGCCTCTCAACCCACGGGAAGTCAAATTCCCCCCGTTATTTTTAAATCACAGGACGAATCCGTAGTATCACAGCGTTGGCACAGAACTTCCCTCGTGCCATCATTGGCTACGGAACCGAAAGTAGATTTTGTGTGCACATCATATATATGTTATCATATTATTCCCACCATGCATATATTAAGTCCTCATATATGCATGTGTATCATCACCGGGTATAGGGATGGCTAGTCCTTTACTCAAGTCATTTCAGACTTAACCTCATCCATTCAAGACTTCGAACATATAACCACTCATTGGCACTCTTCAGTGAGCTCAATCAATCTCAAATGATTCCTTTGGTTCTCCTTATGAGAATCCAAGATATGGTATGGTCATTGGTTCACATTTAAGAACCCAAGATGCATGAATGCCCCTTTTTAATGTATGCTTTAATCAATCGACTACATGAGATGAATATAGACATGTAAACCAACATAATATGTTTCAATAACTAAACTAAGTGTCATGTGTGGGAACAAACAAGTCATATAACATTCTATGGTCAACATGCTTCAATACAAGTGAGAAGTTACAAATATCTGTCATGGAGAATACCATACACAAACATGCATTTTTCCCATATGAGCATTGGGAAAACCAACCATACATCACATATGTACAATTAAAAATACAATTGCTCACCAAAATCCAAACTCATTGGGTCATGTTGGGTTTCTACAGTGGACCTCATCCACACCGAGCAACCTCTCAACGGTGTCGGTGGACCCCATCGGTGCACTAATGCCCTCTGAAGCCATGACATCACCCCTGCCGCTGACCCTTACGGCACACCGTAGAGTCCACTGATAGAACCCTTTGTTTTAGTGTTTTTCAACTCCGGGGACCCAACCAAGCCCCCCGGAATAGGACACGATTTTCTGGGTTTTCCGAAACTCAACCCATACTCACACATGTTAATCCTCACACCCCAAATAAGCCTCAAAACACATTATTATCATTCTAAATCACATTTCAACACATTTTTAACCATTACATGAATCACATCTAATACACATCACAAATCAACACTTAAAACATGAAATGCACATATAAACACACATAATAATCATAGATCTAATTATCCAACTCAAATAAATCCATTCTCATTGTGTGCTTCAAATCTTCAAGGTTGAGCTCTTGTTAAACTAGTTCTTCCTATTCTCTCTTCTCAGCAATACACACAAAGAGAAAATTAGGTTTAGCCTAATCAAGCTTAAGTCCCCTAACCCATTCAAATCAATCCTAGCCTTAGATTTTAGATCTAGCTTTAAGAGAAGTTCTAATCTAACTTTAAAAAAGTAATCTCAACCCTTGATTCAAATCTAACGTTATGTGATTAGAACCTATCCTTTGATTCAAGTTTAGCTTATGAGAAATCTAATCCTAATCCTTGCTTTAGCATTCTTTTAGAAGATTAGATCTTAACCCTTCATTCAGATTTTTATGAGAGAGGGATATGGTGTGTGCACATGTTTGTTACTTCATGCATTATGCCAAATAGAAAGATTCATTGTGGTTTTCTCATTTACCCCTAAGACATTACAATTTTAACACTAAACTTTTGGAAATTACAATCTGGTTCACAGTTGTTTATTAAAGTTTTTAGTTCATTACAGTCTATAGGAGTCTAACACAGTTTCATAGGTGGGCCCCATTAAGAAAGGTGACCGACCATTTTTAAAACCCTAAGAAAAAGGTGAAGCCTAGGGGAGACACCACATCAACCAGCTTCTACCTTAGCAGGTGGAAACCAGTTAATGTGGTGGGCCCGCATAGGACCCGTGTTAGGCGGAGCCTAAGAGGGATCTTCTTAACAAAAGATCCAAGTTCCTATTCTTGTGGTTGTCTTGAGTATACCCTTAGGCTGCATTTGGTTACCGTCAAAATGCGTCAAAGGAACTTTTCCTTTTCCTTTGCTTGTTTGCAGGAATAAGAAAATAATGTGGATCCCACCATTTTCTGAAGAAAATTGTTGGCTCAAAAAGCCCACTTTTGTTTTCTTGCTCAGATCGTTTGATTTTGTGTCAAAGGAAAAGGAAATTTTTTTTTTCACATTTGCCCTTCACCCTCTTCTTCTTCTTCTTCTCCCCTCCTCTTTCCTTCTTTGCTGCTGCTAGAAAGCAACAACAGCTCCACCCTCCACCTCCACCTCTTCCATTCACTCTCTCCCTCTCCATTTCTCTTTGTCACTCTCCCCTCCCTCTGCTCTCTTCCCTGCTCTCTCTCTCTCACCAACTCCTCTCCCTCCTCTCTCCTTCTCTGTTACTGTTGCAACAGCTCCACCCTCCACCGCCACCTCTCTCTCTCTCTCTCTTCTTCTTCCCCCCTCCTCTGTCTTCGTCTCCTTCTTCCCTGTACAGAAAAAACTGAAGAAAAAAATAATAAACTAATTACAATCCCACCTCCCAAAATGTATAATATAATTAATGTATTCTACTAACATAATTTTAAAATTATAAAGAAAAATTGATATTATAAAGCCTAATTATTTTGGTTCACTTTCAGATTATATATATATATATATATAATTATTATAATAATATTTTTTGGGCATAATAATCATTTATAATTATTATAATAATATTTTGTGGGCTTAATATGCTAAATAAATATTTAACATAGCATAGATATGATTATGTTAGAAGGGTATAATAAGAAAATGTGTTCAAGATTCTTATGACCTTCTCGCTAACCAAACACATTATGCAGAATTTTCATTCAGAATCATTCAATTTTCATACAACAACCAACAATAACAAGAAACTTACTTTTACTTTCTTTTCAGAATACTTTTACTTTCTTTTTCTTTGACACATTTTGACTGTAAGCAAACGCAACTTTAATGAGTACTTTTCTCCTCTCTTTTCATCTTGATGGTGCAATTGGTATTGCTAGGATTAAAAAGAGGCACGGAAACCTTCTCCACTTAATCGATTAACAGCTTGCCAGGCATGGTCAATGAGATGGCGCCTTATACTGCATCTTATTCCGTGCCAGAAAAAGGAAAATTGTTCGGTACTGTCAACAATGTTCCCTTGAACCGTCTGAGCAGAGGTATCCGAGTCAACCTGGACAAGTCCAATATGGACCAAGTTAGTTGGTCAGACGTCCTATCACATTAACATAAGACAAGTGGAAATAATGCCGGTTGCACTCTAATCAAGTTATCTGCGGGGTCAAATAGACCCGTTGGCTTTAAATGCAAGTCAAAAAGAAAAAAAGATGGACTAATGACTTGGAGATTGGGCCTGGGGGTGGCCGAAGATAACCAACCACTACATTCTCCTTTAAGGCCGGATCTAGTAAAGTCCATAATAAGGACAAACCTCACTGTCCAAATGTTAACTTACTATTGTCTGAGTTCTTTAAGAAATGTCCTGAGTTCTAGTCCATAGCCAAAGGATCCACATCCTTAACCATGAGTACACACCTCACACTCTCTACCTAGCCCAACAACCCAACCATGGATCAGCAAAGCTCTCACAAGATCTTCGTCAAAAAAAGAAAACTTATTAGTCTTGAAAAGAATACCTCTGCTATTCGCTATCTGTACTCTGAACTTAATCTTGCCTTGTCTTCTAGGTACCGAATCTGTTAGGGACCCCATTGGGAAATGAATTTCTTAATGTGGAATTGTTGGGGTATTGGCCAACCCAAAATAATTAAATATTTGAAAACAATTGATAAATCAAACCACGCTAAATTTGTAATGACCTGAACCTAGAAATTCCTAATCATAACTATTAAAAAGGACAAAGTAGATTTTATAGAAATTAATTAGCATTTTTATGAATTTAATTTGGTATCCAATCATGTGCTAAGTAGAACATTGGTGATTTTAAAACAATAGCATGTGCCTTGGGGTTATGGTGTAATTATTATGCATTGAGGGTAATTAATGTAATTTATAAATTTGAAATTCAAATCTCAAATGCATGGCTGGCATGGGAGAGGTGTGAGAACGTGGAGTTTGGTAACTGAGGAAATGAGAGGAAGGTTTCCAGTACATCCTTACTCACCTTCCCACCTTGCAAGGAGTATCTTAGGAGGATTTCTTATGAAGGTTTTGAAGAAGAAGAAAAGGCTAAGAGATCTAACCCTATCCGTCCAACATTTTGGAGAAGAATAAGAGGAAGAAGGAAGAATGAGAGAAAAAGGAGGAAGTGAAAGGAAGAAGAAGAAATCAGATATGGATCTCAACACATGAGAGGTAAGTCTCATTTTCTGTATGATTAGGCATAGAATATCGTATGATTTCCGATTGGTGTATTCTGTAAAAAATGCTTGAAGATCCGGTTGATTTGTATTCATCGATGATATGTGTGTTTTAGTCGATTTGAGTTATGATTTAATTGAATAGGTTTGATTTATGTTCCATGGTTTTGATTAGATTTGATGTCATAGCATTCTAGAGAATTTCCAACCCATATAGGGACTGCTGTCCCGAAGCCCATCAGTCGGCACCGGTACACCAGTCACTCTACCGACATTGACCAAAATAGACAAACATGCCTCCGTCGTCAGGCACTGGTACACCGATCACTCTGCCGACAGGGGGTTAAAATGCACAGAAATGACCCCACCGGCAGGTGTCAGCACACCTTTCACACTGCTGATGGGGGTTGACTTGAGAATTCTATGTGGTTTTGTTCGGGTTTTTTCAATGTGAATAAGATATATTCTTTTGGAATCAAAGGATGGTCCGACACACATGCGACGAACCAACTTTGAGTTCCACGGCACACCCTGCATCACCAACCAGTCTACCGACCTAATCATGACCTGGGGTTGTGAACGCCATGTGTTTGATGATATGAATCATGGACCTATGATGTTGTTTTTGGATTTGACTTGTATGGATATGTGGAAAGGATGCCCGTGATGGCATTCGTGTGTATGGACGCACAAATAGCTTTCGAAGGATGTTATCACTGGAAATCCTATTGATATATGGATTGATAGCTTGTCTGGTCAACCAGGCAGCGACGGATAGATTTAACAATATAAAGGTTGATTAGTTGATTCGTACACCGTTAGGATACTTATGGTGATTTCTAGTAGATTATCCGCGTGTATGGGCACGTGGATAATTTCTGATGGGAATTATCATTTGAGTCATAAGTTATTAATTGCATGCATACTAGGCCTATGTGGATTGTTAAGTGAGCCCGGGCAGAGAGTATGGGATTTTACTTGTGTGGTTTTTTTGGTTAGGTTGACTATACCCATAGGTGAAAGTCCTATTTAAATAAGGGAAGGATTCAACAAAGTCCTATACGGTTGGCTAAGCCTCGAGTAATTACACTCAAAAAATCAGCAAGTGGTGGTCTTCGTACCATGGGTTAGTGACCCCAAACGAAGAGAGGGACAGCCGGCTGTTCCTAGTGACCTATGTCTCGAATTGATTCTTAACGGCGAGGCTACATGAGGGTCACTTAACAAGGAATAGTACACGTTGCATATCATCCTTGTATTCCCTTGATTGAGCGTACCATATAGGAACATTTGCATGACACAACCTCATTGCATTCTCCATTTCATTCATGTATAATAATGCGGCTTGAGTTATTTGTTATCGTACTTCCTTATTTTTTCTTTGGTTTATCTCTGTATCGGTGTTTTATAAGGATTGGTGACAAATATGTTACTTACTGGGCATTCCAAGCTCACTCGACTTATTATGTTGCAGGTTGAGGTGTGTTGAGGAAGGTTAAAGACCAGATGCAATCCTACCTCATTTCAGTTCCTGCATTATAGGTTATGTAACTCTTGGAAATTATTGAATGAAATGGTGTATGCCCTTTATATTATTTGGTGTAAATATTTTAGGACATGTGATTCTTCTGAAGTCTCGTATGTTATGTAATTTTATTTCTTTTTGCTTCCCCACTTTGAGTATTAAATAAAGGTAATAATTATTGCTTTTATTTTCTTGTGAATGATATGGCAATCCAAGTTCTATGGTTGGAACCCGATGGTGTGATGACCTAAATCAACTAATAGAATACCCACATTTAATGATTTAATTATTTTTTTTCAGATTTTAAGGGTATTTTTAGCATTTATTTAATATACATATGTATTATTATTAAAGCTAATTTGATTTATATGTATTGGTATTTAATAGTTGGGGTAGTTCTGATATTATTAATTGTATGGGGTTTTTATTGTTATAAAATCAAAACATTCTTAGAAGTTGCCGTTTTGAACGCACATCCCGTAGGGAACGTGTGTTTGTTTTAGAAGCTTAGGTTTGAGCATATAAGGGAGAATTAGGGTTTTATTCTCTCCTACTGCTATGGAATTTCAAATCTGAACTTCTGTGAGAGGCTGGAAGGAGAGGAAGAATACGACTACCTTGTGGATGATTTCGACGTCGAAGCGAGTGAACGAGAAGGTGATCACAGCCCGTATTCGCTAGACGAAGAGTGTTCTTGAGAGTGCTAAGAAACTATATTTGAATCAGGTAAGTTGCGTAGGGATGATCACAGTTTTTGATTGAAATCAATGCCCTATTTTTTAGTATATCGAATATATTATTTGTTTACTGATTGAATGATTAAATCCGTGTTTGAATGCGTTTTATGTAGGCTAATATATTTCAAAGATGTTTTCGGAGGTTTATGTATGTTTACAAGTGATTTGGAGTGCATTGGAATGCCTAGATTTGGATTTCAAAACTCTCAAAAAAACCCAGATTCGCGCAGATCGGCAGGCTTCGGTCCACCGATGCCTCTGCTGACAGAGAGTAGTTTATAGGAAAAATCAGTTACTCGACAGGATTCGGTCCACCGATGCCTCTGCCGACGACCACCAAATTTCACAGAGAGGTTCGGTCCACTGACCACTCCACTGACAGAGACTGTTTTTTAGACTAAGTTGGCTAGTCAGCAGGCTTCGGTCAATCAATGCCTCTGCCGAACACCCTGTAGATTGCACAGTAATTTAAGATTTCGTTTGGATGACTTGGATGGATGGTTTAGGGCTTCGGCCATTATTGTTGTTGATTTTCGGGAGCAAGACATGACCATGGTGTGTCAATCTTGGAGTTCTGATGTGTTGGTTGCCATCATTCCATCTTAGTTGATCCTTATTGATTGTAGACTTGTGGTAATCTATGATTGTGTACTGTTGTGATAACGTTGGAAGCTAATGAATGTATGCAATCAGATTATCCAAGGGTATGGGACCTTGGATAGGTTCTGTTGTAGGCCTTCACATGATATCCACCTAATGTATTACATACTAGGTTGATGTCAAGTGGTAAGTAGACTGGGAGGTGGAAATCTACGGAGAAACAACTGCAATACCTTCGGACTGGGTTGACTATATACCTTGGGGAGTGAAAGGGCCCACAGACACTAGGGTAGGATGCTTGCGAGCACCTATATAGGTTCACTACCCCTTGAGTATTGTTCACTCGAAAATTAATTATACTAGTAGCCTTCGTGCCATGGGTTAGTGCCCGGAACGAAGAGGGGATTCTGGTAATTCCTTGGATGCGTCCTAAAGTGGCCTTGTCATTGGAAGAGTGTGATGAGGTGTGCTTACCATGAAACAGTAATCTTAGTTCATCTCATCTTGTATCCCTATCATTATTTGCGCATGTTGTTCATTGCATTCATTCTAGGTCATGTGTATGTGTTCATGTTATCATCATATCATCTCATAAAATACTCATCTTGCATCTCTTTATGTTGACTTATTATTGGATTTGTCATTGGATTATTATGTTACTAACCTTTGTGCTTGATTCCATGAGAGGACGGGTGAATATTCCCTTGCTTCTTACTGAGCAATCATAGGCTCACGCAATGTTTTATGTTGTAGGATGGGAAGAGGAAGGTCCGTTCTAGTTGGAATTGCTATATGGATTGTTTTGCTGCTTTACCTGCTTGCTTGATTTGCTTTCCGTTTATTGCCCTTCATTCCGGATGGAGTTAGAATATTTAGTTTGATTTATGTTGTTGACGTATTCTAAGGATCCTTTGGACGTATTAGTAGTTTGGTTTTGGATTTATTTTATTTAGCCCCTGTTGTGGCCACTGTTTATTTATACTTTGGATTTTGTGTAGTTGTTAGCCTCCGCATTCTGATCTATTAAATGAAAGTAAATTATTACGTTTATTGCGTTATGTTGTGGTAGCAATCCGCGGTCCAGTAGTTGATCCCGAAGATCTCACCTTGAGATCCGTACAATTCCCTCATTAGGATTCTTGCTACGGATTTGGGGCAAGACAGATTGGTATCAGAGCATAAAGTTTGCTTAGAATACATATGATTTTGGTTCGAGACTATTAGAGCTAGGTATCACATAGAAACCGAAGATTAGGTGGAGAAACATAGAAACCACTATAGGATTGTATGTTGCGTGCTATTGATTGATATTGTGACCATTATGTGTATGCTTATACTTACTAGGAGGTGTACCTCGTGAGACTTAAATGGCTGTTCGAGTGTTTAGATGGAAGGAAGAAGAAGGAACGCTTCCGTTGGTGAGAATTATGTTGTTATGGAGAAGGAACGCTTCCGTTGGTGAGAATTATGCTGTTAAGGCTGAGGCTGAAACAGACCCTCATATGGCAAATGTATTTTAGATCTTGGGCGACTTGGCTACTTATCAGCACGATCAGATGGAGCACTAGGCAGTGCTGGATGAGAGGAGAGTGCAAAGTACGACTATGTCTTGGCTCGAGAAGTTCAAGAAGCTGACACCACCGACATACACAGGACAAGGAGAACCTCACTATGCAAAGGACTAGCTCCTTGATATAGAGAGGATTTTTAGGACGATGGAGTGCCCAGAGCAACAACGCGTATCCCTGATGACTTTCCTACTGAAAGGGGAAGCTCTCCACTGGTGGGAGATGATCGAGAGGAGCTTGACATCCGAGATGACTTGGGAGCAGTTTCGTCCTTAGTTCTTGGAGAATTACCTACCAAGCAGCTACAGGAGGTAGATGGCTTTCGAATTTATGTGTCTGAAGTAGGGAAGCCTTATTGTGGCCCAGTATGAAGACCAGTTCGAGATGTAGTCCAGTTATGCACCTCACATGGTAGCCAATGAGGTTGACAAGGCAGTGAAGTTCGAGGAAGGTTTGCGGCCCGCTATTCGATCAAGAGTTGTACCTCAACGTCTGAAGACTTATGCTGAATTCCTTGAGTGCGGTAGGCATCTGGAGCGAGACATGGACAGATCTGGATCTTCGAGGGATCAACCCAAGTCAGACAGGAGCGATAGTAATGGTGGTGGGAGATACCAGCCACATCACGCTAGACCAGGCCGGGACAGGCAGCAGAGATCAGATTCTCGACGAGAGAAGACTGCACCCCGAGTTGCGGCAGCACCAGCAGCACCTGTTGTACCTGCAACGCCAGCACGTCAGCCTCTTCCACCTCAGGATCAGATGTTCCTGTAGACACCCCAATTTACACCAAGTGCAGTTTTTCCTGTTTTTGCAACTCCCGGAAGGCTCGGCTTAAGAAAATGGCAATCCCCCAATCATCTTTAAACCCCTTCTATCATATACGCAAATTCTCTTGAAAATTCTGAAAGTCCAACAAAATGACCAAACTACCCTTGTGCCTCTCATCTACTCTATTAGCAATTCAAAGTTTAATTTTGATCTCAAATCTGAATTTTGGACTAAAACTGCTTTTTGATGAGTACCATTTTGGCTAGATTAATGACCCTAAGGAAAATGACCAAATTACCCATGGCTCTACTTTAGTCAAAACTGGCAGTTTTTGGGGGTCAAAAATAATTTTTGACTTTGGATTTGATTTCTACATGTAATGTTTGAAACGTCTGTTAAATCGTAGAATTCCGAGTTCGGGAGGTCAAGAGCTTATTTTGAGAATTTTCACAAAATTATTTGCCACATTGCAATTTTGGGTGAGGTGGCATATTGCTTGAGGTTGTCATGCACACGTGGCGAGGAATCTTGCCACTTGTGCACAAAATATCTCCAACCATCAAAAAGGAAAAGCTAACTAATTTAATACATTCTTCAAATTAATGACCCTACACTTTCTGATATTTTAATAAAACCTCCTAAAATAAAGAATCTTTCTTCAAAAAAAAACCCTCCCTGGTATAGCCAGGGACACACGAGATTAAGGAGGCCCTGATTTTCTCTAAATAAAAAATCCTAAAACTATTCATCTTCTTCTCCAAGGAGAAAAACCCAAAAACCCTAAACAATCTGTCGGCGACGACGCAACGACGGCAGCATCTATTAGGATTCCACATCGACTAAGTATGGGATTAGTTGGTGGGCTATAAACACTTCGGCACCCTTCCCTTATAGACCGGTTTATAAGGGTGAGTTCTACCCAATGTGTTCCTAACAAATGGTATCAGAGCAGGCACCCTTCGGGATGGCCCTCGTAGCGGATGGGGCGACCTGGGGAGGGATGCTACCTGGTATTGTGCGGGATCCGCGAAGTCACCCAGTTGGGGATATGGGCAGTCGTGGACATCGGTTCTGAAAGAGGGGTGGATGTTAGGATCCCACATCGACTAAGTATGGGATTAGTTGGTGGGTTATAAGCACTTGGGCACCCTTCCCTTATAGACCGAGTTATAAGGGTGAGTTCTATCCAATGTGTTCCAAACAGCATCCTCTAATCCATTCAACCCAGCACCACCATCCGACATCTTCCGATCATCTTTCGCAGCGACAATTTTTGGCGAGCCACCGGTAATATCTCCCTATCCCTTAGTTTATTTTCTTCTTCCTCCTTTCTTCTTCTTCCCCTTCACCTGCTATTGCGGTTGTTGCCCTGGCCGCTGTCGCAGCAGCAACGCTCTCCCGTGATGCTTTATTTTCCCCTCCAAAACTCAGCTCTGCCCTTCATCTTCACCATAGCAGCACCCAAACCTCCATTAAAACCCGTTTGAAGCTCCGTCCACCCTCTTCAACCTCACCTGCAACTCACCTAGCCTTCACCTCATGAACCCAGCAAACACCCCACCTTCTTCTCCATACTAACCAGAACAAAAACTCCCATCCCTGTAGAAAAACAAGAATCAAAACCCCCTTTTCTGCAATCAATCCAAAAGCTCATTCAACCTTCCTCTCTCTGCAAAACACCTTATCTAAGCCTCCATTGAACCAGAACCGAGACCAACTCTTCATATCTTTTTCTCTCTCATTCTCTTTTTTTTTTTTCTTTCTCCTTCCTCTGTATTTCTTCTTCCTATTCTTCCTCTGTACAGACAAGAAACCAAACCAGAAAAAGACTTGAACCCTTAGGTCCCCTTTGGCTGGGATTTTCCTATTTCTTTTTTTTTTTTTATCTTCTTATTTCCTCACCCAATCTGAAGACGAGTACCATCGAAGCCACCTCTCAAGCCGAGCTCATCGAGGAGCTCAAAGCAGAAGAGCACAGTAAAGGATTCACAGCAGCTACAGGTATGATTTAAATTTTTCCTTAATCTCTTCTCTTTTGATGATTAATCCTATCTCACATATATGCATATGTTTAGAAATGTTTAGAAAGGGTTGAATGTATATGTTTAGAAAGAGTTGAATGAATGGTGTAATTTTTCTTGATTCATATCCAGCTACTTAATGTTTTGTCGAATTGGATTTGGATAATTCTTTTATGAGATAGGAATGAGATTAATTGGTATTTTTAGCATATTGTTTTTTGTTTATATATTAGAACTTTTTTCTTGTTAATACATACTATTGTTTAGCATCTTAGGGTTTTGGAGGTTTTAACAATTTTTTTAGGAATTGTGTTAATAATTTTCTTTCTTTTAGACTTTTTGGAATATTCTAGAATTTTAGTGATTTTAGTTTGCTTTTAGATCTAAAATAATTAGCCAAATAATCTTGAACCAGGTAACCGGTTAAACCGGGAGAGGACGGGTGCCTAACACCTTGTTATCCTCCCAAATAAACCCCATTTCCTCAAAGTCTGGTTAGACCACCTTAATTCCATACTTTTGGTATAATTTCATAATTAATTGACAAAACCCACGATGACCACCCACACCAATCCAATGGGTGGTGGCGACTTCAATAACCCGATCAACCCAGGGTTCACCAGACCTGAGGGTGATCACAGTTGGCGACTTCATTGGAAATTGCGGGTTTAAGCCACGGTTCAATTTTATTTGGTCAATTTAGGATTTTTTATTTTTTATTTTTAGGATTTTAGGTTATTTTATTCTCTATTTGTTTGTTGTGTGATTTACATGGTTCAATTTGAGATGACATGCTTTTGTGGTTCAATTTGATATGACATGCCTTGAGATGGTTTGTGATATAATTGGTTTGATTTGTTGTGATTCAATTTAAATTTTTTATAATGTGGTTAATTTCATATGGTTCAATTCTCTTTGATGATTGTGGTTCAATTGAATGGTTTGGATGTTTGGTTTATTTACATTGAAATGTGTGGTTTGATTTCATGCAATGGTTTATTTAAATTGGCTTGATTCACACACTTATACTCATAGCCCAATTGCATAAGCCACCCTTTCAACCCATTACAATTAAACCCAGGTATGTGTATAGTTAGCGCGCCAGGGCCGCTACCTTGGGAAGTGAGGCTGATAGTACTCACTCTAGCCACAAATCCTCCCAAAGGGAGGAGGCTAAGGAGACTTTTTGAACCACCTATTGAACGGCATTCTAGATGATTTGATGCTTATGACACTTCGAGTCGGCTTAATTGAATCATGCATTTTTGAGTCCATTTTGGCTAGTCCCATGGCCCATGCCCATCCTGGAGTTTCCCGTAGTCTGGGTCTATCATTTGGACCCATTAGGAAAGCCCACCTAAGGATCCCCTGGGTCCATGACCCAGGATCCATTTCATAAACTGAGTCCATATCCGTGGGTCAAACCCATGTGCATTAGGATGGGCGCCCACCCAATTGTATTGCAAGAATTCATTTTTGGGCCCAACTGGGTCCATGGACCTAGAAGATCCAAGAGGAGCTTGAAGATCCAAGAAGAACAATGAACCCTGAAGAACTAAGAAGAACATCCAAGATGGCCCAATTGAATCCTGATGATCCAAGAAGAACATCCAAGAGGGCCCAATCGAGCCCATAGACCTTGAAGATCCAGAAAGAAGAAAACAATCCAAGAGGACCCAGAAGATCCAAGGGGAGTATCCATGCACCAGAAAGCCCAGAAGATCCAGATGCAAATCCAAATGATGATCCATGAAGCAGAAGCAATGAGGATAGACAAGGATTTTCTTTAGACCCAAGAAGGCTCATTTATATCATTTATTCAATTGGCCCACAAAGGCACCCATGTATTTTCATTTAGCCCAAATGGACCAGGTTGTATTAATAAAGGATGTGTTTGGTTTAATCTTTACTTTATGCTTATGGGCACCCTAAAAGTCTGGTCCGTTGCTCATCCAGTCCATGTTAAGTCTAGGATCATACCCACATGGATATATCCATGTAGGAATCATGCATCTTCATTGGGTTTTACCCATTTGAGAATGATGGCCCAAAGTTCATGTGGACCCACATGGTCCAACTAAACCAAGAGGGAACATATGAACCAAGGCCTTATCCATGGATCCATTATTCACCTATGGGTCAAAACCCACATGCAACCACATATCGGGTCTTACCCATTTGAGAATGAAAACCTTATCCATGGGTCCATTATTCACATATGAATCAAACCCACATGCAAACACTTATCGGGTCTTACCCATTTGAGAATGAAAGCCCTATCTATGGGTCCATTATTCATATATGAATCAAACTCACATGCACATAGACTTCATTGTCTTATTCATTTATGAATGAAGGCCAAAAGACCCAAAACCTATGTTAGCCCACATGGTTCAGGTAAGCCAAAAGGGGCTCATACAGGTTAGGGTCTTATTCGTAGGTCCATTGTTTAATGCTAACCTCATTAAGACCTATGAATACATGTTAGGTCTTCATCACATAGATGGATACATATCCACTTTGCATTATGTTCATATCATCACATGAATCACATTTGAGCATGCATACATCCTAAAAAAATTAAAAAGAAAAAAGAAAATATCAAAAACCAAAAAAAACTAATACAGAAAACCATTCAAAACCATCCATCCTAAAAAACAAATTCCAAAACATCCATTTAAAAAAAAAATCCAAAAAAAGAGAAAAAAGTCCATTTTCTTTTTTAAAAAAGCCAATGAAAATCATCCCTGTCAAAAACAAAAAGAGAAAAAGAAAATTAATTATTCCAAAAAAATCAAAAAAAAGAGAAAAGAAAAAGAGAACATCATTCCAAATAAAAAAAAATATTCAAAAAAAAAATAGAGACAGAGAGAGAGAGAAAGAAAAAGAAAAATAATCAATCATTTCAAAAATCAATTAAGATCAATCATTTTTTTTTTAAAAAGGAAAGAAAGAAATCAATAAAAATCAAATCATTTCCAAAATCATAAAAAAATAGAAAAAGAATACAATCAATTATTTGAAAAAGTACTTTGTCGCCTGAGAAGACCCACTTATAGAGTTCATTCATCACAACATTCATATCAACTTGACATTATCATTTCATGCCATACACCATTCGAGTGTGTTCACCTGAGTTTTGGCAGGGAGGGCTCACTCACTCACATTATCATATCGTTTCATCATTTGGGTTTATTCTTTTGAGATTTGGCCGGGACGGTTACTAATCGAATTTGAGTGTGTTCTCCTGAGATTTAGCCGGGAGGGCTCACTCATTCACATCATATTATCATAACATTCATTTGAGTGCATCCTCCTGAGATTTGACTGAGAGATTCACCCACAACATATCATACATTATTCATGTGTGTTCTCTTGAGATTTGGTCAGGAGGACTCACTCGCTCACATCATCACTATCATTTTATATCATACAACATTCGAGTGTGTTCTCCTGAGATTTGGCTAGGAACACGTGGTTCAGTTTATAGATTAGTTGGGAAGTCAGCACTAAACCCCTATATAGTTAGTCATAAAGATTCGTCTAACCTCCCAAGCTAACCTAAAACTTAGTCAAGTCTCTAGAACTCTAATATAACTTAGGATGTGCAAATCCTAATTACTGAACTGGAATGGAAGCATTCAGAACATAGGCCCACAGCCATCACTACA
>JAUPMG010000019.1:11398953-11419446 GCA_031762675.1 Pachysandra terminalis
TTAATGGGGGGTTTTACAAGTGGTTTGGATTTTGGTAAAGAGAGGTTAGAGAGGAATGTGGTGGGATGAGGTATTGGTTTGATTTGCCAGAGGTTAGAGAGGAATGTGGTTTAGACTTAGGGTTGATGGGTTCAGGTGAGTGAGGGATTGATGGCGCTTTGAGAGGGTACAGATGTGGGGAGTGGTTTGAAGGAAGTAAATGAAATGAAGAAGAAGAACAACAACAAGAATGGTTAGTGATGAATGAGATACATGGGAAGGCTTAATTTATATGAAAAATAGTTGAAATATAATTTGGGGAAAATTTTAAATTGGTGGGAAAATTTGACTTTTCAATAATTTGAGAGAAAATTAAAAATTGAGAGGGAAAAAATTTTTGGACGGAAAAAAGTAGAGGCAAAAAAGTATAGGAAATAAAATTTGAGGGAATAATTCAATAAAGGGACTTTTGGGATAAAATTGGAATTTTTAAAAAGATTTGAGGAAAAAATATAAGGGGATGATTAGAGAGCTCTTCCCCAAATTTGAGTTTTCAATCAAACTTATCCCCAAATATAGGAAAATGTTTAGGGAATGATTGGAGATGCTCTAAGGTGTAACTACAGGTAAGGTTTATTTGTTTTTTTTTTTTTTTTTATGTTGAGCAAAAGCTTAGTATGGCTCCTCTGTTTTGGTATGGTGAATTCATGTGATTTTATTTTTTGCATACCTTTATCAAGGATTCAATGGATATGTGGTGTTTTAGAGGCGTTCATTTTATTTTTTATTACCTTTATTTTTATTTTTATTTTCGGCTTATAACTAACATGGGAAACACTATTCAACTCTTGAACCCTGGCTACTAAAAAATCACAGAGATGTCTCTTGAGACCTATTATGTATGAGACTTAATCTGTTAGAAACTAAACTTGAGTAGGGTTTCATAAATATTTGTAACATGTCCATAGCTATCTGGATTGAATTGTTAGGAATTGTTTAAGTCTGTTGTTTGGTAGTTTAAAACCCCGTAATCTGCTAGTTTTCCGTTTTTTATAAATACCTATGCATAAATTTTTAACTTCATATTTTTATGGGATATAGCCCACAATATGTGTCATTATAGTGAAAAACATTCTCAAAAACACCAAACTAATTGGTTCAGTTAAATCAATCTTTTAATCATATTTGGGATTTATAGCAACCGAATAATATGTTTGTAATTCAAGAATAAATAAGTAGATAATTTATTAGAGCATGAAAATATTTGTGTATGTTGTAACATGAGTCTAGGGGTTGGTGTAAAAATTTTTTAATTTTATAATTTTTATGTTCACAAAAACTTCTACAACTGACTGGTTTCAGGTTTTATTTTGCAAAATTTTTGGGTATTTTAGGATTTTTAGGGATTTTAATATTTTTATCGTTTATTTTATTTTTATTTACATGTTTTAGATTATGCATGTTATGTATGTTTAATTTTTTATATTTTAGGATTATTTTTATTTTTTTATTTATTTTATTTTATTTATTTATCTATTTTTAGTAATTTTCTAGATTTATTAGGATTTTTCCTAAATTTGGCCAAATAATTATAAATCGGGTAACCGGTTGAACCGGGAGAAAGTGGGTAACTAACATCTTCCCACTCTCTTAACTAAACCTCCTGACCCAACTTTGATTAGACCATTGCTCAATTTAATTTTTGGTGTATTTTAATATTAATTGATAAATCATATGTGACCCATTCACACATTTAACCAAATGGATGGTGACGACTCCATATCAACTTGAGCGACCTAGGGTCCACCCCACTTGAAGGTGATCACATTATATATTTGAAAAGTAGACAAATGCCATGATTATTTATTAACAATGATCTTATTTATTCGCATCCATAATTTTTATTACAGGTTGTTTTATACCATGATCTTAAATATTTGCGCCAAACTGTCCATCACGATGTTTTCTCCTAACGTGATCAAAGATATCTGTGCTACCATTCCTGTGTTGTCTCCACATTTTTAAGATGAATTGGATCTTGAATTTCCAATTTGTCGTGAATGTTTTAGAGAAAAACGACGCGATTGATAAGAGAAATCGTTGTAGTACACCTGGTGCAAGAGAAAGAGAGAGAATACTACGGCCATTGTTCCGTGTGAGGAACATGACATCCCCTAGCATCAACCACGTGATAGGAGATGACGAGATAAATTGTAGTGATGGATGGCTGAGGAGGGAAGGAAAGAAGGGTTATCCTCTTGATATTGCAAGAGAGGAGAGAAGAGCCTTCAAGGTCATCAATGACGATGAGTCGCTTATTGAAGTACTTTACTTGTAGGATCTTGATACTACCGATGAAGATCTTAGTGTTGTTTTGATAGAAGCGAATGTGATGCATAGGCCCGTACTCATGCTCTCGATCCTGGTTCCAAAGGAGAGTTTGTCATGTAATTCATGGAGAAGATACCTGTAATGATGTATGAACAAAGCATGTAAGGCAACGGTTCCATTCCTTTTTTACTTTTCTTACCTTTCCCTTTTTTTGTCTAATTTTTGCCACCCAATAGTAACCCACCTCTAACATTAATTACTAATAATTAAAGGATCAATTAAGCAAACCACAATTAGATAATTCTCTTTCCAATGAAAGAAATGTTATCCTCTTGATATTGCAAGAGCAGGGCAAGAGAGGATAGAAGAAGCCTTTAAGGTCATCAATGACGATGAGTCACTTATTGAAGGACATTGCTTGTGTGATCTTGATACTACCGATGAAGATCTTGGTGTTGTTACCGATAAAAGCGAATGTGATGCATAGGCCCGTACTCATGCTCTCAATCTAGGTTCCAAAGGCAAGTTTGTCAAGTAATTCCTGGAGAAGATACCTGTAATGATGTACGAACTAAGCATGTAAGGTATGTTGGAAATTATGAAGTGGATCATGAGTATGAAGGGTTAAAATAATTTGAATTTTTAATCAACAAACTTCAAGGCACAATCAGCTCGCTTTCTTTTAGACAAGTTTCTCCCCCTTCGATCAAGCTCGCTAATGCACTAAGGGTTGATCAAGATTCGTTGTGCTTCTCGGATGTGCACCGTCCGATCACAAAAGGACACTCTGTGTATAGGACTGATAATGCCAATCACGTAATCGAAAGTCTTGATGTAGTAATAGTCTCTCTCTCTCTCTCTCTCTCTCTCTCTCTCTCTCTCTCTCTCTCTCTTTCTCTCTCTCTCTCTCTCTTAATCAAGTCTAGACTAGATTGAATCTATATTTTACTTGAACCATCAAATCTGAACTTTGCTGATTTTGGATCCCTGAATTGAATTATTCTAGTTTGGATCTGCAGTCTATTTATAGACTCACAAGTGTCTATTCACCAACAGTTATGTACCAGTTCACCAACAGACATGTGCCTGTTCACCATTAGGCATGAACTTGATCCAAAGATCTAGATCTAATTTGAAAGGCATGTACCCTTTCACTCATCATCCAACAGGTGCAATCAAAATCCTATGGCCATGATTTAATCCATGTAAAGGCACCTGTTCAGTTGACACCTTTCCGATTGGGTGCAACCTTTGAATCCATAAGGTGTGTTTGATTGGACGTTCAACTCGAACCAGAGATAATCTGAACCATCAAACCAAATAATCAATCAACCCAGTCCAACCGGGTGGAACAAGAGACTTCACAAAATACTTTCAACACAAAAACAAAACTAAAATCTAAGCTATTTTGAAAATATCCAACAATTCTCCACCATTTTAAAAATAATTATAGAATCTATTAATATATATATATATAAATAATACACTGACAATAAATTCATTTTGCAAACTTTGGCATCATCGCAGAAATTCGTACATAGGTGATAAGTTTCTTTTGGACTTAAACTTTCTCTTAGTATAGATAGCTCAAAGTTTATCAGGGTGCTATGGTGAAAAAAGCTTGAACCAAGGACCTTAGAGATAAATCGAAGACTATCACACATACTCATTTCCACGGGATAGAGTTGTCATTTAGCTTGCACGTTAATGGCCATGTGTAGTATCCTGTTTCTTGAGTGCTCTAGAAAGCGGTCAAGATTTTCATAAGAAGAGGCTTGACTTCCATACCCATCTAGGTAAATCCATACAAGTGAATTTGCGAATCACCTTTAAGGACTTATTAAGAATATTTGTATCCAGCCTCTCTCGTGCAGATCCTGACACTAGTCAATGTCTAGGAATGAGGTAATTTCTAGTGTCCGGCTAAACCATATTTTGAACTTGTTTGTACCCATTGAACTATAATTTCAAGACATAAGTTGGGTTCCCGCTAAAGATGATTGAAATGCAAATGACCTTAACTTCTTTCTTGCGACGTCATATAGACTATTTCTCTAACAAGACATTTTGTTTAAATTGACTAGGTATGAATTGGACTCCACATAGTCGACCATAATTACTCCACTTTTGAGTAATTGCCTCACAGTTTGATGTCTAAGACTTAAATGTCTTGACTTCCAATTGTATGTCTTTTCTTAAGACTTATACAATAAAACTTTCAATTATTACACTGGAATACTCCAATTGAGATTTACATCAGCCAGCGCAAATCATTAACTTTATATTAGAATCTATAGGAGTAGGGGTTGGCTTATGCTCATCAAAATGGTCATATCTCCTTATTCCTTTTCAATACACTGTAATTGAGATAAAGCTAGTCCATTCCCTTTTCTTAAGATTACATCAGCCTCTCATAAATCTGTCATATCAAAGTTAGATGACAAAAATAATTTTGTTTCCTCCACCACTTCAAGGTTAGTCCCAAAAATAGCATGTCATATGATAATTCAAAAATAATTGTAAACATGCTTATCTAAACTATTAACCACAATATAGCACTATTGGTTAAATTCTTTATCCTACTACATAGGAGTTAGCATCATGCCATATATAGCTTGGGAGAACAAACCCTAAAAATCGTGCAATATGTATATGTGTCAAAATAATCAGTGTCTTCCTTATGAAGAGATTTCCTAGCTATTAATTTTAGCTTGAACACAAGCAGAGCATTTACTAGAAATATCATAACTAAATGCATAAATTAAGTTAAGATTAGACATGTAATTGTAATTTATAAGTCATAATCTAGCATGCCAAAAAGATATAGAGTCAAAAAAATAAGCATAAAAGAATCCATTCAGCTTAATCAAATTAGTACAAGATACCAAGTGCAATGAAATAATCTCATTCTTGGATAAGATAATACTTATTCGACTCATACAACTTTGCCCTTTCAGATAATTATGGTGTAGAAGCTATTTTGCCATCTTTCCCTTCCGTCACCGATCTCATCGTCAGTCTTTATAAATACTACGATCCTTGTATATTTGAATGGTTGCACTCGTATTGAGTCATCATTCATCTTCAATTCCTATAGAATTGGCTTTGGACACTGTTGCAATGAGTTCTTCTTCATCGATCATATCCACTTGATTATCATGAGCTTCTTTCGAAGATGATAGTGTAATGACCGGGTTTGTCACAGAAGTGACAAGTTCCTTTCCTTTTCTTGATATCTTGCCTTTAGAAAATCTCATCACTCTTAGGCTTAAGTTTCGTATTCTTGGATTTATCATCCTCAACCATATTTGTCTTCAAATGATTCTCATCTGCACTATCCTTCTTATGACAATTATGAAAATATTCCTTGAAACGAATATGACATTCCAGAGATTTCAAAGTATGAGGCTTCTCTTCATAGTTAAGCTTCTTCTTGTAGTTATTCCAAGAAGAGGGAAGTTTATTAATAATAGCCCCTACTTGAAAATCCTCTACAAGCTCTAATCCAGCAATTTTAAGATTACTAACAATAAGTTGGAATTCATGCACTTGTACTAGAACGGACTTATCTTTGGTCATCTTAAAATTCAAATAACTATTAATTAAAAGTTTTTGATTACTTACCTCTTGGATGCGGTACTTGATGTCTAAATTCGTCCACAAAGACTTTGTTGATTGATTGACCGATGTAACCTGTAGAGTGAGTTAGAGAGAGCATTCAAGATGTGTCATTTACAAAGGATGTTGTCTTTCTTTCTTTTCCTTCTTTTCTCTTTCAACTCGGGTGTGTATCGTCATCGGAAAATTCTGGAATATCCTCTAGATCATCATCAAGAATGTAGGCCAGCTTTCGAGAGGTAAGAAAGAAGAGCAATTTTTCTTTCCATTGGGTAAAATTGTAACCATCGAACCTACCTAGACCCACTAGGTTCCAATGTAGGACTTGTCGTGATGAACCCTCCATTTGACAGAAGAAACTTGTCTAAAAATTGTTCGAAATTATGAAGTGGATCATGAATATGAAAAGTTAAAACAATCTGCACCGTTAATCAACAAGCTTCAAGGTACGATCGGCTCGCTTTCTTTTAGACAAGTTTCTCCCCCTCCGATCAAGTTCGTGAATGCACTAAGGGGTTAGTGAGAAAATGTCTTCGGAATAAAATGAAGCCTCTGATCAAGATTCGTTGTGATTCTCGGATGTGCACCGTCCGATCACAACAGGACACTCTGTGTATAGGACTGATGATGCCAATCACATGATCGAAAGCCTTGATATAGTAATAGTCTCTCTCTCTTAATCAAATCTGGACTAGATTGAATCTAGATCTTACTTGCACCATCAGATCTGAACTTGGCTGATTTTGGCTGCCTGAATTGAATTATTCTAGTTTGAATCTGTAGTCAATTTATAGACTCATAAATGCTTATTCACCAACAGGTATTACTTGTTCACCAACAGACATGTGTCTGTTCACCAATAGGCATGAACTTGATCCAACGATCTGGATCTAATTTGAAAGGCATGTACCCTTTCACCCATCATCCAACAGGTGCAATCAAAATCCTATGGCCATGATTTAATCCATGTAAAGGCACCTGTTCAGTTGACACCTTTCTGATCGGGTGCAACCTTTGAATCCATAAGGTGTGTTCGATCAGAAATTCAACCCGAACCAGGAATAATCTGAACCATCAAACCAAATAATCAATCAACCCGGTCCAACAGGGTGGGACAAGAGACTTCACAAAATATTTTCAACACAAAAACAAAACTAAAATCTAATTTATTTTGAAAATAGTCAACAAGGTTCCATTCTTTTCTTTTCTTTTCTTTTCCTATTTTTTTATTTTTTTTTTGTCTAATTTTTGCCATCCAATAGTAACCCACCTCTAACATTAATTACTAATAATAAAAAAAAAATATCAATTAAGCCAACCACAGCTAGATAATTATCTATCCGATGCGTACTACTTCTTAACTCCCACATACATTATATATTTAAATTGTAATACCTATTATAACAGCCTCCCTTAAAAAAGAGTTTATTTGTACATTTGTGTTAATAATATAAATTTTAAGTAGTGTTTTTGTCTGAAAAATGATACATAAAAATCAAAGTTTTTTTTTAACTAAAAGTTTTGAGTGAAAGATAATAAAATTATTATTTAAAATTATATTACTCAAATAGTTGCTAATTAATCACAGAAAAGTTTTAATTATTCTAAAGGATAAAATAGTAAAACTCAAGGAATAAAATTCAAGAACTCAAAAGCCTTAAACAATTCCTTTAACTTTTGAGTATTTTTTTTTCTTGGTAATAAAAACACAAAAATATATGTTAAGATTTCAGAGTTACAAGTCTAGGAGTGCTCTTTCCTACATAGTCATGATGTAATAGTTTGGAAAGAAACTTAGGTTGTGTTTGGCCCGACTTGTGCTTATGGATAAGCACTCATTGGATAAGTGGCTCAAAGGGAGCACTTATCCATAGCAACAATAATTTGCTTATTTGAAAAAAAAACAACGTTTGGTACATACATTTATTTAAGTGCTTATGAAAGTTAAGGGGTAAAATAAGTATTATAAAAATATTATTAAAGTTTAGAAATAACATTAATTTAAGTGTTTATGAAAGTTTAAGGCTAAAATATATATTTTAAAAATATTACTAAAGTTGTGAAATAACTTAACGCATAAGAGCTTAGGAAAAGCTGCTCTCAGCAGCCTCCTTATGGGTAGCCTTCCTCTAGTGCTTATAGGTAAGTGCTTACCCATAAGCGCTATCAAACACATTTAATTTTCAAAATTGCTTATATAAGCTATAAGTTGCAATAAGTACTTATAGAAGCCGGACAAAACGCAGCCTTAGAGGATAACAAATCCAAAAACAGGAAAATGGTCAAGAGCAAAATTTGCTTAGAGAGTCGGCAACAGAATTGATCTACCTAAAAATTGAACTTTTGAGTATGATATGATATATACAAAGTCAAACAATCGATCAGTTCAAACAATTTTAAATACATATCAAAACTAGGCACGGATTAAACTGATGGCTGTAAACATCCCCAATAAAATCAATATGGTGGGCCCTGTTTTGATCAATTTCATATCTTTTCAAATGGATGTATTGTACTAATTTTCCGTACTTTAGTTTTTTTTTTTTCTTTTTGGTGAAACTTTAGTTTGACTTATGAATCCTCTTGGAATCGTGGAACTTAAATTCCTTGACTTTTTTCTTGATGAACTTCCTTGAAAGTGTAGACCTCCTTATCTCACCTACTTCTGATAGCTTCATTCAATTATTAACAGCTTGCCCAAGATCTCCATTGAAAAGTCGGTGGTGATTGAATTTACTCATGCATTATAAAAAGGAAGATGTGACAATAGAAAAAGCAGGCAAGTGGTAGAGGAACGACATGTATGTTACAAGGCCTCTCTCGCAGTACAAACGGTTCCCAAGCTCTCTTTCATCATCTCCACCTGAAGGTCCCAATTCAGGTTATCTTGTAATTCAGGATGAGGACTCTATAGATACCTGTTGTTTTGGATTGTGTAAAGATAGGTATATTAAAGATCTTCCCTTCCCCCAAAACAAGGTCCTAAATGTGGAGTATACAATAGATATGGGAGAAAATCGCCTGTATGCCGAGTCTCATAAGGTCTTCTTCATCCCAGTTCTTGATCAACCCTTGTCTTCTAATCGATATTATGCAATAAAAGCGCATGGAAGACATAAGGGGTATGTATATTGCTTTTGATATTTAGTTGGTTCAAGTTTCATTTGTTTATCTAAGAAACATTTGTTTTGTTTTTCTGTCTGAAATGAAGAATACATCTCTTGTTGTGGTGTACGTCTAACTAACTGTGCCTGACTGAATTTGCAGGGAGGCATACACGAGTTCAAGAGAGGAAGATATGGCCAGTTGTTGTTTCTGCAAATGTGTTAAAGATGTAAAACCAAGAGCTTTGGATCATGAGGACATTTATCAACAAGTTGAGATCATTCCTCCAAAGACTTCTTGCTGTAGTAGTGGTGGTTTTGTTGCCAAATCTGTTTCTCAAGATGGGTTTCCTCCTGATTTTTTGAGAAGAGATGGGTGGAGTATTTACACGTCAACTCCACACCATTACCAGTTAGGTGAAGCTCCGGGGCTTGACGCCTCCCTCCGAGCACGTCTTCCGCAATTCGACTCATTCCCAATAACTTGTAAGATTTCCGAAACTGTGGTGGTGGGGAAGTGGTACTGTCCTTTCATGTTTGTAAAGGAAGAGGGAAAACTGAAAGATCAAGTGACGAGATCCATGTTTTATGAGATGACACTGGAGCAACAATGGGAACAGATCTACACATGCGAGAATGCGAGTGACGGAAGGAAGAATTCGGTAGCTGTGGATGTACTTGTTCAAAGAGAATCGATATTGCTTTCAGGCAAAGAGGTGAAGGACAGAAATGTGGTTAATGGAGTGACGGGGTTAACAATTTCTGGGCATGGAGGACGAGGTCACAGTGTGGGGTTGAGTATGGCAATTGTGGAGAGAATGAAATGGGAACAAGAAAGGGTGGGGTGGATTGATGGGGGAGAAAGAAAAGAGAGGGTGAAGAGAGTGGAGAAATTTGGAAGGATTGGTGGGTGGAGGAAATTTGGGTGTTACATGTTGGTTGAAAGGTTTTGTTTGAAGAGAATGGATGGAAACCTGTTGCTATCCTTCGTATTTAGACACACTCATCAAATTCAAAACAAATGGGAATGAACTCCTGTTATGAAGAGAAAATATCTTAAGTATTTATTTATATTTGTGTGTGTATGCGGAGAGAGGCTTTTGTTTTTTTGGTTTTTTTTGGTAAGTGGAGAGAAAGGCTTTTTATCTTTACAACTTGTGGAAGAAAATTGTTGCAATTTTCTTCAATGATGTTTTCGGCGGCATGAACGACATTATGTCAAGTAACCCCTCCATAAAATCGACAAGCAGTTGCTTTGGTTAAGATGGATAAGGTTTACGGTTGGTTTAGTGGTTTTTGAGTGATACTGTTGATGCGAAAATTGTGTTGTTTGACTCGCTTTAAGCCGTCGATCGGGATCGAGTTACTTAAAGGGGCAAAAACCGCGCAAGCACGTGATGACGTTGTGTGTCAGTGGTTTTCGTACTGTCTGCAGTTGGATAAGGTTTTGTATGGACACGTGGGACGTCCCAATCTTCTGCCTAAACCACCACGCATCCGTTCGGACGGTACTACGCCGATTATCGACAAACATAAAATGGAAAGAAAAAGAGGGAGGAGGGGAGAGCCAATATAGAGAAATACACAATTGTTTACGTTGTTCGGTAATATGCCTAGTCCACGGGGGTCGCCTCATAAGGGATATTTTCCACTATTTAGAAATACAGGGAATACAATGAACACCCCAATCATACGAGGATCAAGAAGGAAATAAGAAAGAAAAGAGAGAGAGAAAGAGATGGGGAGATGAAAGGAAAGAGATGTTTCCTTCAGATACAAGAAGTGTCAAGTGAGAATAGCAAATGCAATCTTCGCTCCTCCTTCTATTCCTTCTGTAATGTTCTTCCCTTTTTTTCTGATGTTCAAAGATTTCAGATCTGCCCCTTTTCTTGTGCTGAAGTAGTCATTTTATAGCTTTGTCTTACTTGACCTTGAAGTCTTGAATAAGGATGTGACATGTGAATGGTGAGTCACGTGTAAATAGCTTATAACAGCCGGGTCGGACAGGATTAGACCGGGTCGGACCGAGTTTGACCAAGTTGGTCGGACCGAGTTGGACCAAGTTGGTCGGGTCAAACCGAATTGGACCAATTTGGACCGGGTCAAACCGATTGGACCAAGTCGAGTGGCCCATTAGACCCATGGTCCATAGGTCAAGCAAGTGACACGTGGTTAAGCAGGTGACGCGTGACTGCTTAATTAGGTCACTGATCATCAATAACCCCCTGTCTGACAAAATGTAACAAATAAGCTTCGTAAGGCAAACTAAAGAAGTGACCATATATCATTGTGAAGCAAAAAATCTCCTATGAAGGAACTATTTTTAAGTCAAAGTCTATAATTGAGGACCTGCAATAAGCATAACATTCGATCGAGTGACCAGTATAGTCGAATGTCCGAACAAAGAGATCTTGGACTCAAGACCTCGTGAACAGTATTGGTTTTATGGCCATAATTCTCGAAAGAGAAATTGTTATAATTGATGTCCTGCAAGAGAGACTAAGAACTCAAAGTAGGTGTCCTTAAGTAAAGAAGCTAACAATGGCGTAATGACAATTCCATAGGTCTCGAGTGAGAATGATGTGGTCAGAAAGGAAGACAAGGCTCGGAAGCCACTGTTCCTGTAGGGTATATTGTTCGAAGTCCCTTTCCTCAAGACTAAACGAGGTTGACATAATGCATGATACACATATAATAAAAAAATGTAACCAAGTCTTTTAAGGGGGACAAACCCATAACCATTGTCTTTTGAGGGGGACTAGCAAATTCACGAATTGACCATCTCAAGGTGGTGAGCCTAAATGTAAGCTTAAGCATCAATGCTGCTGATGAATAAAAAGGTGCAAGCACAAGCTATCAACATCGCTAGGAGATATTGAAGTAACCTGAAATAACCTTGCAATATATGGCAATATATAGCAATCTATAGGTTCTTATCATTTGACCGTTTGGGGATTTATTGCAATAAATTAAAGAAGTCATTCGAATTCCACAAAATACTCTTTAAGCCTTCATTCATTTTCAAGATAACCCATTTTAGTACGTTAATCTATAATCCTTCGAGAGAAGTCAGAATAACTGCATACATCTCATAAGGTGACCAGTATATTATCGAATTACCCATATAGAGGCCTTAGATTTAAGTTTCTCAGCAGGCAATTCATTTTCATGATCAATTATCCCTATAAGGAAGAGTCATCATAGAATCCCTTAAATGTTCTAAGTTAAATAACCAACTTGAATGAACTTAGTGAGATCAGAAATAGACATGTTTCTTTCGTAGTGTTCTCTTAAATAAAGTGCATAAATAACTCCAACAAGTTTGCGCTAAGGATGTCATCCGAATGTAGCATCTGGGAGTGAGAGTGTAAACATGCTTTCGAGGGCATTTCCTCTAAGGATTCCCTTCGAAGTATGATGTGAGATGTCATCTGAGGGTGGTTAACCCCTGTGTGATGACGAATTGACCATCTTGTAGTGGTTAGCCGTCAAAAATAACGAATTGACTATCTTGCGGTGGTTAACTATAAAAAAAGAACGAATTGACCATCTTGTGGTGGTTAGCCGTGAAAAATAATGAATTGACCATCTTGTGGTGGTTAGCCGTAAAAGAATAACAAATTGACCATCTTGTGGTGGTTTACCGTGAAAAATAACGACTTGACCATCTTGTGGCGATTAGTCGTGATAATGAATTGACCATCTTGTAGTGGTTAGCCGTGAAAGAATAACGAATTGACCATCTTGTGGTGATTAGCCATAAAAAATGCGAATTGACCACCTTATGGTGGTTAGCCGCGAAAACAATAACGAACTGGCCATCTTGTGGTGGTTAGCCATGGAAATAACGAATTGACCATCTTGAGGTTGTTAGCCGTGAAAAAATAATGAATTGATCATATTGTCGTAGTTAGCAGTGAAAAATAACCAATTGACCATCTTGTGGTGGTTAGCCGTGAAAAAAGAACGAATTGAACATCTTATAGTGGTTAGCCGTGAAAAATAACGAATTGACCATCTTATGGAGGTTAGACGTGAAAAATGACGAGTAGATCATCTTGTTGTGGTTAGCCGTGAAAAAATAACAAATTGATCATCTTGTGGTGGTTAGCCGTGAAAAATAACGAATTGACCAACTTGTGGTGGATAGCCGTGAAAAATAACGAATGCACGAGCATTCGAAAGAAAGCAATTGCATGACATTCGAAGACTATATGCCAAGAAATTAGAAGAAACAGTAGTAAGAGTAAATATGCTAATATTCAAAGGGCAAAAAGTCATGTATCCGAGTGTTGCATCCAACAAATTTTTGATTGATGGCATAGGAATAAATATGTAATATTTCAAAGGGTAAAAAAGGCTTGGTCTTATATTGATGATGTCATCATTATTATTATGCAGAAGCAAAGCTTTTAATTTAAAATATTGATGTCTTTCTCTGAAAGAAAGAAGACAAAGTTCACTCCTCCGACGGTAAGGCTATCCGAGGGACAAAATATTGTCCTTCAAAGCCAAGGCCTGAAGGAAGCTTTGGCACAAAGGAAGCTCACCCGAGGGCTTTCCGCGCGAAGTCAAAAGGCCAAGGGAGGGTTCCGTGCGAAGGAAGCCCACTCGGGAGCTATCCACGCAAAGGAGAGGGTCCGAGGGAAATCTTCGTGCGAAGGAAGCTCACTCGAGGGTTTTTGCGCCAAGGAGAGAGCGCAACGGAGGCCTCTGTGCATGAAGGAAGCCCACCTGGGGCTGTCCGCGTGAAAGAGAAGGCCAAAGGAGGCATTGTCACCCGAAGGAAGCCCACCCGGGGATATCCGCGCGAAGGAGAAGGACAAAGGAGGCCTCTGCTAGCGAAGGAAGCCCACCCGGGGATGTCCGCGCGAAGGAGAAGGCCAAAGGAGGCCTCTGCGTGCGAAGGATTCCCACCCGGAGTTGTCCTCACGAAGGAGAAGGCAAAAGGAGGCAAGCCTGCGCAGGGCCAAAGGCATGCCCGTGCGGACGAGGGCCGAAGGTCAACCCCCGCAAAGCCAGCCCACGTAGGGCCGAAGACCAGCCCATGCGAAGGCAGCCCGCGTAGGGCCGAAGGCCATCCCGCGCAGGGCCGAAGGCCATCCCGCGCAGGGCCGAATGCCAGCCCGCGCAAAGGCAGCTTGCGCAGGGCCAAAGGCAGCCAGCACAAGGCCAAAGGCCAGCCCGCGCAGGGTTGAAGGCCAAAGGAGAAGGCCGAGGGAAGGCCCGCGCACGAGGGAGGAGGCCCTTAGGCCAGCTCACACACAAAGGAAAGGGGGCCGAGGGAAGGCTCGTGTGCGAAGGACGGGGCCCGCATGCCAGATCACGTGCGGAGGAAGGGGGCTAAGGGAAGGAGGGTCGAGGGAAAGGCCCGAATCCAAGCTCACATGCAGAGGGCCAAGGGAAGGCCCGTGAGCAAAGGAAAGGCCCGAAGGCAAGTACGCATGCGGAGAGGACCGAGGGAAGACTCGTGCGCGAAGGAAAGAAGCCCTAAGGCAAGCTCGCATGCGGAGATGGCCGAGGTAAGGCCCGCACGCGAAGGAAAGAAGCCCGAAGGCAAGCTCTCGTAAGAAAATGGCCAAGGGAAGGCCCACACAATAAGGAAAGGCCCGAAGGCAAGCTTGAATGTAAGGGTCCTTCGCATTCGGACTTAAGGGGGTTTCTAAAATTTTTTTTTTTTACAGAAAGTACCTCGTGTACCACATAAATTTCAGAAAAATCGCAAATGCCATATAAGTTTCTGAAAAGCCCCTAATGCCACATAATTTACATAAAAAAACTTGAATGCAAGATTTTTATTACAAAATGAACCCCGAATGCCATATAATTTTCAGAAAAAACCCCGGATACCACATATTTCACATAAAAGTCCCGAATGCAAGATTTTAATACAGAATGATCTCCGAATGCAATTTGTTTCACAGAAAATGCCCAGAATGCAAATTCCTCCTTAGAAAATGGCTGAAATGCCAATTTCTCCACAAAAATAAGGCTTCAGATGGTTAACATGCATAGGAACAAGGTCCAGAAGGACCATACACACATAAAAGGGAACTTTAAGCAAAATAAGCATATTAAAACCAAAACGGAAAGAACCATAAAGCCGGACATACCTCTTAGAAGGCTTGTAATATGAGCCGTGTTTGTCGAAGTACGTAGAAAAGACGTCCCCAGCGGAGTCGCCAAAATGTTGATGCTGAAATTGTATTGCTTGACCCGCTTTA
The DNA here is from genome assembly GCA_031762675.1 of Pachysandra terminalis. Taxonomy (NCBI): domain Eukaryota; kingdom Viridiplantae; phylum Streptophyta; class Magnoliopsida; order Buxales; family Buxaceae; genus Pachysandra; species Pachysandra terminalis. Next base: position 11,414,210 of record JAUPMG010000019.1, read on the forward strand.
AGCCGCCGATTGGGATCGAGCTGCTTAAAGGGGCGTAAACCGCGCAAGCACATGACGACGTCGTGTATCGGTGGTTTTCGCATAGCCCGGAGTTGGATAAGGTCTTGAATGGGCACATGGGGCGTCCCAACCATCTGCCTAAACTGTCACGCGGCCGTTCGGACGACTACGCCGATCATCGACAAACATAAAATGGAAAGAAGAAGAGGGAGGAGAGTGTAACCAATATAGAGAAAGTGCACATAATTTTTTACGTGGTTCAGCAATATGCCTAGTCCACGGGAGTCGCCTCATAGGAGGTCTTTTCCACTATTTAGAAATACAAGGAGTACAATAAATACCCCAATCATACGAGAATCAAGAAGGACATAAGAAAGAAATGAGGGAGAGAGAGATAGGGAGATGAAAGGAAAAGGAAAGAGATGTTTCCTTCAAAAACAAGAAGTCTTAAGTGAAAATAGCAAATGCAATCTTTCCTCCTCCTTCTATTCCTTCTATAGTGTTCTTCTTCCCTTTTTTCTGATGTTCAGAGATTTCAGATCTGTCCTTTTTCTTGTGCTGAAGTTGTCCTTTAATAGCCTTGTCTTACTTGGCCTCCAAGTAGACTTCGCCTTGAAGTCTTGAATGAGGATGTGACATGTGGATGGTGAGTCACCATATAGATAGCTTATATAAAAAAATATCTGATTGAAGGTAAATCACATGTAGATATCTTATATGAAAAGTATCTGATGGAAGGTGAGTCACATGTAGATAGCTTATAACAGTTGGGTTGGAGCTGATTAGATCGGGTTGGACCAAGTTGGACCAGGTTAGACCGGGTTGGAGTAGGTCAGACCAAGTTGGACCGAGTTAGACCAATTGAACCGGATCAAACTGAGTCAAACCGAATCGAGTGACCCATTAGACCCATGGTCCATAGGCCAAGCAGGTCAAACAGGTAACACGTGGCTACTTAATTAGGTCTCTGGATCATCAATAGGTTACCGATTTCAAGAGCATAACATAGCATCATGTGATCGATGTATCAGGAAATATTGCACCATTATAAAGAGCAAACGATTTGTGTTCTTCACAATCCAATGCCTGCTCGACAGGATTTTAATCAAATGAAAAAAAAAAATTCTCCAATGCCTGCTCGACAGGATTTTAATCAGATTTGTATTACTTTATTAGTACTATTGAGAGGTCAAAAATTTTTCAAATGTAAAAAACGATAGAAGGGAAATTTTATCTTATAAAAAATAGTTTTTTCTCATTTAATATAATTTTTAAAATAGGATTAAAAAGGTAAATAAACGTGCTTTGTTAATGCCGTTCACCTGATGTCACTAGCATTGGTATAAGTGGAATATCAAAAAACATAGGGGTGTTTGTAGTTCTCAGAATTGTGAGGGGATGCAAGCGGAATTAACCTTTCTTTTAACATTTATTACTAGAAGATGGCACGTATAGTAGTGCACGTAGATACCAAAATGGCATGTGTGTAAATAAGGGGAAGCAAATCGTCAGCGATATTTGGTATGTTTCATGTAGTACTAATCAAATAGCACCACGTAAGCAACACTAAAACGGGTGACCGACCATTTCTAAAAACCTAAGGGAGATATCAACCTCAAACAGCTTCTACCTTGATCGGTTTTCACCTTAACTGGTATCAGCCTTATAAGGATACAAGCCAATTCCTACCAAAAAAAAAAAGCTTAAGACACTTTCCAAGGTAACTCTTACTGTTGTATATAGTAGAGAGAATATATGCACAACAGACACTGAATCGTATCAGTAATCTCATATGAAAATCCTTTAGTTGGCTTTTGTTTTTTTCATCTCGTGTGATTTTGTAGGGTTTACATTATATATCAATCAATTATGTTTGTTTTTTCTTTATACATTAATTTCTCTCTTGTTACTAGATTACATATTTTTTTCTTTTTACTTCTTATTATTTTTTAGGGTTAAATCAGATATTATTTTATAAGGTTGACAAAATATATCTAGCAATCAATTAAGAGTTTCTCTTCTTTTTTATCTATCTGTTTTTTTTTATAACCGGGATGTCCGGGCGAGCTTGCGCGCACTTTATCTATCTTATTCTTTTTTTTTTCTTTAAATTAATTATGTCTTTTGCTTTTTTATCTTTCAATTAGTTCTCAAAGGTTTAATAGTGTTGTTGCATTTTTTCCATGTTTTTTTATCTGTGCTAGTTTATCGTCTGTTAATTCTATAGATTAGTAATTTTATTGTTTAATTAATAGATCAGTTTTTTATAATGCACGTTCAAATCCCACTAGTAAAAATAAAAAGGAAAAATTATATTTTGATCCCCTAAAGTTTTGACTACTTGCACTTAAACTCCTGAAGTTTGTTAAACTATAATTATCCCTTTTTTATATAAAACCTCATGGGGTGATGGACTGATTTATCCCTAATAAAATATAAAATTACTCCTCTCAAATCCACCACCCCCACCACTACTACCTGCCACCACCCACACCACCCCAAACCAGTTCATGACTCTCCTTATGGTTCATATAAAAAGGGTAATTGTAGCTTAACAAACCTCAGGGGTCTAAGTTCAAGTGGTCGAAACCCTAAACCTCAGAGGTCAAAATGTAATTTTCCCAAATAAAAAAACGTAACTCAAAACCATTTCGTAGATTCGTCCCTCTTCCACTTGTCAAAATAAGAATGGTGGATAATCTTTTCTTTAGCTTTGAGTCTTTAACTAATGAAATCTGCTGGAATTTTTTTAACCCCATACGCAATTCCTTCTTCCACGCATTAATTCCTGGAAAGTGTAAGACTTCTGGTCTCACCCTCTGCACTTGGTTTCGTTCACATGTTCATTGGAAAGTCCGTAGTGTTTGAATTCGTTCATCATATATGGGAAAATCTGAGACGAAAGGAGCAAAAACTATACCTCTGTCACAATATAGACAAATCCCTAGCTCTCTTTCATCACCTACACCGGATTATCTTATAATTCAACATGAAGACTCTGTAGGTACCTGTTGTTTTGAATTGTATAAAGAGGGGTATATTAAAGATCTTCCCTTCCCCCCAAAAAAAATTACTAACCGTAGATATACAGGGCTGTCAACTAGCCGAACTAGCTCGGTTCAGGCATGCTCAAATAAACTGAACTTGAGCTCTAAAATTAGGCAGGCGAGCCAAGCTGAGCCCAAAAAAAAGCTTGAGCCGAGTTTGGGTAGGCTCGGCTCAGATTTTATATGAGATTATACGTTTATATTCATATATCTTATATTATATATTAATACTAAACACACATGTTTAAATATTATATTACATATAATAATAATAATCAACTATAATATTAATGTATTTGTACTAATCTATGTTTTTCTTACGAGTCGAGCTTTTTATTAGTCGAATTTTTTGCAAGTTGAGCTTTTACGAACCTGAGCCGAGCTGGGCAAAGCTCGACTCGGCTTGAAGCCTAAAAACTTTTAACTAGCTTAAGCCGACACATGAGCCTTGCTATGAGATTTACAAGCTTGAGCCAAGCTGAACAAAGCTCGGCTCGGCCCATCTCGTTTAAAGCCCTATATACAACTGAGGGTGGAGAGAACACTCAGACCGAGTCTCAAAGTTTTCTTCATCACAGTTCTTGATCAGCCCTTGTCTTCCAATAGATATTATGTGATAAAAGCTCGCGGAAGACGCAAGGGGTATTGTGTATTTATTATCTTGGATGATTTTGGTGCAAGTTTCATTTGTTTACGGAGTAAGCTTGTGTTATATTTCCTGTCAAAAGAGTTCATCTCCTGTGATATGTCTAATTGCTTTCAACTGATTTTGCAGGGAGGCGTACATAAGTTCAAGGGTTGCTTCTGCAAGCGCGTTTGAAGAGAACACACACTCGTCAACTTCAGTGGGATAGGATAGCCAATGTCTGACATAAAATCTCAAGGGAAACCAATCAGCTGATTATCTCACGCTATCACATTATTGTTTGTGCTTGTAATCCACAGTACTAAAACTTCAAAAAAACAAAAGCACAAATTGGAAGTGTTGGTTATATTTATGCATTATATTTCCTACTATTCCCTATGTACTAAAAAACTAAATTTATGACGTTACACTGATCGAACTGGTATACAGAACACTTTCGTAACTGTTGATCAGATATAATACCAAAAATTAGAACAAAAAATAAAAATATATACCAACATGAACTGTTTCCAAGCAGTGTATTCATTGTCTCAAGATTACACAATTAATTTACAATAACTGCAACATCCCAAACCCCAGTAAAAATTGCACACCATTTCATATTTACAAGTTACAAGATAATTACTACCACAATGACAAAAATAATATGCTAAATCTAAATTAAGAGAAAAATAAAAATAAAATATTAAACAAAAGTGCGTATACACCCTTCAAAGTGAAAATACAGAATATGTATCCACAAGAAAAGCTCATTGTTGAACAGTTTTATCATTGCAACCATGTCGGCAATAGAAGAAATGCAGGCATACCTCAGGCTACGATGAACAGCTTTGTTTCGTATACTTGACATATTTTTTTACTAGTTTCTCCAAGTCTCTATTTTAAGTAGGGAATTGAGGGATGTGCTGTTGAATCGTTGTGCAAGGCCACGGATAACAAGGACAATGATGTCCCGCATGTGCCGGGTCTGCACCATCAGGTCTACTTCAACTCGCTACTACTACAATCCTAAGACGATGTTGGTCATTTCGGAAAAGTTAGACCTGCACAATCCCGATGATTAGTTAAGACTGCCATGATTAAATGAGCATCATGTGTAATGAGTGGGATATTTATAATGGAAATCCTTTCTCCCTCATCGGACAATATGTTTCAGATACACAACATTTGATGGTGACGTCACTTCAATGTTTTTATGTTCATTAAGAGTTTCCTCCAATATGAACATTTCAGTTTATTTACTGCTGAAATCATAATTTATTACGACCTGATCAAATGTGCTCTTTCTGGAAGAAGCCCAGTACCTTAGTATTATTTCTTCTGGTTAGGTTACAATCAAAGAGACCATAGCCACCATGTAAGATAGTATTGGAATGATGTGACCAACTTCTTAGAGAGCTCAGAAGTTGGAAGTTATCTTGAGCTCAGAGAAAAACTTACATGAAAAGGAGGAGCATAACTTCCACGGATTTCAGTAGCCGGAAAAGAAGTTTTTGAACCAGGCTTCACAACCTTGACTCTCTTTCTATTAACTTCTAGAATTC
>JAUPMG010000019.1:11419546-11446526 GCA_031762675.1 Pachysandra terminalis
GATTTCAGTAGCCGGAAAAGAAGTTTTTGAACCAGGCTTCACAACCTTGACTCTCTTTCTATTAACTTCTAGAATTCCTCGTTCAAGAGTCCCTAATCCCGGAACCTGAAAATTGCAGCAAGGATGAGTAAACAGATACTCTTGTTTTCATCTTTTCCACACGCACCAGAAACTAAGAACATAGGAGGAATTGGAAACACAAACAAGACAACGACCTTCTTTGGAGAGCGGTCCCTGTCGCACAACACCTGCTTCAAAAAAAAAGCCATAAAAAGTTAGATGGATATTTAGTCGTATGGTTTAATGTTATATTGTAAAAAATTATGTTCTCACATCCAACAAAAATAGTTATGCAAAAGGGACACAGATTACCAAAATATGTTCTGAGCAACTTCTCTCTTGAATACAATATTATACAGCATGATCGTTAACATGGTTTTAATATTTTGATTTCAAGAGGAATAAGGAAATTTTGCTATTTCGCAACATTTTCCCCGAAAATATTATATGAAAGATTTCAAGATAAGGGAAATCAATGTAAAAACATTTTGATGCCCATTGAGAAAGGAAATTTTTGTTATGTTTCAGGAAAATTCTGCTTAGTTGCTAGGCATCTGAGTGGCCAAATAGGCATTACAAAACTAAGAGTTCACGAAGTATACGGCTAGGTACAAAACCTAACCACGCAAGCACCTAGTTGCTTATTAGCTCTAAATTTGTTACCAATGAGTTAATTTAGCCTCAAGAATTAAATTAATTAGTTATTATTAACCAATATGCTCAAATCAAGTGATCAAATCCCGGGGGTGTATGCCTTTGTGCCCTATATTCTCCCACGAATATATTGTTCCCGTGCCGAGCCTGCACGTGCGGGAGGGTGTTAAACCATTTGATATGCATTGTTGTGCCCTTCTCTAAAAGCTTGAGCTTTAAGAGTAATTGGTGTTTAACACTTAACAAATATATTTTATCTAAAATATACAATTAACATATAGTTGAATGGCACAAGACAGGTTAAATGGGTAACCTGCCCCATTGCCATCCCTGCTTTCCCTCCATTGTTCCAAAGAAGAGAACCAATTAGGCCTCTCAAAGAGCTAATTACACCTCTCCCTCCATCTGAAAAAGAAAAGAAAAGAAATCAGCAGGCTCAACAGTCAATACCTTGCTTCTCTTAGGTGCTATGAAGAAAATAATTTATAATTATGCATGTGCCATACTCAGCATGCTTATTAAACTTGTATGAATTGCTTTCTTTGTTCACATACCTCAAATAAAAACAAAGAATAGTTAGCTTTACACCCATCATGTGTCAAATTTGTTAGGAAAAAAATTATCTACTGACCTTAAAGTTTGCCTATGACTTTAGATTCTCTCTTGTACTTTCTGATGCTTCAAACATACCTCAGAAACCAAGGTTTTTGTGAAGAAAAAAGCTTGGGTTTAAATTTTTTACTTCCCATGATATTATTTCAAAAAATTACCAATGAAACCCTTTTTTGACAAGTAAAGCAATCAGTAAAACCTTAATACATTTGACCAAAACATAATAGGAGTGATTTATTATTTATTTTTCCATTTTCTTCTACCCACGGAATTATTAAATTTTCTGTTTAATGCTCTCCAACTTGGATATCAAAAAGTAACTATATTGCATCACATTAAATTAAATCAAACTTCAGTGTCACAGAGACAGAGAGATTCAAACAAGGACGTAGATATTAGAATATACCGCTGAACTTAAATAATCTAGGTAGAGAATTTGTTCAATCTTCACAATTCAATGATTTCTCTAGTTAACTTGATTATGGTTTTTGTTTGTAATCATATAGATCTTTTTCCTTTTACCAGCACTTGGAGAACAGTTCTTTTAATGTATTTGGGTGTTTGTTATGTTCATTAAATACTTCTGTAGACAACAAGGAGAGAAATACTTGCACTCAACATCTATACTAAAGTTCAATCAGGTATGGTCTTAATTAACATATTACTTTTTGGTCAATAAGGCTGAAACATTTCGAGTTTTGAATAGGTCGATACGAAACTAACATGGTACACATTAAAGAGTTTCGATAGAAAAAATATAGATACTTTATTCATATTGGTTGAAACTCTTCAATAGATAATGCCATACCACGGAAATAGCATGATCATAGGCCATGGATAACTTTTATATGTTATATGTAAGGCCAACCTATGTGGTGGTGAAAAAAAACATTATTATTCATAACTAATGTATATTAACAAGATAACTAAAATTTTCTATTCAAAAAAGAAAAAAGTTGGAGATTTTAATTTGACGAAATATCTGCTAGTTATACCATAAAATGGTAATCTACTTGGTCTACCTTTCAGCAAAACAATATTGGCATATAATTTATTTAAAATGATTTTCTTTTTCAAAATTTTAAAAAATAAATAAATATGAAAATCAAAAATAAAGACTTGCAAAGAAATAGTTGTAAATTTTAGGTTATACTATGTATTTGTAGTAGAAAATTAATATTTCATTAGTTGAAATTTTTTTTAAGAATATTATTGCTTTTTTATTACTTTATCCTATACCTATTTAATCACTAGCTATTTCATTAATTTTGCAGCTCAAATGAGTTCAGATGGAAGTAAAAGGCAGCCCAAGATAGAAGAAGGGAGCTATATTGACAATGGTTGGTACTTATGTTACACTAACTTGGATACAAGTGTTAGATGTCGGTATGTGTCTAGGTAGAACTGTCATTGGATTAGATCATGGTCAAGTTCAAATCAAATCTGCTCCGGAAAAATTAGATTTAGTGAGAGCCTTTTGATCCAAAGTTCCAACAAGGAATCATTTTATTCTGCCTGATTATTAATTGGATCAAACAGCTACAGCATGTCATGGCACAAAAATCCAAATCGCACTTGTATTTTCTACCACTTCACCGACTATTTTCTACAAAAATCCAACAAAGCATCATCCGTTTCCGTCTGACAATTTTCAACCATTATGCTGATATTTCGGTAACATGGAGTGAAATTTTACTCCATGTCATTGCAATATCAGCGAAAAGGTGAAAATTTTGCATGTGCCAATGACACATGTGAAGACTTCATTAATTTTGCCCCTTTAAAGCCCAAAGTGTCTCCAATTTTCAATGATATTTAATGACTTCTCTCTTCTCATCCCTTCTACTAACCCCCTCCTCCAAACTACATTTTCGTCAATGTTTTCGAATGTTTTTTGAATTAAAAACAAATAAAAGGATTTCTTCAAGATTTGAAAGATCAAGGCGATCGTGGAAGCGTGTCTTCAAGGTGTTTCTTATATTTTTTAATCTCGTAAACCAAACAAAATCATTCGAACTTGATATTTACTATGTAATGACACCCAATCTATTGATGGGTGTTGTTACTTTCAATTTTTAGCAAACAATGTTATTTATTTAATTTTTAGTTCAAAAAACCAATTAAAAATATAAAATTATAAGAAAAAAACAATTGGCTACGAATAGAGAATGTAAGCATAGTAAGAAAATATAATAATTATCAATTAATTAATTTGGCCAATTACATTCAACCAATTGGCAATTAATTAATTATATAATCATTTGTAGATTTCAAAATAACAAAAAAGTATTAAAAATATTAAACTTTTGGAAAATATTCAATAATAGGAATATGATATAAAAGGTTAATGGAAATTACTTATCCAAGCAGTTGACCATTAATTAACTATATAATCATTTCTTAGTTTAGAAAATAATAAAAAGTATTAAAATTAAAATTTATTAAAAATTTCTGACAAAAATAAGAAATAAAAATGTTAGAAAAGGTTAATGGTATGGCCCATTATTCATCTAAGTATTTGGCCATTAATTAACTATATAATCATATCTCCGCTTAAAAATAATAAAATATAAATATATTATAAATTAGTAAAATAATTTAATAAATATTAAAGTAAAAATTTAAAAAAACTAAAAAATCTTAGGAAGTGTTAAATTATGTTTTCAAATATATATATATATATATTTGGCTTGTTCTACTTCTTGCACACTTTTATCTTGTTTGTGAGACAGTATTACAAGTAGGCAGGCAAATATTGGGTGAAGCCATGAGAACACTTGTACGGGTGATAAGAATAAGTTTGTGTGTAACTATTGCTAGCAGTTTATCAAGGTTAAAGGTGTTCCCAGATTAAAGCAAAATTTAACACATGGATATATAAAATACCATTTATAAATTTAAGGTGCCTCTTAAAGTGGAGAGGTTGATGAAGGAACAACTAGAGTCTATTGCTAGTATAGGAGGAGGTGAGAGTAGCTGATGTGGAACAGTTCAGCAGGCCCACTTCAATTAATTCTATGTTTATGCTCATACTTGCAGTTGAATCATACCCATGGATTCTCTAGCAAACCCATTTATTTGGGTCCTTTTGTAGATTAAGATTTTATTATTATTTTCTAGTGTTTGACTGGGAAAGCATTTAGAATTACGATAATTTAGGAAATTCGTGTGAAAATTTTAGTAGGATAACATTTCTTATTTTAGAATCTATTTTGGATGTATTTTAGCGTTTTAGGACTCTTTTATGTGATTAGGGTTTAGGAACAAGTCTATACAAAGAGTATTATTGGTGTATATATAGATGGCGAAAATTGAATAAAATTTTGCACATTATGTGCTTTGAGGTATGATTCCTCTTATTTCTCTGATATTGGTGAGATTCCTTTATCAACTTTTGCTCCATATTGTGAGATTCCAATCAACTCAAGGTCTTGCCAATGAGATTCCATCAGATTATTCTCCTTTTTCTATTGTTTTTCTTCTTTATTTATTGTTCAAGCCTATACCCAAAGATAACCCTACTGTCTTGCATCAATTTTGGTATCAGAGCATGATTTCCTAATTTAGGGTTTCATTCTTAGTCTTCTTCTCATTAGGGTTTTCTACAACTCCTTAGTATTATAGAGCCTGTCCTAGGTTTTTCGGGTCCTTGCATATAGGTATACATATCATATAGTTGTCATTAGTGCATCACATTAGTTTAGGGAGCCCAGAGTCATGATTGTGTCCCTTGGTTGGTTGTGCATGTCCACGTAATTGTAATTCCTATCATCCTAGTCACGAATCACCTCCATTGGATATGGATCCTAAAAATAGTCAGCTTCTTCAACAGATCTATGCCCAATTAGCCACATTGTCTACCCAACTTGCCACCCTCACACAAAGAGTGGCTAATTTAGAAGCAAAACAAATAATAGTGAAGACGACACAAGAAGTTGAGATGGAAGATTCAAAACCAATGGACGTTTCTAAAGAGCAGAAAACTCCGGTTTAAGTTCAAGCCTTGAAGATTAATTCAATTAAGCATTAAGATGAGCCCATATTGATGACTATTGTTCCTACATATGAAGATCTGGTATACTACCACTTTATTTGAATTGATAAAATCAATACAATTTGTTGTAAGGATATGTTTAATCCTATTAAATATTCGAAGGCTGAGAAGATTAAATTTCAAGTTCCAATGCCAACAATGAAGAGATGCAAGAACAAGCAAAAGAAGGCAAAATATTCCAAGTATCTCATTCAATGAGTTGGAAGGCTACAATATCGATGCAAAACTCGAGGCGAGTTCTCCCCAACCAAGGGAGAACGATGTGGAATAATTCAGCAGGCTTAATTCAATTAATTGTATAGTTATGCCCATACTTGCTAGTTGGATCATACCCATGGATTCTCTAGCAAACACAATTATTTGGGTCGTCTTTAAATTAGGATTTTATTATTATTTGTTAGTGTTTGACTAGGAAAGCATTTAGATTTATGATTAATTAGGAAATTCGTGTGAACAATTTAGTACGTAAAATTTTTCTTGTTTTAGAATCTATTTTGGATGTATTTTAGTCTTTTTAGGTCTCTTCAACCATATGTATTAGATTAGAACTGATTTTCTGTGATTAGGTCTATTATTGGTGTAAAGATAAATGACAAAATTGAATAGAATTTTGTGCATTATGTGTTTTGAGGTGTGATTCCTCTTATTTGTCTAGTATTGGTGAGATTCCTTTACCAACCCTTGCTTCATATTGGTGAGATTCCAATCTGTTCAAGGCCTAACAGTGAGATTCTATCAGATTATTTTCCTTTTTCTATTATTTTTCTTCTTTATTTATTGTTCAAGTCTATACCCAAAGATCATCCTACTATCCTGCATAACCCATACAGGTGAAAATATCATTTATTACCTTAAGGTGCACCTTAAAATGGAGAGGCTGGTGAAGGAACAGCTACATTATATTGCTAGTAGTAAGATCGAGAAGAGAGACAAGCAAGAGGAGGTGAGAGTAGCACAACCCATACAAGTGCCTACCAGTGCAGATGACTCTCAGTGTAGATGACTCTAACAATGATAATGTTTACCCTCCTGACTGTGTGATGGAGGCGGATAGGGTCACTTATCGAGCCGAATGCGTGCCTTTATGGCAACCTGAAAATGATAGGAGAGAAGCCAAGAGGTATAGATTTTCTAGAGGTGACCCTTCAGGTGGTGGGCCAAAAGGGGCTATGACTTCACGTTCTGAGACATCAAATACAAGGCCATCCAAACGAGCATAAAATTTGAAATGCCAAATCCACCATAAATCAGTCTAAAATTCTAAGCAAAAGAGGCTGAAGGATGTATGGAGTGGAGTGAGTGTGAGGGCGAACATAGGAAAGTTTATTCCAAATTTCTTTATATTCAGCTAAAATGGGAAAGTTTATTTCCAAGTGATTTGTATGTTTTATGGACTTATTTAACTTCTATTTTCATTTCCATTTTCTATTTTTTGAGATATATTGATGGTATCATATTAGCCTAAATATATGCAATATGCATCCATTTTGTCATACTTTGGATTATTTTCATGTCATTATCTCTTAGGTTAACCTCCAAAAAATTGTACACTGTAATTCAATCATTTAGGTATAACTACTATATATATATATATATATATATATATATATATTTTGATGAATAATGAAGATGATATAAATAAATTAAAGAATATACAAGGCAATAAAACCACAAAGCAGTGGACAAACCACCACAAAAACAAAAACAAAACGAACAAGAACAAAAACAAAGACCAAAAACCAGACCAAAAATCAAAAAACAGATAAACTATATCGCCTCATCCACTAACTCAATAGGCACAGCCCCACTATAGAATGATTCGGACACAGATCCTTCTCTAGCCAAACGATCCGCCAACCCATTGGCACTTCTAAGAACATGTGAGAAATCTAAAAGTAAGCCCTCCCCGAGAGAGTGCCAGCAGAAAAGAATGATATAGTCTCCACGAGTTACAACTTTTCTCCCTCATCCAATGAATAACAATCGCTGAATCTCCCTTCACCACCAGGTTACGGAACCCCTGCCTCTATGCTTCCCTCAAACCCATAACCAATGCAAGTAACTCAGCCCTCATTGCGTTACCTTCCCCAATCGGCCAAAAAAACTCATGTAGAACACATCCTGTAGGGTCCCTAAACACTCCACCAATCCAAGAGCAGCCCAGATTCCCCACAGATCCATCAAAATTTAGCTTAATCAAGCTCGCCGTAGGAGGGATCCACCTCTCCCGAACCTGTGGAAGTGAAGTACGCAACATCGCCAGCGAACTCCAATCTTTAATCACTTATGCAACTGAAAACCATCTAAGCTCCTCTCTGGAAATAACCCAAGAAATAGCTGAAGTAGAGGCACTATCAATAATATGTTGAGTACTATGGCACCTGTCCTCAAATATTCCACTGCTTCTTTCCCTCCAAATAGCCCAAAAACCTGCAAAAAATAAAACCCCGTATAGCATCCTCCCGCATTTGCCCATCCAAGGTGTCCCAAAAAAGACTGGACATCGAAGGGCAGCAAAAAGACATACTCACCATGCTGAAAAAGGTAAACCACACCTCTCTGGCAACCTTACAATGAATAAAAAGATGAACAACTGATTCCTCCATCTGCCTGCATATAAAATACATCTTAGGAGAAATAGTTAGATATTTCTGTCTCCTCTAAAGGACATCCCGAGTATTAATCCTCTTATGTATAGCCAACCAAATAAAAGCCCTAAGCAGCCGACTTCCAAAGATAATTGAAAGGAACCAAACACAAGGGAATAGTAGGAACTACCCTCAAAAGAGGAAAAAAAGGACCGGGATTAAAACAGACCATGACTATCAAGAAACCAAATTTTACGATCAGCACGAGCCGGGTAAATACAAACACCTTGTAAAGCCACTAAAAGGGAAGACAACTCAACCATATCAGCCGGCCTAAGATCTCGTCTAAACTGAAGATTCCAAACTAGCCCAAAAGGGGCCCAGGAAAGAATATTAGCCACCATAGCATCCTTGTTGGAGGCTAATCTGAACAGACGAAAGGTTAGCCAAAACATCATCAAGCCACCAAAGATCCAACCAAAATCTATCTCTAGACCCAGAACCAACCAAGAACCAAGAGTAAGAAAGGAAAGATGGGGCAAGGTCGAAAACCGCTTTCCATAGGGCAGACCAAGACACCCTCCAACGTGGATTAATATCCCAACCATTATCATGAGAACCATACCTGCTATGAATAACTTTGCGTCATAAAGTATCTCTTTCGATGCAAAAACGCTAGAGCCGTTTCCTACGAAGATCCATGTTCCTAGCAGCAATGTTTCCCCGATTAATACCCCCTTTCTTTTTCTCATAGCACACAACATCTCATCCAAGTAAATGATCCTTTTTAACAAAACCTCCCCCCCTCCCAAAGCAAATTACGTTGGCATTTTTCAATAATTTTAACCACCCTACTTGGACATTTAAACATAGAGAGATAGTAGACCGGAATGTTAGCAAAGGTAGACTGAATCAAAGTAATCCTACCACCAAGGGATAAGTCCTTTTCCAAGTGGCCAATCTAGACTTCACCTTATCAATCACATGGTTCCAAAACTAAAGCAACCGATGATTACCACCAAGGGGCATCCCGAGATATGTGATTGGCAACTCCTCAATAAGACATCCTAGAGTATCAGCAATACTACGCATCTATTCCTCTTGAACTCCAATACCAGAAACCGTACTCTTATCAAGATTGACCTTCATTCCCGAAATCATCTCAAATACTCTAATGAGGCATTTCACCTAAAAAATCTGATCCTCTGAAGCCTCAAGAAATAAGATAGTATCATTGGAGGTGGGACACAGTAATTCTATCCAATCCAACCAGAAAACCTATAACAATACCCCTAGTTTCCGCAGACCTAAGAAACGCGCTAAATACGTCACTGACAATGGTAAAAAGGAAAGGAGATAAAGGATCTCCCTGACGAACACCCCGAAAAGAAGGAAAAAGTCCCTTAACACATCCATTAATAACAAAGGAGAACTGGGCATTCTTCACACAGCCTCTCATCCATTTACGCAATTTCTCCCCAAACCCTTTTCCATTTCAGAACAAAATACATGAACTCCCATTCAACCCTGTCATATGCCTTTTCCATATCCAATTTACAAACCCCACCCGGTTCCCTAGATTTTCTCCTATCATCCACACACTCATTGGAGAAGAACAAGGTCATATCTAGAGGAAAGAGAGGGATACTCCAACAAAAACCCTTACTGGAATATCTGATATTACACCAACTGTTGGAAGAGTAAGAGTCACACATCACCCGTTTAAGAGGAAAAATACTCATAACACTATTATAGAGGATATAAAACATCCAACATTTCCCACAGATGTGCATATCGTGCCGGAGACTTCGGTATTTTCATCCCCATCAACCATCTCCTCCGTACCGAGCGGCAACACAATCCTATCATTGTCACCTCCCCAACCATCCAAAATCTGCCTCAGTATAATAATATAGTCTTCATTGGGCACTTCATAGTTAATATCCATCTCCACACTCAAATCACCAGATTCGGCAACCCCAACTTGCTGTATATGCCCAGAAATAGAAGAAGAAACCATCTGAATCTCACCCTGCTCCTTATCAACTTCCACACCCATCTCCAAATCTTGTTCAATTGGAACAGGAGACGCTGCCATCTGAACCTCACCCTGCTCCGCGTCAAATTCCACCCCCATCTCGACATTATGATCTGTGTCGCTTGGAACAGAAAGAGGAAGAATAAGCTTCTGAGAAACGACGATTTAGTTGAGAGAAGCCACAACCGCCCCAAGTCTATTCACAGCCTCCGTAATAGGCTCAGCAGGCCCACATGGAAGCTTAGCAGGCCCACAGGGGACCTTGGGCCGCCAGGCTTTTTTTGGCCGTCTTCTATGGGCCCGCCGCTGCCCTTTTTTTCCGCCATTCAAGGAAGAAGTCACACAAGCTTCGGCCCCTTCACTGCACACCCAATCAACGCCATCACGGGATGGGCCCAAAACCTTCTCACATTGAACATTAATATCCAGCCTACCATCGAATGAACCCGTTGGGTCCTCACCTGCACCCGACCCACAAAAACCATCATCTTCCTCACCTGCCAACCCAATCTCGCATCCAACCTCACGTACCATGAGCAGATCTTCCAGAGGAATAATCTCAATAATGGAATCAATTACCTTGCTGTCTGAAAGGATCTCAATCATCCAAGGAATATCTCCAATCTTCTTAGCCCCAACCTTCAGGAAAAACCATCCATCCCATTTTCCAGTAAAAGAAGGCCAACCCCTTTCCAACCCCCGCACACATCCCCGATAAGATTGAACGTGGTCATAGCCCAAAGGGATGTAGGAACACCCGAACAATGATCGTGAACACTGCATAAACAGTATAACTACTCTATATTTCCCCTACACCGTATTTACAGGCCTACTTGCCTACATATGAGTGGATGACTGTATATGCATTTTGTTTTTTGTTTTTTATGTGTATTTAACTATGATTTATTTCCCCAAAAAGATTTCAAGTCAAAATTTCTATTTTTCGCTAATTTCCCAAATTATTTCCCTAGCCTAGCGATTTTTTCTACAATTTTGACAAAATTTCACCAGGCATTCCTAGCAAAATCAAAATTCAAAACCTTGGGATCAAATATATATATGTGTGTGTGTGTGTGTGTGTGTGTGTGTTGATCCAATTCAATAAGAGTCATACCAAATTTCATTTGGGTATCACACACACACACACACACATATATATATATGTTGGGTCATTACTAGAATTAAAATTATCATTAGAAAAAAAATCATTTTTCTAGTATATTCTTTATAACTATACCAAATATTAAAATTTCTATTTCTCTTCTGCCTTCTTCCTTACAGTTTAGATAAAAATCCGATTATGATCTAAACCCGATTCGCTTTGCAAGTCACAACTAATCGGATTTGGTAACGGAACTAAGATCCAATAATCCGACAATGTATGATCTGGTTGAATCCAACTATAATCAAATCAAATTGGGATATACCTAATCCAATCAGAATCCGATCAATTGACAGCCCAATGTCTAGGTGTTGGATCCATCTAACCCCCATATATCATACGATACAGGGACTCAACAAAAAACGATCATGATACATCATCTACTAGAAAACTAATAATATGATGTCTACACAAAGAAGCAAGCTAAATAACATTAATTATTATATCCAATAGAGAAAACTTCAACTACAAAAAGAAACAAGTATAAACTCAATATTTTTTTATTTTTGTAAAACAGAATACAAAGCTCCAAATGTAATGAAGTAGTAAAATCATACACGACAATACTGATTTTAACCATCTTAATTGCCCCCTGTTAGTTGTGCGTCAAGAGATTTAGCCAACTTAAAAATATAAAACAAAAAAGGAAACAAATCATTTAAAAAGCTTTGAAGCGTCGCAGATACCCCATATTCATGCTTGTTTTGTGTCAATCTACAAGAATATGGCGGGAAAAGTGAAGGGCTTCACCCAGATATCACAAGTTGGTAATATGGTAAGACAAATCCTAAGAAGAAGAAAGGGAGAATATTTAACTATTTTTCGGATTTACATGCCCAAAGTAGGATAATTCGACTGAAGCAGCATTAAACTAGGGGTTATATGTTTAGTGGTGACTTCAGAGTTATGATTGATCAAAGTTAGGACTGCATAAAGGAGTATCTTCAATCTAGACCAAGACTATAACTTAAATTGCTAGATTTCTTTTTCACATATCTGTGACTTATAACAGTTTTTGGTTTAAAAATATTAAAAAATAAATAAAACCTTAAAGTTCATATTATTGAAGTTTTAGTGAATGAGATATGTACGACAACGCTTGCCTTATTTTTTTTTAAATGCTTTACTTGTCCAATATCATTGTTTTTGTAAACATGTGTAAATCAACATCACACAAAGTTTTATTCAAAATTTCTACTTATTTCCCAATGATTCCCTCATTTCTCCAACTTTTTAGTGGCATAGATATTTCCCTATTTTGGGGGACCGTGTATTCCACAATATCAATGTTTAAACCCTGAAAATATTTCATATTTGTTTAGAAAATGGAAGGGAAGATAGAAACATATAAGTACAGTATAAAAGTAAAAATCACACCTCAAATTTCACAGATCCTAGGTCAAGTTTCTGCTTCACTTCTTTATGAACATCAGGCTCTGCAAGCAAAATAAGTGACCAATCGGATAAGTACAGGAAGTACTGAACAAATCATCGAACATAAGAGAAGCTAACTAATACATTATATATATAATTCAACAGCATGTATTATTTTTTTAATTATTTACTCTTCCTCTACCCCTTATTAAGGGTGTACAACGGACTGTGCCGTACTAGTACAGCATGTGAAAGTGCCGTGCTGGGATGTGCCAGGCCCATGCTTCAGCCTGTCCTGGGAAGGCTGGACTATGCCGTGGGCCGTGAAACCCAGGCACGGCACAGCTTATGAACTGTGCCTCCTCCAGTGCCAGCATGAGTCATACCGTGCTCTACCTGGGCAAGGCTCAACCGAGCAAGGCCAGCATCCAGGCCCGTTGTACACCTGTAACCCTACTTCAGCCTGACACAGCAACAGCTAGTCCCAACAACGTGTATTCATTTTCCCAACCAAAACTGGAAAGTGCGTCATTTTGGAAATCGAAATTTATTTCACCAAATGTAACATTGTTCACCCCTAACTCAAAAAGATGTCGCTTGTGGGAATATATTACTGGTGCTATCAATATAGACAGAGATAAATAAATTAATAAATACAGGAAAAAGATGGCTATTTCTGCACCTGTTTTGCTGCTTTCAGAAAAAGTATTATCTAATGCTATAGAGGCATCCGTTACTTCTACAAAACGAAAATGGCTCTGCTCTAAACATATAAATGTTTATTCAAAAATAATTTGGACAAAGTATTCCAGAATTCTCATCAAGCCTCCATCAGAGAGTAGCAGTGTCTGGCAGTATTGAGGACCAAACCTACAATGTTATCTAATGAAGCGTCTTGAGAAGAAGCCACATAACTTGGCAATAAAGTCCCGCTTTCGCCAGCACACAGAAATCACGTTAATGATTATGCAGGCAATGCATTAATGACACTAACTGTCCAATATATGGAATGCCAATCAGACAGCACCTGTAAGGGTGTAGCCTTGAGAGTTATGGGCTTGGCACCCAAAAGAATGCTCGCCAACAATATGCAAGTACTGACGACATAGCTTAATGTAAACATGTAGAAGAAAAATATAGTGGTATGATATGCTTTCTGAATCAGAAAAACAGTTGAAAGCTCCAGAAGATGTAACAAAAACTAGATAAATGATTCATTACTTACCAACAGCAATTGGCTCTGTTGATGCAGAAACAGGCTGTCCCTTAACTCCATCCTCTCTTACTGGAGTATAAACTGCCACCAAACGGTACCCCACATCATCAACATTAGCTTCATACATTCTGCCTGTCTCACCTGCAAAAGCATAGATTCTTGCTATCAAATAAGATAGTCGAGATTACACAGCTAGTGCTTCTGATAATATATTTGTTCATACTTCCACCATGGAGACAGGAAAATGGAATCAACTAAGAAGATTGTTCTTGACCATCTTATAGGAACAACAAAATCAACACCGGTTTTGATCAGATTGCAGTCAATAAGTACCAGTAAGATAAGTTCACACGTGCATGTATGGGTAAAAGATAAACTAAATAACCTTTCTCTGCATTGCAAGGAAACTTATTAATGAGTGAAGTACACATACAAATACAGACTCCGACAATCAACATGTTCTGGTAAGCGACTAAAGATTTCCTTTTCTTCACATTTACATCACTAAACATTAAGTCGCAGGTGTGTCATCTTAGTGGATATGGATGCATATTTTTTCTCAAGGGGTACCAGCAGTCTACATGTCCCCTCCTTACTGTTGTGACTTCTATCAAAAATAATAATAATAATAATAATAATAGATAATAACTAATATTTAATAGGGTATAGATCTGTACTTTCTCCAAAAACAATCGCGTGGATATAACATATTTAGTGGGCAATCAATCATACGTAGGTGAGGCAACTCATAAGATATAATATTATTTAGTCCAACACATTCTATGATTTCAATTATCCTATATTTTATAACCTATATGTAACAAGATTTTAAATTTTGCCAGAATGTTCATTCTGCAACATGGCGAAATATTGGCGATATATCCCCATTTTGGCAAAATATTGGCGAAATTACGCCAAGCCCCCTGGCTAAATCACAGGAGAAATCGAAATTTAAAACAACCCTGATATTGACAATCTTAACTAAATAAAGCTTAGGATTGTCAAACAGAGCGTCGATTTAGGGCAGTGGTTAATTGACAAGCTGTCCCCAAACTAGGAATCTTCAAATTGTTGATCAAATTGCATTTCCTCGTGTTAGGCCCCGTTTGGCGTTCATTTTGGGAACTCATTCCACTGCTTGGAATGAGTTCCATTCTGTAGAATGAGTTTTCATAGATAGACAAGTGTTTGGTTAGCAAGAGGAGAATGGAATTAGAAAGAGAAAAAGCCCATTCACACACCCTTGACCAAGATTTTAGATTTTAAGAAATGAGTTTTCATTTTTTGCAGTGGAAAACTTGTAAATAAGACAACCTTTTTCTTTTTGCTGTGGCAGACTTGTAAATAGGACAATCTCTTTCTATGGTAGCAAACTTATAAATATATCAAGTTTGAACAAAACTCATTTTATTCACACATCAACCAAACGTCCCTTTTAGGCAGCAACTGATTTTGCTACATGTTAATCAAACACAACCAAACACGTTCAAAATTAGTTCCTGAAGTGAGCTCAAGGAACTGGTTTCTGGAATTAGTTCCCAATCAAAAATTAATCTCAACAAGGCCCTTAGTTTTGGCCAATACCACATTCTTTTCATGGATCATGATATGAGGGCTAATTTTGTATCAAAGGGCAAGTTTTGGTTGGTCTAAACAAATTTCATAATTCATACCTGTGGCCATGAGAGGCAAATCAAAGGCAAACCAGTAACAGATGATACAAACATATTGAGCATGTTTATTTCTGGAAGAAATATTTATCAGATTAGGGCCGAAATAGAACAATAGGAAAAATCAAGACAAAACGTAAAACAAGTCCATTCATTGTTGAAGATACCAGGTATAGAAATAAGACCCGAATTTCAACCATTAATATTCACAGTATTAAGAAATTGTTCAGTAACTGCCATACCAGGTATAGAAATAAGATCTGGACTTCCAACCATTGATCTAAGCCATTGGATTCTACTTTTCCCCTCCTTTCCACCACTATAAATTCCACGAACAGCATACAAGTTAGTGTGAAAACCCCTCCCCTCAATCTCCAATTTATCTATTTTGGGAATCCCTGTAAAAACAAGAGGATGATGAATAAAAATGAACCATAACATGAATTTCTGCTGCCCGACACAAGTAATGACATTACTGATTAGACTAGTCGGCAAGCAATCGCAGATTTCTCCACTTCAACTTTTAGGCCTGTTGGAAATATATGCAAACTAATCATGAACCCATGCTAACAGCTCCAGATTTTAAGGGAAAACATAAGTAATCCAAAAACTAAAATAATCAAGGGTAAGTGGTACATAGTACTATGTTAATTCGCATAATAGCATGAAGCTGAAATGATCTTTTCATCATTGAAAAAGATTTTATAAAGAAATTTGGGTTAAACATAGAAGTAAATTTGCAAGTCAATGACCATTAGTCTTGAAACTAAATATATTTGAAGGCAGCCTGTTTAACTTCAATGCAAGGTAGAAGCTACAAATATATGGGAAATAAGAGCACTCTGATAAGAAAGAATTAGCCCAATGTTTATTATACAAGGTATGCCACAAAACAATATAAGGGATAGTGCTAGGTATCGGACCCACACCCAGCAAATGTGAATGTGAAAAAAAATTTTGCATTATTTGCTGCCTGCATGCATGAACAACACCTATTCTAATGGCAACAACAGATAACTCCTCGTATAAATATTTCCCAATCACATGAATTAAATGTATTAAAAAAAATTGTAGTTTAAGAATTCTACAAGTGATTGCGTCTGAAAGGAAAAGACCTGGCAAAATGGAAGAGGTTTCTGTAGAAGAAGGCTCACTCGACCTTCCAAATACATCTGTCACAATGCATTCACATCTCAGGCATCGACCTATATCCTCCAACCGCACCTTGTAGGAGCAAGAACACTGAGAAGGCAATGGCTCAAAATACTTATTATCTCCCATTTCAGATGAACCGAACCTGCACCATCCTTACTCAAGTCATGTGTTTATGGCTATAAAGAATATCTGTCACAGTTATCTCTAATACATAGTAAAGCTCCTTGACATCCCTGTTTCGAGCATATACGGACATACAAGAAGATGATGGGCACATAGGAGAAAACGTAATCTGGTGGTACCATTGCAATGGTCAAATTGACCTTTAGGATAACTCTACTCAAAAGCCAAGTTAAAACTGGATCTTCTCAGTAGGCAACTGATGTGAGGCTCTCATGAGAAGACAACTAAACTAAGTAATTTGAAATTTCTATACCAGTTAGGATAAATCCGAATAGTCCCACGCCTTCTCATACAGAACTTAGTTTTTCAGTCCATCTCAACACTAGTTATGTGATTCTCAAAATCATTTTGCATTGAACAAAATAAAATACTTAGAATCCGGAACTATTATCTCCAGTAAATTTTAACAGTTTCTGCACAGTAAATTAACTGAAGCATATTTTTCAACTAAGCTATGATGAAATGGAACGTAACATCATACCATTGATATTTAACTTCTCTTTTGTACTTCTCCCAAACATGTTGCTGAATCTCACTCTTTGGGATTACTTCAACAGCAGTGAGTATTTCGCCTTCCACTGCCTTTCCAGTGAGAGCAAGCATCTGGATTTTCAGAAGCTCTGAGGGGTAATATAATTTCCATATGCAGTAAAAGAATATTATGTCAGTTTAATAGTTTTAGGTTGGGTTAAAGACTTGTAAAATCAGATAATCCAATGGAAGCTTATTACAAGAGCAAGATATAATTCTATAATAATCAACTAACGTGCCTCTCAATTGTGAGATGAAAAAGAGTAACCATCTTTGTTGATTAAGAAACAGCCCCAGGACGTTTTCAAAACTATACAAGCAACAACTGAAGTACCATAGAAGGAAAATAAAAGAAATAAGCACAACAACTGTGCCTGAATGGACAGCCATCATAATAAATGTCAGGAAATCATCGAAGCAACCTCTGACCAAATGGATAACACTGAAAAATCACGGCAGACAAACCAGTAGAAAATGAAAGACCACTACTCAACCTTAAAAAGGTACAGTCAAATAATATTGTGAAAAGCAACAACATAAGAAAGCATGAATCATCCCACAGGCCAACAATTAGTTAGGAGCAATATTATTTAAGTGAGGGTTTTTTGGTTGTTTCATTTACAAAACCAATTACCTGAATTGTGGCAGGAATTTGACTTATTCTCTCCACCCTATTCCTTGCAACTCTTTTAATCTTAAACAACCAAGTCACAACGTGATAGAGAATAGAAGTTGGAAACTCAATAGTTTCACTTATTCATCTGCACACTTTTATAATGAATTAAGTTCAAAGGATTCAACTAGGATCCGAATCAAGTACCTACTATGATGAGCAGAAATTTTTATTTTAGTATCAAAGAGCATTAATGACATTAAAATGGTGATTATGGAGAATCCAGGCTTTGAGGTGGGGGGGGGTTCCAGTCGAAGAAACATAGCTCACCTGGAAGGATAATGTCAGTAGGCTCAGATAATCTGAGATCCCCAACAACTGAATCTGAGCGAACTGGTGTATAGCTGCAAAAGGAATTAGACAAGTGTGTTTAGTATATCTGGCCTAGAAGTTACATAAACACAAATATCAGGAGGCCATTCGTAATAGAAGAATGTTAAATTGATAATCATTTACAGTTGAGAAACTAAATGTAGTCTAATGTTATTATTAGACCTATTTACAGGCCCTGTCAATGGATTTGATCAGTGTTCAAGCCAGATCCAAGTTTAACTCACTTAAACAGGTCTGTCAGATGTGAAAAACTATAATAGGGTTGAATCAATTTACACTTATTTGACCAACTCTATCTGACAATAGCGGTGATGGTTAGAGTGTAGTGCCAATAACCCAGATATTGCAGTTCAGTTCTTACTTGCGTCATTCAACTAAAATTTTATATCTTACTCCGAATCCAGGTCAATTTCAGTAAGATCCGAACAAAGATATGATATCTTGAGATTAGTCAGAATTTGGACCAAATACAGATCTAGCAGATAAATTAATCAAATAAATCTCATATTCGAACAGCTCCATTACAAGTGTAAAATATTTCTAGCTCAACCATTTCACGGGTTCAGAAAAAGATTCAGCAATCCAACCACTTCACTGTTAGCATTGAAGAAATGTAAGTTAGCTTAGACCTAAGTGCATGGAAACCCAGAATGCAGTTAGCATCCAAAATAGCGCCAAACCAATCCCAGTTTTGGACGTAATGGTCCATTAAGAACTAGAAAACAATTATTGGATCAGATAATAAACAGGAGGGCAAAATTTAATGAATTAGACAACAAAGACAAATCAACATAGGAAAAGATACCTGTCATCAAGCCTTTAATCCTGAACCAAGGTTGTTAAGACGCATAGAAAAAGCTAGCCTTTAATCCTGAACCAATATTTTAAGACCCTAAGGCAAAGCTAGGCAATAGACCTGCCTGTAGCCTAGACAATCACTGATGTGATTAGGTAGCCACCCGCCTAGGCGATCACATAGGCAACAAACACGAGAGCATTTTGTTTTACATGACTCCTAACTACTCTACAGCAAGTTGAACAATATATGCAACATTTTCTTTAAACAAAAATGACCAATGTGACATATTTTCTATCATCATAGCCAAATGCGATGATCAACAATATACTATATGTTCTTACTATATAATATACACACACACACACTAAATGTTAGGAATTTAGAATGACATGAATTCCAATTAAAAATCAGATCGACGAATTATAAAATCCTGATTTGATGAATAACCATGCAGCAGCCAGCAAGTAAAGCTTCTGACATGCCTTTATGAGAATGCATAAGATTCTAGTGCTTACAATTCAAAGGAACATATTAATAAATCACAATGCATCCTATTAAAAAGAAACATGAATACAATCAATTGAACAATAAATTAAAAAATAAAAAATTTATTACAATAACAAAAATAACAAGAAAGATTGAGATTAGAGAAGGGAAGATAGGAAGTACAGTTACTAATAAAAATGAAAAAAAGAATAAAAATTATATATAGTCAATTATGGAGATAGCAAGAGAAGACGGGAGGGGGCTTGTACAATAAAAAAAGTACAAAACAATTGCCAAGAACTGCATGCAATAGTGATTGATGTTTGGATCATGAAGACAGAGAGAGGGGGAGAGCGAGAACGAGACTTACCAGGTGGCTGATCAAAAGAAACCTCAATCAGCTTGTGGTTAAATGAATTGCTATTAGTTAGAAATAAGTAATCATGATGTAATTCAGTAATAATTTCTTACTAAAAGCTTTATATATTATTACAACCATCTTAACCTACTTTCTTTTTCTCTTATCTCCTAGTTGGACAACACCTAGACACTCTCAGAAATGTCAATATCTTAACTTGTCTTTCCTAGTCTTCTCACATGCATCTCAACATCCTCATCTCAGCAACTCTCATCCTATGCAAATATTTCACATTCATAACATGCCTAATGGCTCACCTATAAAATTTTCCTTATAGTTTGAATGGTACACATCAATCACATAACACTTTAGAAGCACCTCTTTACTTTAACCATCCAGCTCTAATTCACTGAGCAACATCATTATGAATACCCCCCTCTTTAAGGATAATTAATCCAAGATAGAGAAATTGGTTGCTTTAAGGAATATCTTGATTCACAAATTTTACCGTTGCTTCACCTCTACTATGATTTGTGCTAAAGTTACATTCCATATACTCGGTCTTAACCTGGCTTATTTTAAAACCTTTCGATTCTAAGGTGTTCCTCCTCGAGATTTGCCTAGAACAATCCTGATCCAGTCCCCAAGTTTAAACACTGTATTTTTTTTACTTGGACTAATAGATACGTTGAAAGAGAAAATACTTTCACATGGCTTTTATTGATTTAGAGAAAGTGTATAATAATAGAGTACCTAAAAAGCTAATCTGGTGGGTATTGGGGGAAAAAAGGAGAACTAATTAGATGGCACACTATCTATGGTGAGATCGGTGGGTAGTGAGACAATGAATTCCAAATAACGACGAATTTACATCAAGAGTCAGCCAACACTCCTTATACTTTCGCTTTAATTATAGATGACTTGAAAGCTCCTATCCAAGAGGTGGCTTGGTGTTTGTTATCTCCTGATGATGCGGTAAAGAGGGATTAAATGCAAATCTATAATATTATGGAGGGATACCTTGGAATCAAAAGGTTGTAATATATGTTGAGTTAAGACAGTATATGGAATGTAACTTTAGCAGAAATGATATAGAGGTGAAGGAATTGCAAGAATTGAGAACCAAGGGATTCCTAAAGCAATCATTTTTAATATCTTCGATCAATAATCCAAAAAGGGGGGTTATTGACGAGGAAAAAAGTTAAGAAACAAGCTGTAATACAGGGCAACCCTAAAGAGGAGGGAGGCTTGGAGATCATTAGACTGAATGACTGGAATAAGGCTGCTGTTTTGAAACTCAATTTGGAATATCAAAAGTATCAAAAATTCATGCTGGGTGAACTGGATCAATACATACCTTATTAGAAACAGGAATTTTTGGAACCTCAAAATTCCAGCCAACCCTACTTGGGCTTGGCAGCAAATTCTAAAACACGGAGAGTTTGCAAAGCAGAGGATTCTGGCAGTCATTGGGAATGGGACTTCTATCTCACAGTGGTATGATAAATGGCATCCTGATGGTTTCTAGCAGACAAATTTGAGGATAGTGCTATAATTAATTCTGGGTTTAGCAAGAATACTACTGTGGCTGAGATTATTGAATTAAATGAATGGAAAACTCCAGATAGCATAAATCCAGAATTAATGGACACTTGGAGGGGATTAGGAAAACTTGACAAACTATCTTCAGAGAATGATGATCTGATGTTCTGGACTCCTGCAACAGATAAATTCAACACGCAAGATACTTGGAATTCACTTAAAGGCAGTACTGATATTGTTCATTGGCACAACTTTAGCTGGTTTCCAGCCAATATAAAAAAACACTCGTTTATTCTATGGATGGCCATCCATGGCAAACTTCTGACTAAGGATAGAGTGATCAAAATGGGTAAGAGCATATCAGGTATCTGTGTTTTGTGAAGAGTGCTCTGAGATAATTGATCATCTGTTTTTCAAATGCAGCTACAGAAAACATATTTGGGGGGATTTTTGAAATGTGGATTTAGACCACACTCTTTCCCATGGAAAAATGAAACACAATGGGCTATCAAGAACTTTGGTAAAGGAAACAAGAATTGTAATATTAGTAAGCAAGGTTTTGATGCTGCTATTTATCACATTTGAAGGAAGAGGAACTACAGAACATTCAGAAATTCACACCTACCATGGGAAATTAATGTGGAGATGATTAAAGCTGAAATTCAAATGAGAAATGCCACTATCCATACAGAAATTGAAGACAACTACAGATCAAAAGACATTTATAATACCTGGAGGGTTAGTGCTAAGTTCAAAATGAAATGCAGAACTCCTTGCAGATGGCTCTGCCTCCCTTCTGGATACTTGAAGCTAAATACTGATGGGCCATTAAAACCAAACAGGGGAGACATTCGTGGACTTTTCAGAGATACCAGTGGTGCATCTATACTTGCATTTCATGGCAATCAGGAAGCTGAACGGATAATTTTTCTTGAATTGATATCCATTCTCACAGGGCTCCAACTTCCTACCCAGTACCAATTTTCTCATATTCTGATCTGATCTGACTCTTTATTGGCTGTTCAAATCATTATCAAACAGTGCCAACCATTGTGGAGGACTGTTGCAATCATGAGGAAGAGTTATACTCTGATAAAGAAGTGCTGCTACTGTTCTGCAACTCACATTCCAGAGAATCAAATACTGCTGCTGACTGTCTTGCCAACAGATCTACTTCAACCAGTGACTTGGTTGTGATTCGTCCTCCAAGAATTCCAACTCAACTGGGTGCTATTCTAGAAAAGAACCTCAAAGGCAGAGTTATCAACAGAACCTGATCTAGTGACAGATACTTTTCTATGTAGTAGGGTATACCAGTTGGTATTTCCCTTTTGTCTGTAATTAGCAGGTTTCTCTACCTGCTGCTGTACTTAATTTCATTTCCTTCAATAAAACTTGCCTTACCCAAAAAAAAAACACGCCAGTTACATTTGACCTTAAATATCGGCAAAATGTAGCAATATAGACCCTTTTTTTTCTTGTCTCAGCCGAAACAACCGAAATGAGGCTGATACTGACCAAACTTTTCGGAGTTTGGACAAAAATAACCCCCTTACAATATTTTGAATGAGTGCAGGGTTTTGATTCAGCCACCCCAAAAACAAAACCGTTTTGACCGAAATTTTTCAGTTTTGTTCAGAACATTAAACCATGACCCATATAATTTAAAATTACAAAGTTAACAGAAAAGAGATTGATTATTATTATATTTCAGACATCTTCATATCCAGCATAATCTTATTAGGTGTTTGTACTCTAGAAAAAAATATGCAAATGTTCTAAGTTTTATGTATGTTCCTTGCATAATACTTCTTTTCCCTTGATTTACTTAAACAATCAGTAAAGAAAAGGAAACTGGAGTCAAGCAAATAATTAAGTAACATTTTCAATGATAATTATAAGCATGTTTCTACAAGCAAAAGCATACTTTAAGTCTTGTAAAGTCAACCCTTACCATAGTGATAGAGAAAGAGAGTGAGACAGAGTACTTACCCAAATAACAAACGGCAATTGTAATCTGAATCTGTAACTTGATAAGTGGTAGAGTTAGCTCCATTGATAAGTATGATAGTTCCCTCAAGAGTTTCTCTATACCAGCTGTACAGACTTGCTCCTTCATATCCACCATAATAGTCACCTTCTCCAGAATAAATACCCGAAGACAACTCCTTAACACGAACATTAGAACCTATTGGAAAAGCTGCCAGATTATTGCACTCCAGTAAGTGTCTAAATTTAAATTTCACAAGCAATAGAGAGGATGAAACATAAAGAACATTTTGACAAGACGGAAAATACAGTCAACGAGAATCAATCCCTAGTGAATCACACAAGTACACAAGGCAGAAAGCATTGTTTCAAAGTTCTCAAACTAGGAATCTCTAGGCCATTAAGATCTGAGATGTTATTGTCATTAACCATCTCAATCTGTAAAACTATTACACAATATAGAAAATCATACGAAAGATCAAGATAATCTGCAGAACAGTAATTAATTCCATCCTCATGGGATGACTTTTCACATAGATCACCCAAGAGAAACAAGTTGGACAGTACACCAAGAACGACAACTGGGGTGGGAGCTTAAATGAATTATATAGCTTACATACAATCAAGAGTAATTTTCCTTACTAGTTATATAGTATCTATACTTTCATGATCTCCTGTATATTTTCGGCTCTTTATATTATAACTAAGAAAATAAAGTTTGGCTTTAATTTCTCCTGTTCCTAATTAAATTTGTTAAAAAAATATGATCACAAACTTAATTACCTAACTCGTCACATGAGGTCAGCATTTCCACCCTCGATTCACGAATTAGAAACAAATCCGTTCGTAATTCGTGCATTCAATGAGTTAAGAGCAAGAAATCCAAAAATAAGAACATCCATCAACAAGGAGAAGTTAATAGATTTAATAAAGTTCACCCTCATTTCAAGCTCATCTTTTTCTCTCCCCTCTCTTACTCATATTTTTTACACCATTAAAGCATTGTTCAGAAAATCATATTGAAGTAGGGTATCAGCCAATCCAAAACGGATACATACCGAGATATGTATCGAACGTGTGTGGAAATGCCATAGGGAAACATATTGATACTTAAAACAAGGCAAATCTAAATGCAGACATAAGCTATATATAATATAAATTTACAAAAATTTCATAACATATACCCACATACATAATATATATCCAGGTGGAACCAAACCTGTGCATGCACAAGCACAATAAAACTTTAAAAAAACTTGATTGAATGTAAAAAAAAAAAAAAAAAAAAGTTTACAATGTATGATATAAATAGGATTTGCCCTAAATCTAAAGCCTGTCTTATAAATGATTATAGATAATTTGAGCCTACTGTTACACATAACACAATCCACTACACGTCTTAATGGGGTTTATGTGAGTAGAAGTATTGTCCACATGGCCTATCTAGACGGTGCCCTATCTGTTGGATGGTTTCAGTTGGCCACATCATTTTCCCTAGTAGTAGAAAAAACCCATGCCTAAACAGGTAAGTAAAAATCTGGTGAGACAGATCAGAATACCATTCGCATAAATATATATGTGTGTGTGTGTGTGTGTGTGTGTGTGTGTGTGGGTGGGTGTACACAGCTGCTATGCTTTTATCTTCATTGCAATGTTTTAAAAGGCGTTCGAGGTGCGCGCCTTGAGGCGTGGCATTAAAAAACGCAATGAGGTGCAGTGAAATAGCGCAAGGCGCTCATGAGGCGCACGCCTCATACGCCTCCCGCTATTTTTAACGCCTAACACATGAATCGTGCCTCATGTGCGAACAGGAAAAAAGTGCAAAAAAAAAAAAGAAAGAAAGAAAGAAAATGAAAACCAATGCTTTAATTTTTTAATTATTTAATTGTAGTTAACTTATTTACTTGTCTAAATCGTCTTTTACCTTCTTACTTATTAAAATTTAAGAGATAAACTATCATCGCTTTTGGAGAAGAAAAAGAAAAGATTTAGGGTTCAAATTCAAAGAGCAAACCCAACGAAAAAGAACTCTCAAGACTCAACAACAGAAGATTTTCAGCAGAAAAAAATTCCAATAAATCAGGTCTATTTTTTTTTCCTTCTAAATCATTAACCCTCTCTCTCTCTCTCTCTCTCTCTCTCTCTCTCTCTCTCTCTCTCTCAATGTATGAAGAGTATTAACCGTATTGGTCAATACAAGTATCGAATCAGCAGATATGATCGATCGATATTACACATGCATCAACCAATATATTGTAAACACAGCATTTATCGTATCTACCCCTATGTGTCGTATCAACTAGGTCGATACACAATACATATTTTAATTGTTTCTCTTTATCGATACAACCGAACTGATGTTAGCAATTTAAATAAAAAGACATGCTTAAAATGAATATATAGACCGATAAAATACCAAGAAGTACTAATGCCAGATCTGGAAAGAGATGTTGTCAGTTGTCCCTTCTTTCTCGAGTTTCGTTCGAATTTGCGTTGGGGATGGCGGTCGGGTTCAGTTTTTGTACGATCTTTGGTGGGGGGAGTCTATCCTTGTTGTGCAGTTCGCTCGTCTATTTAGGGTGGTCTCAGATAGGGATGCCCCTGTTTCTGAGGTTCTATCTTGGTCAGATTCCGGCTTGGTCTGGAATCTGACATTCCGTAGGGATTTACGGTCTTTTGAGTTAATCGAGCTTGGTAATCTATTAATCGATGTTGGGGACATTTTTATTGAGGCTGGTCGTAGTGATCGTAGGATTTGGAGCCTTGTAGTAGTGGGGTGTTTTCAGTGAGCTCTTTTTACTCAATCATTCGCCTTACTTCTGGTTCTATTTCTTTCCTTCATCATCGTGTTTGGTGTCCTTTTGTCCACCCCAGAGGGCAATTACAAATTTCTTTGAAATATTTTTTAAAAAATACTGAAAAATTTAAACATTGCATGTTAGTAAATATTACCTTTGAAACTGTTAAACTATTCTGCGAAAAAAAAAAAAAACATATTGAAAAAATTTTAAATTGGTATGGTATGTATCTTATTTGCTTATTTTCATGTACATTTAGTTGTAAGATGTGCAATGCATCAGAATATAGCTTAAGTAGATCATATTACATTATTTTTTACAAAGCTTGCACACCCATAACAAGTAGGTGAACCTCCCTCAAGCAATGTCCCTTGATACGTAGACATTTGTTTTTGATTTGTTTTTATGTATTATGATGTATTTAGACACTAATTAGGATTGTTTAAAACTTAGGGGGGAAAGCCATCAAAACCCTATATTTCTCCTAGATTTCCCCTTTTTCCCTTATGTCAACAACCGCTGGTACAAGACACTTGACCATCATTCGCTTTGGATATGAGTGGCCCACACATGCACACTTTAGATTGATGGCACTTGATTTCTAGTTTTATATATTTTTTAGTTTGAATTACATTCACGTTTAGTTTGATCATTGATGGCATTTCCATTTTGTTATTGAGTTATCTTTTAGTTTGACTTACATTC
>JAUPMG010000019.1:11454458-11465779 GCA_031762675.1 Pachysandra terminalis
ATATATATATATATATATATATGTACACACACACACATACATATGAGAGAAAAATTCATAATGTTTGTCCAAGGATGATATTTTTTTAATATACAAAATATATGATCAATAATGCATAAAAACTTGATCTAGGACAATATTGTGACTTGTGAGCAGAAGCAGTGTTTTCAATGTCGCGACGTATCGACGATTTTGGAACTGTTAACACGAAATCCATGGGAAATCACTAGATTTCCCTTTTCCCTGCGACATGAGGGAAAAACTATATTTAAAAAAAAAAAACACCCTATAAAATTATGAAAACATAAATAAATAGTTATTTTTCCCCCGATGTCGCGACATGTCGCAGGTCTTACCAGTTTGCAACATGTCTTGCGACATCGACATTGCAAACCTTGAGCACAAGTATTGCCCAGCTTTGAATAACAAAGCTCTCCTACCAAGATTTAGTAAGCACCTTAAGACCATGGTTCTAAATTTCATCGGCACACCGGCGAAATTTCACCAATTTTGGACTTGGAGGTACGAAATAAGGGTGTAATTCGCTGAATTTCCCCCTTTACACCATCTCGACAACATGTCACCGAAATGGTGTAAATTCCGCACATGTTTCAGACACGTGCAAAATTTTAAAACAAAATGCCCCTTTTAAAGGGGGATTTCGTGGATCTGACGCCATATTTTGGCGACAGCTCCATGAGACCCCCCCCCCCATACTCCAATTTTTTTTTTAAAAAAAGGATCTAAAAACCCAAATTTCTTCTAATTTCTCACTTCTTTTGTGATTTTAAACAATCTTGAAGAATCTTCTTCAAGATCTAAGATTCTGGTGGGTTGTTGGAGATCCGTTCTTGACTTGATGATGGCTATTGGAGTTGGATGTTTCGTATTCGGACTATGGGTTGTACTTTATTACTTGTTATTAACTTATTGTATCATTGTGATTGTTGTTTGTGAGTCAATATATGATATTTTGGCTTTGGGATATCATTTATGGGGTCATTTGACATTTAGACCTTTTTATTTTAATTTTCATTCTTGTAGAAATGACTAAATGTATAAGTATGCATTTGTTTTTTGTTTTTTTCCATATATAAGGCTTGTTAGGTATATTTTAACCTCATTCCTCATTTAAACCCTTACAAAACAAAAAAAAAAAAAACTAATCAAAAATCCAATTTCTCCAACCTGTTAAAATTTTACACCATGCGGCGACATTTCGCCAACACGCCGCTGAAATTTTGCCAGACTGGTCTAGCGAAATGTCTTCCAAATCTCTCTTTTCACTCTTAGTTTCCTGATCATCCTTTTCCCCCCTTTTCCTTTCGTAAGATTTGGAAGGTTTTTTCCCCTCCTATAGTCAGGCTTTTATCTGAAACTTGTTATTGAAAAAGATTAACACGAATGATGTTCTTCAAAGTAGGAGAAGGTCTATGGCATTCTCCAATTCTCCTCAGGTGTGTAATGTGCTGGCAGGAAGGAAGAATCAATCAATCATCTTTTGATTCATTGCAAATTTGCTTGGACAGTTTGGTGTGTTTTGCTTAAGGAGATTGAAAATGGCTGGGCTGTTCCTTACGATATTGTCGATATGGCACACAACGAAGTTTAAGGGAATGGTTGGAAGGAGAGATGGATACCATACGTTGCTGACAGGCGGTGATGGACTCGTAAATATAATGTAGGTTAGGGAAGTCAGATTTGAGACGTTGGCTCATGGTGCTGGGAATTGTTTGCCTTTGTGTTTTTTCCTGTTGTTTTCTTTTTTCTGTTTTCTTCTTTGTTCTTTGGGCTGATTCCCTACCTTGGGGAAGTCTGGTCTTTTGCACTTTTTTAGCTTTTTCTTTCTCGTTTGTACTGTTCTCCTTTTCTTATCTGTACAATCTACTTTGTTATTGATCAAAAAAAGGGGAATGGTTGCAAGGGGGAAGAAGTTGTTCTCATCTTTATTCCATGCAGTACTTTGGGGTCTATGGAGAGAATGAAGTAAAAGAATTTTCGAAGGTAAGAAGGTGGATGTTCAGGAAGTTCTGGGTATCAGATTGTTTGCGGCTTCTTGGATATCAGTGTCAGAAGATTTTGAGAACATCACAGGAATAGCATTGTGAGAAATTAGCAAGGGGAGGTCACTTCATCAGAATACTATTCTGAATCGTTTCAGGTGTCTATGGTCCACTGTTATTGCATTTTTTTCCTTTATGTTCATTTGTTTTAAGTTTTTTGGCTTGGTTTAGTGCTTTTGTACATTTCTCCTTTTGCTCCTGAAGTTTGGAAATCAATATCATTCCTTTGCTTCTCTTTGTACTGTACTTGTATTGCAATTAATAAAAAACCTGTAAAAAAAAAAAGTCTTCAATGAAAATGGAAGCCTACATCTTCAATTATAGGAATAAAATAGCTATTAGAAAACCTTATGTTTAAAAAAAATTAAAAACACTACTGATTGCCAAATCCCTTGAGTTTCGGAGCAACATCTTGGGGGAGTGGACAATATAGATATCATGACTTCATTAGCCAAAAGAAGATGATCTTGATTGTCTGCATGGAGATTATTGCATGGAAACTTGACCAACTTTGAGTAACTGCATAAGATCTGCACTGCCTTTCAACACCAAACTTCTCGACTCCGTACTTTGGATTTGGGAGGAACAAGATATAAATAATTAAAAATTAAGAGGCAAGGATTAAATGACAAAAATAACATCAGCATTTTAAGTTCAACGAAAAATTAAGAAGGGAATTCTTAGTCCTTAAATGGATTAAATGCAAACCTAGTCCTTATGTGGGTGTGAGTGCATGCATGTCATTGTTTCTCTGTTTCCACAGTAGAGAAAATAAGTTGGAAGCAAGCAAGCTATAGCCAATAAAAAGTTCAGCTAACCACTTTGTACAAGTACAATAGGTGGTTCAATAAGTAAAGGCCAATACCTCATGAAGATACCATTTATAGATACTTTTTCCTTCGTGTCCCCCTATGTACCCATATGATGCAGAAAGTATTTCACCTTCTGAGTAACCGCCAGTAACTGATAGGAAATTTAAGCTAGGAGGGAGAGCTGCAAAGATGAGAAATGCACATTCATGACATAAAGAAATTAAGTAATTTTGCGCAAAAAATTATGAAAAGCAATCAATGACATAATAACTCAAATTCCAAAACTTATTTTAATTAGATGGATAACTTATTGGTCAATAGTAAGCACAATAGGATACAAAACAGTATATAACATGTAATTGGAAACTACCTGAAAACTAGGAGATCCGAGATGCACAAACCATATGTACGTAATCACATGCATACATAAATGAATAATAACCTTGGACAATATATAAATACAATAATAACAAAGCATTCACCAAAAGAAAAAATAATAGCTAAATGTATCTATCAAAAAGATAAGTCAAGGAACAGTGCTCAAGTTATGCAAGATATAAATCAACTGCTACAATCGTTCTCGGTTCAAGAGAGATAAAAGATACATTACTTAGTCAATTTGAAAGAGTGGGAGGACAGATCTTAGGATCATCAAAAGGAAACCTTAACCCTTTAAAAAATTTACAGGTAGAGGAATGGCATTCAGAAGGTCATTAGAGAGGAGCACTCTACTTTAGGACTTGACAAAGAAATAAAAGCCATAAAATGTACAAAGACAAAAGACAGGAAAAACGAAAAAACAAAAACAAATAGAAAGAATAGAAAGGAAAAAAAAAAAAAAAAAAGATAAATTAATTTAAGAGTTGAAAGAAAAGAGAACCTTACTATGTTTCCAAAATTAGGGTAACTAATTGATTATAACGAGGATAAAATTCCAAAAGGCTTTCAGACTGGATGGCAGTCGAATTGAAGTGTGGAAAGGCATGGAATCCGGTCTGAAAGCCTTTCGTAATTTTATCATCATTAAATCGTCAATCAATATAGTTACCATAACATTGGAAACATATTAATGTTCTATTTTCTTTCAAGTCTTAAATTAATTTATCTTGTGCTCCCATGTATGTCCTGATGTATGTATGTAAACATGTGTGTGCGTGTGTATTATATGAGGTCAGTTTGACTGATCAGACACCACTATCAGAAACCCAGTGAGACACAGATTTCATTCTTGACAGCGTATCGCACAAACCCCACTTGTCCACAGGTACTTCCACTTGATCCAATTTAGATATTAATTTCATCCCAAAAACATTTTCCACATGAACAAAAGGATTTTCCCTAAATCTAAAGTCTGTTCTATAAATGATTATAGATAATTTGAGACTACTGCTACACATGACACAATCCACTACACACGTCTTAATTGGGTTTATGTGAGTAGAAGTATTGTCAACATGGCCTATCTAGACGGTACCCTATCTGTTGGATGGTTTCGGTTGGCCACATCATTTTCCCTGGTAGTAGAAAAAACCCATGCCTCACCAGGTAAGTAAAAGTCTGGTGAGACAGATCAGAATACCATTCACATAAATATATATATATATATATATATATATAGAAAAAACCCATGCCTCACCAGGTAAGTAAAAGTCTGGTGAGACAGATCACAATACCATTCACATAAATATATATATATATATATATATGCGTACACAGTTGCTATGCTTTTTATCTTCATTGCAGTGTTTTAAAAGGTGTTCGAGGCGCGAGCCTTGAGGCTTGGTGTTAAAAAAAACGCAACGAGGCCCAGTGAAATAGCACAAGGTGCTCATCAGGCGCACGCCTCCTGTTGTAAGGCGTTAGTGAGGAGTACGCCTCACGCTATTTTTAACGACTCACACATGAGGTGCGCCTCATGTGCAAAAAAGTGCAGAAAAAAAAAAGAAAAAGAAAACCAACGATTTAATTGTTTTTAATTCTCTAATTGTAGTTAACTTATTTACTTGTCTAAGTTGTCATTTACCATTTTACTTATTAAAATTTAAGAGATAAACTATCATTGACTTTTGGAGAAGAAAAAGGAAAGACTTAGGGTTCCAATTCAAAGAGAAAACCCATCAAAAAACTCTCAAGACTTAACAACAGAAGATTTTCAGCAGAAAAAAATCCCAATAAATTAGGTATGTTTTTTTTCCTTCTCTCACTCCCTCCCTCCCAATAAAAACACTTTTTCATTGATCATAATATTACTAAAACTAGGCAAAACAAAATAAATTATATTAGAAACAGGCACCATCAACCAAGACAAGTATGAGTTGTCAAATATTGTTAAGCAAGATACTAGTAACTTACTCTCAACAGATTTTTCAGAAACAACACATGCCGGATCACCAGATTCGCCATCTGGAGCCATAGGAGTAAACTTCGCAACAATGTAGTAACCAACAGCTCCTAAAGGTATGCGAAACGCCTACATAAACATGAATTGCCATTCCAGATAACAAAATACAAGCAATCATAAGTTATCCAAATTCAAAAGATGATTTCTAGCTACACATGTAATAAGAGTAAAAGCTTTTCTCACCTTTGCAATTTTGGATGTGCTTACAGCTTCAAGACTACTTTCATCCACCAACTTTGAAAAACTTGTTTTAAACCACTGAAACTCTACTAGATCCTTCAGTTCCCCCAGTGACAACAGCAGTTACAGTCACCTTACTCCCCTCCCTTACATCTCCAATTATCTTCAGGTTAGTAACTTTTGGTGGTGCTGGAATTTGGATAAAGACAGAAGCAGAATAACACAAGTTAAAAGTCTTTCAAATAAACCAGAACATATAAAATGCAGATACAAAATTATTTAAATAAAAGAGCAGGTATATGCAAGAAACAAATATAACACACACACACACACACAAGTTACATTAAGTTAAATTAAAAGAGCAATGAATAAGAACAAATAAAGGTCAAATCAATGTAACAGCATGTAAAAGTGACCTCATCTACATGAATGATATCAAGGAACACGTGGCTTAATTATGGCCTATCCTCTGCCCATGACACAACATCCAAGCCCTTAAGAGTTCAATGCACAACCTTGATATAAATTGCATTCTTAACCCGATACCACAACACTTGACAATTCCCAGAAGGAAAAATAAGCAACTTATGCAAGTGAAGGAGGACAAGAGGAAGGATTTTATTGAGCCTTCTCCTCTGCGTGATTGTGGGGAAGTGAATGTGTATAACCATGAAACCTTTCGCAGTATATAGGAGTCTACTGATGCCCTTGGCAACTCAGTTCAGAGATCAATCATGAGTTTTAAATCTCTCTTTTTTCAATGATGAAACTATTTCCTCCCAACCAATTCCTCACTCTTGTTCAGAAAAGTCTTTCATAGAAAATTCCTCTAGACCAGAAGACAGCACTCTTCTCAACTACCACGACTCAAATCTCCCCCTTGCCCTCTTCTAAATCTCATTGAAGAAAACC
This sequence comes from Pachysandra terminalis, assembly GCA_031762675.1. Lineage (NCBI taxonomy): Eukaryota > Viridiplantae > Streptophyta > Magnoliopsida > Buxales > Buxaceae > Pachysandra > Pachysandra terminalis. Next base: position 11,460,827 of record JAUPMG010000019.1, read on the forward strand.
CAGATGTCAAGTTTCTTTTTCTTTAAACCCACGAGTAAGCAAATTTTTTTATCAGTGAATATAACTTTTATTAATTGGCCCTAAGGCCTAGATCTGTACAATGAGTTTATATCTATACACATCTTTCAACCCCAAAAAACATGTACTAATCCTAAATCTATATATGAATATCCCAATTCATTCCCCATTTACGATCAAAGTCAATATGATTAATCCCCCCAAATTCTGTATAAATCGATGTCCAAAAAAAAGAGTAAACAATCAGTAAGTATTGAACACCAATATAAGTTATGACATATAATTGACATCCAACTGCAATACAAGGTTTTATCAAGCCAAAATGAAATATGTGTACGCAACCATGGTTTTAAATATTGATATATCCCTCGATCTATCAAGGCGATATAAATCCAAGGTGTAATTCTTATTTTACAATTTATAGAAGATATATCTTGATATCAAGCGATATATCGCGATATTGATGATGATGATGATATATATATATATCGATATTGAGAGAAATTTCCCTTTTGCCAACGTGCATAGGTCATTATAAGAGGTCGAATAAGGATAGTGTCCCTTATTTCGATCAATCAAAAATGCTTATCCACAAATCCTTTTCTAAATACTTGAAATTTGAAATGTAAATCACTTATTTTGTAAATTTGTTAACTCTTCAATTCAAAGGTCGTCTTGAAGTAGATTTAGTGAAATTTGACATGTTCTTCCTCAAAAATTGCTAAAATCAAGTGAAAGTATGTTACAACCCTTTTTTTGTGTCTTCTTTTATTCAATTTGCATTAAGTTGCAAAGAAATGCATGCCAATTTACATATCTGATTGATTGGCATGCATTTCATTATGAATTTGTAGATTTGAGAGATTAAAACCCTGAAAATGTAGGAAAATGTAATTTCTTGAATTTTCACCAAATATGAAATGTTTGATCCACTAATATTCTAATAATTACGTTCATATATTGGAAGCAGAAAAAATGAATTTATTTTAAAATTATATATTTTAATTACTTTATAAAAATTACTTAAAATGTATATCATTTTTTTTTAAAATAGTCTTGGTTTCAAATGTTTGATATATAAAGTAATAGTTTCATTAAAATATTATCAATCGGTAGTTTCATTAAAATATTATCAATCGGTTCAACCCTTTTACCAAATAAATACTAACAAATTATTAAAAAAATTATTTCTACTTGAAAACTGAAAAATAATTTAAAATATCTTAAAAGTGAAGAAATTTCGAACAGATAGATTTATAATTGATAACTAGTTAGATAAGTATTAGCTAATGGCCTGCATTAAGCTTGTTGCAAATCATGAATTTATTAGTACAAAATAGTTTCTAGAGAAAAACCTTAAAAAATTTGAGTCTATAAGGAACAACATGCGGTATTGAACAAGATGTTTTGAACGTATATTACCATGTATTTTGGTTGAAAACCTTCTATTGATGTTGGATAATTGCTACTGCTATTATTTTGTAAATGTAAAACTTCCTATTTATGGTTCTTTGAGTATTTTAGTGACAGATTATGTAGATAGTAACTCCCACACTTGCCTATAATTGCATTACTTGGTTAATATCATTACTTTTTGTAATGTTTTAAGTAATTTACGTGTAAACATATCTAAATATGCATCTCATAAAGTTTCATTAGAAATTTCCTTTTCGTCCCCATTCCCTTAGTGGCAATAAATCTACCGATAGCGACATTTAAATCCTTGTACATAACTAACCTAAATACTTCTGAATATCCAGTTTTAGGCCGTTCATGGTTGAAGATGATGCCAAGAATGTTGTTAGATTGGTAAAGGGTAACATTTGTCTCCCCCTGGCACAAGGCCTACAATGTTGGCCCAGGACCACTCCATGGAAAGTTACTACATTGGCATACTCAAAAATTTGTAAGACTAGGGATTATTGTCTGTTAATAACTGAAAATAACTTCTGATGCATTAGCAGAGACAGGGATAGAAGTATTTAAAGTTATAAATATTTAGACTTGTATTTACTTAGATCCGACATTTACCTGTAATAGGAATAAAGAAAATGCAAACAGCACAGAGTTCCAAGATAAAGATCAAAACCAAGTCCAGTTATGTGAATAACTGGAGCTCTGCTTTCAGAGTATGTAAATGAACATAAGAATACATACTCTATTTCTCAATAGTAATAACGTTGAATGCAATATTAAAGCTTAGGCCCGCAAATTCTTAATATGACATCAAGTTAAATTACCTGGCTTTGTTATCTGGGTCACAGTTGCAGATTTTCCTTCCTGCCCTGAAAATACAAAGAAACATCACATCATAACGTATCAGTTAGCATTCACAATATGATAGGAATTAATATTGATTTTCAAGCTCTGAAATGGGTGATGCAGACCCTCAAAATTGATGGGTATATATACAAAAGCCAGTCGTCGACCCACGTCCTCTTTCGTCAAGGTATACTCAAATGTTCCGGTTGACACTAATACAAAGTCTCTGCCACATGATCCATAAGAGGGATAAGTAACAAAATTATTTAAAATTGAATAAAACTTTGTAGAATCACTGTCAATGAATTTTAAATACATTTATTTATAAAAGAAAACTAAAAATAAGCAGAAGTAACCTATGAAATACATTTGGGATATGGTGCATGACTTAAATAGAAATGCTTCAGCATAAATGTCATTTTGAAGTTAGACATGGTAAGGGTATATGACAGACGTGATTGGACCTTGTTCACTCTTTTGCAAAAAGTTCTTTTTTTTCTGACCTTTGGGTGAAGGCGGTGAACATTTGTATCCAGTATTGCTCATTCTTAGTCATTCTTAATTGGCAAAGGAAGGATTATTTTAATTTTCAAGGAAATTGCATCATAGGGAACCTCTTTCCTCTGCTCTCTTATTTTAGAACAAAATGCACTTACCAAAGGAGTACAAACAGAACTTCTACAGGGTAATATTGGCAGTCACACCCACAAGATGTCTAAAATATGCCCATTTGTTTCTCATTGAATAGAATGAAGAATTCCCATAAAAAATTATATGGTATATCATATATGAACAAGAATGGAAGAGCTTCAGGTAAACTGGTTAATAAAAGCAAGAACTGTTTTTTGCATGTCTGGCAAGTTTCATCGTAGAAGGGAGAGCATCATCTCAGAGGCAAATAGTTTTTCTTGGACAAACTTCCCAATTACGTACTTGGGAGCTCCTACATAAGCAAGAGGTTAAACAGAAACATTTTTTATGGCCTAGCTGAGAAAACCACAAGATGGGTTGATGAATGGCAAGGTAAGCTTCTTCCATCTGATTCTCCTTATACATGCTTTAAGGATATTCAGCACCCAAGGATGTACTAGACAGAATTTCAACTCTCTTGCCAGACTTCATTTGGGGACAGAGAAAAGAGGCAAGTGAAGAGGAAACTTTGGCTTCCTGGACAAAATTGCACTACCCATGAAGGAAGGAGGTCCTGGGATTAGGATTCTCAAAAATGCAGTTAAAATTTTCAGAATGAAGCTTTATTGAAAATTTATGAACACCAAGATAACTGGTCAGTTTTTGCGAGATATATAATTGAAAGGCCTGTCTAATACCTGCAACTACTCCTATGTGTTCTAGACATTAGAAATAGATGGCTGATTAAATATCGCTGTCATGTATGGTTCTTAGCATGAAAGTGAATATAAAATGCATGGATATAAGGCATCATCATGATTTAAATATCAACATAAATGATGTACTTATGAATCTGACAGGAGCTGGAAGTTCTCACTCATAAGGTTTGCTGAATGATGAAGTTCTAAGTAGCATTTTAATTGGATTAACACTGGTGCAAGAAGCACATGAAAGAGAAGTTGTAGTAACTACTGATTCAAAAGCTGCAGTGATAATTCTTAGTACTGTTTTGAATGATGATATCCCTTGGACCCTAATAGAGATGGTAAAGCAGATCATGACAAGAATGTCTTGGTTTGGTCATTGTGAAGTTAATCACTCTGTGAGAGAGATCAATAGTGCTGCAGATGTTCTGGCTGGATTTAGTCAAGTCTTTGATGAAATAATTGTAATGTATCCTGGGCTACTTCCTAGTGAGCTTATGTTTATACTTCAAAAGGATGTCAGTGGGCATATGTACCAAAGAATGTAATATCTTTTTCTGAACTACAATTATTATTTACTCTCCAACCGTCTTAAAATTGTGGACTTTGATCATATTGTTGTTTGCATAAATTCAGTAGATGGTGAGTGCAGTTACATCAGCTGCAACTTCTGCAATGAGTTTGCCATAACTGCCTAAAATAATCAGTACTAATCATTGGGAAGATCATGCATCGAAAGATTTCCGTTGACTGTAGTGCAGCAGTATTATTAAGTATTAAGCTTAAATCAAGATCCACGTGATGTGCCAACCACAAGGCAGAGAACATGAATCACCAACTCGTATTGAGTGAATTAGCTGAACACATATGGAGAAAACTCAGTAGAATTTCTGATGATCGTTGATTGTATCTTGTATAATCAGACTAAATACAGAAGGCGTTAGCGAGGGCTCAGACAAACTAGTTATCAAAAGAGAGATGACTCCTTGCTTTATAATCTGCAACAGTGTTTTAAATTCCGCCATTCCCTTGGGGCCATGGTCACTGGCACAAAAAATGAAGGGAAATCATCGATTTTCTTTTTTTCTACCATATCGCTGAAATTTTGTTTCATTTCACTCCACATCGCCGAAATATCGGTGACATGGAGGAAGTTTCGCATTTGTCATAAATTCCATCCCTTAAAAGGCAATGTCGAGAGAAATGTCACCCCATTCCAGCGATAATTTTCTCTATTCTCTTCCCATTTTCAAGCCCAATTACTCATTCAAGTAGTTGGTCATTAATTAACCATTTCTTAATTTAAGTAATAATAAAAAATATTAAACATTATTTAAAA
>JAUPMG010000019.1:11465879-11478406 GCA_031762675.1 Pachysandra terminalis
CTCATTCAAGTAGTTGGTCATTAATTAACCATTTCTTAATTTAAGTAATAATAAAAAATATTAAACATTATTTAAAAATCTTAGAAAACGTTGATAGCCCATTAATCATAGAAGTGGTGGCCATTGATTAGCTATATAATCATTTATATATGTGTGAATAACTAAACCTACATATTTTCTATATTTCGGGTTTTTTAGGTGTATTTTACTCTTATTTAAATTCCTTAAAAGTTACAAGACAAAATTACAATTTTCACACATAATTTCCCCAATTTTTCCCCCAATTGGCAAAATTTTCCGCCATCTTGGCGCAATTTCGCCAGGTTCCCATGGTGAAATGATTGGCGAAGTAGACATTGAAAACCTTGGTCTGAAAGATCTAGAACAAACACAACAGAACAAGGTAGAAAGGAGAAGCTCAAAATTTCAGATATCTGGAAAGAAATATCAAAACTTGGCTACAGTAGATTGTCTTATTCCTTTTTTTATTTTGATAATTAACAACAATTTCATTAATCATCAAATAGAGAGATAAGGTTACAAAAGATTGCCTTATTCCTTAATCCCAAAGAAATAGCAAGCAGTAATTATAGCCCAGAATTCCTTCAGTATTACTGATAAAAGCCCGGTGCTAAAAAAAGCCTACCGTAACCTAAGTCAGTGAGACCAGTAAGAGGAATTTATGAAACTAAATTCTGATGGGACTTCTATAGGTAATCCGGGAGATGGAGTAGGTGGTATTATCAGCTATTGTGAGTAGGGATCACAGATTCACAAAAGGGAGTATGGTTAGTGTTACATTTCTTATATGGAGGTAAACGGTGTAACAGCAAAGTTGATAGTAATTTTAATGGCCTCTACATTTGCAGAAATTACACGTGGACAATAATGAAGTTATAGAGGTTTTCACTACTGCTAATTCATTCATTACATAAGAACAACCACGCACTTGGAGAATATGTTTTATAAAACAAAATTGATAGAATGCAGAGCTCTATGAATACAGTTTTTATGCACATTTTTAGTACCTAAGGACTACCTATTAAGGCTTGAGAATGCTGACACCTGGATGAAGCTCGAATCGTCACCCTTCGTGTTAGAACTGACAATTTCATCGCTAATTAAAATTTGGTTAGTAATATGCACTATACGAATCATGATACTGACTTTACTTGTTCATGGTAAGTATTCACTTTGAGGCATACAGTTTCCACAAATCCTCCCCCCATACCCACACACAAACAATGTGCAACCTGGTTACCATGATAAAGATGGTAGGGTTCCATGCGTAGTCCCCATCCTTCACAAAAGATCAAATAAAAGCTTTTTCTAAGAGACTGCAACACCCTTGGAACCTAGATCTTTGTTATCAAAACCACAGAATCTACTAGCAGGGCAATGCTAAAATCATAAACCAGATTTTGTTAGCTAACTTGATCGCTCGAAAGTGATTAAAAGTCTAATTGATAGAAGCAGAACCAAGTATATGAACTACCAAATACATAAACAAAACAACAACCATAGTTATCAGGTTCACAGTTTGGATCGCCTACATGATTGAATTCACCATTTCATTTGTGAGTCTAATAAGAAGGTTTCCGGCTAAACTGGTTTGTCGTTTGAGGCTATCTAAGGGAATTTGGTAAATGTGCAACAAAGTATGAAGGGGGAAAAGCACAAGATGGCCCAGGAACAACCCATGAAATATTTACTCAAAAAATTCACACTAAAGCTCCAAAATAAAGCTCCTGAAAAATTAAAAATGCTTCCAGTGACGCTTATGCAATTGCACAAGCCCACTTAGGTAAATAAAGCATACCGACCATATTTGGCACGAGGTGGTGTTGGTAGAGAATCTCTGTTTTCTAGAGATCCGCCTGTAGGGATGTTTGGGGATCTGGTTATTATGTGAGATGTAATAGTTGGGCTGTTTACAACGATACATATAGCTTGTAGTGTTTTGGTAGCTATCCATCTCAGATAGCTACTGTATTATCTTATGTCTGCATGCATATTTTCTCCTTTTCAGATTTATAATATGATTGTGTTAATTATCAAAAAAAAAAAACATGTCAACCACAACTTTTATGAAGTCATAAAAATGCAATAACCAATTCACTCATTCAATTAGTTATGGGAAAAATTTACATAGCAAAGTACAGATAAAACAAGAAAATGAATAGTGTATTGCTGCAAAACTGGATTATAACAGGAATAACAAGATGAACACTATGTTTCTTTACCATGAAATAAATTTAAAGTAAAAGAGTAAATGAAAAATACAACTATAATTTAGTCCCTACACCATGATGAGGATCTAAGCTTGGCCTCACCAATGGAAATGGAACTATGATTCCCTAAAGCAATAAATGCTTTTTCTGATATAACTTGTCAGCAAAAAATAAGAAAGACGTAACTAAATCACTAATCAAAAAAAAATTAACAAAAAAGAAAAATAAATCACTTGGAAGAATCATCAATGTTTAAACATTTTAGTAAATTTTGGATTTTAAATCACTAAAAAGGTGAAAGACCACACAGAAGGACAAAGACCTTCAGAAAATTATGAAACTGTGATCATGTAGAGATGGGTGCATAAAATCACAGCCGGAAGAAGCATTATCTTAAAAATAGGCATATTTTACATAGGAGAATGGCAAGAAACAAAAATACAGACCAGTTTCCATGTTCTCACGTAACCACTCAAATTTACTGGGTCCTTCTCTTCCTCCAAAGTAATCCCCAGCCCCTTTTATGGTACTTCCTTCAACAGCATCACCAACAATACGCACATTACTGACTGATGGAGGAGCTGCCAAAAGAGAATCATACAGCCAATAAACTTTCATGAATATCTGACACTGTATGGTCTCAAGTTTGACAAGAGGAAGACAATGGTTACAGATACACATACACACACAAAAGAGAAAGCATGAAATATTTAATAAGAAAACACCATGAGATCCTTCAGAAGAAAATTAACAAGTTGCAACAGGTAAAAATCTAAATATTGTCAGATAATATCAGCCAGACATGTAAGAAATCAGAATTAATGCATTATATTATCAGCCGAACCATCTTCAACCTCCAACTGGAACAAAAAAAACAGTTTAGTCAAAGAGTCGAGGTGCCACCTAGGTCATAGTGGTTCACTGAGGTTAGGGTTGCCAACCTATCAAGCTGCCCAATTTTAAGCGGGCTAGGGTTTAAATTCTTCACCTGTGGGCAAGGTTTGGATTGGGATTTTTTTTCCTTTCTTGATACAGAATGAACTTTACTGAAAATAAGGAACAGAGAGGATACAAGTGGTCAACGAACAAAAAATATACACGTATAATTATCCCCCTTCCAAAAGCATCTCCTCACTAGGTTTACCAATGAAGAAATCTCCTCTCATTGTGCCGCCCTCTGCTAATTTATTCCCCAACTTGTTGGCCACTTTTGGCACCTAGGAAAACAAAATGCTATTTATTGCAACCTATAATGGTACTATATACAAGCCCCCTCAAACTTTAATTATGCAAATCTCTAGGTCTTCGCCTCCTTCAATCTTGTCACCAATACACAAATCTCAGCTCTAACAAAATTCCCCTCCCCCAATGGGAGAAACCATGAATAATATGACCAATGTAGTCCCTAAAATACCTCCAACTCCAAATGGCACAAAATTTCCCAAGAGAACCAATCAAAATTCAGCCATATCACACCCTTAGTGGGTGGCTTCCAAGATGAACTCAAACTGGACAAGCTTTGAGAATAGAATGAACCATCATTCAATCTCTAATAATCTCAGATACAAGTCCCCATGACCTCCTGATAGAGAGAAAGAGAAACTCATGAGGCAATCATCACCGTCACAACTCGATGGTCATTTGAGTACTAGACATAGCAACCAAATATCCATCAGCTCCTCTCTTATCGCCCATAAAATCACATGGAAGAGAGACCTAGATATTGTTTTCCCTTGCCTTCCCAACCTTGTGAATCTCTACTAATTGGCTAGCAAGCATACACTCGAGGGGGATACCTAATTTGAACCATAAGACAGACAAACAAGTAACATATAACACAAATGATCATCCAATGTAGAAATAAATGACCCACTAACTAACTCTATCTGAGATTCATTATGCAAATCCAAAGTGATAGATCAAAATGTCTTCTCTTCTGGGGAGTAACACATGTATTGATCTTGTTAGGATTGAGTTCTGAACAAAGGCTTTGACTCTAGATGGGATTCTAGGTTTCGACATGTAACAAACTGAAATTTCAATAAATAACTTTGGGCCTTTTTGTAAATACCAGAAATTTTTGGATTTATGTTATAATACTAAAGACCAAGTAAATATTTAGAAGGAACACTTGCTATTGGGTCACACACATATAGTAACTTACATGAGCACACAGAGTATCACATTCACTTAAAAGCTGAACTAATGGTAGAGATCTTTCTCACTAATAACTAACTTGATCCAATGGTTGAGATTAGGAGTGTAAGTTTAAAGGTGATAACCTAACCCTAATTCACTTGTTTGCTAAGAAGAAGAAGAAGAAGTCATTGAAGAGGTGAAGACCTAGAACAATAATCGACTATCTCGCAAAGGTAAATATATTGTGTGCATTCGTTATACTTGATTGAGATTTCTCTATGTAGAAACCTTTGATTGAAGTTCTTGAACTAAGTTATGGAATTCGTGGATTGAAATAGAGTTTGTTCATGTTGTTCTTGTTTAAATGTGCTTATCATGCTACAAATTAGGTTTAATGATGTTTTGATTTCAAATGCCTATTTGATTGTGATTTGATGTGTTTAAAATAGATTAGAATGCTTAGAATTTGATTTTTATAACATGTTTGAGCTTAGTTGTTGAAATGGAGTTGAAGGGAGAAAGTTACAAAACCCAGAATTCTCGGAATCGCCACCCGTCAGTAGACCCATCGATACGCCGACGAGCTTACTTGTGTGTTCTGTCAGTGAAACCGTTGGCATACCGACGAGTCTGCCGACGCCTTGATCTGTAATTCGAAGTCCCTTGGCATACCGACGAGTCTGCCGACGCCTTGATCTGTAATTCGAAGTCCCTGTCGGTGGATCGTCGGCATGCCGACGAGTCTGCTGCCGAGACAATAGTAACCCTGTCCGTAGATCCATCAGCATGCTAAAAGCCACCGACCAAAGCCTTTGGAATCCGTAGGTGGATTGTCGGTCCGCCGACCAACCCACCGACAGTATCTGTTTGTGGAGTGTTATACAAAGACTTTATGTGGTGTTGTTGAACTAATGAGTTCATTGATCAATGCTAAGTTAAACAAGCATCTAGAAACTCTTTAATAAGTGATTGATTTCATCATTCTTACTTGATTGAGATTAACTATGTTAGAATGCAACCTTATGATGTTATGTTAATCATACATATTATTTCATTGACTGATCATGGAGTTGTTTACAAATGTTATGATGAGATACATATTGTTGTGCATCACATATAGATGGATGATAATAGCATGCATTAAAATGGACATACATGCATAGTGGGTCTATATGAGAGACCTGTCTACCAAACCAACCTTGAATCCTTGTAAGAAGGACTAAAACAAAATGTGTGAATTGGACTCAGAGAGGAGCATCAATGAGGATAACGTATGTGGAGTCCGAAATAGACAATGTTTAATCTGAAATGATTGTGGGTGAGGGATTAGCTACCTTTATAACCCGGTAACCGTTCTATTATTATATTGTGAGTAATCCGATTGATTGATGTGAGCTGGGATGTAGCACGGGGAGAAGTCCTGTGCAGCTGTGCTAACGCCGAGGAGTTCTTGATTCAGTTATGTGATCAAAAATAGAGTTGGGACATGGACTTCCCATGGGTTGAGAATCCCTAAAACTATAATGTACATACAGAATCTACCGAGAGTCCTGTAGCCAGAGATGGCCTATGCAATCCTATGGGATACATAGTTGGATAGGTGGTTATCAGCGTGAGCATCCAGCGATCATATAATCAACGACATGCATGTGTTCGTAATAGCCATCCTTGAGTGACGGGTGGATTAGATATCTATGTCATTGCATACAAAAGATGAACCCTTGCATTGTACCATGGCACGGCATACATTCTCATAGTGGAGCTCATTGTTTACACGTGTTTGCACATTGTATTTGCTGAGCGTCAAGCTCAAGCTTTCTAGCTCATAATATTTCAAGTGAACCGAGCATGAAGAGATGAAGTACTAGAGAGTCACTTGGAGACCAAACCGTGAAGATGCGATAAGACTTGTGTGATAACTGTTGAATCTCTTTATTATAATATGTTTTGATAAGAGTAGTTAACTCTTTAAACTTGTGTTGAGATGTAATAACTTTACTTTACCTTTCACTGTCGTGATGTTTAAGGTTACTTAGAACCTTATTATGGTTTGATATAGATCTTTACTTCCACTGCTATCTGTTATTGTGAATAAGGTGTAGAATGTAGTGCTCCTTGCAATCACGGAGTATACCCTAGGATTTGGGATGTGACACTACAATTGATAATGGGAGAACATAGCAAGAAGATATTTTTTTTTTTTGATCGGTAATTAGCAAGAAGATATTCTACTCACCTGAAGGATCCAAAAAAAGATTTGGTAGAAAAATGGTCCAGTTCCAGGTTAGATCGTCCATTTTCAACCCCTTAATAAATGGGCCAGTTTCAATTGGGCCCATAGAACCCCTCAGGATGCTACTATCGTCATTCTACTTATGTGTTGAAGATCTTTGAATAGTTGGATTCTTCAAGTAGAACATTTTTTCAATTTTTTTACATATAAACTTGAATGCTTGACCTCTTGTTTGTCTTTGTATGGGCTTGAGCTACTATAATAGATTAATTAGTCGTAGGTATTACAATTTAGTCTTATAGAAACCAATGTTAAAGGAGAAATTAAATGGGTCAAGCGGGTAAGTCGGGTTAAGCCCATTTATTAATAGGTGGGTTCAGGTTGAGATTAACAAATGACCCAATGCACTCCCTTGCCAGCTTTGAGGTATTGCAGGCTGCAAATATAGTCATGACCAATGATTAAGAGAAGGTTAAAAAAAATTAAAAACTGGCTTGATCAGATGGATATCAAAATCAGTAACTGTGGTGTTTTCCTTGCAGGAGATGCTTCATTACTGGGGATCCTGGTCAATGAACATGTGCCTATGCATTTTGCACATGGAAAGGAAATAAATAACCATAAGATGCAAAGCTTTCACTACTCTCCCAAAGAAAACTTCTCAACTTATGGACATGTCCACCAGATATAAAATGAGATATCTGATCTAAAACCCACCTGCTTTTACAAAATCTGTCATTGCATACTGAGGTTCACCTTTAGCTCCTTCTTCAGTTACCGGTGTGTACATGAAAACCAAACTTGAATCGACATCATCTATTGTCAAGCAATACTCTTCATTTTCTGCTCCAACAATTACAACGGGACTTTTGTTCCATCTTCGCCTTAACCAGCTGAAATTGTGAAACAAAAAAATTACTTCCAATTTTGATCGTGTGGCAGTAGCAATAGTGTTGTCTTTGCATCTATAAAATGTTCATCATGACTATGTTCAAGAGCATTGAGATAACTGGGAAGGAAATTATTTGAAAAAATTGGCATGAAGAAATCTAACCTAGCAACACCCTTTCCTGGAGTCCCACCACACCAAGCAACCTCAGCATATCCCTTAATCGTATTTCCCTCCACAAGTTCACCACGCACATCAAGGTTCAGAACTTCTGGGCATCCAGTTCCTATGCAAGACAGAAAAGATAGAAACTTGGTTATAGATAAAATACTAATAAGTGATAATTTTCTATAAAAACTGAAGGATACAAGAACGGTGGACATGGCTAATGGTAACTTTAGATCTCATTGGGTCTATTTCCTTTTGGATTGATGAGATTGTTGACTTTCAAATTACTCAAATATTTAGAGAAGCAAATGCATGTGCGGATTCTCTTGCAAATTTTGCTTGCCAAACTAGTAGTAACTCCACTTTTCATAGAAGAGAGTATCTTCCTCAACAGACGAAAAGTGCTCTTTGTATTGACCACAGTGAATTACCTTATATTCAGTGTTCATGGTTGGTCTTTTTGGTAGAAAAGGTGTTTTGTAATGCTTGGTCTGTAAAAGCATCCTCATCATGCATTTCTACATCATGTGTTCTACTAGGATAAGGCTCATTATGTCCCCCCCAATGTAACTCTTTCTCATTTCTAATGCACAGGTCGAGGTCTTCGCCTCAACCCCCTCCCACCGTTGGAGTGCCTCGAAATCTTTTTGGCCATAAAAAATAAATAAAATAAAAATGCATCAGTAATTATAATTTTCACACCTTTCTAGGCTTCTAGCTCATATACATGTTAAACCATTCAACAAATTAAAATAAATGTTTTGATCTTGAAGAATGATAATGTAACTATTTATAGCTATACAGAAGAGAAAGTAAAGTATACCAGGGGACACTAGTGCAGATACAGCAAAAATAGAAGGGCATTGAGTCTCTCTCAATAGGGGAGTACATTCAACCTTCAGAAATTTATCTATGTCTTCATGCTTTGGCCAGTACACCTGGCTACCAAATAGTGCTATCAGCATGGCATAGCATGACATCTCAAGAATCAATACCAAACATGAAAAGGTGCAGAACATAATATAAATGTTGCATGTACTTTACCTCCTCCACAGCATCAGCAATAGGCACAAAATTTGTAGGAGTTTTTCTCCAATAAACCATTGGTATTTGAAGACTAATTCAGAATCGGTGCACATAGTACGGTCTTTGACAAATACAAAGTAACAGCGACAAGCATCATCTTCAAATGGTTGATTGATAGAGGCTTCCTTAAGTAGGTAGCCAGGAGGTAAATTATCCTTCCACTGATCAACGAGAAACCGAAAAGTGGAGTCTGTTCAAAAGATTAAAAAGAAAACTTCCAGATATAAGATAATATAATAATGTTATCCATTATTCTCCTCATATGTAGTAAAAGATCAAGTTGCATTACCTTTATCAAATTCCAACAATCTATTTGTCAGGTTTCCATACCCAGTAGAAGTTTAAAGGTAACCTTTCTAACTGGAATAAGGAAATAGTAAATAGGGGGAACCTTATTAAAATAGGTCTACAAGAAAAACTAGCTGAATGTCAAATTTTTTTTATTTTTTATTTTGATCAGAAAATACCTAAATATATCATTGTAAGCATAAAAAGTAGTATGAAAATCAGAGTTTTGTGTGTGTGTGTGTAGAGGAGGGGGGTGAGAATAAAAGAGATTTTATTAGAAGGAAGAAGAAGAGAGTATACAAGAAAAGGTCACCCCAAAGGGCAACAACAAGAAAGAAACTAAAAGAAAGAACAAAAACGATAAAATACAAATAGTAACGCTAGTCCCCAAAACAACATCGCCTCTAAAGGCATCCCTCTAAAAAGTTCTGCTCCCACCAGTCACCCCTAAGTTAACCTGTCAACCGAAGCATTAGCTGACCTTGGAACATGAAAGAACAAGACGTTCAATCCTCAACACAAGCTTCGAGTTATCTGGATGAAGTGGGCCCCTTTAACGGTGGGGCCTTTTAACGAAGTGTTCAACCAACTGTATGGAAATCATAGTTGAAAAATGATGCAATCAAGATTATTCTTGTCATGGAGCCTCTCATTCGTGGGGCCCTCTAAGTGATGCGTGTCGATCAACTGCAAACTATCAGCACCCAAACTCTAGACACTCAATTATTGTAATACATAAGTAAATATTAATATTCACACACACACACAAACATATCGCCAAAAAGAGTTCTACTAGAAGGCCCCAAAAATTAAAAATAAAAACTGTTCGTAACATGACATAAAAAAATGTCCATATGATAACCTGCAGCAGGCTCTGGGAGGCAAAACTCCCAACCATCGTTTATGCATAAAGCTGTATGAGCAGGATAACGCTTGGCAATTGCTAGCTCCTCGCGAGAAAGATCTATACATTGCTCATATCATGTCAAAAGAGAAATCCATAACAAGTGAAGAAGAATTCATAAAAAGCATGGATTCTATAATACATTGAGGGATAGAATATTAGAATTACCAGAAATCATCAATGTCAGCTCATCATACAAATACGACAACAACAATAACAACAAAATGCCTTGTCCCAGCTAGTTGAGATCGGGAACATGAATCCTGTTCCTCCATCCCAATATGTCAAAAAAAAAAAAAGGACACATATCTTCAGTCAGACTATAAGTATCCAAATCCTTTCCGAAATCCACGTTCTTTTTTATCTTCCTCTCAACCTCTTAGATCCTTCAATGTTTACGCCCCCACACCTTTTTTTTTTTTGGTAAGACCCCCACACCTTCTCACAGTTGCCTTCCTAGTTCTTTGCTTTATTTCCCAAATCATCTTAACCTATATAGCTCATGACACAATTGTATGAGGAAAAAGAAGAAGAATAAGACTGGAGAGGACTGAGATAAAGGCTTGACAAATGTAGAACTATAAATCTCTTGCTTTGTATTGAATATGAAGTAAAGCAACAGTAATAAAGATAGCAAAACATAATAAAATTGTGGAGCTCCCATATGTCAGAAGAATGGTTTCCCAAAAATAATAAATCATCTTGCGTTCCTACAAAGAAGCAGAAAACCCATCAAGATAACAAAGCCGAAAGAATAATCAACTCAATTTTTATTTTATTTTTTTTATCAATTACATTTTTTTGATCAGTGACTAATGAACTCAATTATACCTCTATCATTGAACTTTTTCAGAGTAGGGCCAACAAGCAATATGGAAGCTGTTTCCAAATGAGGCATCTCAAGTATAGGATTTTCCTCCACTCTTAAATGCTGCAGTAGATGTTACAGTCACTTAGAGTACTGTCCAACAAAACAATAAAAACGGGACGCAGAAACTATTGTAGTGCAATGATCAATCGTAAAATCATGGTTCAAAATATCGTATCGAGGTAGCGTATCGGTCGGCTCAAAAACGGATACGTATCGAGTATCGACACGGATACACTGGATACGCCTGTAAAAATCACGGATACGGTGGATACGCAAGGAAAACGGTGGATACATAAACCAATACCTATTTTTATGCAAAGATAAGGTCAAAATATGCTAAATTAACATGTTTTTGATATAATACACATACACATACAATAATCATTAGCTTAAAGCCAACCGTTATGCGCGCTGGCGCATAGAAAGTGAATAAAAACCTCAGTGAGTGTAAAGGAAATTCATAAATATATTGCATAAACTATAAAAATTAAAGAAATCATACATATGACAAAGTTCAAAGCTCAAACATAAAAAAATGAACTAAAAGCCATTACCTGATATAATGATCCAAAAATTACAACATCAGTATCACGTAGAGTTTCGTGCAGGCTCATCGTCGCCACTATCCTGATGCTGAGCCTGAGGTTGAAGCTGAAAATCTGTCAATGGTACTTGATGCAACTGCCGAACCTGCTGGTAATATGATTGTCAATCCATGTAATACTTGTACCAAGCCTTGTATCTTTCCTAAACTGGTCATATTGGGTTGCAGTGGACCCAATCCCCCCAAGTCCAGCCTGTCCAACTCCAGCATACTGCCCAGTCTGTCCATATGAAGAAGAGTGCAATGATGATCCCTCCTGACCATGCATATATCCAAAATCGGGCTGATATGATGATGTGCCAATGCCAGTGCCACTGCCATATGGATATGGGTAATGTCCATAAGAAGGCTGATAAGACGATGATCCCGTCGCCTGTCCATGGCCATAACCATGGTCGTATGATGATGTAGAGCCATCTCAATCATAAGTAAATGAAGATCTCCGGCTAGAAGTAGAACCCGAATGTTGTCCACCACCAAATATACTAGAATCCCAACATTAATCATATCAACCCCCTGTGTAATCGCATCCAATCCATGCGGCGTATCATCGAATTGTCGTCGTCGTCGTCGATGTCCATGTCCTGAATGGCGTTGATGACGTGGTTGGCGTTGGTACTGAGTCTAAATAGGCAGACGTTCAGGGGACGCATTACCATGACCGCCACCCTGGGTGGCATGATCAAATCGCCACTCCTCTATGCCACTGTCACTGCCACCACCACCACTAGCTCCACCTCCATGCTCTCCTTGTGGTTCTGCTGCACCTGCACCACCACCATCACCCCCATCATCATCATCATCATCAGAAATAGTGGGACACCACTCATCATCATCATGCGCCCCCGCCCCAGTCCCAATGGACGCTGCAGACCCAGCCATCATCCTCGCAAACTCAGCATCATCATCTATCCCAGGCCTAGTAGTGCTATGTCGTCTCACTTCTCCTGCACTGCTCCCTACTCCTTGGCCTCCCCTTCCAGCCTCAGGGACCTCAGGCCCAGCACCGAAACTACTCACTCCTCCCCTATCTCGTCCCTGCTCAGTAGCACTAACTCTCTCAACCAGGCCGGCCAAGTAGCTATTTGGCATTGGCCTACCCTCCTCATCAAGC